>PVKZ01000083.1:0-1200000 GCA_004027375.1 Macroglossus sobrinus
AGAGAGAGAGAGAGAGAGAGAGAGAGAGAGAGAGAGAGAGAGAGAGAGAGAGAGAGAGAGTTCTATTTATTTAGCCCTCAGCAGTAATTATGTATGAGATATTTAAAAATGTTCATACCTTGCATTTTTAAATCCCACCACAGGGAAGTTCCTGTGTAGTTATCAGTCATTTCCCTGTAACCCCCAACTCAAGTCTTGAAATGACTCATAAAGGATGAGCTATCAAGCAAAAAGTAAAACTTTACCCTAATGAAGAGGATCTTTTCTCCCACTCGGTATCTGCCTTGAGAGAGCCTCTCCACACAGAATTTGTTTGGGCATTTGCAAGGCGGATCTTCAGAAATCCTTTTCACCTGAAACAGAAGAGCAGGCAAGTTCACTCTCCTTAATCAAGTCTCATTTAGATTAATTTGTTCCATCGGTCAAAGGTCCCTAGATCGTTAATGCTTTTAAATGTGTGCTATATCAGACTATGGACATGATGTGAGCACAGAAATATCACACTAAATCCTAATTATGCAAAAGTCAGGCCCTGAAGGCACATTCCGAAGGCCAATAACTGCACTAAGGCATAAGGTGGATGATGACAATGATAATGATGTTGGTGGATAATGATGAGCAAATCTATTAGCAGCATAGAGATGATAAGTCAGGTTCTCATTTTTGAAGAATTAAAAAGATAATGTTGCCAAGATAAATATATTGAAAACTAGAATAGAATATATGTTAACATAGTGTATATGTTTTTTCATTATAATTTTAATAGTATTAATTTTACCCAAATTCAAAATAAATGATAATTTTTTAAAATGAGACTATTGTTTCATCTTATTTTGAACTCCAAGATTTTCTTTAAGAAGTCATCTCTAATTCACCTAAACTCATCCAGAAATTCACTCCATCTCAGTAAGTTCCACCTACCAAACTCTACTTCTGTGGCAGTATTTTACAATTTACATGCATTTTATAGAATCTATGTCTGAATATCAGATTTTTATATTTTTTATCTATCTCTTTAGTCTTTTAAAAATATATAATCTTATTGATTCATACCTAATGCTAATAAATAGCTATGACTATTAAAAGACAGCATATAGTTCATGACTTCAGGAACATGGTTATATTCATGTTTTTCTTGACTGGGAACCTGTCATGCTGTGTCTCATAACTGTCCTCTATTGAGCTAAGAAATCAGCCAAACCCCCAAAATAATTTCTCATGTTTTGAGTCAAGGTTTCTAAACAATGAGCAGCCTGTGTTTGAAAAGCTACATGGAAGAAATTTAATTTTGAAGGAATTCATGGAACTCTCCTTATCCAAAACAAACTCTTTCTCCTATGAAGATATAGGTCCTTGATTTTGTCATCAAAGACATTTAATCAGTCCCTCAAATGATGCAATGTCTGACTTCAATCAGCCTTCCACTAAACAAAAACTGTGGAAAGAGTAACAGATGAGCTCACGTGCATTCTGGTATAAAGCAGTGGTCCCCAACCTTTTTGGCACCAAGGACAGTGCTCTTGTGAGAATCTAGTGCCTGATGATCTGAGATGGAGCTGAGATGGTGATGCTAGCACTGGGGAGCAGCTGCAAATACAGATGAAGCTTCATTCCTTTGCCCGCAACTCACCTCCTGTTGTGTGGCTCACTTCCTAACAGGCCATGAACTAGTACCAGTCTGAAGCCTGGGGATTGGGGACCATGGTTTAAAGGACTTAAACAGACTGGTTTCCCTAGTATAAAAAAGGTTCCAGAAAGTATGGGAGCATAGAACACTAGAGGGAAAACTAGAAAGGGTGGAAGTATCCTGAAACAAAACTTATCTTAAGAAGTAAACAATTATGCCTCAGTGAAGACCTTTAAAGAAAAAACAATACTCTTGCTGGGAGAAAGAACCAACTTCTAATATGTATTTTTACCAGCCCCTTTTTGAATTCCCTAATTCTGCCAACATATAAATCTATAATTCCTAATACTTATTCTTATAGCAAATTGGATCTCAGTTATTGTTTAACATTAATTTCTCTTTGCTAGATTGTGAATTACTTAAGGGTTAAGACAATATTTCATTACATTTTAAATCCTTGAGATAAAGCACAATGCCTACTCTGTTTTTAATAAATGCACATAAATAAATCAATGGATAAATAAAAACATAAACCTGTAAAGGACACAGGGAAATTATTGCAACAAATTAAGACTGAATTCAAAGAATCTTACAAATGGCTTTCATTGAAAATATGAGAAAACTGTCTAACATCATTAAGTAAGTGATTAGGCCCATGTATGAGTTCTGAATTTTTTCTACCACATGATACTTGGCCCATAGATACCTCCACCCACTCCCCTAGTACTAACAGAATTCTGTCCCTAGGATTTTTTTGAAGAATTATTGTTGAACATGATAGTGATAATGGAACAATAAGTGTAAGAGTAGGGTAACAGTAGTGTCATTCCCTTCCATGATGCAGAACCACATTCTGGGGAGAGGGGAGGGGTGGGGGAGAGGTGGGAAACCATGAATGTGCGCTGTTTTCAGTGTTCCTCTAGGTGCATCTTTCTACATGTATTGTTAAAAACTGTTTTTATACTATATATATATATATATATATATATATATATGTATATATATATATATATATAATGTTTAATTTATACCAAGATGTTCCATGAGAAAAGAATGAATGAGAAAAATTTAAAAAGGAAGAAAAGGAGAAAAGGAAGGAGGGATAAGGACGTTGGCCATCCAGAGGAACATCAGACAGTCTCATCATAAAGGCACATGAACCAAACTTTAAGAGAGCCATACTTGGCACAGCTTTACTGCCACATAGTCCTTGAGAAAATGATAAATTGGTGTTCAAGTGGTTCCTCTGCTAAAAAATGACAACCACAAGCACGTATGAAAGGTATTTCCATCTTGAAGTGTTCTTAGACAAAAAACAGAAACTACTGGTATCAAATGAAGTAAAATACAAAAAAAAATCTTCTCAAGTGGCCTGCTCTTCTCTAATGCCTTCCTAGCTTTGAAAATAGACTTAAAAAAAAAATCAAGGGCTTTTTTGTAGTTGTGTAAGAGATTGAAGCAGAAATGGAAGAGACAAAGCCAAACTGTGGGTAGTGGAAATATATTGTTAAGTAAACAGTGCCTGATGACATCTGTGCTTCTTATGTTACCTCAGGATAAGTTGGTCTGGCAGGTGTTCTGTTTTTGGCCAGGAACCCAGCCAGTTTTCTGCTGAAATGGGATTTCAAGAGGAGCCTGATTACTCAGAATTACACTATCTCTCATCCCCAGACTGAGGAAGTTGACGGAGAAGAGGAAGAAAATAAGAATGGTTTCTTAGAGCTGTATTCAACTCATTGTGTGGGAACTAGTTCCACACGGGAGAATGCAAAGAGGAGAACTAAACCCAACCTCTCCATTTTATCACTGAATCACTCCATCGGGACATCTGGAGAATAAATTAATCTGAATGGACTCCACTGTACTTCTTTTATGATATCTTGATTAAAGAAGGTGGGTGGTATTATCCCCAAAAAGGGTCACCTATTTTTTTTTCAATTTTCCACAATTCCCCAAAGTAGCAGAAACGAAAATGTGAGGAAATATTGAATGTTTCAAAACTGACAGTTATTGTTGAAGCTGTTCACTGGAATATGATATCTTAACACACAAGGGGATGCTTTTCTTTCTTTTTTTCTGTACTCTTTTTTTCTTTCACTTTTTTTACTCCCTTCTTTATCCTCCTTTTTCTTTTCTTTTTTTGATGCAAATAGTAACTTTGCTAGAGTAAAAATAGCCAATATCATTAATTAAACAAAAAAATTGTACAAGAAATCTCTATTTTATATCCCTATTCTAAAGCACAAGCTAGGGAACATGAATTTCAACTCCCCAATGGCTATATGTACCTCACATTCAGTGAAGGAGTTGCCATAGGAACTACTTTTTATATTTGACATATGAAGCTCTGATTTAAATCATTAGAGAGGCTCAAATTATTTTTCTCTTTTCCGCAGTCCCTGACATAAAACACTTCAGTGAAAAACCATCACTAAAACAGAATGCAAATATTTCAATGCATTCCCCTTCATGGTATGTAGGAGACGATAAGAGACTTCTGTGGCCTAATAATCTTGAAAATTCCAGGCTAAACAAGATTTTATTATGGAACTTACTAGTATCTTTGACATACTGAAGTGCATTGCCAAATTCTCGGTAGGGACTATAGTAAGCTGTGTTTCTCAAACTAACCTAACCATGGAATTCTTTTCCCCATCTGGTGGGGTTAGCGTTTGATTACATATTCTTTGAGAAATGCTGGTTTAAAGTCTTTTAGGATATAGATTCTAGCTGGCAATAGTACAGAAATATCCATTTTGCATATTTCCTATATTCTATTAAAGCCCCTTAACTAAACAGATGGTTATGTTCCCAAACTCTGATAAACTTTAAAGGGTGTTTAAAGCTCTTGTGAGATCTAATCCCCACTCCACTGTTTCTGGTTGAGAGAGTAGAACTTGGAGTAGGGGAGAACAGCACAGAGTGACGGTTTTGCCATTTTAAAGCTAGTTATTTATCTTGTTCCACTTATAAATTTGAGCACTGGTAAATCTTTTCCAAAATCCGTTTCATAGTTGTTTCACCATCTTCTCCCTCCTGTTCTTTTTCTCCCTTTTGCAAGGATGAGGGATGGCCATATATGAGACAAACTGGTGAAGAAAGGGAACCATTCTAGCTACTTCTGCCAGGTTCATGTAAATGGCTTCAAGTGGCCACATGTCCTCTCTCTGCAAAGCCATAGCAGAGTTTAGAGGTGCATGCAATTTCAGAGCATGTGGCCTTTCCAGATAAACAGAACAAGGAAGAAACTTTTAAAAATATTAATTACTCACATAGAAAATGTATTCAACAAGCATGGCACTAATAGACATAGATTAATAAAATATGGTCTTTGTTTTTGACAACAAGGACAGCACCTAGAGAATAATGGGTATTTATAGCCAATAAAGCAACTGCGTCATTAAATATATAAAAATATGGGCCCTGAAGACTAATTTGTCAATTTTACCTGGGATGGGAGATGGCAAGAAAAGCTTAATATTGGAGAGCACATAACTTAAATTTTAAAAGATGAAACAGTATTTAAAAGGAGATTTAAAAGATGAGTAGGCAGAATTATGGTAAGGAAAGCAAGTGAGGAAAAACACAGGATATAAAATGTCCTTAAGAATCTGGGATTAGCAGGCATGTTTGCAATGGATACATGCAAGGATGAGTCTGAAATAAGGCTGGAAAAGACAAAATGGAGGGCTTATGTGACATATAAATAAGTTTGGGCTCTACCCTGGATGTTAAAGGGAGCCCCTATATAATTTTCATCAAATTTGAGTTGCATTTAGGTGCTCTTTATGGTAAAAATAATGTCTGTGGAGAAGAATTTCAAGAATGCATTGGTCGACAGTGTTAAATACCAGAAAGTGGCCTCATAATTTGAGGACTTAAAAAAAAATGTGTTTGACTCAGTAATTCATTCATGAGAAGGTGAAGGGTGACACTATCCAGAGCTCTGACTATAACGCATTCAAGAAAATTAATGGAGGTGACAACTGAGAAGAAAAGGACTAAATTTAAATGTAGTTACCCAAGAAACATATTTATAAGAGAAAGGCTAAAGGAACATTTTACTCTAAAGTAAGTTTCATTAAAAAAGTATAATTGAGAAAGAAGAAACATTCTCATCAACATAATGAATATTATCTACTATCAATACAATATTCAATTTCCTTACAAAATAAAAATGAAATACTGTGATAAGCAAGGCATGTGACTGGTCCTTAAAAACAGTTCTGTAATTTTAAAGTTGTTTTAGGTGGTATTAAAATGCCCTTGCCTATTCTTTAATTCCTGAGTGGACTGAACAAAGAAAAACTAAATTAAATGGGCACTGGCTGAAATACATTGACAGGCTCAATTTAAGTTTGCTGCCTTTAGTAGAAATGAAAATTCTTAATCTGTTATATTTCTTCTCATCTAAATCTTCAGTATAAGAGTATCACGTGGAAGAAAGCACAGATGGGGAAATCTCTCTGTCTCCTATAGTGTCAATCGACCATTGTCCCAGCTCTTTTCAACTCAGACCATGGAGAAGGAAACTCTCAGTTTATGGACCAGGACTTCTTTTCAGTTCTGTCTATTGCACATAATGGGCATTATGGTTGGTACTAGTTTCTAAGGATTTCCCTGTATGTGTGAGACGTACTTCACTGTAACATCTCTGATGTTAGACTGATGATGTCACTATTTTCTATAAAATGAGTAAGATTTTTTTCACCGTTGCATTCAAGCTATATATATTCTGAGTGGTAAATGCATATGTATCATAATCAAACACACTACTTATAACCAAGAACTACTTAGTAGACACTAGAGGTAGCCAGAGAGTTTTAATTCATCTTGATTGCTATTACACCTAGAATCTGTTTTTTATGATTATGAGGGTATAATGAAAATATTTCCTATTCTGCCAGAGACCATGACTCAAGGATTCTGCTAAGTAGAGGGATGGAGACTTAAGAGTTATGCAAAACTGGTTTGGAATCTAATTTGTTCTCTTCCCCTTAGTAAGAGGTTCAACTTCTAAGTTTCAATTTCCTCTGTAAAAAATCTGCCTTACAGATTCCAAGGGCACTTGAAAACAATGCGAGACCCTGGCCCCTAGCGGGCAGTCGGTAAAGGGCAGCTATCTTCCTTGTGGTATGTTTGCTTTCTCTCTTTAACAATCTTCAAGATCTCACACCTCAGGCTTCTTATCTATGAAAAAGGGAACCATAAACCAATGACAACAAAGCTTAAGTGTCTTTAAAGTCAACTTTCTGGAAGTTGATTTATTATTCTAAAATTTCAGATACTACTCAGCAGAATTAAGTGACCCTTAATTTTATTTCATTTTTTATTAAACTTATTGAAGTGACATTGGTTAATAAAATTATAAGGTTTCAAGCAAACAATTCAATAATACAATATTTGTATGCACATTATGTGTTTGCCAACCAAAGTCAAATCTTCTGTAACTATTTATTTGATATTCTTTACACTTAATTATAAGTGACTGGCTCAGTTTTGAATCAGGACTATAAACTTTTTCATAGGATTTTTAAACAAATTTCAGTGAAATTAAAATAAAGATGAAGAAATTAAAATAAAGGTAAAGATCAGATTGATAGGAGATTGTAGAGAAGGAGTTTTATAATTTAAAAACGACTAAGTGCTGGTAAGAAGTCTGACCAATTTTACTTACTGCATCATCCAGTAAGTTTCCTGTACTCTTTTTTCCAGAAGACTTTGATGAAGAAGGTGAAGGAGAAGGTGCAGAAAGTGTTTCCTCTTGTTCAATCTCTTTTTCTAGTTTTATCAAACCAGGAGGCTCCACACCATACCTTTTAAAAGACACCAGATCAATATACATGCATAGCTTATAATGATAAACTTACCATATGTTGCATTTGATTATGAACACTATATGACAAAGTGATAACTATATAAAACACTAACTTTTTCTGGCATAAAATAAAAAATTCTTAAGTGGCATCCTTCTAAGCTGGGAAAAACATTCCTGCGGTGTGTGTATGTGTGTATGTGTGTGTGTGTGTGTGTGTGTGTGTGTGTGTACACACATATACAAATAGACACAGAACATATAACATTGAGATTAAATAAAAATATTACATGTAATACATTAATGAATCAGTAACATGGGTAGCCATGTTTCTTATTTATTAGCTAATAATATTACTGCTGTAATTGAACTATTTTAAACACAAGCTGTTTAAAGATGGACATAAAATCAGTCAGAATCAAGGTTGAAAACAGCATTGCTCCAAAAATACACATTTTTAAATGATTTAACACAGAAGAAATTCACTGTTAGTTGTATACCTCCTATAAACTATGGCAGTGGTCTCCAACCTTTTTGGCACCAGGAAACAATGTTCCTATGAGAATCTAATGCCTGATGATCTGAGGTAGAGCTGAAGTGGATATGCTAGCATACAGGTCTGTGGCCTGGGGGTTGGAGACACTTGAACTATGGATTATACAGGTTATTCTCTTAAGAACAATATAATGAAAGCATATAAAGTGTTACTGGAAAAGAATATAAACAGAGAAGAAAGAAAAAAATTTAGAATAACAATATGTTAAAAATTATGTGTTATAAATTATAAATGCCATAGAAATTCAAAGAAGGAAAGACATGTAATGGTTATCAGCATTCTGATGCCCCATAATCATATTTCTCTTAGGCTAAACTTAAAATTGGCTTGATTTCTTAGATGCACATCAACTCTACCCATGTGGAGGGGGCCAAAGATAGTTTCAGAATTTAAGAGCAAAAAGGACCTTTGGGATCACCTAGTTATACATGTTCATTTGTACAATTAAGAATACAGGTCTAGAGAAAGTACAGAACTAGCTAGGAGCTAGGAAAAGATGCAAATCCAGGTTTTCTGACTTCAGGACTGAGGCCACTTTTCACTGACATTTTAATCAAATGACCAATCATGTGTTAGAAGAGGAAAAAAGTCACTTGGAGATTGAAAAATAGATTATGGATAATCTACAAAATAAATTTATAGATAGAGAATAAATGTGTTGATAGTAAATTTAGTATCTTAGAGAGAATAGTATATTAAACAGCATTAAATGTAAAAGTTTAGATTACTGTCCTATTCTAATGGCTGGTTATATTAACTGACATCATTACATATGTTCAGTATACTCTTCTAGGGGGAAGCAATTTCTCCAGTCTTGATATTTTGTTCTTGTAGAGGGCACTCAATTAATTTAATTCCTAATTTCACTCCTTCATTACTTATTCCTCTCTAATAAGATAATAGAATTTACCAAATCATTAAATCTAAAAATAACCTGAGCATGTTTGACTCAGCTTACATTTCTTCTTCTAGGAAAGAACACAGGGAGGTCTCTATAGGAAACCCCACCCTGATTGAGCTTTGCTTATAATTAGGTAGTTAATTGGCCTAATGCTGGAGTTCAGTGAAAGATAATAAGCATGTCTGTCAACTTGGAACTTATCAGTAACAAAACTAATATTTGATGTTCTATCTTCTGCTCTTTTATTTCCATATATTTTTTAGAATTTAGATGGTAAGCATGGGTATTACATGTCAGGTGACCCCTGAGAGCTGAAAAACAGAATTCAGTCCAAAATAGTTTAAGCTGGTACAAGTCAATTGAACAATTGCTGTTTTGAGAACTGCCTCTGCTGAATGGGATGATTTTTAGTTATATAAATCACTGGCTAAAAGACCTAGGGATCATTCACCATATTTCTAGCCTTTCATATGTATTAGCCATCTAATGGACATTAGTTGAAACATGTGCTAGGCTGCAAATTCTATAACAGTGGAGACTATGATCTGATTTCCAGCATCCCTAGCAGCTGCCATAGATCCCAGAACATAGTAGGTACTAATAGTTACTGTTTGAATGAAAAAAAAAAATTCCTATATTCTCATATGACAATGATTTTGAGTTCCACATATGATTGGTTTCATTGTTTGGAATCTTTAAATGCATGTCACTTTAATAAAACATGCTAATATCAAATGTCCATAAATGCTTTACCCAAACAATTTCTTCTATAAGAGTTTAAACTCTAGCTAAACCTAAAACACATTTTTTTTTCTTTTTTACTTTCTAGTACCCCGTTATTACAGTGAACTCAACCCAGCATCTCATTACCGTTGACAAGTACCAACAATACTCACAGGGGGATTTGCGCATGGTTCTTCCCTGAGGTAGACTTGGGCTAACTGTGTCATTAACCTACTCTTTAAATTTAGCAAATCACTTAACCTCTAAGAGTCTGTTTACCATCAGGAAAGTAAAGAGGGAAATGACCTTCCCGAGGGGTTTGATGTAGCAGTGGAGTGAAGAAGGGGTAAGAATGTTAGAAAAGCAATTGCTATTAACACTTTCAACGTGTCTGGAACATTGGGGCATCTTAACAGACATTATTTCAGAGCCTCAATTTCATTTAAATGTAAAATAAAAATTCTAATTCTTGTGTTTAATATTGTTAGAAGGGATTAAAACAGCATCCATTACATATCCAGTAGAGTGTCTGACACACGGCACAGCCTCCGAGATTGATCTTGATAACTGATGTATCAAAGCCTGCACAACCAGGGAACTGCAGCATTAAGAGACTTTTGCCAAATTTTTAATTAAAAAAAATATTATACTACCAAATGAAACAGTTTCATAATTAAGATGTAAAGTATTATTATTATTATTGTTTACGTTATCACTATAGTTTGAATTCCTTACAAAAGGACTTACAGGCTTTCGTTAAATCGATTTTCCTATAATTATGGAATAGCGGAAATATCTTAGTGCTGGGGTAGAGCAGAACAAGTTACAAATTCAGCTTTGCTGCTAACTTACTAGATGAACTGCAGCAGGCAAACCTTTCTAAATCTCTCTAGACTTCTTTGAATTCTTAATGCCATCAAGGTATAACGTTTTATTATGTTTAATGGTCTTGAGCAAATAACATAAACTGGGTGGTGAAGCTAGAGGAATTTAACACACAAGAAGTCACAACCAATTAAAAGCCAATCATAAGTGAAAATATTATATTAGAAAGTATAAAGTAGGTGAATTGGACAATATGATTTCATTTGTAATTGTAGGTGGATTCATGCCATCTTTCAGGAACGAATTGTATATATTTTTTCTCTTCTCTCACTCAGGCTTCACTCAATGTCTGATACAAAGGAGACTAAGTTAGAATGAAGTCGATAACAAAGTCATACATGGAAAACCTTGCCATGGAGATCTTTCTTTATACAAAAATGCTGAAAATTAGCTATGCCACTGAAAACAGAACACCACCAACACTAAGCCCCAAATCTCTGCTTATGTTGGCTTTTAAATATTTCAAGCTGCCTAAGGTACAGTCAGCCAGTCCTGAAATGCAAACTTAAATACGATTAATTGGCTTCCTGTCTGTCTGGAGATGTCAACAGGCTATAAATCATAAAATTCCCATTGGGTTGAGGGCCTACACCTGCAAGCCAACTTAGTCACCAAATAGGTCTTTTTTTCTGCTCTCCAAAAGGTTGCTTCATTCTGGTTTCCATGATTAACTCTATACCAATTCACATTTGTATTTTGTCTATAAGGTTTTCATGAATTTATACTGTTTCCACTACTTTTCAAATACAAGATTTTAGAGTTTTAGGAGAAAGGGGATAGCTATAGCTCTCAAATTGAATAGGCTCTTTCTAACTAAAGGTAGCAAGAGAGTTGAATCCACTAAAACCAAATTCTCTCATCTGTATATATTCTAGTGGTAGGAAAACAGGGTGAATACTGAAAGAGCAATTATATATATCACATATTATATATATAATTAAAAATTGCAAAGTGCTACAGAAGAGTCTTATAATTAATGACTTTATCATGAGATCCTAGAAATGGACTTTTCCTTTTTCTGGCTTGTGGCACAACTTTTGAAGTTGGTCTAGATAAAATAATTGAGCCCAAAACTGAGCCCTGAATGAGAAAATTTACTTAAAATATTAGTAGACCATAGTTTTCAAACAAAAGACATCTGGGCCTATTTTACTAGAGTTAAAAAGACCTATTAAGACATGTAACAGATGGTTTATAGATTATTGCAAGATAGGTTCTGCCCCATTTTTATTGTTTTAAAGTAATTTAAAGTAGATTTAGCTTTGGAAGAAAATTTCATTCATATGAAAATGTGATATTCTTAGTAGTCAGAGTCATGGAATTTAAATAAGATGAATTAATTAATAAGCCTTGTAGAAAAATATTTTCCTTTTAAGTAACATTTCATTAGGATAAGGATTGAAATGGAAGACTAACAAAAATATTCACAAAGTATATTTTCTTTAAATGGTTATATATGTTGTTCAAAATCAAGGAAATACTCAAAAATAAAAATATAAAAAGCTCCACTATGATTTGATTATTAATTATAGCCCTAAATCATAATATCAAGGTTTTTTAACTTTCATCATAAAGCTAATCTCAATTTTGCAGTCTGTAAAAAGGTTGAATTCATAGTAACTTTTTAAAAGCAACAAATGTCAAAACACTGCCATTAAAAAAATCTTTGAGGTTTTATTGACCTGTTTTTGCTGAGTGTTTTACTTTTCTCAAGGCAAATGCACATATTTTATATTCAGAAACTGACATGGTTTCTAAAATATTAATGAAGGGATTTAACTCTCCAGTGATGACGGTTCTATATAATTGGAAAAAAAGGAAGTTTTACTCATAAGAACAAAAATAAGTAGTTTCATCCTTCCATCTCAGAACTTGTGAAAAGCCCACAGCTCTCAAAGGAGCTTCACTGAGTGTTCCAGACAGGAGAAGATGGCAGAGAATCAGAAACATTTGGCGAATCATATCAAGTGATGTTGATGCTTTTAAGGTGACATTTTTGTAACTTGAGAAGGCAATGTTTAGAATGAAACATAAAAAGCATCATCTATGAGTGACTATAAAAAAAACCTCACAAGATTGTATTAGGAACTTTGTTACAGTCAAAATTCATACATTGTATGTACCAATTAAAGTTGTGATTATTGAGAGTGTTCCCAAAATCACTTTTAGTTTGGGCTAAATTGCCTTAACTCAATAATTTATCTAATCCTCTGTGGAAAAGTAGGGGGAGGAAGAAGCATAAAATAAGGATCTAGATATAAGTTTAATATATATATATATATATGTCTATATATATATATATACACACACACACATACACACACATGCACACATGTGTATATATACACACACATATATATATACACATATATACACACATATGTGTGTGTGTGTGTGTGTGTGTGTGTGTGTGTGTAAATGTAGGAGTAAAATAAGATCAAGGGATGATTTTCACTTTTTTTCCTCTAACTAATATGCTTCAATATTGGGCTAACGTAGTGAGATTTGGGTTTATTGGGTTGATGTTTGTAAAGCACAATTGAACTTTCATTCAAATAAGAAATCTTTAAATATGTACATAGAGAAATCTTAATACATATTTATACTTAAATGTTCAATTTATCTAACTGGTATTCAACTGTTTAATCTTGTGCTGCACACAACAAAACACACTGAATAATCTCTTAATATATTTTCTCTTTTTCGGTGTAAATGTACAATATTTCACACCACTCAAGCACATGAAGAAAATAAAAAGCAAAATTTACAACTTGAGTATTGTTATGTAAGTGTTATCTTAATCCTTATAACTGCTTTATAAAATCAGTAAAATTTTTTGTAACATGAATAATCACCTCTCTGAGCTTGCAAAGTCATATGTGTGGTCAGAAATGGAGCAATCCATTCTTATCACTAATAATGATTATAGCAGTAGTAGTAGTAAATATAATAAATGGCAACAGGAAACTTTGGGTAGTGATAAATATGTTTATGGCATAGACTGTGCTGATGGTTTCACAGGTGTATACTTATCTTCAAAATATCAAGTTGTATACATTGAATATATACAGCTTTTTGTCAGTCAATCATTATCATACCTCAATGAAATGGTTTAAAAAAGAGCAATGCAGAATCTCAATTTTTAAAATATTTGGGAAAAAAATGTAAAACTCTTCATATGATACTTTACCTTGAAATTGATCAGGCCATTATGATTCCCTTTCATTAACTAACATTTTAATTTGGTTTATATATTATGGAAAGGGGTAATTTATTCCTGACACAGAGCTGGAGGAAAGATGATTTCTAAACGGATTCTGTCATTGGGTAACATGCCTATTTTTTTGATGACTCACTCATAATTAAATGTTTAGTTCATAAGGATTCTAATCAGTGTTCAGATAACAAGAAGTATAATTACAAAAAATAAAATAAAATAAATCCAGAAAGCAGGCAAATAATATAAACTAAACAAGAGGAAAATGATAATTCCCAGCTAAATCTGTAGAGAATGCAACTCCTCTGTACCTCTATATCACAGCTTTCAGAATCATGATGGTTATTTGATTCATACTTTTAGATTAAAGCAACAATATGCAATCTGACATTTTAGAATATTCTGACAGTATAATCAAAACAAACAACTAAACAAAAAGTTTTCTGCCTAATCTGTTAAGTAGGAACTCTATACTACCCATGTTTCTTTTACTCCAGACCTTCATTTATTGAGAGTTTACTTTAAGTGTTTTTCACCACCCCTCCTCCCTCCCCTACTTCCATATTTTTAACTTCTACTTTCTTAGAGTATATCTGCTGAGTCCTTGATATTCCTTTGATTCAAATCTGTTTGCCCAGTAAGCCAGAAGCCCCAAGACTAGTGGAGGAGTAGCTTGGCAGAGCTCTAGAAGCAACAGGTATCTTCATCTTTCTCCCTCACAGAACCCAAGAAGATGGCAGCATGAAAAGGGAACGGAGTCCTGCATAACAGCCAGACACTACAAGCTTGAATTATGCCTGAGTGAACTGAAGACTTAGAGACCCTCTCTCCAGTAGCCTTCACATGATATATGGGAATGATGTGGGAAAGCACAGAGAAACCTGAAAATGTCTCAGGTTTATATATACAAATTTTATTATTAGTTTCAAGCATACAGTACATTGGTTAGACATTTATAAAGTTTATAAAACCATCCCTTTAATTGCTTTTTCCCTCCTTGTTGAGTGGAGCCTCAATCATTTAATTTGAAGAATTTTTTAAATTAAAAATCTTTCTCACACCCAATTATTGTGGTAAAGTAAAATGTATACCTGATATGCAATTTGTTAAGATTATATTCACTATAGGGTTTTAAAGAACTTGGAATTACTTCTGACTACAGGTTAATCCTTCATTGAATCAAATAAAGGCGTATTTATTGGCAGAAAGTTTTCTATGCATGGTTATAATTTGCTGATGTGCACACCCTGTATTTTGTCTTTCTTGATTTTTATAAATTATTCTTTGAGAATTTAAACCCAGAGAGAGCTCTCATTTTATTTTTTTGGTTCATCTTATCTTGCCTCTAAATGTATACCCAGATCTGGATGAGAAAACATCTAATTAATTAAGAATTTTAATTTTGCATCAAGATTTCTTAAAAAATTTATATCTTTATTTCTAATTATTTGTGCTTCACAGAATTGTCAGAAGCCCTGTTTAATAGTTTGCAAGATAATAAAGAAGACATGAAATAAAGTCAGCTTAGCTAATAAAGCTCCTTCTTCTACTTAACTATAATTATGATTTCTATAATTATTTTTCTCCAGAGGACAAAGATTCCAAATATGTCTCTACATAAAAAATAATATTCTATGTCTTTCTTTAATAAAAACTATACCCCCACTCAGAATTAGGAACAATGAAGCTGAGAGACGAGATGTTGAAAGGAGAAAATGAGAAAAAAAGAACAAAAGATTAGTTGAACATTATTCCAGAGTAAAAGGAAAAGATAGGGTAAAGAAATAAGAAAGAGAGAAAGTAATGGGATAGACTTTCCAGTAAGGAGGCAGTAATTATTACAAAGAACTTTATGTACAAAATACCCCAAGAAAGAGTTGGAAGGTGCTTAGACACAGTGACTTCAACGAGATCACAAAGTTAAAGAATGTTGGTGTTATCCTTTCTGTTCGAAAGCTTTCTTGAGATCTTGGTACTGATCATATTTGAAGGAATATGTTCTCAACATCCAGGTTTAACATCAGCAATAAAAAGTGAGCAAGTTTCTCAGATTCTTGGATGCTGAAATGGTCCATGTCTTGACATAGTGGCAGTAGTTTGACCTACCTGGCTGCAATCCGGCCAAGCTCTAACAAACAGAGACACACTTCTCTAGGTTGCTTGTGGAGAACTGAAAGACAAGGCAGAGGCAGACACTTTTACAATAGAAGGGATTATAAAGCAATTTAATGATGAACAGGCTTGTCATTGACTCCTCATCCCTCCTGCTCCCAGTAAATGAGTGAGCTTTCATTCTGAAATTCACAAAAACCATCCTACCCCACATTAGATTTTGCTCTCTTAAAGTCTTAAAGTAGTTTTTAAAATTCTTTGCTCATCCTCTCCCACTAAAGACATGAAACTCAGGAAATTTCAACCTGCATAAATCTCACCCTCATATTATTTTATTCAATTAGTTAATGTTATAAGTCAATATTGGAAACATATGTGGCTATAATTAGGACATAGTTAATAGATATTTAAAAACATAGAGCACACAGAAGACTGTGGAGCAAAGATTGTCCTTTTTTAAATCCTAGTTCTACCTTTACTAGTGTTGCTAACAAAAATTATGCAGTGAATAAGAATAAAAATTACACATCACAGTCCTTTGTTATCCTCTATACAGTGATGTCAAGTCAGTCCCTGAAACTTAATGTCCTCTCCTAATCAAATCTGATTAAATGATAATTTAGAAAGGAACACTTTCAACTGACTTGATTTTGTAAATATCTCCCAATATACACCATCAGCTAACTTTGCCCATAAAATGAGAAAATTCGAAGATGTTATTTATTTGCACTAATATTTTTTCTCATATATTCTGATTACTTAATAAATCTGCTTTACCAATTGCTTTGGATACACTCAGTAATGTTGACAGATCATAATTTCACTTGTTAAGCCTATCAGAGGAGTATGTACTTCTTACACTACTCTTTTTAAACCAAAATTAGATAATTTTTAAAATGTAATTTTTATACAACACCTAATAAAGACAAGTATTGGAAAAAATATTGCATTGAGAATGATTTTTACATAGACACAATTACTATCCTGACAAAAGAAAATAATAGTTTATTGATAAACTTTAAAAAAAATAGCAATATTGCTTTTCTTAAACATAGAATTTTGTAATTTAATATTCCAATATTATTCCACCCTTTAATTTAAAATGTGATTCCTTCTCTATACAGACTTCAATAATGATAATATTTGGTCCATGGACACTGGAATGGAATTTGTTGAAAGTATGAGGTGATTTGAAAAATACTTACTTGGATTGTTATATCTTGTTATAAAATATCATCTTTAAACCTTTTAAAGTAAGTTCTAATCCCATCAGCAATGCTTAGTAAAACAGGATTGATCATGGGACTTGCGAATTACAGAATATTTCCAATCTCTGTAATTAATAGTTTAGTTTCAGCTGACATTTAGTGAATTGTCACAAAACCCTGAGGAAGCCTAAAATTACTTTTAATTAAAGAAGCTTAAAATAAAAATATTTAATACCTCCAATATCAAAATCCTCCACTATTTGGCTCTGGCTAGAATGATAGAAACTTCAAAACTTTTGATACGTTTAATTAGTTTCACCACATTGTAACATATGGACTGTAATATTACAGGCATTAATTTCAAACAGAGAACAATAACAAACATCACAAAACAGAAGCAAACAAATGAAAATCAATATTCTTGTCTAGATAATCAATTTCTTTTGATTCGTATTTTCTTTTTTAATTTTGTCCAGGGTACCAAATAACAAAAGGGAGTTTTGATTGGAAAAAAGAATACATAAAACATGAAGAGATGAAGAATTTTAAGTCCTGCTAATACCCTTATCTTCAGTAAAGAAAGCTATGTGAAGCAAGTGGCTAAAGCATCAGAAGCTTTAGATACAATCCCATGCATTTCTTAATGAAAACAGTGTAAAAATATGAAAATTTTTGGTGAACTGACTAAATTGTGTCAATGTGCAGTTAATAACCAACTTTAAAAAGTAATACCTGACCTGAATATGATGATTCCTTAGCCAATTTATTGTACATATTTTGAGGACTATATAAGCATTGGAAATACAGATGAATTTATGGAAAATAAAAGTCATTCTGAAAAAAGGCAATAATATGGTAATATATGGAAGACAATGAGCTATATAGGATGCATCACAATTGTGTACTTTTTTGCTTCCTCAATTGAGCTACCAGTTTAAAATAGCTTTTGTATGTCCAAACTCAAACATCAAATCGACCATAGATGCATTAGAAATTGAGTTTGACAAACTGAAAAGTAATTGCATGATTCTCCACTTTATATCCTTAGCAGAATCAACTTATATAATTTAAGTCAAATAAACCTCTTCCTCAGCATCATTTCTAAGGAAAATGCTAATAGAGAGATAATGTTTTATTTTTCAGTTTTTTGGGAAGTATCTTTTATAAAGCAATAAAATTTTTTGAAAACATCCCTATAATATTGTTTTGCTTGTTCATGACTTTCTTAATATTGGATATATCATGGTTGGCCCATAATAGCAAAAAAAAAAAAATCAATGTTTGATGATGAGTAAGCAATGAATGAGATAAATCTGTAGAGATGCCATAACTTAGAACAAAGCCTAGAACAGAATAATTATATGATAAGCATTATATCTCATAATATTGAGGACAATGAAAATTATGTAATTATGATAGTGATGGTGACAGTGAAAAAATTGAATAAACACTAAAATCTTACATAGCATTTTTAGAAAAGGCAAGATTTTCAATTATGTAAATGTTTAATTGTAAAAAATATCTTACCTTATTGCTATAAAATTGATTTAAGTGTTTTTAAGGAGTATCTGCATTATACCTAAGAGGTGACTTTGGTTTTGCACCAAGGCAAGTTCTAAATTAAAGTTAATTGATGGAAGGAGTATAGTGGCTATGGGATTTGAGCCACAAAGACCTGGCTCATTGTGAGTGTGAGCTTTAATGTTGGCTAGTTGTGTAATTTAGGGAAATTAGTCTATATAATCTAAGTTTTCACAATATTTTTGTGAACATTAAACAAAATAATACCTATTGTTATCCTAGGCACAGTGCTTGGCACATAGAAAAGACTTTCCCAGGGTTAGTTTTATTATTTTCAGTTTTATTGTTATATATTATTTTCTTGAAGGTGATCTTTATTTGGCTTAGTCAAAATTAATTCACTTTTTTTTCTTATAAATATTTTTTGTGCACCTATCACATGTAAGTCACTATACTAAGCAATGTAAGAAACTTTAGAATAAAAAACCCATTACTATTAGTAGATTTGTACATTTAGAGTGGTACTATTGTGATAAATGTATTTTGAATATTTTATTATTTATATCAGAGACAGTCATTTCTAAATTTCATCAAATTTCAGATTAAACAAGTCAGATTGGCTAGCCTATGTAAACATATAAAAACAAACATCCTACAGCTATTATGATTTTGTGCTAAGAATAAAATTTAAGTAACAATTACCTTAGGACATGTCATTTTGTGAAACACCAAATATTTTAGTTTTAATTTTCCTCTGTCTCTGAGAACAAAATAATTTAGCTGAGTTCATTTTAAATAAATTATCTAAGTTGATTACATATTATATATTTTAGAAGATCAAATAACTGAATGTATGTCTTTTTCAGGATGATTAGAAAGGCAATGTTTAGTATACTGCATTTGAACTAAAGCCTTTGTATTGAATCATATCTAATATTCACTTTAAACACATTTACTAATTCTTTTAAAAATATATATAGAAACTTCTACTTTTACTGGTTTATAGCAGGAAACATTTTTTCATTTTAGCAATGTAACATTAACATGGTCTTTTGCTTTGAGTTAGGGGTTGAAGAGGGGATAACTACTGCTTTATTTTCTCTGAACAAATTCTCTTTAAAACAAATAAAAAGCTCTCTAGTCAATGGTGATTATTTTGTAAGAGGTTTTGTCACTGGAGGTTTCTTTTGAAATAATCAAAACCATTTCAAAGAAAAGTATAATACAGAACACCTCTGGGAAAAGTAACACAGTTCCCTATTCAAAATATGTGGCAAGAATCTCAATCTTATAACCTAGATTCTATAAAAATCTCATGGACATCAAATGTCAAATAGAATTCTCCTAGCTCCAGGAATAGAAAATGAGGCTTTCTACTAAAGCAAGGGGTAGAGTTTCAATGTCACAGAATCTGCAAGGATAAAATGCATTAGACCATAAATGTATAGCTGAGTTAAATATATTAAGTTTTAACACATAAGCAAACAAATGAAAGCATGAAAAATTGTCCTATGGCTTTAGTTTTTATACATTAGAAGCGACAACATTCACGTTGGTTTTGAGGAAAACTGGTTTTTAGATTTATATTTAGAAAGAAAATGTGAAAATTTATATTTTTGGCTGAATATTGTTTAATTGTGAAACTATCATAAATTTAAGGCTGCTCACTTTCCCTGAGTATAGAAGAGGTTCTAATATTCAGGAAGAGTAGTAGGAGATACAGTAAACTAGAAGTCATAAGGATTGGGTTCTAGTCCAGGCTGCATAATTTTCTCATTTCTCAAACAGGTGTCTTGCCTTTTGCTTGCTCTTCCTTACAAGGTAGTTTTTTAGTTAAGAGCACTTGGCATATGGTAAATACTCAATAAATGTTACTCCCTTGCTACTTAAATATGGTCCACAGACCAGTAGCTTTGGCATCAGCTGGAAGCTTGATAGAAATGCAAATTATTGGGTCCCATCCCAGACTTGCTAAGCAGAATCTACAGTTAAACAAGCTCTCCAAGTGATGAGTATGCACATTAAAATTGAAGAAGCATTGTATTAACCAATGCTATTATTATCACAAAAACATCAGCTATAATTCCTACATCCATTTTGTTAAAAGTATTCAAATATGCTTTGATATATGAAATATGCTCTATAATGTTTAGGTTAGCAGTGGTGATGATGATGAATAAAGAGAAAATACTTCATGAATTGAATTAGATGATTTTAAGGGGTATTGTGGGCATTTCTTTCCTGCCAGGATCCATGAGGTACAAAAGAAAAGTGACTCTTCTCTATAGCATGTGACTCCCAGTAAAATGATGCTGAAATCATTGAGTTTAAAGGTAGGAGATAAATAGGCATAGCATAGTGTATCAAAATCTCTCAGAATCACTATTCACATTTAAAATAGCCTATGGCATCCATATAAGTCATATAAACATGGAGAGCTCATTCATAATCTCATTGCCAATAGAAGATGTATAGAATAAAATATAGCTCATTGCCTTTATCACTAAATTGAGAATGTCCTGGAAGAACTGGTGACCTTTGTTTCCCCTCCAGAACCCAGACATTATGTTAAATTAATGGGTTAAGTCACTTTCATTCAGAACAGCAATAAGTTGTTTTATATTTTTTCTTTTACTTGAAATAATTATATAAATTCTAAAATTAACTCAAAGCATAACTTTCTGTAATGCATGGGCATGATCTTTGAAGATGAATGTAGCTGAATCCTAGCTGGGTCATTAGGAAGCTGTGTAACATTGGGCAAGTTATTTCATTCTCTAGCTCCCAGCATTCTCATTTATAAAATGATGATTTAGAAAGAGTAGAAGTGCCAGCACATGTACACTATTTAGTTATCATTATTGAGCATCTAGCTATTAAATATCATACAGAGAAAATTTTAGCCTAGAAAAGTTAAAGAGTGCTCCACTTTCCTAATTTGACCCTGACTCCATCAAGTTCTGATATACCTATCATTTCAAGGAGACAATCAGATTCCATACTGTTCTCTATTGTTTTTTCAGGTAAATAGTAAATGGTTATATTTAGGAAGATTTTCTGAATTTAAAAGTAAAATGTAAATTGAAGTGCTTATAAATCAGGTACTTTATAAAAAGGTGTAAAAATTCAAAAGTCTAAAATACATTGTTTCTGGGAAAGAAATAATGTGAATATAAATAAGCTATCTCTGAATGGGTGTCCTGAAATTGTTATACTGCATTAGTACTAATAAAAGTAACATAGCTTTTTCCATAGCAATACTCTTAATAGTCCTCAATATAGACAACAACGACAACATCAAAGGTGATTTATCAAACCGAGGAATGCAGGCTCTTTTTCAGATATAACAGGTGACTTAAAAGTATAAAATGAAAAATAATGTTTAAAAATCCATGCACAATCCTTTTTAATTTTGTGCATCAACATCACACCAACACTGTAGCTAGATCAGTGCTTGACCAGTATTCAACAGAACAAAGGACTTTGTAAAACTGCAGATCAGAGTCATGCATCAAAAGAAGACAGCCACACAATACACGAACACAGAAAATAAAAATAAAAAGCAAATCACACACATTTGCATGCTAGCACAGCAGAGAGCAAACCCTTTTCTTGCTGAGTAGATTCTTTCCCAGAGAAACAGATGAAGAATAGTCACTGGCCTTCAAATCCTATAATCATCCAATAACATCATAATATTGACACAATTACATCAAGCAAAAACTTGTGCATTTGTAAAGAATTTCCCCCACCTTTTTTCCATCTCCCAGATCACCAGAATGCAAACAAATAAAGCAAAATAAAAAAGTCTCTGGGGGCGGAAATTAAACTAATTAGACAATTTCTAATTAGTGTGTTAAATCAGAAAAAATAAATCCCCCACGTGGAGACTAATTTAAGTATCACTAATTTAAGTAGTTTCTTAGCTAAAACATCTTAGAAAAAATTCACATAAGAGCATCAATTTTAGAAATTTTTAAGATTGAGAATAAATTATATATTTCTGGCCTTAATTTAAATAATAAAAATATCAAAATATTCAGCATTATTTCAGAAAAAATAAGCATTTAACCTTTGAAAAATTATTACATTTACTATTAGGAAAAATATTGATTATACAGTCTAATAATGTTTACCTCTATATCAAACTGAAAACAGAAAATGCTTTCACACCTAAAGCCTTCTAAACATTTTTTCTTAACTCCACAATTAAAGGTAAAGTTCATTTCTTTTAAAATAATAATTGGGCAAATATTTTATTTTTAGCCTGATAAACTACATACTTTTAAATTTAAGGAAACATTCGTGTTCACCTTTTATTTTTAACTTAAAATACAGTCCTAAATATTGTTAAGGAATCCAATGAAACCAATTATTAATAAATCAGAAACATGAAAGAAGAATCTCCTCTAGTCACTGACATATATTAGCATGGTTTGAACAATGGGAATTGTAGGTAAACCTTACATGTGGACTCTTAAGGTTCAAGTATGCTGCATAAAGCACACACAGATCTATGTCATCTGTTCCTATAGCAGTATAAAATTTTACAATAACTTGAAATGTCAGTTTAACCTCAAAAATGCAAAACAGACCTTATAATACACTAATGTATAAATTTTTATACACCCACCCACTGAGATTTCTGGTCATTAGCTGTTGTGGAAAGAGAACAGATTAAGTGAGTTGTGAATCAAGATCCTCTCACAAATAATTGTACAAAAAGCACTGCAACAGAGGGTAGCATATCAGTTGCTTCAAAGATAAGAATACTTTATGCAGGCAAAGACCTTTGAACTGCTAAAGACAGAGGCCTCTTGATACACACTCAATACAGTGATCCACTTTATCATTCATTCAAACAGATTTCCCCCTTTATCAGGGCATCTTTTCATTTTATTTGCTATTCAAAACACTAGAACACAAAGGATGCTCTTCATCTTGTGTGCTACTGAAATGAAATCTTGAGGTAGGAAAAAAAGAAAAAAACCTTGCCCTAAATTCCCTTTCAAAGTGAAGTGTGAAAAGACATCAAGCAGAGTACACAGTGTTATTGTTGCAAGAATGTCAGTTCTGCAAGAACAGAGTCCAAGGCCATCAGCAGTGGCTCAATCACTTCCTCACCCACAGTGAATAATAAGAAAAATCCAAGGAGAAAGGGTTCCACTTCAGGGAAATGGTATTTTTCATTGTCCTTCCCTTGATTATCATTAACATCTATGGGCACAGCTGTTCCCCTCTCTGGATAATCCTAAAGTCAATGCTATAATATTGGCTCCCTTCTTCCATCTCCACAGGGCCTATTATACATCACCTCATGTCCTATTCTGAGGAGTAGAAATTTCAAATTTATCTTTTCATTAAGTAGCAAACTAGAAAGCCTATTTGCTTTAGTTCAGTACCTAGAAGGTTAAAAATTATTTAAAATTTTTTATGACCTTGAAAATATGGTTTTATTAAACTTTCATGAATATGTAAATGCATTTTAATTGCAAGATATAAGCTAAATTATAATGCAGAAAATAATCAAAATAAAAAGTATATTAAAATACTCAATAATTATTATATATAAATTATCATGGACTTTCTTTTTATAAAGTCAGCTTTTTTTAAACAGGGTAAAGAACTAGGCCATCTCAAAATTCTTCCTGACATAATTTTATATGCCATACAATTCAGAGTATTTATTTATATACCAGCACAATTATTATATAACTTACTTTGGGCTTTATTGTTTCAAGATAAAATACATTAATTATTCTCTGACTGAGGGTTTCAAAAAGCCATTAAGGTAAACAATATTCATTTAATTCTCATTAGGACCTTGGACTATGGTGATATTTACTCCAGAGAAAATTTATTATTAGTGTGACTCGTCTCAGATTCCAACCGAAAGTTTTATTAGTTCAAGAAACAAAAGGACTCATGGACAGTGAGAAAACTGAGACAAGATCATATTTACATCCAGAGTAATCCACTTGGCCAATCATAGTCACTGAAAAACGCTTCTTTAGTGAAAATCTGTACCATGAACAAAAATAATAATAAAGTGATTTCCCCATGTGGCAGTTCTTTGATAATGCAGAAGCACTCTAGAATTTAAAATAATGACGTTATTTGTCTACACATGAAGAGTGGACTTCTTATGACTAAGATTTGATTACAGAGCTATATATATATATATTTATTAGATCTTTTATGAGCATTTTTTCATAAATAACTCCTCTTTGCTCCCTTCTTATAATCCTCCACTCACTGAGTTTTTGGTTAACCTGAAAGTTAAATTTCTCTGTAAAATTAACCTGGACTAAAAAAGAAGTATATACATATACATACTTCTTCCACCAAATTCACTTTACATTCATGTGAGGAAATGGTAAGAACATTCAAAGCCCATTTATATGAAGAATATTCAAGGAGCACACTATTTAAAATAGAATGCTATTGTGCAGTTATTCTGGTTTATTTTTTTCTTTCAGGTATTAAATGTTCTCATAGTCTAAATTCACATATTTCTGAGCTAATTCTCAGAAACTTGATGATAATCTATTTCATATCACATCAATTTCTCAGTACAAATACAAATTTCCTTAAGCACAAAAAAAAAAACCCAAGTAAAATTTTAGCTGTTACTACCAGTTTCCTAGATTCAGCATGGGAATATTGTTTTGTGAGGCCTAAGAGCATAAGTATTCTGTTTGGAAGGCAATTTGTATACTTGTTCTCTCTGAAGGATGCTCAGCTTACTTTGACATTAATATTTGGTATTATGTGATTTTGTAAATTGATTTTTTAAAGCCTCAGGAAGAAAACCAAAGCTTTTTTTCCCCCTTAGATGTATCTTTTCTTCGCTCGGTTATATTTCATTAGAATGGGACTTTAAGTCCAATATTCTCCACAGTAGAGTTGTACTGGAGTAGAGCTTCTATATATGAGGTTTGCACATTTAATGGTAGGGTATCAAGTACTGTTGAAACACTGACCAATGTATATTTTCTCCCAAGGAAATGCAAAAGCTCATTCTATGGTCTAGAAGTGGATTTTCCAAATTTCAATTATAAAACAAAACAAGACCAAAAAGGCACTAAGATATCTATCTTCTATTTCCTTGTCTTTAATTATCCCAATCTTCTCCTTACTTGCCTGATTTTTAACTCACTATAAGATATATAAATAAATAAATTAACAAAGTTCAGTCTCAACAAAGAAACAACCTATAAGAAATGATGTTTTCATACTTTTGTAAAAATGCTCTCATAGCTGAAACACATATAGCTACTACTTTTCTATTTCAGATTAGAGCCTGATGGTAAAATTTAATCCGACATCTTCCAAATATCCTTCAATTTTTCATTGTATGTATTTCATTATAGCTTGGAAAGGATTATGCTATTTATGCTCCTATTTTTTTTTACACACAAGATAACCAATTGTAAGAGGGCATGCATTTTTCTATCTTCAAAGACTCATTTACAACAGACCAATAAGTTTATAAGGTACTACAAATTTTCTTAAAATTAAAAACCTGTGAAGTGGCACAAAAACGTTAGTTTTAACAGTTATATTGACAAAGACAATAATTTAAATATTTTATCAGCTAAAATTCTGAAGGAAATACATACCCAAACCTTCCGATTCAAATAGACACGTTTCATCTACCCCTAAATCTCGGCACCAGGATAAGAAATTTGCTGTATTGTCTCGGGCAAAAAAGGAGCCTGAGGGTGCACTGGCTTTGCATGGGATCTTCTTCATGGGTAGATTCTGAAAAACAAAGGAATCTTACTCTGGTGGAATTCTGACAAAGACATCACAGCAACACATTAAATATATTATTATGTTTTCAACAAAATGCTTTGAGACAAAGCTCATGTCAATGAATAGGTTAATAAAGAACTATAAAAAAGAAAGTGAAATAGAAATGAAACAGCTGTTGATAAGAAACTATGAAAATCTGTACCTGTAAATATATCTTTACCTTTTCAGTATCTTTTCAGTGGTAAATACACATAAATCCCTTTCGTGGCTCAAATCACCTCTTTTCTTTTTCTTCTATTTTTTTTGGCCTTCTCTTTTATTTAAATATTCTATCAGTATTTCTTACAAGGTATTTACAAATGTATTTGTCATTCATGAAATAATGAAACACAAATATAGTTTATAGATATATGTAATCATAATACACACCTGCATTCTTATGTGCATATATAAACATACACTATAAAAATTATACAAGAACTATAAAATCAAAAGGAGAGCAGCAGAAGTATGTAACATTACAAGTCTCCATAACCAATACCAAGAAAAGAAAATACGAAAAATCTTTTAACAGTAACATTCTACCATCTTTCTTCTAGACTATTTCTTTTAAGCTATAGGCTATTGCTACATTACATAATATAAAAATATTTCTGGTTGGATTTCTACTATCTGACCTTGAAACATATTACTTACATTCATTATTTCTGGGATAAGAAAATGCTTATGACAAGAGAGGGTGTAAACCTTGACAGGAATTTCTATTAACAGTCTTTCATTATTTTATCCAAAAAATCTCCCTTTCCACCATAACCAATGTTATAAAGAGTTGTGCATTTTCTTTTTTTTTCTTTAATAGGATATAACCATGTCCTTGCCACCATGAATAATGCTGCTATGAAAACTGGGGTGCATATATCTTTACAAATAAATGTTTTCAAGGAAACAGCTGAAATGTCTTTTGACAGATGAATGGACAATGAAGATGTAGTACATATATACAATGGGATATTACTCAGCCATAAGAAAAGATGAATTACTCCCATTTGCAACAACATAGATGGATTTTGAGATTGTCATGCTAAGAGGAATAAGTCAGAAAAAGATAATAATCATATGATTTCACTTATATGTAGGATATAAAACGAAAAACGTCAAACAAACAAGACAAACAAATAGAGACTCATGGACACAGACAACAGTTTAGTGATTACCAGAGGAAAGAGGGAATGCGGGGAGGTAGATAAGTAAAGGAGGTCAATATATAGTGATGGAAGGAAATTTAACTTTGGGTGGTGAACACACAATGCAATATACATATGATGTATTATAGAATTGCACACTTGAAAACTATATGATTTTATTAACTAATGTCACCCCCAACAAATTTAATAAAAACAATAGGATATAACCAGTTTCCATGGCATTTCATGAATGCATAAACTACGACTCTATGTGAAAGGCTGAGCCATGGATTTAGATGATCTGGGATACACAGAGCTTTGCCTCAAAGAGAAAAAGATCAAAGAAGAAGCACTTTGTGATTTAAATTTATAGATAGGAGGTTTCCTCTATTTACTGTGAATGAGCAAGTATAAGCAAAATGTTGTCAATTGTTGAGCTCAGATGGTTTACAAGGATGGTTATAAAAAATGAAATGGATTAGTAAAGTCCTGCTAACATCAAACTACTATGAGATTTCTTCATGTGCAAGGATTTTATGGTTATATAACTCTCACATTCAGGTACATCACTTAAAGGCCATGTCTGTCCAACCTCAAAGATCCATCTCTTTGTTGCTGGTTAAATTTGATTTAGGGTAGATATCAAGATTTTTGCATAAATACACAAATATTTATATAGATATATACTTTAGGCACTCTAGATATATAAATCACATATGGGATTACCTATATAGCAATACTGCCTTACCTAATTTGGTTAAGTAATAGTTTTCAGAAATACTTTCCCATATTAATTATAAAAATAATCAGAAATAGTACAGTATACAACCTTATTTATAAAAAAACTCACAAACATCAATTAGTCAGTATTTATTAAAATTAAAAAATATATATCCTTAAACAAGCAATTCGCTTTTAAGAATACTCTACAAATATAGTATTATTAGGGCTTAAATATAGATGCATATTTGTTGCAACAGTGATAGAACAAGAAAAAAATAGAAATAATATGTTGAGAGAGGGTTGGTGGAATAATATAATAATTGTATACTATATATTGTATTTGTATAGTGTACAGATACAATGGAACTCTATGCAATCATTTAAAAAGATCAATGTATATGTATTGAACCATAAAAATGTTCATTATATAGTCTTAAGTAGAAATAAATAATTTGCAGATATATATACACCACAATTTCATTTTATGATGTGTATGTGCATAAATACACACAATATAGATGGCCATATATGAAATTAAATTATTTGTATTATAAATATAAATAAGGTATTTATTATGTAACATTATAATGTATAATGTTAATTTAGGAAAAACTCAAAAAGACTTGTATTGAAATTATAGTAATTATCTTTAAGGAAGGTGATTGATGCATAGAGGATCATTTACTTATTTTACATAATTCCAAAATTAATACTAGAATTTTGAATGACTTTTAAATATTTTCAAATTAAATAATAAAATTAGATAAATTATGCCAGCTAAAACATAAAAAAGAGGACTTTTTAAAAAATCTCCATGAGATGACTGTAAAGCAAGATCATCTTTAAGAATATATATAGATTCAATCACCGAGCCGTTTTAATACCTACCACCTGTATCACTGGGTGAGGAAAAAATAATTTGTGAAATCATTTCAATCCGATAAATGAATTTTCATACAGGAACTATAACCTAGGACCTATAAAATATTTGACATAGCTAAGGGCATGCTAAAGTATGTGAGATAAATGGTTTGTATAACAAAAAAGAATATAATATCCATATTGCACTAGAAAAACTAGACTGATTTGACACAGTTTACCAAGAATACATTTTGAGAGAATATCCACAAGTGACATGCCCTCAAGAAGTATTCAGACTACTCTTTAAGAACTTACAGGAACAAGTACTGAACACATAAATAAAAACAGCATCTTTTTTTCTTCCTATAACCCTGTAGTCCTTACAAAGTCATCTACATATCATATACCAGAATCTAAGTAATTATTTAAAATTCATTCATATTAAAAGATATGAACATTACTTTAGGACAAATAAAATAAAAACTAGCTATTGATACTTCATAACTTGGGAATTCTCAATGCAGAGGAACTCAGCAGTAACATTGATCTAACAACTTGGTGTTTAAGGGATTTATGGAGTATTTGTTTCTGTTCTGGGGCTGTTAGATTTCGTGCTTCTATGTCAGCTAATGATGGAAACTATAAACTGTGTAAATAGAAGCTTCCAATCTTCATCCATATGATATTTTTTATTTGGTAATATTTTAAAATTCATCCTCATTAGTCCATATGACTAATGAACACTTACCTATAAAGGTAATCACATATAACCAGGAGTAAGGGTCTCTGTTCATTGGCCGAGAATAGTAGCCCATAGCTTATAGTATCCAAAATTCTTTCTGATTATACACCAATCAAAAAGCAAAGCATCAAGGGTCTTCCCAGGGTTGATGTGCCATTTACAATTAAGAGTCAGGGCAGAAGTCTGATTTCAATTGAAATAAGTATCAAATTATTCAATGATACAAGCACTCAATACCATCAAAACTTAAAAAATTTTGACACATTTTACAAAACAATATTTATAAAGTTCTGAAAACCTCAGCAATTATGTTTCTTTCAGTTCTACGATTTTAAAAAAATTATAAATTTCTAGGTTCATGTGAAAATCTTGGGAAAAAAAGCCAGCTCTGATTCCCTTCTTTAATATCAGTAAATAAAATAAAAAACAAACTGAAATGTTAAATAAAATCAGCTTTTACCTAGCCAAGAAAACCTGAAGAAGAGGTTTAGAATAGAGAACTGCCTTGTATAATCATGGAAGTATGTACTTGAATACATGAAAAATTGATCCCAGATATGGAGAGGAATACTTCAGATCTAAAGAACTACAGATTCAATAGAGAACCTCCATACATAGTTTGATATATTTTCCATATTAGTTTTCTCTTTACTGCTCTACTCTTCAAAGGACTCCTATAATATTTAAATTATATAACATCTTTAATTATTTTCCAAGATGAAAAAAATGAACTTGCACGTAATTCAAAGCAAATCATTTGATATACACTTCCAATTGTTTCATGACAGCTTACTAATGTCTGGAATTTAACACATTTTAGTATTTATTTCTTGTTTTTTTTTTGTTTTTGTTTTTGTTTTATTTTTTTTAGCCAGGTAACATGAAAATAAAGAACTATGTATTCTCTTTCATCTATTCAAACTAGAAAAGAAATTGAGAAAATGGCACCTTTACTTCTCTATAGACAATGAACTGAAGACTTAATAGTAGTAGTTTAAGTAATCCTTCACAAATATTTGAAGCAAACTACTCTTCTTGACTGTAGATATTTCAGATATGAAATATGAGATATAGAGAAGAACATGTGAAAATTGCCAAGAATTAATACATTTCCTTTTCCAAAGGTTATATAGAGCGTACTGTTCAAATATGCAGTCAATAAAGTCAGTCTTTCCATGGTGGAATCGATATTTCCACTTGTGCTCTCTTGCTACTTTTAGTTTTGCTACATATTTTATTGAAAAACACTGCAATGAAATTATTTCATTGAATATTCACAGCATCAAGGCATCTAAATATAACTACTAAGTGGCTTTAGAAAAAATGAAAATATATTCTTCAAGATCATTATTAAAATTAGAAATATAGGTAAAAAATTATTTCTAGTACCATCAACCTCACCTGGGGACTTTGCAGTTGGACTTCATGACTCAAAGTGAGCTATAATTTAGTACAGTAGCAACTGAGCTCACTAGGACTGAATTCAAAATGGACTTTTCCTCTCCAAAATATTGAGAGGAAACAGAATTTATCAACCCAAAATAGTGAGTACTTTAAGTTGGTTATTGTTAAGAAACAGAAGACTCAGGAAAAATCTTTGCCTTTCCCCTTTATTCTCTAAACTAATTTAGATAGGGGGCCTGCTCCAGGAAGAAAGTTATCATCATAGATAACTATGGTTTAATATAAACTAGTATGTGATCGACAGGGAGGAATCTAGCAAAGCCCATTTGATCAAAGTTCTTCTCTGTGTCCCATTCATTGTTAAAGATGGCTCAACAAACGATTTTTTACTCAAAATCTGCTTTTCCATTTCCATATGAATTGCCTTCCTGCCCTTTGAAGTCCCAAACCACATACCGCAATTTCTTCTTAGCTTAAGACAGTGTATAAGGTTCATCTGCCCTATTTGTCCAATACGCTTATAGAATCCTTTCTTTTCTTCCTGTTAATCTGCCTTATGTCAATTTAATTATTAGACCAGCCAGAAGTTATAGAGGTAAAAGAAAAATTATATTTCCTCCCTCACAATATATTTTGGTAAAATTTGGTACATTCTTCATGTAAAAAATAAATATGTAAAAAATGAGTTTCTCATAGGAGAATTCTGGTATACCCTGTAAAATCATGAAGAAATCATGTAAATAATAAAGCTAGAAAATATCTGAAGTATTTTGAATTATCTGAAATTATCTCTGGCATAATATAAAATGATGTTGGAAATGACAGACAAGCCTGGTACTCAAACTTCAGGCTTAAAAGATGAGATGAACAATATAAAGTTAGGACATAAATGATTGGAAAATTTACATCCATATATAAACCTGCATATGGATATTTATAAAAACTTTATACATAATTGCCCAAAGTTGGAAGTAATCAAGATGTCCTTCAGTAGGTGAGTAGATAAACTATGGTACATCCAGACAATGGAATATTATTCAGCACTAAAAAAAAAATAAGCTATTAAGCCACAGAAGACACGATGGAACCTCAGATGTACATTACTAAGTAAAAGACTAAGTATTGTAGGATTCTAATCATTCGACATTCTGTAAAAGGTAAAACTATAAAAACGGTAAAATGATTAGAGGTTTAGGAGGAGGGGGGATAAATAGGCAATTCATCACGAGACTCATCAAGTGGGATTTTTTAGGGCACTGAAACTATTCTGATGATACTCTATAATGGTGGATACAAGTCATTATACATTTGGAAAAAACCCACAGAATACACAAAAGCGACTCATGAAACTTTAGAATTTAGGTGATAATGATGTATCAGTGTAGATTCATTAATTGTAACACATGTAACCCACACCGGTACTTTTTTGCTCAATTTTGCTATGAACCTAAAATGCTCTAAAAATTAAAGTCTATAAATGAAATCACAATTATGTTCTTATCTAAAGAACATAATAAACAAAGAAATGAAACAGAAACAGACTCATAGATACAGAGAACAAACATTGGTTGCTAGATGGTAGGGAAATGGGGAAGTGAAAGGTAAAGGGATTAAGTACAAATGGGTAGTTACAAAATAGTCACAGGGATATAAAGTACAGCATAAAGAATATAGTCAATAATATTGTAATAACTATATGTGGTGCCAGGTGGGGACTAGACTTATAAGGTGGGGGGGGGGGAGAATCACTTCATAAATTACATAAATGTGTAACCACTATGTTATATACCTAAAACTAACATAGAACAATATTGTCAACTGTAATTGAAAAATAAAAAAGTTAAAGTCTATAGAAAAAATAATTATATCATCGACAGTTGTTTAAAAAGTACCAAATGCTTAACAAAAAAGAAAATATAGTCAGTTTGACAATTGTATTCTTTCCATTTTTATAAGCATTGTGCCTAGTTTTACATATACATCCACATGAGAATCATTATCTAAATGCTCTGCTACTATGAAAAGCTTCTGTTCTCCCATCTAATTGTTTACACATGACTAGAAGTTTAGCTTCTTAAAAATTCCATAAGTCTAGTCCTACACTTTAAAATTCAGTTAATTTGTGGGGCTATCTAAAAATTTTAGTAGGAATTTAATCTCATTCAATTCATCCAATTGTTATTAAATCATAACCCTATACCAGTTGTACACTAGGCACAAATGATTGGAATATAAGAAAGATAAAGCCAAGATTTATTTCTGGAGACCATCAGTGTTTTTGAGAATAGAATTAAAAATTATGATATCATATGGTAAGAATTACAACAGCAGTTTAATTATTTAAATAGAAGTTTAAATTTAGTTATTTGGGAAATTGAAGGGTCTGCTTTCAACTTTGGAAAGGGGTTGACAAGGCATCAACATAGGAAAGCCTTACAAAGGAGAAGCAATTTACAAAATGAAAGGATCTCAAGTGCTTGCCAGGCAAAATAAAAAGGAGTGGGGAGTCCATTCTACAAAGTGACACATCTGGCAGAGGCTTGAATAAGCACAGGTGTTATGGATGAGTACAGAATGCTTGTGGCAAAGGTGAGACCAGAAAAGTCAACTGTGCCTGAGTCACAAGGGGTATTTTTTGCTTGAGAAGAATGACTAATATTACAATTTCAATCAGGGTTACAAACTCAAAGGCCCAGAAGAGGCCAGGAAGATAAAATAATAGAATGAAATTGCTAGCTCCGTGGACTAAATGGAATGGTGGTGACTGGAAAACTGAAGCATTCATGCCATGTCCAAGAGGAGCATCCATATTTATTTAGTTCTAACTCATTGCTACTATAAAGTAATGCAGAGCCAATGCTGTTAGATCTTCCCATATTTCAAAAGATATTTTCATGTGAAAATTCCCCAATTTGAACAACTGGAACTATAGTTAGATGGATTTCGTTGACAGCTTACAATTTCAGTGTTCATAATGAGGGGCAATAAAAAAATTTTAACATTTTAAAATAAGAAGTAATCAAGTTATGTGTTCTTTGGAAACATAACTAGGTCATTTGTTGTCAAAGATGTATTAAGGGAATAAAGAAGAAAATGTTAGATAATTCTACAGAAGTAAAAAAACAATAATTTCTTTTCCTTCTGCCACTTCCATCTTGGAACACCTCTAAATCACAGCTAGAGCAGCAAGACTGGAAGAGCGATGTTTGAATGGGAGGAAGAGAAACTTACTTTGTGAATATGAAAGATATCTCAGAAAAAGAAGTATTGGATACCAGGAGTGAGAGCTTTTAAAATTCTCAGTGAAATTAATAGTAATTGCTAATTGTTAATAAACTATAAAAACTAAAAGATGATTTTAAAAATGTTTCTGAGAATGTATATCAGTTTTCTGTGTCTCTTCTATAATTAAGGATTTACCTCAAGGAAATAGGCAGGAAAATTCTTTTAAAATGTATCTTGAATTTTTCTTTTCTAACTAAAATTTGATATATTCCAAGATGTAAAAATTTATAATTATTGGCAGCAAATTTTGAATTCACAGATTCATGCATTCTAATAGTTTAGTTGAAACTGCTTTTGGTACTCATCTGTAAAATATCCAACAAAGAAAAAAAATACATTTTTAGAAGTCTAAAGTATGTTTTATAGATGGATTCCAGGAAACCTGAGTTATTTTATTTCAATGACTAAAACTTTTTAAGCAAAAACTTTTTTTGGGGGGTAACTGCATTGCACTGCAGATTTGGGGCACATTGTCACTGTCAGTGCCTATCAATTGTCACTGTCAGTGCCTATCACTATCACTAGACTCTTAACAACTTGGAGACATGGGAATGTTAAACTAAAAGTAATTCAAAGAGGAAAGGCTTAAGTCTTGAAACTGCAAACCTTTTGGAACTTCAAGACCATCATTTTCAGCATGTTTTGAGAATTAAATGTTTGGAAAGTGCTTAATATCAATTCTAGACTATAACTTCTTTTCAAATAATTTTTTCAAATACATGTGTACTTTCAGTTCTCTTTACAAAGAATGCCTAATGAGAGTTGAAAAGTAGTTATATAACCACATCTGCAATTATTGTAAAAAAGCACACAGTTATATAGGAAAACAAATGTAAAACAGATGAGTTACATTTGTATGGTGACTTAATTACAATTTGTTCTCATCCATCTTCTAATGTTTTTCACCATGCTGTGCATTCATGTCTGTTCTGCACGGTCTAATCAGAGTGGACTTTTCAAAAGGTAAATTTAATTTCTCAGTACTTTTAGGATAAAGATAAAGCTTCTAACAATATGGCTTCCATGGTTTGAATCAGTCTGGCTCTTACCTGTTGACCTAGCACCATGGCCCTCACTGTCTCCCACAGTCCCACTAGCTTCTGTTCCCACTACTACATATTCCTCATACTCTCTACCACCACGTGGTCCTTACACATTGTTTTCTCTGCCCTTCTCATGCCTCTTCACCTGATTAACTTCCAATCCAAATGAGGGATCACTTACCCCAAAACACTAACCCCATACACACTTTTATAATTGGTTAAAATCCACATTGCTCCAGTACTCCTGCTGCATGTAATTAACTGATTAGCAGCTCTTTCCCTCCAGACTGTTTAGTTCCATGAGGAGGGGTTCAGTGTCTGGTTTTGTTCACCATTTCATCTCAACATGTAGTATTTATGGAATACTTATTGAATAAGTACTAATCGAACTGTAGCTAAGGCATTTATTACCTCCAGGAATGGACAACAGAGTTGAGTGGTTATAAGGACAAATTTTGGAGCTAGACTTCCTGGTTTGATCCTGGATTTTTATTTATTAGTTGTATACCTTAAGGCAATAATTTAACTTGATTTGTGATATGGTATAATAACAGTATCTACACCATTGGGTTACTGTGAGGGAGGTATGAGTTTATATGGAAAGTTCTTGAAATAATGCCTGGCACATAGTAGAATTTAAATATGTGTTTGTTAGAAAACTGAAGCAAAAGGAAGTTTTAAAAAATGATATAAAATTCAGCCTGGAGCTTCAATAAAACTCTTGAGGATTTTAATGATCACCAACACACATAGGCACAATCTCAAAAATATCCCTCATTTCCACTTACATGTATTGCCATCTGGGATATTAATCATGTTATTATAGTTTCTCCCCCAAACAGAATTTCCTCCTTTTAGTTCTGTCCTCCATTATTATAGTTTTTCAAACTTTAAAATCATAGTATAACTTTGATTCTTCCTTCACCCCTTCCTACTGTGGCCAATAAGTTAAGCTCATTGTTATTTTCTAGTAAAATTATTTTCAATTATCCTGCCCCTTTCAGTGTGGCATTGACATCCTTACTCTTAATCTTTTAATATCTTATTCAGAACAAATGCAGAAACTTCACAAAATATTCCTCCTATCTTTAACCTCAGACCTCTCTAACTCAATCTGTATACCATAATCATCATCATCGTCATAGTCGTCGTCGTCATCATCATCATCGTCATATTAATCTTTCAAAATTTAATGCTCTCAGTCTCTATAACTCACTTTCTACAAAACAAGACTTGAACACTTAAGCTTCGCAGCTACGAGGACCATCAACTTCATGAGTCCATGTGCCCAAATTTCTCCACATACACTTTCCACATTAACCATGTTGGTCTAGTCACTATTCTTAGAATATGCTTGTATTTTTCTAACTTCACTATTGGATTCAATAACTATGAATTTATATTGCATTTGCTTTTTCTCTCTGTCCATTTCTTTGCACCACGTCTAGGTGATTCAAATTCCACGGCTTCCATGCAAACTTCCCTGAACACTCTAACAAACTGACTTGTTTCTGGAACCTCTATAGATCCTACTATCTACATCAGCAGATGTCAGTATACAGTGATGTGTTTCAATCGGCTAAAAGTTAAGCCTACAGATGTTTGTAACTAAAACATGTATTCATCTAACAGTTTAATATTAAATATCTTTTATAGACTATGCCAATTAAGGAATATTCAAGGATATCTCTAGAATGTCCCCTCATTCATTTGCCTATATTTTTTCTTGAACTAAAATAAAAGGAGTGGTGGGACAAGGCACCCACAGGGCTCATAACCCTTGGGCACCCATGGAGGTATATTGCATGTGTACATAGGGACCCTTGATCTTTCCCCAATCTACTCTTACTCTGCCTTTCCACTTGCAAAATAAAGCAGCACACTAAATAAAGCAAATATAACAACATGGTACAAAATATAATTTGGTTCCTCATTTAGAGTTTACAAATATATAATTGATACATCTATTTTTATATATTAGTACACACATTTATAAGTCAAAATATAAAGATTAATCTATTCTGTCTTATTCCTTCCATTAAGCTTGTTTAAAATCTGTAATTTCTGAGGTTTATGTGTTTATAATATTCCTCACTAAGCTGTGATCATCCAGAACAGGAGTCTTTGGTTTGGGAAGACCATGAACCTGAGCTGAGCAAAATGTCCTCTTTTTTTTTTTTTACTATCCTCTCACTGAATTTTATTATTTTTTTTTATGAATGTAATCAGAACACAATAGCTCTCTCTCCAAAAGAAATTGTAGATGTTTTTATTTTACATTATAAATGTTGCAGATATCTAGAAATGTTGGGTTTACTTTTTCTTGTACATTAAAATGACAGTATTTTTTAGAATACATGCCAGATTAATCTTTGAAAAGCAGATATATTGCTTATTTCTAGTTTGTGCTTTAATATTTATTCTTAACACTTTAATAACTATTTTAATAAAATTGATTCCCTTTATTTTGTATTTACAATCTTATATGTTTTATTTTATGTATTTAAAAGCATCATTACAAGAAGAAATTTATGGACTTCACCAAATTGCTAAAAAGGCATGGTACAAAAACAACTATTCCTGCTCTAGAAGAAAGAGCCTATCACTTATTTGTATTCACATCCTTTATAACATTTACCACAAAATAGACTCAAGAGATTTCCTGAATTTATTCAGAATTTATTTGATTCACTCCCATTTAAAGATTCCTTTTTCCTTTTACTTCAAAGGTTTTATTATTTTTAACAACTTTTGATTGAACTAAATTTTTCTTTTTAATTTTAACTTCAAGATATATAAATTGCTACATTATTTCTTATACGGAACAGTGATGCCAGCAGGCATCCACCAGACAAGCAGCCTAAGCTGGTGTGAAATTAGACATGACTAGCAAAGTAGTATAAACACAAAATACATACTAGATGGCTTCATGCATGATATGCTATGCATTTTCAAACTTCTAAGTGAAACAATAGAAGGTATTCATGTAGTTAGCCTCTAACAGCTTAAGATACAGTTGAAGAGTTCTATATGCTATAAAGTCAATTACCTCATCTAAAAAACATTTTGCGATTACTTTGTAATGTACCAATACCACATACGTTGGACCACACACACACATAAATATGGTGAGTACTTACATTTTAAATCACCTACCAATCCACAGACATGTTTAAGTAAAAAAGGAACTCTTTCCCCTAAATTTTAAGTCCCTTAAAAAGACTCTTGTTATAAAATCTGGCATGAATATTCTCTGATTTGTTTAAGTGATCTGAATTTCTCTGATGTATTTAGTAACAGTTCAAAATAATTTTCTATTTTCCATATGGCGAGAATGACTTTTCATGACATACTATTCTATATCCACAGTTTTTGAAACAGCAGTGACCACAATTAGTGCTATCAAATATCATGAAAACAATTTCCCAGTTACACTCCTTTTACATTCTTGTCTTGCTCATGTGCCTGCATGCAGTTAAATTCAGGATGTGAGTCTGTAAGTGAAGAGATGATGTCATTATGGAAAAATTCGATCAGGTTTACTTTAATGCTTCAAGGAGCAGTGTTCTCCTGGTGCTGTGAAATTATGTAGATGAAAATGTGCCTGTATATATGTCTGGGTGTGTGTGTGTGTGTACCTCCTTATCCTATTCCAAAATTTATTTTAGTTTTTTTGTCATGCTTTCATGAATTTCAATTCATCTTATCTTTAGCCTTATGCTTCTTATACCTTTAATGCAATGATTATTTACTCTACCAAATAATAGTTTACTGTATGGACTTTTGAAAGAAAGTAATTTCTGAACAGTTTCGGAGGGTCCTTTACCTATAGATTCATATAAACTTATAGCCCCTGAAACTTGGTATATTTCTAGGTAGATGCTGCCATTTTCTTTCTCTCCTCCTTGCTCTGGAATGTGGGGATTATTAGCATTGCATAGGGCTAGAAATACCCTCTCTCACATCTCAGCTCAAATTGTTCATCTGAAGCAAACTCCAACATGACAACATTAAAATTGGAAAAATAACGACTTCCTCTTGTCCAAATAAAAATGTTAGCAACTACTTGTTCACAACAAAAGAAAATGGAGCCAAACACAGTAACAGTAAATTATATTTTACTCTCCTGTAATTTGAATGCAATTCTGAAATAATTCTGATTCTTTTTATTTGTTTCAAGTACATAAAAAGAGAGCTATCTCAAATATAAGAGCTTGCCACAAAGGTCAATTCCAAGCTTTGTACATGATTATTTTCCATTTGGTTAGGACCTATACACCTGTCCTAATTCTGAATGGTAAGCAAATTCATAAAAAGACCCTTATGACTCATCTGATCCTTGTTTTATTGGGACCATAGCAAACACTATAAATAGGCCTTGAAAATAATTCTCAAGTTGAATAAAACATTTGAATATTAATTCTCATGGGGAGAATATATTCACTTTGCCATTGTTTTTACCTTTAGATAATGCTCTGAACTGAAATAATGATACAACATATGGCTGTATAAAAAATATCTATAATTAACTAAATGATCAACCTCTTCCAGAATTCACTTACTAACTAGTTTAGACTTCCAAAGTCTATTATATCAACCAATCTTATAAGCACTTCTGATGTCCTCAGATTCTTTTTCTTCCCCTGAACCACCATTAAATTCTTCAGTCCTCTGTTTTCTCCATTACTTAAAAGTCAACTTTGTTCCTTTATGATTTTGAACATCAACGACTTTTGAGCTAAGCAAAACCAGCGGAGTGAAGAATTTCAAACTTGATGAGAATAAAAGTCTTTGGGATTAAAAATCAAGGATTGCCTAAACCACAATGAGATATCATCTCACACCTGTTAGAATAGCTGTAATCAACAGGACAAGTAATAACAAATGCTGGAGAGGATGCAGAGAAAAAGGAACCCTCACACACTGCTGGTGGGACTGCAAATTGGTACAGCCACTATGAAAAACTGTATGGAAACTTCTCAAGAAACTAAAAATTGATCTACCATATGAACCAGCAATCCCTCTACTGGGTATTTACCCCAAAGACTTGAAAATCCATATTCAAAGAGATGTTTGCACACCGATGTTCATAGCAGCATTAGTCACAGTTGCCAGGACATGGAAGCAACCAGTGGCCTATGATAGATGATTGTCTAAAGAAGCTGTAGTATATACAATGAAATATTGCTCAGCCATAAGAAGAGATGAAATACTGCCATTTGCGACCACAAGATAAACCTCAAGATAATCAACAGAAAAAGTTGAAAATCACATGATATCACTTATGTGTGGGATATAAACCTAAAAGCAACAAATGAACAGGGCAAACAAACAGAGATTCATGGACATAGGCTATAGACTGGGGGATACCAGAGGGTAGGGAGTGAGGGGAGGGGGAAGGTTGACGGGTTAAAGGGATCAAATATGTGGTGAAAGAGGGTTGTCTAACTATGGGAGGTGAATACACAGTGTAAATATATATATATATATATATATATATGCCTTACTGTTGAGGTGTACAGATGAAACTTACTAGATTTTGTTAACCAATGTCTCCTTAAAAATTAATTTAAAAAAATCAAGGATTGCTAAAACCCATTGATAACAATATTTTGGATCTACAAGCAGACATCTACATTGGGCCATTTATTCACTTATTTGTCCAAAAATATCTACTGAGCACCTATATATCAGATATTATGATAGACCTGTATATAAATAAAACATAAACTGTGACCTTAAGTATCTTACAATCTAGCAAAGGGATAAAGAGAAGCAATCAACTCAGTATAACAGTATGGTACAGATGCTCTGGTGGATGGGGAAACCATAAACATGGAGGTGATCATAAAAGACATCTCTACTCTTATAAGATCCCTTTTTCTCTTCCTTTAGGAAATAATCTCTCTTTCATTTTATTCAGTCTAAGCAAGTGTTTATCAAGGTATCAAGGTGAGGTCATGACCTGGTCAGAGAGTGGGCTGTTAATCATATTAACCAGATTATCTCTTGCTACAATTTGGATCTTGAGAGGAATGATAAAACAAATTTAATAGCTCAGTGTTAATAAGTGCCCACATGTACTAGATTCTACTCAGTGCTTCTGTGTATTAATTTATGTAGTTTTCTTAACAACACAATAAGGTAGGTACTATTATCGAAATGTTACATATGAAGGAATTAAGGCACAAAGACATTAAGTTATTTTCCCCAGATATTAAATGGTAAAGTCATGATTTAAATTCAGAAGTCTGGCTGCTGAGTCTGCACTATTAACCACTTCTGTTTAGCTTCATTCTCTAAAAACTGTTCTAAATGATTGATTCTAAGAATAGTACTCTGAAGTGATTGCCCCATGTATCTATGCTTTATAACCTTAAGAATGGTATAAATCCTAGGCCCTCCAAGGCCTTTGTTTTTTATTGTAGTACCATAAGTAAAGTTCAGGCATAAACTCTTAGAAAATATAGGATATTTGGGATTGGTGCTGAGGCTGATATTGGAACAAAACTATGGAATGGAAACCTAGAGTTGGAAAACAAACTGTTTTTGTGGGATTTTCAACTTATACTGTTTTGGGGTCTTTTGATGAAAAAAATACATGATTATGAATGTAAAATTATATATAAAAGTAAATATCTATTTAGGATAATAAAAGAAGGTACAATAAATTAATAACTTTTAAAAGACACTATAAACACTATAACCATTGCAAAGTGAAGAAAAACAATATAACATTTTTATTAACTGCCTGACAGAACCCTATTTTATTTTCCCTGTAGATTTTGTCTTTATACTTTTTGATTGCCTCTTCCTAAATAATGATTTAGAAATATTTTCATAGGGAGAATCAAAAAACTACTTAATTTTTCTTTTCACATGATTAATCAGGACAAAAATTTTTAATATTTTAGAAAAATCTCTGTCAGCTTCAGAACTCATATTGGTAAATACAACAAATTTTGAAATTTACAAAAGTTCTGATGTCAAATATGGAGAAATCTATCAAATTCGTTTCATATATGAGCTTTTTGATATGGAAGAATTTTCCACAGGATATCCACAGGATAGCTGTAATTTAAGGAATTCAAATAATATAATTTGCTGAATTCCTGTCCCCTGACCAGTTCCTGTTTTCAAATAGAAAAAAGCTAAAATTCTTATCTTGGAGGAGAAGCAGAGACATAAAAAAGAGACATAAAGAGGAAGAGAGTGCCTGCTGTTTCATATTGCTGGGATATAAAAAAGCAAGCACTCTCTCTCAGGAAGAACATGGTGGGTTCTCCACCCCTGGTATTCTCCTGAAACAGGATAAGAAAAGGGTATCAATTAATGTGGACATTCTTTGAAGCATCGCTCTGTCTTTAAAATCTCAGCTAGCCATATCCAGAGCTGACAGTGTCCGCCAGGTATTAAAATATTGCCACCTGGACCAGGATTTAGATCTACCTCATAGTAAGCTTTCTGGCCAATACAGAAATTCCTGGCCAAGCAGTTACAGAGTCTCAGTATACATTTAAATACTTGAGTGCTACTAAGTGTATTATGGCAATGTTTTCCCTCTATTTATGTAAGACTTTCAAAGTGTTAGTCTGAGGAGAACAGAATGCAACTTTAGATTTGACAGAATTAATTTAGCTGCATTAACCAGAATTCAGTGTGCTAGCTAGCATGGAGAGCCACAGAACATCTTGTCAAAGTCACCTATATTTGCTAACACAAATGTACATACAATGATAGTGCACACTAACTGACACTAAATGGCTAGAAATATTTTGATACAATATAGAAAAAGAAATTCAAAATTGGAGAAGAAATGCTTCATGCAATTTCTAATGTACGCTCCATGTAAGCATATTTTTGACTATGTCACTTGGTGTGGCCCAAAGATGCTCTGTTTTTCACTAAGACGTAAAGAACAGGTTGGTGAGAAAAATTCCAGATTATTTTAATGTGACTTTTCTCTCCAGAATGAGAATGCTGGTGACAGGTGCTCTCTCATTTTAGTGAGAATGAAAATTCTCAGAGTGGCAGGAACACATGCTGGCACTTAACGTCCAGGTTGGCAGAACACAAGGTATGCTAAATCAAATCTGCTAGAATGATCTGTCCTACAAAAGATCTGACTGTGGTTTATTAATTATTGGGTCTTTAGGTGTGAACTGAAAGGCAACTCCCTAAGTTCTTGACAAAAACAGCAACAACAAAAACAGCAACAATAACAAAATGAGAGAATCTTTCTGATGACCTAATTCTCAGACTAGAGCCAATTTATAGACTTAGACCCACTAAATGAAAGAAGTAATGATCTCAAGTCTTTATTGTACAGATTTCTACTAACCTTCAAAGGGATCTGAATTGTTTACTGTGCATTAGAGAAAGAGAAATGCCTTGTAGGGCTCAGGCTAGAGATGAACTTTTGACCCAAGTCCATGTCACAATATAACTATTGTGCCTTTGAACATATCAGAGGTTATTTTTATATTTTTTCCTGAATGTAGATTCATACTATTATCAATGATCCAAACATTACAAGCAAAGTGATTTCTATCACATCTCCACTCAATTTAAGCCAATATAAAAGATGGATGGGATGTGGAGAACAGCAAGAAAATTATAATGAAGTGACAGCTCAGTCAGAGTTACTGTTCCAGATGTGGCCTTTTCACTGAAGTATATTAGTAAATATCCCATACTTGGCACACATCTAATGGTCTGGAAAGGCAATTTTCTTAATTCTAATTGATAGAAAACTTGAGAAGCAGTTTACATACACTTGACAAAAATAACAGAATTATTTTACTATCTTGCACATCAGCTCCTGCTCTGTGACATAACCTACAGGGACCATGGACATTTCAACATCACATAAGACATCAAACTTCTATACCAGAATATTTTGCTGATTTGATATAGAAGAGCAGGAATGTAGATAAACCAGATGACTTCATAAAATACTTTCGAGAGAGTAAAAGATAAATTCCATGAGAATCCAGAATGGGAGTTTTGCCAACTAAATAAAATTTCTGGGCCCAACATTAATGACCATGTAGGAATATTGCCTTCTTTGTAAAGGTCACCACAGAAATTTTCCTAGCTACTACTGTCTGATGCAGGTTGAATCTCCATCTTGAGATACCAGTGACCATGAAACTTGAACTGTTTATTATGAACTTAGTGCTAGTTCATCAATTTCCCATATTTTTAGTTGTACCCAGCAATACAATGTCACTGAGTACAAGTGCTACTTGTGGGATTAGTTCAAATAGGGCTGAAGATCCAGTTAAATTCAATAAGCATATTGCTCCCTATTATGCCTACTTTTTCACACTACTGCTTTTTCCCCTCAGCCTGTACATATAGCTGATATCAAGTTCCTTATCATTAGTTGACTATGGGTAGAAAAAAAAGTCAAGTTTCTTTTCATATCACTCTACATGATATATTAACATTTATTGCTATGTCATTCAAGCCCTATTTAGACATGTCCCTGTAAGATGACATAGAATAGAAACATTCTCAATGAGAAAAACATCTGGCAAGACATTTGATCATTGCTCATCTAGAGATGAAAAATTTTCCAGGTGGTCAGGGATTTAGACAAATGGTGATAACGGAATTTAATTTTATACTGGGAAATAATTTACTTTTGTATATTTAAAACTTGAAGATATTTATATTTATTTATTTTAAATCCCGAAGAATTAGACTTTATTGCTAACTTATTTTTTTCCTTTCTCCTCAGGTCTAGACAGAAAAATAACCCATCAAACAATCTTTTATTTCCACATATTACACCTATATTCTCTCCATCTCATCATAATTTATTCTACTGGTTTAATCTTTGCATTATATTTGCATATAAAAACTATGAATTTCAAGGGATATATAATTATTTTAGTTGTATAACCTGGTATGAGTAATTTTAAATTAATTGCAGCTGAGATATTTTCAAGAAAAAAAACATTTAACACTTCTACCATACTTTCTTATTCTGTCAAAGATATCAGCAATAAACACAAAGTTCTAGATTTCTCTGAATTCAATCTTGACAAGATGTTCTCTAAACAAAATGTACTATTGATTTTTGAAGGGAAAAACTCTAATTCTTATGTCTTTAATTTAATTCCTGGATGGTACAACATCCTGAGGTATTGTTATCTTACAGCTCAGAGAACTAGGTATTCTTGATGGGCAAATGTACTACAGGCATTCTATCTGACTAGGATGTTCTTTCTGCCAAACAAGGACTGGATTCTACACTCTGATAGTGAATGTTTAGTTCCTTCCTTGGAGCATAAAGCAGCATTCTACTAGGTAACAGAACTTCTTCTTTTTCTTTTTTTTTTTTTGTCTTTTCCCTTCATGTGCTTCAAACCCGATCTAACTACCCAGGGCTCTTTGAAGTCAAAGGAAGCTCTGAATCCAGGGAACCTCTGATGTCTGGGGCAGAGACTCTCAAGATAAATGAGACAAACAGAAAGGAATGTTGAAAGAAAAAGAGAGAGGTTGAGGTTGAAGACTAAATATCTTGCACCATGTTGATGCCTCAGTGGTTGAGAGAATCTTGAACACAAATCAACAAGTTATGACTGCTGGAAAAAGAATAAAGCAAATGTACAAAACTAAGAAGACATTTGTACAATTGAACTCTATGTGGACCTGGAAATGAAAGTTCATACACCATATAATGATTATTACGTTTGATGGGAGATGCCAACTTTGAGTTAGTTAATTAAGAGTTAAAAGGCATAAAACCTAACCTTGGACTTATCACTTGTTTTGGTTTTCTCATTCCAATACAATATTAGAAAGATTAGTTTTATTTAGATTTTTGCCTTTAAAGGTCCTTAGCTCCAAGAACAGTGAATTTAAAGTAATAGTGAATTGATCATATTATGGTATGTATATTAATTAAAATTAAATTAATTAAAATTAAACTGCTGCACATTAATCTTAAATGCTTCTAACCAGCTACTACCTAATTCTGTGAAATCTGTTTTGCTTCCATGCAAAATGAGAAAATGCAAAGACTAAGGTTAACTACTTATAAGTAAGAAACAGAGAGAGGCAAGAAAAAAATCATAGGATATAATTTATTTTCATTCGATGTATTTTATCAAGCCAGAATAAGATATGAGTCATGAATTTATAACTAAAATATTAAATATGTAAACTGTTTCACATATTAAATTTTCTTTCAAATATTAAGTGTTTAAATCATTCTTAACACAGACATACTTTATACATACCAAGCATAACTTACTTGCTCAAATGTGTTTATACAGCTGTAAAATCCCCAAATTAACTATCAATCAGGAAAAGTAAAAATATTGCTGTGAAAATGAGAACATGATATTTAAGCTGCTAGAAGAAAATTACAAAGGGCTTCCTGTGACATGAATTCAGATGGTATCAACTTTGTCACCGATTTTTAAAATATTGTTTAAACATCTCCCTAAATGTAACATAGTTTCACGAATTGAGAGAAAGTATTGACCAACTCATCTATCTTCAGCACTACTGTCCCTAAATTTCAAAATCCAATGTGGAAAATAATTACACACACACACCCACACACTCAGACTTAATACTGTAACCTCCAGGTTTTTTCTACCCAATTTGAAAGCTTCCTTTTTTTTATATGGGAAATTTTGATGTAAACCTAAATACTTGAATTTTAGTGCATTTATTCTTGTTTAAATTTAGATTTAATAATAACAAAATGCTATAAAATCTCACATAATATCTTCCATTATACAAAAGATGGATTTAAAATAATGAATTTTGACAAAATTACATTTACAAATAATAATAGCTATAAAATATCAATCATTTGGCTTCTCATTTTTTGTGAAATTTCTCATAAAATGAGAAAAAAGAAAAATTACCCTTCTTTGCATTTTTCACATAGTAAGGCACATGCTATTTTAATTTAAGCCAAATATCATTTGAAGTAAGTTATAAAATATATAAATTCTGCCAAGGACACAGAAGGCAATTCAGTCAAGAATAGTACTATATCAACTTCTAACTCAGATATAATATGATCTTTTGAGCACAAAAACTGAGATCATAATGGGTACTTTTAAACCTATACTTGTTCAATTACCACAGTTGAATTTTCATACTAAAATATGTTTATCATAATCAGAGTAAAGTTGAGCTTTGTATTCAATTAAATAAATGACTTAGGGTCAAGGAAGTATTTCCAATTTAATAAAATCTTGCCGCAGTTTTATGTACTTTGAAAGGAAAATTTACTTTGTTTCTTTTTACATTTTACTATTTTATTATAAAAATGATATAATTTAAAATAAATGTTTTAAAAGAAAACAGCTGTCAAAATTCTGATATATAACTATTCTGAATATCACATATGACCATGTAGATTTGGGTGAAATGTACACATATTTGCACATAATAACCATTACGCCATTAACATTTACAAAGCACTTTTTTTTTTCTTCTAGTTAATCTAAAATTCTCATCAGGATTTCTTGAGTCCTTCACAGAGGGAAGGGAGATAATAGTTATTTAGAATCTTTTTTGTGCAGTACTTTCTGTAAGCTATATAATATATATGTAATAATATATGTAATTTATATTATACATTATATAATTATTAATCCTATTTTATAGGTAAACTGAGCTCAGACATGTCTAATTAGTCAATAAAGAACTAGAACCCAAGCAAAATACAGTGAACTTCAAAGCCTTGTTATAATTACAATTCTATTTGGGGATCTTAGATTCTGTTTTAAAAAGTAAAAGCCTACAAAACAAACAAAATCAGAAAACTGTACACTATTGTTATGAGGCTTGTTTATTCTTTGCTATTATGAAGGATTTAAGAGATTTTAACATTGAGGCAATGGGCTCTCTTTCCTTAAGAATAAGCAATACAAATAGAAGTTCCAGGATTCATTCAATGTTAACATAAGAATCTGGGCACACTGTCCCCCTCCTCTGTTTATTATTTTATAATGAACTTTCTATACAAACGATCTTCTAATAGGCATATGTTTTCTCATCTGAAAGCTAGAGGCCAGTTACATCACAATGCAAACCAGAGGAGAAGAATAATTGGTTTTCTAACATTCCTAACATTAAATTAGACCAAAGCCTTTTCATAAACAATATCCTCATGTCTATGTTACCCACGATGAACTGTGATGAGAGCACTAGACTTGGAAAGAGAATATCTGTCAAATTCTTGTTCAGTCGCTTCCCAGCAGGGTGATCTTGCACAAATCACTTAGTCTGCATCTAACCAATGGAGGGGAAAAAATGACTGCAGTGGATTCCAAAATTGTTAAACTTTAGAATCACCCGAGGAGCTTTTTAGACATTCCATTTCCCAGGTGGCACTGCACAGGGATTAAATCAGAATGTTCAGGCATGAGAGCAAGGTCTCAGTATGTCCTTAAAGATACTCACCTGATTCCAATATGAAGCAAAATCTGGGAGCCATTAAATTAATTAATACCTTCACAGAGCTGCTTTTGAGATGAAAAAAGTGGAAGGGCTTTGTGCATTACATTGTACTTTATAGAGTGATATAAAATATTATCCTCAGACTAAGTACAGTGCTGTAAAAAATAGCGCAGTGTTTTAGGGAGCTTGATCTTTTGTTTGGGTTTTAGTTCAGTAGTCATAAAGAAACTGTACATAAATAATCAGTTTTACTCTTTTTAGCCAGAGTTGCAGAAAGTTTAACAGTTGTTTTTTTTTATTTTAAGCTAACTTCAGTATTATTTAACCTTATTTTTTCTTACTTATTTTCCTTCTCTATCAAAAATTAAAAAAACTATCATAGTATCATCCATCTTCTTCCCTTCAAAATATATCAAATGTCGCACTTTTATTATGTGTTTATAATAACCAGAAAAGAATATTAGAACTTGCAGAAAAGAAATCTGTCAGAAAAAAAACAAATTGTCCAAAATTACTTAATTCAGTGCTACTACTTACTTAAAACAAACAAAAAAAATTACACACTTCTGATTATTTCTCCAACATTCTGCCATAATGATCTGTTTGGAAACAAAGGCTTATTCAGTAAATCTTTCTTGGCTAGATCATGTTCATTGCCTGATGACATAAATTATTTCTCTACTAAATTTTTAATCAGTACAGCAGATTCAGCCAGTTTATACACAGTACTTGTTTTGTATTAATACCATCAATTTCTATATGCTTTTATTTAATTAGGCTTACCAAAAGGATTATGTAATTTATGTAATCAGAGGACAAACAACATGTTACCTAATTAAAAAGCACTCTTTGTGTTTTGTAAATAGAAACATTAATGCCTCCATTCTCAACAAATCTTCAAATTAAACTCAATTCATAAGTGACTACAACTGTAATCCACCTCCTTATAGTTATTTTGCCTTGGGATCTTTTACCTTTCTGGGTTTAGTAGCATCCATGCTCTCTTTGAATTTCTCCTGAACAGTTTCTGCAAGCTGACAGAGCAAGGCACCATTATCTAATTTCTCCATAAATGTTTCTGCCGTAATCTCCTTCCCTGCAAAAACAAAAACAAAAAATTATTAGAAAAGCATAATCATTCCACAACACAAATGTGATGTTCATGTCAACATATTTGACATAGTTTTTACCACCAAAATTTCTATTCCGGCTGAGTTACATGTCTGGGATAGGAACTCACCTGAAAAATAGTTTCTTTGGAATTTTACATTTTCCTGTGATTGTAAAAATCTTAATATTTTATATATTCATAATATAGTTTCAAATGCATAAAAGTTTTATTTCACAGTAAAAGTGGCAAAATGATATCCTGGGTGAAAGAGCCCACCATTTGGCAGTCAAGCAGTCAATGAAATTCAAAGAACCAACTTTAACAATGATTGTACAATTCGGCCTCTGAGGTTTGTTGAATTCTCATTCTCAGTGGCCCATTCAATTACTTTGGCTTGCAAGGCAAGGGCATAAAGCAGAACTGGTATTCTGTATTATGCGTATGTCTTTGATAATAAGAACATCATAGCTTTCTTTTATTTGTAATAGAGCCACAGTACATCAAAAATCAACCACTGCTGGCAAGTTTAATAGCATGGCCAATGCATTAAGCCACATCTCTCACTAAATTTTATTGAATTTGTTTTTCTGATTAAGATAATACAGGTAAAATTAATGCAATTGATAAACTCCATCCATAAGAAAACATTATCTCTCTAACCATTCCCCTTCCTGTTGCAGTCTTTGAACTATAGAATTATCAAATTCAGATCTCTAATTTTTTCTCTTTCTTCACAACCACTCACAGTTTCAGCTATTGCTCTTATGAACATGATTCACAATTGTTCATCTCTTACATTTAGCTGGTTAAAAATTATTTTTCTTCTTTCTCATATACTCCCAAAGCATATTTTCTTTCTTCTTTTTCTCTTGTGATATAATTCACATACTACAATCCATCCATTTAAAGTATGTAATTCAATGGCTTTTAGTATACTGTATTCACAAAATTATGTAATTACCATAATCAACTTTAGAATATTCGTATCGCTTTCAAAAGAAACCCTAAACCCTTTAACTGTCACTCCTGATTGTTCCATGCCCCCAGCCCTATAAAACCACTAATTTTCTTTTTATATGTTTCCCAAAACTCATCTCTCTCAAAGCTCTCCTTTTCTTGGTTCAGTAATTCTCTAAGTTTCAGAATATTTATTTTCCTTCCTTAATTTTTATAGATTATTAATGACAAGTCCTATAGATTCATGCTTTCTTCTGTTTCTGGCACCATAATCTTAATAGAAAATTTCATGATTTGATACCAAAATCTCTATAAATAAGAACAATGGCTATTCCCTGTACCATCTTCTCTCTCCAATACACATTGCACTTGTTAAAATTCTGATTGCTAAATATCACCCTCACTGGGTCATTCTTCATCTTTATTTTATAGTTCCTAATCTTCTCTACCTAAAACATAAACTACACCTACTTTAACACAATATCCAAAGGTCTCCTCGTATCCACAAATCCACCTTTCTAACTTACATCCTTCTACCCTGTTCCTTGGTCTGCATCCTGCCTTCACAGTTTCATTAGTGGACCTTCCATTTCCTATTGTCATGCCTTTGTTCCTGGCATGGCCCCTGCCTGCAGTGTACTCCTACTTTCTATCTGCCTGTTTTTTAATCAGAAATCTGAAAGAGATTCTCCTAGCGCGAACTGATCTCTTTCCGACACAGTCATGGGTATCACTCACATTGGCACTATCAAGCTTCTTCTATGGCTGGTAATATGTTTTGTAAAAAGTTATTGTCTTCCTCAATATACTATAAACCTCCTGAGGTATATCTTTGTGTGGTCCTACACACAAAATATGTGTGTAGGTAAGCATATTATTCACTTCCTAGGCACCTAGTAAGTGTGTTTGGTAAGCACGTGAATTGGCAAAGGAAGAAATAAACTACTGGAAAACTTAGCAAAAATAATGTGTGTTATTTTTGTGAAAAGTAGTTAAGCTAAAGCAAAATAAAAGGAGATATTTTAAAGTTTTATAATGAAACTCTCACAGGATTAACCTTTATCCTAAGAAAAATGCATACAACTCAATTCCATGAACACAAAATAAATATAACCAACTGGGATAATAGATAAACTACTGGCTTAAAGTTAAGCTCACAATATCTAATATATTTGGATTTCAAAAACATCTGTTTGAAATAATTTTTTAGAGGGAAGGAAAAGTAGAAAAGAAAAGAGAATTACTTTTTTAAAATGTTTTTTTTTTCCCCTACTGGATAGTTCACATTTTAGCCCCCAGTTAAGATAATGACTTCTGCAGGTGTCAAAACATCAGTAGTTCTAAGTACTCACCACAGACATAGGCTAGTCAAAACTACTATTATTTCAAAATTGTATGAAGCTCAACTCAATTCAGAAGTGAACGTAATAGTCTTAAGATACAAAAAAGCACAACAGAATTTGTATCATGCATACACCATATTGGTCTATATTTTTCTAATGATAAGAAAGATATTTTGCAAACAAGTAAAAAACATAAATGTTAGGAATATTTTCAAAATTACCAATTAAATTTCAGGGTAAAGAAGGTAAACTTTAAAATGTTAAATGATTCCTTTACATTTTAGTTTTAAGAGTTTCAGTATTTGAAAAAGGTCTTTAGGTGTTCTTATTTCATTAAGCTCCATGGCAATTTAAGGATTCTATTCATCATGTTAAGTGACAAGATTATTATAATACTTAAAAGAATTTATAAATTATAAGAAGAAAAATTTTTATTAAAAAGTTATTATTAATTTCCCCAAAGATATGATTTTTATTTTTATACATTATATTTAACAATTTTTAGTAATCCTGATTTTCATGAATACTTGAAGAAAGAACTTACATTGAACATCTGTATCTAATGAAAAGTATATTAGGTGTCAGCTTTCAATTCTGTATATTTTATAGCTCCAAAAGGTGAGATTTTTTTTTTTTGGCTAAAACAGACACTGTTACATACTTTATAGTTGAAATATACTGCCTAAAATGAAGGAAAAATGCAAGACAGAGAAGTTTTTTTTTTAAAAAAACCTTTCTATATAATTCATTTTCCATTCAAATATTAAAAATCATAAAAATACATATTAAATATACTGTATAATTATAAGAAATCAATTACAAGTCTTGAATGCATAATATATTATCTCACTCCTATTGCATTAATATTACCAAAAGTATAAAATGCAGAATATATAAAGTTAGCTGAATTTAACTAGGACGAATCCATTAGAAGAGACTGTGAAGTACCAATTATAAATTCTCAATTATATACTGTATAAAATTAAATACCTTTGTTAGGCAGAACATATATTCTTTAATTTAAATTGTGTGGCTGATTTGAGATATTGGTTATAAATACTAAAAGTGGTAGGATTCTAGTACCAGAGAATAATTTTTTTCCTAGCCCATTCTTTCTATGTTGTTGCAATGTTTAAAAGATAGGGCAATGAACAGATAATTTAAATCTTCTTCGAGTACCAACTCACATTGAGTTGCAAAGATTGTTGACTTGAAATTTACTCTAAAATAACCTAGTCTAGAAGTAATATCTTTACTTTCTGAGTTCATAATTGTAGACTTTGATCTTTACAACATCAATTCAGCCATGATTGACAGCTTGTCAGGAGACAAAGATCCAGGAGTTTGGTTAAAGATTGTGGTTAGTCACTTCCTCTTAAAATATTAGAATGTGATGATACAAAATAAATGTCTGCTTGAAATCTTTTGTGGGATAACTAAAATCAATATACATACTTGTACATATCAGTGTATTCCTACCAGAAATATGTGCTTGCTATAATTTCCATAAAGATTAAGTATCAATCTATAGTATTTTAGAATGGAGCCACCTGGAAAAATAGAATCTCTTTGGTCTTTCACTTTACTGAGAATGCTTTCTTCACAGCAAATTAATAGTATTAAAATCAGATCCCTAAAGGCATAACATCTTAATAATGATAGTGAACATTGGAGTTCTTACTGTTTGCTAGACACTTTGTGTGTATTTATTTTTAATTTCACTATACCGTGATGTGTGCACTACTATTATATCCATTTTACAGTTAATGAACCTGAGGTATTTAGATTAAGTAACTTGTCTAAGGTCACTCAGTATATCTGGCTCTTTAACTCATGAAGTAGGTTTAGAGTCTATGTTCTTAGCCACCATGGTTGGTTACTTAAATAAAGATTTGCTGAATACACAAATTTCAACACATTATTTCCTATAATAATGCATTCTCCCTAATTCAGCTGTCTTTTCCTCTGTAGAAATTCCACAGAAGGCCCTTAAGGAAAAAACAAAACAAGAAAAAACAAAACAAAACAAAAACAGCTTAGGGCTAAAGATTGTAAAGACAGTGATAGTAATGCTGAAAAATGAGTAGCAGTTCACCTTGTAAATTGAAGAATAGCTGAGAATGTCATTCAGGCATGTTCTAAAATGTGGCCTGATTCACTATAGAAGAAAATGGGCACATTTTATTTCTACAGGCAATCCAGATAGGATTGCCTACTCAAAATTCCACTGCACCTCTCAATCCCAGTATACTTCTCTAATTGGAGAACTCAGAGGAACTCATCTGTTCCCCTAACTCAAATTATTCAATGTTTCAAGACTAAAATTTGAAGGTTATGAGAGAGGAAATTATCATTATATCCAGAAAACATAACTCAGCACCTGATTCACAGTGATTCCAAGTATCTACCCTGCATTTATATCAAGACAAGACAAAGCTTGTTCTGTTAGAAAAGTTGGGTAAAATAACTGGGCAGTAACTGCTTAGAAAGGTGCCAACTTGTGAACATGAATTTGATTCTTTAAACTTTCTAACTAGCATGAGATACTACCTTTCCAAAGGAATTTTTATTGACTATATCATGAACCCTCGTACACTGCTAATGAGACTGCAAATTGGTACAGCCAATACGGAAAACAGTGTGGAGGTTCCTCAAAAAACTAAGAATTGATCTGCCATATGATTCAGTTATCCTTCTATGGGGTATTTACCCTAAAGTCTTGAAAACCCATATCCAAAAAGATATTTGCACATTGATGTTCAAAGCAGCATTATTCACAGTGGCCAGGTCATGGAAGCAACCAAAGTGTCCTACAATAGATGATTGGATAAAGAAGCAGTGGTACATATGTACAATGGAATATGACTCAGCCATAAGAAGAGATGAAATACTGCCATTTGCAACAACGTGGATGGACCTGGAGATAAGAATGTTAAGCGAAATAAGCCAGATAGAAAAAGTTGAAAATCACATAATATCACTTATATGTGGGATATAAATCTAAAAGCAACAAATGAACAGGTCAAACAGACTCATGGCCAACAACTATCTTCAATAGTCTATCAACAATCATGAAATTCATAGGATGTCTCTCATCTTTTTGAATGATGGGTGATTGATAAAATCTAGAACTGTTTATTTAATAACATTAAAACAATTAAGTTTTCCCCCAAGATTTATTTGTATAATCATCTGATGTTCAAATATTTCCTGAGGACACAGATTAATAACAAATGGGAAATAGCTAGTTCATAAACAAATAAAACAGAAGACCTAAAATAAAGATGAAATGTATATATTTACTGTATAGCAGGGAACGATGGCCAAAGAAGCATTTTATAGGGAAGAAAGATGAGATCTTCAAGATTCTTTTGCTGTCTTTTCTTAATGTTGGTCATAAAACTCCTCCATAATGCCAGCTACTGGAAAACATACTTGGACTACAAAGCCCATTTTCAATTGATATTTCCAAGGATATGTGAGTAGTCAGTAAATATTGCATGATGATCTTCTTATGCATCAGATTAGTGTGCTGTCCCATAAACAAATCCCAACTACCATAATTATTTATTCTTAGTTAACTTATCAGAAGATAGCTGGCATTGCATTTTATATTCTAATACATAAATTTTCATCTAAAAATTTGCTATTGCTACTTTAATACTATGTCTAAGAATATAAAGTGCTATGTGTTAGTATGATTAAGTAAGTATATAGTAACTGAAAATTACAAGATTATATCACCATATGTGGCACTAAAGTGAATGTTGTTGTATGGACCAATGAAATAATTTTCTTCTATATCAAATAATTTTTATCCAACAAAAATATCCAAATCCACATTGAGTGTTTTTAAGAAACTACAACTTTCAATTGATATTTTATATAATGGACCAGAAATATCTGAATTTATATCATGAATACTCTTTTTGAAGAAAAATTATTACATTTTAATAAAGTATGACCAAAAAAAGTAAAAATCCTTTACAAAATTAAGGTCCACATCACAACTATAAAATCTAATTAAAAGCTTTAATTTATTATGTGAATTTCTATCTTGCCAAAAAAAATTCAGGTACTTTACATGAAGATAGCATTAACTCTGGAACCACTTTCAAGATATCTCTAACTTTCAAGTAAATAAAAAGCAAAAATTGAAAGCTGAATAATATAAATTTTAAAATATTGAGGTGGTAAAATTGCCAGTAATAAATAATTTTAAATTTTACTTTAATTGCTCTATCTCTAAAATATGTGAATTCTAAAGCTATCCATTATGTGTAATAAAAAAACCTTCTAACAGCCATTTTTCCCTCCCATCCCCATTATCACCATTCTAGTATAGAACATATTTTCTTACCCCTAAATGTTTGACCACTTTTAAATAACCTCAAGTTAGTGATCTACTTTTTAAGTTACCCTGAGGATATTCACTTGAAATCTTTTTTTAAATCTACTTTTATGAATTGAAGTCAATGTAAGATGGTGCTTTACTATATCTTGAGATTCTTGTAAGAGTCCTTTTTTGAGACTATTTCATAAACCATCAGTTACATTTGTGTTACCAACTACTATCGTTTAAAAATAGTTTTTATTCTTTAAAATAAAGATTGTTCATTTATGTAAATTGTGTCCTCATTGTTTATGCATATTGGTGATCTCAAACTGGGTCTCAAGAGATGGATTTCCTGGAAACTTAGACTTTTGGAACTGGAAAGGACATTAGAGATCATCTACTCCAACCCTTTCATTTTATGGTTGAGGACACTGAGCCCAGAAAAGATAGCTGAGTGACTTTGGGCAAGTTTCCTACCCAGTGGCAGAGCCAGAATCAGAAGCCAGGTCTCCTGACACCCTGTTAGGAGCCAGGTCTCCTGACTTTTAGTCCAAGGATCTTTCCATTACACACAGACTGACTCTCTATTCTTCGAGGCGGTCTTGGGTTGCTCACGCTGATCAAGCTGCTTTGTAAATGATCATATTCACCAAATAAAATGCTTTTGATGATAAGTCATGAGACCTTGGAACATACCTGTATAATCAGGCTATCCTCTAATTAATCACAATCTCCCCCTGTCTAGAACATCTCAACAGCTCCTTATTGATCGCACAATAAATTATAAAACTCCTTAACATGGTTTTCAAAGCAGTATATGAGCTGGCCCCTACAAGTTTAATGAAACTTTCCTTTTCATCTATGCTGTTGACACTAGCCTTCACTCAGTTCTTCCAATGTACCAAACTTCTTTTCTCAGCACATGCCATTCCCTCTAACCAGGCTCTTTCTTCCCCCATGCTTTGTCTGGCTAGCTATTAATCATTTATCAGTTCTCAGTTTAATATAAGACCCCTTAAAGAGGATTTCTCCAAGACCTCCAATACTTTGCCCCATTCCCAGCTCCTCATTTTTATACTTTATTGCAACCTGAATCTTTAGTGTTTATGACAAGCCCAATTAATGAATTATTCAATTACTTATTGAATATGTTTCTTTTTTCAAACTACTCCAACTCTATAAGAACAGGCCCTCTGTCTATTTCTAATCACCACTCTACCTTCCAGTACTTAACAGACTGTGTTTATAACACAATAATCACAATAGATGATACTTATTATAGCTAGTTGATCCTATGTGCCAGACCTTGTTCTAAAGGTTATGATCTTATGCAAATCTCCAACGATCCTGTGAGGTTGGTACTAGTATTATATTTATTTTACAAATGACAAAACTGAGGCAGAGTGCATTTAGACACGTGCCTGCTATCACAGAGCTAGTAAATGGTGAAATTGAGATTTGAATTCAAGCATTCTGATCCCAGAGTCCATTTTTTTTTTTTTATTGCCCACAGCCCCTGGTCTTCCTAGGTGGTCTCCTATCCAAGTATTAACCAGGCCCTGCTTAGTTTCTAATATCGGGCATGTTCATGGTGGCATGGCCATAGACCAGAGTTCATTTTTTAAAACTACTATATTATGCTACTTCACACTTAAATATTTGAATGAATCAACTTATCCATAAAATCAAATTAACAGCATCTCTGACATATATGAGTGAAATAACAACAACAACATATATACTGTTTACAATATGCTAGGCACTTTCTAAATAATATACATATTTTAATCATTTAATCCCACAGCAACCCAACAAAGTAGGCAGGACTATTGCTACTTTACAGATGAGGAAACTGAGGCACAGAGAGGATAAGTAACTTGCCCAAGGTCAAATTGCTAAAAAGTGGAAGCTCTGGGGATCAAAGGCAAGTAGTCTCTTTTCGAGGCTTTTTTTTTTTTTAACTTCTATTCTATACTGCCATACTTGTGATAGCCCATATCTAAAGACAACTCAAAGTTAATAATAAGTTACTAATGTAATAACCATTACTGAAGCCAGGAAGGACAAAAAATGGAGAAGAAATCTATCTGCTTAAGTTAACTCAATTCTCTTCATGTGAATTCCTCCTTTGCATGGATGAATTACTAACAGTGAGTAGCCCCTTCCTTTGAGTGGATACAGCTCCATAGCATGGTGAAGGGTCTTCCTTGAATTTCTTCTGCATTTTACCGTTACACTTTGGCTCTGCACACTTGTGAAGGGTACACCCTATATACTCATATACAGTAGCCCTGGTTAGACTACATGCAATTGTCATTAGTCATTAGTGTGCACACAGTGAGGAAAAAGAAAACATCTTAAATGTAAGATAAGGGGGAGAAAAATGCAAAAGCCTTGAAAAATACAGAACCGTGGTGAGCAAAAAGCAAAATCTTGCTCAAATGTGCTGAAATCTTTCCAAACCTTGCTAAAACCTTGCTAAAATTTCAGATGGACAGGTGCTTTTTTTTTTTTAGTTTCATCAGTTAGAAAGTGAGGATAAAAACACTTACCTTGAAAGATTCAAGTAATAAATTAATGTTGGTGGATTTCCTTCTGCAAATGATAAAGTACCATAAAAATTGTATGTTTACTCAATATTTGAATCTTAAATCTTATATATCTATAAGTATCCTTTTTCAGGTCATAAATCAATTTTATTCTGTGTGAAAACCCATTAGTGAAAATAAGGTTGCTATATATTATGATCCTTTAAATGCACATGGTTGAAATTGTATCCTATAAATACACCAGTACAGCAGAAATTAAAAAAAGAAGCAGCCTTAGCATGAGGTAGCATTTTTCTCAGAGACAATACTTTTGGAAGACTTCTTAAAAAGCATTAAGTAAAATAAAATGAAAAATTTTAGTTCAAGGTTGGGAGACTCTAGTCAGCTCCTTTGGACAAAGAATAGATGTTTTTTTTCCTAGAGTTTGGGTGTTCAGCAGTTTTAGAATGTGCACTCTTAAAGTAGGGCAAAGCAATCTAGTTTGAGAAGTCAGATTTCACAGAGTGTGGCCTGTGCTCAGTGTCAAAAGAATGGGTCAGATTGGTCAGGTGCATAAAGGTCACAAATAAATCAGAACAGCATATAGATGAAATAAGCAATTTGACCACATATTTCTATATTTCAGTGCATGATATTAGAATTACTGAGCACAGTTAAAGTGAGAGACATTGGGAAATGCATTTACATTTTCCAAATGCTTCAAGTCTCCCAGATGCAAAATCCAAATAATGAAATCTTTTTTTCTAAGGTGCTGTCACATGCTTAGGTGAAGAACACTACATGAGGAGGGAATAATCCCGTTATCTTTATTCACAAAATGAGATCTTATAACCTTACCTAACAGATTGGTTAACCACAAGGCCAGATCTTCTTTCATTGGCAGCAAATTAGCTTCATGTCTGCTGGCCAGCCATTGGCTATACTGATGCATATCAGAGAGGCCAGGTCCACTGCGTACCTTTGGGCTCAGAGCAGTGCACATTATTTATCCACTTGTAATACCTGTTTTGGAAACAAAAGAGCAATTTCTTTTTATATGGGCTTCTTTTGTTAAAATATTGGTGTCAGTAGCATAGTAAGGCACCAGATCCATGGAAATTTTGATGACAGGTCAGGTTATTAATTATTAAACCCCATGAAACACCATTTGCTTTATCTTTACTGGTCCTATCACTTTTGGCCAGCCTCTTGGTAGAAAAGAGCAGCAATCAAAGGTCAAATAGAAAAATCAAACAGTAAGCTCTAAGCTCATCTGAAACATCATATTTAAAAAGAGTCAGCTTCTAAGCCAAGAAATTCTACATATTCAAAAGCAATACAAAATAGCTGATTAAAATTTTAGCATCCAATTTGTAAATTTCTATTTTGGGGGTTAATTTTTAAAACTACAGATTTCTATAGAACTTTAGGACTGAGTGCTAACAATGACAGTGTTTGCACAATTTATTGTAAACATATGGTCACTACTCTAAAAACTATTACCTATAGGATTAAGCACAACACTTGGTTCTTTGCAGACTGCTAAGCAATCATGGATTCACAACTTAGAGAACTGGGTGGGAGATAGGATCAGAGATGCTTTAAAGGAGTTCCTACTGCACTTCTCCCATTTTACAATTAAAGAAAACAAAAACCAGCGAGGCTGGGACTTAACCAAGATTATACAAGTAGATCATGGCAGAGCCAGGCTTGAACCTGGTGTTCATACTTTAAGACCATTACTGTTTTCAGAATAACACATATTACAAAGTAAATTCAAGAGCCCATATTATGACCTAATAATAACAACATTATTCTAACAAATACTGCCACAGGTTTTTCTTTTGGCTCACTTTATGTTTTCCCACTGTATATATTTTACACATTAGATTTTGTCTGCAATCATCCTTAGAGTAGAAGTAATTAAATATCTCATGTCTACAAAATAAAAGATCATTTCATTAATCTGATAACCTTATGAGTCTCCTTTGTGCATTGTAGAAAAAGTTGCTTGAATATATACTAGGCTTTGAATGTAGCACTTTTATAGCATAATTTATAGGACCTATGCCTACAGAAGTAATATTGAGGCAGCTAAGGTAACAAAGTTATAAGTTTAACAAAATGTAAGACTCTATTCTGTATATAAATAGTACATATGAAATCACTAAATGCATTATAATAAAACAAAAATAAAAATGAAAATATTTGTAATTGGCAAATGTAGGGTTTATATGATATACTGGGGCTTTCAGCATATTTCAATATTTATGGTACTTCTAAGTTATTGATACAAGTGTACACATTCTCATCAGTTTTAGCCTTTGCAACTTTACATAGTATTCTTTTCTAGTTAATCTCAAACTCTAAGTTTCTTAACATAGATTATTTTTTGTCTTTTAAAGACTGCTTTTGAAAAAATAATTAAATATTAGAGTTAAAAAAATGTAAAATGTGACCATCTCCCAAAGAGTTTGCTATAGTATCAGAAAATATAGCTAGAAAGTGAGTAAACATCTAAAAGGTATCATAAATATATAATTTAAAAACACAGACACTTTCATTCCCAAACAATTATGCTTTGGAGTAATTTTTGCAAAAAAACTCCATAAATTTTCTTTAAAAACATTTTTATAAATTTCTCTCTATATAATTATATATATATAGTGAACCAGTGCAAATGTGGAACATTTTTAATACACCTTGTCATGTTATTAAATTATCATTATAGGAACCAGAACATTTACCATTGCCTACTCTTTTGCAGTTAATCATCACATTATTCATAAAAAGTCCTAAAATTTCCTCCAAATATTGCAATTAAATATTAGAAATCTTAAACATTTTTGTCTCAGTTCTTTTAAATTTAGGTCCAGTCCAAGACAAACAAAACATGTCCATGTACCTAGTTAGGATTCCTATAGGCTAGTTAGCCTCAAAAACAAACATTTAAGTAACAATACATTTAAGCACATGATTTATACATTTAAATAACTAATTGAAATCTTAAAAGGGTTACCTCTAAAATGCCTTTCTTCTCAAGACACAATCACTCCACTACTTTCCTGAAAGTGAGATGAGGTAGGTCAGTAACTTTACCTACAGCCTATTATCTGCTCTGCAACTTCCATTTAAGCATCTGAGTCCTATTCTGCTCTATAAAAGCAAGAAGACACCTCAGACTCTTAAGCTCATTGTCTAGCAAAGAATTCATCAAGGGATAGTTTACAGTAAGCCTAATGGCATGTAGCAGTTTCAATGAGCCAAAGGGACATAATCCTTCCCCTCAATACTTCGAAACAGTGAAGTTTTTATTTTCTTTGACACATTTATTTCTCATGTAGTCTGTCCTGTATTTTTCCAGAAATATAATTCGAACTATCTTCTAATATTTATAGATGATAATTAAGTAAAAATGATGAGTAATAAAGCAATTTTCATGCTGTTTTGTGTGTAACCAAAATGATCTACAAAATATGAGAGAGAACAGGAAGAGAGTTATATTTTCTCAGGAAGCAAAAGTGGGAGAAGGAAGACAATGGGGAATTAGCATGCAATAGAAGTTAAATAACTAAATATATGGCAAGTATGTTGACAAGTATGTTGTCATGAATAGGGTCTCCTCTGTTTAAGTCCCTTTTGAAAAAGATTAGAATTTCAAACCAAATTCTCCTGATCTTTTTTTTTTCTTCATATTTTAAATCACCATCTGTGGTTTTGCTGGAAGTCACTAAATGGAGGTCTTGGATTTAGATATGGCAGAGACATGAATAAGAAACATGGAAATGAACCCAGCTAGCAGAATCAAAATTTGGTGTGGAAAAGTATTTTATGGTGAAGTAGTTTCCCACTGAAGTGATTAAATTGGGGTGAACAAAGGTCAAATAAATGTGTATTTCCAAGATTGCAATCCTGTAGTGATCTTTTTATAATTTTCAACAAATGTTTAATTACTGTGGATGAGTTGAATTAAATTTCAAAAAACAAACTATAACAAAAGGATCATTTCTGATGTTTATAATTTATTCAAAAGTTTTCAAAAACCACAAGATGGCTGAGTCGAGTTGTAGCTTTAAAAATAGGAAATGAAATGATTAATGATCCAGTAGATTTGAAAAAAGTTAAAGTTTGGGAGAAAGAAAAACTTATTTTATGTAATGTATCTAAACACTGAAAGATTTTACCACTAAAATTTATATAATATAAATATTTTAAAAGCTTGGTAAGTAACTTTGGTAAGTACTAAACAAAATCAAGCACTTTGGAAAGAGGAGTAAAGACTCAGATACTTCTATGGCTCCTCTAAACTATGGTTTCTCCAAGCTTTACAGGTCTATCTAAAAATGGATAATGCAACCCTCAGGATTTGAAATTCAGAAAAATAAAACTTAAAGGGAAAAACATGCAGAAACTTAATACAGAATTCTTCAAAGAATGTGTGTATTTTTTTTTCTTTCTTTCCATAGAAGTGATTCTGGAATAACCATTATGAATATGATGAGACGTGAACTAGCCCAGGGGAAGAAGAAAAAATTAATGACTCTGTAAGTAAAATATCACATGTTTAAAAACTCTGTTTAGTCTGTTGCTCCAGAATCCCAGTTGAAGTCCTCATAGTTTTGACTCTAAAGATGAAGTATTCTTTCACACCACCTAGAGGTGTGTTTTATAACCAAGATGGTTTGCAGTCTATCTTTAGATTTTGCTGATGTTATATAAAAAAAAAAATGCATTGCAATATTACATAGAAAATTGAAAACAAAGAAAAATAAGAATAAAATGTTAAACATTGTATCACTATTGTGTGCTATGAGATTCCACTAAGAAACCTAATTAATAGAATATTAGAATTGGAATCAGAAGTCTAGGGGTCAAACACTGGTTCTACTACCTACCCTCTTAATAGCTGTTCTCATCTAGTTATATGACTCTTTCTCTTTGTACCTGAGTTCTTCAGTGTGTGAAATGGAGGCTAACACCTCAAATATAATCTTGAAGGTTAAATATTTGTGCCAATGTTTGGCATATATTTTATACTTAATAAATACTAGCTAAATCTCAATTATCACCATAGGAAATGTGCCAAAATAGAACTTGCACTAATTTATTTTAAAAAGAAAAGCAATTCTGTAACAAAGTAGGAATATTTTGTAGATCTCTAAATCACCAAGAGAAAACAAAGGATAAGGAAGAGAAATGAAAACAAAGTATTAATGAAATCAAACCATAAAAATTGGAAAATCCAAACTTTTCTTTATATTGAGAGGGAAGAAGACCTCAAGATGATGAATGAAATGTTGAGCTCTAAAATGAGTAGTTTACATGTGTTTTTAAAAACAAATTTTGATAACAAATTATACTTCACTGTTGATGCTAGTTAAAGTCATAAGCTAATAAGATAGGCGAATACTACATCTCTTCAAATAAATGTGAGAAGATGTCACTATACTTCTTTTCCCTCAAACCCTCATATACAAAGAAAACCTAACTGTGGCCATTTAAAACAGTGCTAATGAATCCACAGTGAAGGGTTCACATTCCTAAAGTCAACTTTGTTTCCATCTGTAGTATTGACTCCACCTCTATCTAGTTAGTTTTGTGTGTCATGGGTGTGAAACAATGAAGAAACAAAGTTAACAGGATAGTAACATTATCTTTTAAAACTTAAAACAAACCAACAAAAAATAAAACCAAGCCAAAAATCTTTCCAAAATCTAGAAGGAGAACATGCTATCTTTCAAGATAGACTCCAAGAATTAATAAGCAAGGATGGCTCTTTCACTATTCTGAGTTCTTTACTCCTTATGTGATTCATTTTGGCTAACCAATAATATCTCTACAATGCTACATACTCAACCAATATCATGAATGCAAAAATCTTAACTTAAGGGTCTAATCAGAAAATTAAAATACAAAATCTAACCATAGAGGTCATTCTAATTCTCGTTAATGGACCTCCACTTCAGGCTAAAGGAAGCAACTTATCCACAAATAAAAAAGCAAAAAGACAAAAAAAAAATTCATTGCTAGTTTTCCTAATGATATAATAAAACCTTTTAATTCAAATAGACATTTGAAGATTAACCTAGTCAAATTCCTGGTTCTTAATAAATAATTGGAGGTCTAAAATGTTTTGACCAAGGCTGTCTAGCTATAGTCATTACAAGTACGCTACTCAACCGTCCTGGTGCCCATTCTCAAGTAATGCTAACCTTTTTCCAAGAATCTCTCTTATCCTGCTGCCCCATGATCATTTGTCTTGAACCAAGTGATATACCTACAATAATAATTTTGTCTTGACCAAATAAATAATGACCAAAAAATTAAGTGAGAATTGATTTCTTATATTTTCATGGCATTCTTCTTTTTCTTATATTTTCTTTATTTAATTCTACTAGACCATTCTTCTAAACAATTTAGTACAGGTTTTTGGATCCCTGTTAGATTAACTTGAAACATAATTTGAATAGAAAACCACCTGAAATTTATAAATCAATTGAAATATCAAAATTTCATCTAAGTTGGTTAGATAACCCTTCATGAAAAGATTTTGGTTTTTGATGTGTTGTTTGTAATATGAAGACTTCTGTTTTACTTAACTATAATGTAGTTGAGAGCTATGAGAGTTTACTCTTAATTTAAAAAATAAAGACAGATAGATAGACAGACAGATTGGTCTCATGTATGGGGAAAGCATTAGCAAAAACTCAATTGAGGTAACCCTGAAAAACATTTAGGAGAAAAAAATTACACAAGCATCTTACTCATTTTAACAAGAGATATGTTTTACCTTCACTCCAGTTACTTTCTCTAGACAGAATACACTCAGTGGAAAACCTTGATAGTTGCTCAGAAGTGAAAAGAAACAGTGGGATCCAGTTTGTGCTTCTATATCAAAACCACATAGATAAACAAATGGACTTAACATCAGCTGCAATTTTAAGAAACTCCCTCTGCAAACAAATTGTTAGAGCCTCCATAACTGGTTTCAACCAATGCAACTGGCCTTCCAAGGAAGGGCTCCAAAAGACTACAGTGCAGACTTGCAGCCAAACTCTAAAATTATGCATAACATACTTAGAATTAACATGAGCCTTGACGTTTCACCACCCCTGCAAGTCTAAGTTTTAACTACGATTTTTTACCAAGATACTAGAAAACTCAGTGGCAATCACATGACCTTTTGCACCAGGTGAAATAAATTTTGCCATGTGAATTTATTTCTCAATAAAGCATAGTCCACAACACAAAGGTAAGGTGTTTAGCCATAAAGAAAGAAGCTCAAAGTTTAATAGCAATCAGGCTAAAATCCAAGTTACCTCTCTGTTTCAGAGCCCATGCAGCCATGTGTGAAGGCTGCAATGTGTACTGCAAAAGCTTCCTGTCCAGGGCCTCAGACATCTGTACCTTACCTTTTTTTAGGCAGTCAGAACCAGGATGCCCATGTTGGAGAGGACTACCACAGCCACCACCTCCTCCTCCACAGTTATGGGGGAGCATTCCTCGAGAAGGAACTCATTGATTGATTTCAAAGACAGGCTGGGCACACTAGATCCCAGCTGTAGTTAATCAGTGTCCACACTACTAAGAGGGTGGTGGAAAGAAGCAATGAGCACAAGGGCTTTTTCTCAGCTTTGCTTCTGTGAATCTCAGGGGATAGCTGGGGAGGAAAGGAGGACTTCCTCTGCCTAGCTGGCACATCCGACCTGTCTAAGCCTTTATTTTAACACAAGGAGGCCAAATGGGTGTTCCTGTGCACATGCATATCTTATTTCCTCGCTTAAGATCTCTCATACACAATTGATCTGGCTTTGTTGGAGAGGGTTTTTGGGGAGAGGGCGGAGTTTACAAGAAGGACAGAAAAGTTTTGCAAATCTTGACTACAGGAGGATGAAGAGGAATATATGTGTGGAGAGGGCAAAGGTTTTGATTTCCAAAAAGGTTAACTGGAGGAAAGTAGTGAATAACCCCACCTCAACCCCCAGCTGTATTGGAGGAGGGTTGAAAACAACCTGTTAACCCCTGCTTTTGCTCCCTCTCCGTTCAAGACAGTAGAGACTTCATTTGGCTGGACTAGGTCAATGGCAATTTACCTTACTGGACTGATAAAATTTACTTTTGCCGGAATAATTAATTCCAAAATAAAGCTGGCTCCTCTGCTCCCCAAACAATTTCAGATTCCAAAACCCTGCTCTTTGGACTGAAAGAACAATACTATGCAAAACCATCCCAAAGGGTGTTGATTCACAGACTATCGTTTGTTCCTTTATGTAAAAACAAAAACAAAAAAACTAACTGTGCCAAATTCATCAATCGAAAACAGTATCACCCGAAATCACACGTGTCACACATTTTCCTTCCATCCTGGCCTCCTCCAGTAAAACATTCAGGATCACTCCATTAAGACCTGCCCCGCTCCGCTCCCCTCTTCCCAATAACAGACAACGCTGGGCATGCATTACAGACACCCTTGTGCACAAATGCGTTAAATGTGCCTTTATAATCGATGCGCTAATTAGAAATCCTCACTTCTGTCCCTGGTTGGCTGAGGCGCCCCAGAGGGCTTTTCGCGCGACGGTCACTTGGGCTGTTCCACAATAGGGATGAGGAACACATGGTTGCTTCCAGGGAATCAGAGAGTCACCCATTGCAGTGACCACCCACTCAGCGCCAGAACCGGTCCAGCTGTTCAGGCTCTTCACCCTTCCCAGCCAGGTCCCGGGGGTTATTTTTAAGACCCCACCCACGCCCGCGCCCCCGTGCAGTCGCAAGCACTGGCTCCCGCAACCCCACGCTGCACAGTGCACGCTGCGGCGGCGTGGGCGGAAAGCTGCGCCAGCCGGCCTTGCTCACCCCCGCGTTCCGAGCTGGCTGCTGGCGGCTCTCAGAGGCTCGGGTGCTCCCGGCTGGGCTCCTGCAGCGTCTCGGGCCCGGCCCCCTCCCGGCGCAGGTCCTGCAGCAGCCGCTCTCCGCACCCCACCAGCCCCGAGGCAGAGGCAGCAGCTACAGCTTCACTGCCCCTCTTCATACTTCTCTGATGGCTCCTCTTGGTGCTGTTTGGGAAAACGATTTTTCCTCCCTGCCAGAAACAGATTTCCTACATTTCATCAGTCCACATAGACCGAGCGGAAGTAAAATGCTTACTTTTTCTGGTGGACGGCAAACGCAATTGACACTGATTTACCCTTCAAACGGGGAGAGATTGTATTACAAGTCCTTGGCAGCAGTTCCGAAGTTGGGGCCAAGCTCCAGCCCCTCCTTGTCCCCCAAACACTAACCTAAGAGGGAAGGGGCTGGGGGTGGGGAGGGGATCATATTTAACTCCAGGGTTTTAACAAAGTCAATGGCTTTAGCACAATATTAAAATGGGGTGTTGGAAAAGTTTTGCTTTCCTGGCCAGTGATTTTGCAGACTCAGAAGCATGAGCTTTCCAGTAACTTGGGCCGCTCTTCGTTCCAAATTGAACAATTTGATTTCTCACACTTCTCTTTAAATATCAGATTTTAGAAGAGGCTGCACTTATGGCTGTTTTCGCTTTTCAAAAGGAAATACAATTCCACCCTCCTCTCAGGCTCGGCTCAGCTCAGCATTATGTTGAATGTCACAGACAATTTTCTCCAACTGTTATTTATTAGTATATGTATTCTGAGATGAAAAGTCTTGCTACGAAGTGGACAGCTGTTCAAGTGTCTGCTTCACCTCTAATATACATGTGACCTCTTCCTGAGTGTCCTAATCTCCTCAGACTACCACTTTCTATGGAGTGTAGATGAAAAGTATCATATTTTTTTGTTGTTTTAGTTTCAAGTTCATCAGTTTCACATGCATCTCCATTCAAAGTAACTGATGGCAGGGCCACTGGTATTCTGATCTTCTTTCAGATACCACTTTTTAAATGTTAAGTAGAAAACCCTCACCCCTCCACCCTTCCCGCCTCCCTGCCTCCCAAATAGAAAATACCTGTAAATTCACGATGGCAAAGTGACATAGATAATTTTAGATGTAATTAAATAATGCATTTTGCATCATTTCTTGCATCTAGAAGTTATTTGCTCTAAAACCTCTAGACACTGCACCAGTTTTTTGCTTGTGCTAATAGTACAAATAATGAAAGGGGAGAAAACAGACTGAAAGCCTGGCAGCACTGACCTCCGAACTTTTATTTTAGTTGAATTTGGCATTGCAGTTATCAACTCCATATATAATCCTCCTTGGCTTCCCAGAATTGGGGGGTGGGGGCGGAGGAGCGATCCTCATTTTAAGGAGAAATAGTATAAAAAAGGCCTATATTACTACTTGCGTTTAAATAAACAATAATTTTGAATAATAAAATTTAACCAAATCTAAGTATTCCCAGAGCACCAACAAAGTATTTTGAGTCTCTGAACCTGTACAACTTAAGTAAAAAGTCAAACGTCCTTGATTATTTCTCATAATCAAACAACATTAACTAATAAATGTTAATTTAGATATCCTCAGGGTATGTAATAAAAGTTCAAAAAATCTAGAACCTTGGATTTTGAAAATCTCATATTCTATTTCTTTCCAGATTTTTTTTTTTTTTTTAGGTGAGGCAATCCTTGGTTGACCTCACAAATTGCAAAAACCTTGTCAGTTTACAATCCCTTATTTTTTTATTTTTTACACCGACAGCACTGGGTCTTCCTAGGTAGTCTCCCATCCAAGTATTAACCAGGCCCGATCCTGCTTAGCTTCTGAGATCAGATGAGATTGGGCTTGTTCAGTGTAGCATGGCCGTAAACCTTCTCCATATATTCTTGTCACATTGTTTTAAATTGATATTATAAAAAGCAAAGTGTAAAGAAATATTTTCATTGATTCAGGAACAGAGCTAAACCTAGTTTGGGAGAATAAGAAGGCTTACAGAGGCACTGGGAAAGTGTAATCATTCAAATTCCTCCCTCCAATGGCCTTCCTTTCAGGACTTTTTAGTTTTGAATTATGCATTATATCAGACCCTCTGTCCTGTTAGCAAGAGTGAAAAGAAAAATGCCAGGAGAAATATGTGTTTTCTCCATTAGCATCTCCATTGTGCTGAATATTCTTTTTGAAACAAAAGAGAAGTAATACAAAAGATTTCTGAAGAGACATCAAAATAGTGTTTTAATTTAGAATTTTTTGAGAATTTGTAATAATTCCCATTTGACTTTTATGTTTTTCAAAATCAAATTTCTATTCATGTATTCCAATCAGTCAGTGATACTTTGTCAGATAATCTTTTTGTCCAAGGTTTTTTTGTCTGGGTCTCTCACCATCTAAACATGTTTATCATAGGAAACTATGGTCCAACTTATTTCCCCGATATGAAATAATAGAAGCAAATGCTTCACCTATTGGAGTGAAGAATATCTAAAGACATTCTTGAACATTGACAGCATAAAAAAGAAAAGCCAAACCAGATTTAAAGAAAACATAGTTTAGTTTTTCATTTTATCAGTTAAATATTACAGTTTAGAGGACTTTAATATTGAAAGTTTCTAGGTTATTATGTGTTTTGGGCATTCTTAAACTTCAACATTATCTTGAATATGAACTGTGCCTTTTCACTCAAAAAATGTATATTTACATAGGTTTAAAATGAATGATAAAATCTTTTTTTCTTCATCTATAGTGTAGCCTCCCCTACCTCTCTCCCTTCTTCCTCTCCTTTTCTCTTCTCTCCTTTCTCATGAAATAATATATACTTACACACTTATTCTGAAAAACATGGCAAACCTTCAATAGATGATAAAGATTAGAGAAAATTTTGAAATAAATTAAATAACATGGAATAGACACTAAGTTAAAGTAAAATAAATTTCTAAAGGTGACCAAGACATTCTTATATTCCTAAATAACTTCAAAAGGGTTGTTAATGGTGGCAAGTGATAGCCTTAGAAGCAAGTGAGGATAATGATATGGGAAGCAGTATAAAAACATGCAATGGTGTTGGAGAAATATATGAAGCAATGTAATAAGTGAAAACACACAAAAAAACATTTTATTGAAATACTTTATCAGTAATATAAAATGTTTATCTTTTTCTACTTATTATCATCCTGGACCATAGTATTGGCCTTCAATTGATAGATATTGAAATAATTTTTATAATGTCATAAGCACACAAAAAGGATTTTATATATTCTAGTATAGTAATTACAAGTATTTTTAATGATAAAAAGTAAACATTATTACTTTTCATTACCATTAATATATAAAACTACAAAGAATAAATTAAATGAGAGAAATTTTATGTGAAAGTTCAAGGTTTACTCTCAGTTTTTGATGTGAAACTTAAAAAAAATCTATTGTTCAAAGGAGAACTTTAAACTTTATAAGTATAACACAACAGTAGTATAGATATCTGTTCTCTATTACATGAGACTCATATTTTTGCAAATGTGTGTTATATATGAGCATATGTGTTCTAATTTTTATACTGGGGATAGATTAAAAGCATTTAATGAAATATGTCATTTATCTCATCTAGTTTTAAATATACTATGTAATATATACTGTTGTGTAATTTTCTTTACCTAAGTTGAAGTTGGGTTTTCATTAAATATTTTTGCAGTTTGTTTCTAAATCTTTTATAAATATCTGTTTCATTATAATTGGTCCAATTTAACATGAATAAATGTTAAATATAAAATATTTTTATTTCAATAACCTGTCTTTCGAACTTCTGTTTATCTCTAACATCTAGAATGCCATTGGTCATATAGTAGGCACTCAATAAATAACTATTGAATGAATATTATAGAAGAATCCAGTCTCTTGAAAAGATTACTACTAATTGGTTATATTTTTATATATTGTTTTTAATTTAGTAGTTTGGAACTCAGAATAGAAAATATGTTAAAATAACATTATAAATGATGGTTTAATTCCCAGGCCAGAATCATTTCATCTGGTAAAATGTTACTAGAGTTCAGTAAAACAGATGCTTGCCTGTGTGCCAGGCTTATAAATGAGGTCAGTCTGTGTCACTTGTCACTTCATTAAAAACCAAGGTTGATTTGGACTCAAGGTTTAATCATAACCAACATACTATGAATACAATAAAAAGCAATAGAAAATATTACTACTTCAGTGGCTTTCAAACTTTTTTTTATTGTGACCCACAATAAGAAATACATTGTGGAACAGACATAGAAACATTCTCAGATATACACAACCAAAACATGTTTCAGAAAATAGTACTTACCTTCCTAAGTTAGTTTTCTATCTGTTTTTATTCTAATATTTTGTGTGCCGTCAATTAAATAGAAATGCTGTTGGAGAACTGAAAAATAATTTATTTCAAATTTACAGTTTGAAAAAAATCTGACTTAGAAACTAAACAAAGGAGAAAATCAATCAAAATTGAGGTAGGATATCAATGAACACATGGATTCGTTATAAAGTAGAAAACAGATGTGCATATATATTGTCGGCAGTAGAACTGACATGATGTAATATCACAACATCCCAGACATTGTATACCCTCACACCTCCAAGTCTTTGCTCATGCTGACTAGAATGATCTTTTACCTTTTACTTTCTACCTCTGAGTAAAACAGATTCATTTTTCCAGGACCAGCCTAATAGTTACCTTCTCTGTGGTTCTCTTCACCTCTCTGGAAGAAATAATTGCTATGTCTCCATGTTTTGTGCTGAGGCTTTTTTTTTCTTTTTTTTTATATCTCATTTATATAATGTCACAGTTATTTTCTTACACATCTATCTCCCCTACTAAAACTGAGCTTCTAAAGAGCAAAGAGTATGTTATCCATCTTTATATATCAAATCCTCAGCACAGTACCAAACTTAAGGTTGATGAATTATTGAAAAAATGAATAAATGAACCATAAAACCAATGAATATATGAAAGAGAAAAAGCAAGTGTCATTGGGTGATGGGACAGATACATGAAGGAAAGACTATGCCCATGAAAGGGGAATTAAATCCCTTTGTAAAGATGGTACCAGTCGTTGATTGTGCATCCTTGCTGATAGAAAAATTTACATTGTGAGATTTTATTGTCACATTTCTTGGGTATCTCTTGCAGGTAGACCTTGTTCCAATCATTCATTTATTTTTAAGATCATTAATAATGACAAATTTAGGATTACTTTTTTGAAGAATGAAAAAAATGGCTGAAATTTCCATAATTGAAGCTATAACTTATTTCACAAACATGAAATCTCTGCCAACTGCTGATTTATACAGAGCATTTTGAGAAATCATTTCTAAAATTATCTCATGGAAGGGTTTTTCTAGTACCTAATAGTTGATCAGGAAGCATGAGCACACCAAGACCTAAGTGACAGAACTGCACAGGAATGGGTTAGAGTCAGTGCAGCTTCTCCTGGCAGAAGAAGTGTTGCCATCATGCTGCAGTCACAGTAGCCACTTGGACCCTAGAGCCCTTTGCTAAAAGATCTCACCAGCCATTATTCCCACCAAAGCTGTCAAGAAATAAACATATTAAATTATAATAGCAGTCACTACAGTTAGCATAATAATTAAGAGTTTAGATCTGGAAACTGACAAAATCAAGGTCAAGTTTTAACTTTTTCACTTACTTGCTAAAAATCATGGGCATAACAGTTAACCTTTTAATTGTTAACATATCTTTAAAGTAGGATTAACAAATAGCCCCTCTCTCATAGGCCTGTCTCAAGCATTATATAATGTCAAAGATTTTGTTTGCTGTGAAAGGAATGTTAGGCATTAATTAATTTATTAATTGAGTACCTAAATCATCTTACTGACTTATTACAACAATCTCTTGTGATAAAGACATTATCATCATTAAAAATACAGAAGATCAGAGAATTTTATTCATTCTTTCTCTGAATCTTTTTCTCCTCCCCACTTTATGGCATCTCATTCTCTGTCCTTTTAGACATCCAGTGTCTTCATGGTTCATTCATTCTCTGTACACTTATTACATAAAGGTGAAGTTGCAGGTCCAGCTCTCCAGGAGCTCACAGGTTAACAGAAAAAATGGTCTATTAAGTAACACAGGTGGGATTTAGATTCGTGTCTGATTCTGTCTGATTTGAAAGTCTGTACTCATTTCCCTCCCTCCCTGAATCCTTCCCTTCTTCCTTTCCTCCCTCACTTTTTCATTTTCTTTTTCATTCCTTCCTTCTTTCTTTGTCTTCCTTCTTTCCTTCCGTCCTCCTTCCCGAACTCCCTCTCTCTTAACTTCCTCCCTCCATTCCTTCCTTCCTTCCTTCCTTCCTTCCTTCCTTCCTTCCTTCCTTCCTTCCTTCCTTCCTTCCTTTTTGCATTCTTTTTTCTTTCTTTTTAAGGAGGAGGAAAAGACTATACATCAGTTGAAAGAAATTCAGGAAGGAGGAATTTTCTATTAAGGCCTTCAGCTGATTGGATGAGGCTCACCCACATCAGGGAGATCAGTCTGCTTTATCCAATCTACCAATTTAAATGTTATGTTCAAGCAAGAGCATCCTCACAGAAACACCCAAAATAATGTTTGACCAAATATCTGGGCCCAGTTAAATTGACAGATAAAATTAGCCATTACAGGAGAAATAGCTGACAAGGAACACTGGTACTGATTTAAGCACTCATGATCCTTATTACTCTCAGCAATCTAAATTTCCTGGTTTTTACACAAACTAATATGCTAGCATGAAAACAAACATGCATGGCTTGAAAACAAGAAGGAAAAACAAAAATAGGAAGGGTGCTTATGCATTACATTTGAAATAAAGCACATTGACGGAAGTTAGGACATGTGCCTTGAGTACCAGATAGCACTTCCAAAACTGCTTAACCTGTAAATACACAATAATCAACTAATCTTATCTAACAAATGTAGCCACTAACTTCCTGTTCTTATATCTCTAAGTGTATTTGAATAGAAAAATCAATCGGAATCTTTTCCCTAGACACACCTCTCCCTTTTAATACCATTTATTCTGCTATGTTGTTTTCTAAGAGTACCATCTATTCTGCTGGTAATAAATTATTTAAATGAGGCATGCTTTGTTCTTCCCAAGGGAGACAAAATCCCTAACTTCATGGAACTTATATTTAACTGAAGTGAGACAGAATTTAAACAAATAAGTCATTAAAAATTAATGTATATTATATCAGGTAATAGTAAGTATGCTCTACAGAAAGATAAAATGAGTGTAAGGGTGATATAAAGTGCTGAGAGATGGCAGATGTTATATGGTATATGTGGAAGGACTTGCCAATAAAGCAACACCTGAGCAGAGATCTAAATGAAGTGCACTACACAGACTCCTAAAGACCATTTCAGACACAAGCATCATTAGTGCAAAGTCATTGAGGGAATGCCACAAATCAAATGTTCCAGAAAAAAAAGAGGCTTTTATGGCAGAGGTAAGTATAGGGAGAGTAGGAGATAATGTCAGAGAGATTGGGGTTTGGGAAGAAAAGGTTCAAATCCCAGAAGGCCTAGTAAGTCTTTGTAAGGACTTTGCTTTTCTCTCAGAATTTGAGCAGAGGGGTGACATGATCAGATTTATAATTTAAAGCTGTCACTCTGACCCCTGGGTGGAGAACAGACTGACTGAAGAAGAACATGGATGGGTTCAAGGAAAACAATTTGGTGCTATTATAATAATAAGCCAGCCAAGAGGTGATAGTGACATGGATGAGTGTGATTACAATGGTGTTATGGTAAGTAGATTCTGCATATCTTTAATAAGGTTATTCTCTTTTCTTCACACTCTTTTTCACACTGTTTCTCCGGAGTATATTCATTTTATAATGAGGCAGATGAATAATATGAGCATCAAATCCTAGTCTAGAATACTACCTCATCCATGATATACATCACTCTGATTTTTATTTGAAATGATTTAAATTTTATTACTGATAAATAGACATGCAATGCGAGAGACAGACAAGAAGGACCCCAAGATTTTAAAAGTATTTTAAAAACTATGCTTTCATTTACTGAAATGGAAAAGACATTGGGAAGAAGTTGTTTTGTTTAGCCATACCTTGCTTTGAAGAGAATACATTTCAGTTTTTCGTTTTGATAAATTAAATTTGAGATGATTATTTGATATTCAAGGGAAGCTATGTATGGTCATTGGAGACAGTAAGAGGATGAATCAAAGATTATTAGGTCTTTTAAAAGCAAATCTTATGTGTTTATATAAGAAGTCAGTCGTCTCCACTCCTGTTCCCACAAACACATCCAGATTGTTTAAAGTCTCTCACCTAAAATACTGGGGATTTGCTGAATAAAAGTAGAGATACTAATGATCATTTCTAATTGTTTAGCTGCTAGTTGTCATATAACTCTTGGGGAGATACAGTTCATTACTACATGAATTTAAATTCTAATAAAATGTATTAGTAGTAATGTGGCTTATGGGCCAAGATATGATGCTCACGTAATTGGGCAGCCCAATTTGCCAACAAAAGCCCTGAAGAGAAGGAATGGTGATGAAGGTTAAAAAAAGAAAATAACCTTGCAAAGAATCTCCTGTTCAGGAGTTGACCTATGTTTTATTTCTTCTCTCCTATTTTCTCTGTTCTTCTTTGCCTTCTTTGTATTTAGAATTTAATAGTCTTTTTTTTCTCTCTCTCTCTACACACACACACACACACACACACACACACACACACACACAATGTATGTAGATATTAAATATATCTAATATTTTTTTTCTTTCTGGTCCAGCATAGTATAATATAGCAGGGTTTAATTGTTTATTTGTTTGTTTGTTTTTATGCTATCTTGACCCAGTTTTGAAGCCCTGGGTATTGTCAGGACAGTTCCCCTTCTAAAGTAGCCAACTAAGTCCACACCCTAACCTGTCCCTTACTGGCCTCTCACACTCTGAGCCAACATGCACAAGTATTAGCCTTAATCTCCCTGGGGCCAGACAACTAGGGAGAGCCCCAATACCCTGGGGTCCGCAATGAGCTCCAGAAAACTAACTAAACCCACCCAGCTTGCCATCCAGAAGCTCCAACTTGCTGTTACCCTGTTCATCCAAAGTGGAACCTTTTGTGTGGTTCTCCTTGGTAGCCTTCTCCTGTTTGGAACTGTAATAGAGTTCTGATTTTAATCTGTCCAAGTGTCAGTATGTTTTGATGTATCCTGCCATGAAAAAAATATTTAAATTTTATAAAAGAAGAAGAAAAAGATGGAGAACTCAGTTTTTAGCCTCATTATTTCCCTTCATTCACCTTATTCACACTTACAGAATTTCTCTCCCCTTATATGATTACCAGATTCTTCCTGTTTCATTGTCCTTCTCTCTTAAAATGTTCCATCCTTCCCATTATTTCCTCTCAAGAGAAATATCATGATCATACTTCCATGTGCTCATGAATTTCTCAAAATACTTTGTAAAAGTAACTAAAGAAAAGAGGTGAGTAAAAATAATAAAACTTTAATAGAGTAATAATGAAAATGTCCAGCATACAGTATAAAAGCATGTCAATGCTGTAACACACACACACACACACAATCATGACAGACACCACTAGTGGGAGAGTAATAAGCAATACACTGTGTGATATCCACTGTGACTTGAACTGCCTTTAACTATTTCCACCATCAGCAATTTTCTCTAGCTCATACATCTTATAACTTATGAATAAAGCATGGGGATGATTTTCATTTATTAAAATTGCTGTACCACTGGGTTGTGGATTTATCAAAAGCACAAGTTTTTTCTATTCCAGTAATTCTTTATAGTTTACCTGGATTATACATAGTAATTTTTCCCTCCAACATGTGAATTTTCTCTTTGCATTCATTCAATGTCTCCTTTACACAATTTTGTTTTATTTTTTCATTTTATTACATCAATCCTCTTTGCTTCAACAGACATCTATTTTAAACATTTTATGCCTTAGACAGAGCTCCTTAACTGGTGCTGGTTTCTGTCATGTGCTGAACTAAGAACAACAAGGATGTTACCCAACTCTCTTCATTAATGACACATGTTGCTGCAACTCATAAAGAGACTATGAAAAGCTTCAAGTCTCAGAAAACACGGCCAAGTTTAAGACCCAAAAATCTAAGAGAAGAATCAGAAGAAACATCAACAACAGGCATATGCTATTGTTTTACAGTTTGTAGAAATTATAGATGTGATTAAAGTAAAAAATTTCCAAATTGTTTCAAAATATTTTTCTTTCCTTGTTTGTGAATAAATTTGGTTTATAGTTTTATCCAACAATATGACACCACATAAAGATATTTTTATTGTTTAGTAAATAAGAATATTTCTATGAAATAATAGGAAGAAAGTATGATCCAAGAGGTACAGAAAGTATAGTATAGACATGTTTACTTAACTCTCTTCCTTGGAATTATTAAATAATTTATAAAATCTCATATACTCAGCCTTAATTATTGCACTAATTTTTCTAATTAAATTTTAATATTTAGCCTTAAATATTTGTGCTAGATACATAGAAGGTGAGGAAATAAAGCTAGACTCTATACGAAGAAATTGTATGATTTACATCTTATGGTTTGATTTCTTTGTTGAGCGAGCTGAGGAGACATTTATGAGGCCTGCTAGAGCACACATTACTTTTTTTCATTAAGGCAGAGTTTATAAGTGGAACCAAATTATGTATGAGAATTATACAGATGTCTTCATGAATAGACATACTATTTTTTTCCAAAACAAATTAGCAATTTCCACAATTTCAAAAAAATACTGTAATCTTTGTTTTTGTTCTTGTTTTTCAATATGGCAATTGTAGAATACATGGAGACTCTGATAACGTTTTTGGAATGCTTCTTGTCATATCACAAAATTATGTAGGAATGTTTCCGTTTTTTTGACATTTAGAAAATCTTTATTAAGCACTTTTTAAAAGATGAGTGCTGTGGGAATACAAAGATGAATTAGACAGTATTTTCCTCAAAGGATTTTCCACTGGTGAAGGAAACAGATACAAAGAATTAGCCTAATGCAGAATGAAATAAGTACTGATTATGGATACAAACCACGATCTACAGAAGGGCAAAGAGGTGCAAGATGAGTGCGTCTCTGGGAATGAGGGTAAGTGGCATGGTGGGGAGATGAGCCCAGGCTGGAGGTGTGAAAGTGTACAACCCTTAGGGAATGAGAGGTAGTCCAGAGAATGTGGGAGTTCAGGTGGTAGAGGGTAGTAGTGAGGATTTTAGATAGCCTTGAATATCATGTTAGTTTGTGCTCTTAATGATATTACTCAAAATTCAATTCAATTATTTCTCTAACAGATTCAGTTAATTCAGATGTAAGCATCAAACAACTATATATTTTATCCTCTGATGAAAATTTTTATTTTCTAACCATGAAGAGTAGTTACATAACTCTATGTTAACCAGCTCTTTACAGTTTATATTTCAGTTTCATAATAGATTCAGGGAAACATGATATTGGGAAGGAATGTCTCTTTTATTAGAAAAAATAGTTAACTTTCATATTATTTATAAACTATTTCTCATCGCTCAGACCTACAAGTTCTTACAAGTTATTTTATGCTTTCTTTGAAAAAAAATTATTTAAATAATTTCAGCTAGAGGGGTTTAACATATTATTGAATAATTAAGTGATAATTACCTCATAATCTTTAGGCTGCTTTTGAATTAAGCATCTTCACACAGGTATCATTTAATGTTCCAGTTACTACTGCAGTGTAATAAACCACCCCAGATACAGTGATGTAAAATAATTGACATGTAATTTTGCTAATGAACGCTATGGGAAATATCAGACAAAGCATTGGAGAAATGGCTTATTTCTGTCCTACATTGCCTGGTCTCAGGTGGGAGAACTCAAAGAGAGGTTGTAATAGTCTTCAGGCTCTTTCACACATTTATCTGGTGCCTGGTCTTGGATGACTGAAGGTTTCTCCATGAGAATTGGTCTTCTCACAGCAGGGTGGCCAGATTCCTAGAGTAAATGTTGCTAGCAGAATGTTCTCTGATCAAGCCATCCAGAGAACTGGGTGGAACCTGCATGCCCTTTTAGGATCTAGCCTCAGTAATTACACAGTATCCCTTCTGCTATGCCATTATTGGACAAATAGGTCACAAATTCATCTTTTAAATGAAAGGAGTGTCAAATATTGCTGAGGCTATTTTTGAAAGGGTCACATCAAGTATCCCAATCCTATGACTATGGACTATTTGGAGTTTTCTTCTTTCTTAGACTGAGTCTTGCTGATACAAATCTATCCATTATTATATCCCTAGAATATAATATGGCACATAGTATGGGTTCAAAAAGTATTAGTTAAAAAAATTAATAAACTATTTTCCAAATACATTTTACTCACCTCATATTTTCATCTTTCCAGTCCTCAGAGCTAGAATGTCCTTTTTATTTCTGTCTACCCATTCTCTCTCTCTCTCTCTCTCTTTCTCTCTCTCTCTCTCTCACACACACACACACACACACACACACACACACACACACCCTATACTTTAATGATAAAGAGAAAAAAACCCTCTACTGTCAATTGTACATAGACAATGTACTAGTAACTGTGCTAAGTGCCTTGCAAACATGATTTCATTGAGTCCTGATAACAACTTCATTAAAAATATTATTTCCTTTTTTTAATGAAGAAATAGACTCAGAAATGTCAAATAATTTGCCTGAGGTAAACTTAAAAGGAACACTGGTATTAATCCCAGCTCAGATTAATTTGAAAATTTCGTTGAGCTCAACAAACACTACACACCAATCATGTATCAGTGATTATGCAAGGAAACAAAAAAACAAAGACGTAGCCCCTCCTCTTTACGAATTCAAAGTCTAATGAAAAGGAGTCTCACCATCTAAGAAAGGACATATTCTTTCATTCCATTATATTGCATTCCTACATTCTGTAAAATACTGCAGACAGTATTATGGACATTAAAAATACCATTAAAATACAATCATCCCATTCAAAACAGTTAGGTTGGAGCTAAGATGCACATGGCCACTTGAAATTGACCTGTGTGTTCTTACTCTTTTCATGGAGAAGAGAGCATATACAATGAACCTGATATATTGAATCCTTGAGGTAGAAGTATGCCTAGATTGGTGATTGATTGAGTAGGCTCATGTAATTAAACATTTAGATCATAAAAATAATCTAACTTGCAGCAAACAGTACTAAATAGTAAGTGACAAATTAATAATCTAACCACAAGTGTTATAGGAATCTCAAAGAAAAACAGATTACTTTCTGCTGGAGTTATCAGGAAAGGCTTTTAAAAGAGGTAGGATTTGATTTGCATTTTGTAGCATAGAAAGAATAGTTTCACATGAAGCAAAAAGAAAGACTGATTCCAGGTATAAGAAACATTAGGCACAAAGCAGTTGAAAAAAAAAAAAAACAAGGGTGTTCTGGGATAGAAATAAGACTAGTTTAGTCAATTTAGAGATAAAGTGTGTTTTTTTAAAGAAAATATAAAATAAAGCCTACATAGATTTTTAACTACTTTTTAGCTGCTATACTACACAAATAATATCAGCTCCCTTTTTCTGAGTGCTTTGTTTTCTTTCAAAGTTGACAAGTCTTTTTCTGACCATATATAGAAACAAATGAGTTCACAGAAAGAAAATAAAAACAGAAAAATAGAAAGAAGGAAGGAAGGAAGGAAGGAAGGAAGGAAGGAAGGAAGGAAGGAAGGAAGGAAGGAAAGAAGGAAGGAAGGAAGGAAGGAAGGAAGGAAGGAAAGAAAGAAAGAAGGACATTTTAGAATTAGAAAGCAAACTTGGCAGTGTGCAAATACTACCTAACTAAGCCACTTACCATAGATAGTGTATGAAGTAAGTTTAATTTCTGAATTACCTTCTAAAAGAGATGCCATACACAAACAATTTAACATAGTTAAATGTCTTATGACTTTCTGTTTCTAAAATAACCTGCCTTTCCTAAAATAGATTTTTCTTCTGGCAGTTTCAACCAGCCCATTTCTTTTAATATACTGTGTTGGAAGTCCTTCTAATTTCCTACCATCTGGGCATCAGATTAATATTCATAGTTTATGTTCCTCAACCATATATATGATGAGACTACAAAATTCAAGAACACATGAGTTTAAAGTTGAAAATACTTAGCTTCCTAGAACTTGAGAGCTATATCTTGTGTATTTTAGTCTCTAAAAAGTAGAGAAGAATAAGGAAAACTTTTATAGTTAGTATTAGCAATAGAAGGTAAATTGATCTTAAACCACACTGTAGAGATATTCAGTCATCCTGTTAAAATTAAATCAAGCTTTTTCCTTTTTACAACCTGTAAACAAATTAAAATCATCACATTGGAGAGCTAGAGATGACTATGGTTTTTACTTTAATCATTTCTTATTATACAGAAATGTAATTATTAACTAATATAATAATGGTGGGTCAGAGGATAACAACACTAACTTGTTTTTTTCTCACTAAATAAAGAAAATCAAATTAATATTGTCTTTACAACTACAAACACCAACAACATAAAACTTTATTTGAACTAGAAAAAATTTAAAATGTTACACTTCAAAATTATAATTTTACCAACAAAAATGTTCTCTATGAAATTTGACATTCTTATTTGCTTAAAATTATATTGTTGACTGTAATCCTAACTTTGTAATATTTCAATAGCATTATTACTTAGGGAAATATTTCTCTGAAAATTTTCACAATATTTTTCATTATGCAGTCAAATTTATACTGTTACATATATTTTTTTAATCTTGCCTTTTTTTTTTATCAGTACTTTCCTCCTTCTACACCACAATTTTCTCAGTAATTTTGTCTTGTCTTGAACTGTTGGCATTTTGTAACATGCTGAAGTGGCCATGGAACACTGAAATGTCTTCAGATGGATCCAAGTACTATCAACATTCTGGTAACAGAGATGTTGCTCAGTGTATACATCTCTTTCTCTATGCCCAGCATTAATAGAAGAGATGAACACCAAAATTATATAAATTAGTAGAAAGGTGAAGACATACCATATTTCTAAAAGAAAAATAAATGAATCATTTTGGAAAAAAGGAGCCTGTTTCTGGCTTTTACCCATTGGATTTGTTTAAATAAGGATATGCAAATTATTAAAAAATTATAAAATTATTAATACACTCACAAGAATACAGGGAAAAAATATTAGCTTATGGCACTTTTGCTTCAAATATCTCTCTCTCCTTAAATGGAGGGTTTTGCTCAAATCTGATGGAATATTCCCTTTAAAGCCTTTCTTTATTCTTAAAAGTTGATAACTAACTAATAAAATATTACCAGAAAGAATTTTAAAATGCCTCCGTGATATTGTGAATTTTGTTTTAATCACTTCTTTGGTTTATTTCAGCCAGTTTATTTTGAAATGCTAGGAATCTCTGGGAATAACACTCCTTGACATTAATGATGTTAACAGACTAGCCCAATCTGAGAACCAAGATTAAGTCTGAAAGTTATTAAAAACAAGAAAGTTTCTTGATAACTTTTTCACTTTATTTGCTACTCAGTGAGAGAATATTAATAAGGAAAATTAGATATATCTATTACCATTTAAAGGAAAACTTAAAATGAGTTTATATGTCTATATACATATATTCTATATGCATATTTTTCTTTGCTTCCCATTTCCTTAGATTTATTTTATTATATGTATATATTAATTCTCTTAGGACATTTCTGGTTATATGTCTGGAAATTCAGCCATCCCGAAAAAAAAAGGTCGGGAAATAATGAAAAAAATGTGCTGCAAGAATTCACATAAAAGTTTGGAGACTTGAAAATGGGAACAACAGACACTTAAAAAGTTATTAAACCAGAAAAAAAAGCCCTTGTTGGCAGGTACTTATTTAGTAATATACTGATAACTGGGATAAAAATAAAGGCATCCAGACATTATTACAGAGCTTTCCTCCATGAAATCAAACTTCTAATTCAAAGGAAAGGAGAAATCTTGATTCATATTTGTTCTTTCTGGTTTGGACATTAAAAAAATACTAATTATAAAAGAAAAATGAATTCTTAAATATAAATTTAGTTCAATTATTTAGTTCAATTATTTAGAAATATCATCCCATTAACTTCTATATAAACACAAATATATACATAGAGGAGGGTATATAATCTGTGTATTGATATACAGTCTCAAAACTATATATTATATATTTGATTTATGTCAGTTTGAATTTCATCATGGTTTCTTAGATTTAAAAATTTTTTTTTACAAAACAAACTTTAAAATTTTTCCAAGTTATGAATATACAAATGACAATTTGATATCACCATTACTTTATAAAGAAATGTTTTTCCCTTTATTTAAATTAATTACACTTATGAAAACATCTTACATTGTTCTGTCATATATTTTTATGTATCACTAACAATAATGACTTTGTCATAGATTGGCAGGGTGTATGACAATGATAGATATTTGGTAATCATTTCACTAAACTACTAACTATTCCCTAAACACATACTGATAATATTATAACTCATAGACTTATATTAATTGTAAGAATGGCTGAAAACTGAGACAACTGTTTCAGTCAAGGTCTTGGCAGGAAACAGGCACAGTCAGCAGGGATTTATAAGATAATTTAACAGAGCTATATTTATAGAAATATGGCCAGAGTTAAGGGAATCTGCAAGATATGTCAGGGCATCCAAGGATTAGCAACAGCAGGAATTCCCTAGGGCTACTGGGAGTAATAGGTACTATCAGAAGCTCAAGGAGGCCTCTAGAACTTCTAGAAGAAGAAATCAGAATACTGAGGTCTTAGCAGAGAGCAGAGAAAGAAAAACCCTACATCTTTACTCTCCTTCTGATTACTTGCTAATGCCTCTCACTAGTCAATTCAGCAGCAAGACAGAGGGCAAAGGAAAAGGCTGATGCAGTCATTAGGATCAGGCCAGTCCTCTGCATGGAGCAGGAAAAAGAAGGAAGAAAATAAATGGGGTGATATGGGAAGGACAAATAGAGAATAACTAGCCAACTAACTTTCTCTCTGTCCTACTTACAGAAACTTAGGGCAAGCTAATTTGAATCACACTGCCTCTTCTTTTGCCTACTTTCCTCAATTAATTGTGTGAAGATGCCAACATTAGAAGAGTGCTTTTCAACCCTTTTCACATTATGGCATATAGCAGTCAACCGAAGAAGATTTGAAAAGCATATGTAAAAGACTTAGGGAAAAACTTTTTTTTATACTATCTTTGTATGATAATGAGTAGAGATCACTCTACATATTAAATTTAAATGAAATTTCCCAACAACATTTAAAACTCTGAAATTTTTTAAAGAGAAAAATTAATTTTACTTCCATGAAATTTTTTCATGCTATATTATCTTCAATTAAATACAAAGACTCTTCCAATCATGTCACCTAGAGATCATTTCACCCACTACTCTGTTAGGTGGCCAGTCTGTCTCTTTCTCCAGTAATGGTGAGGCAGACACCTGTTCCACAGGGAAGAGAAATCCATGGTTTGTTGCCTTTGCCAATAACAAAAATGTTGGAGAGCCCGATAGCAAAGTTGTTCCCATTGGCATCTTTCACATGAACTACATAAAAAAAACAAAACAAAACAAATAAATAAAACCAAACAAACAAACAAAAACCAGAGTGTTTCTCTGTTGGTAATCACACCAATTCTTCTCAGGTTAGTACCCCTGAATGGTGTTGTTCACCTTGATGAAGGGATCAGGGCAGCAGATGGTGTGAGCATCATGTGTCACCAGATAAGTCAGGGGTCCCCATCCCCGAATTGTGGACTGGTACTGGTGGTCCATGTTCTGTTAGAAACCAGGCCACACAGTAGGAAGTGAGTGGTGGGCAAGTGGGTGAAGCTTCATCTGTATTTGCAGCTGCCCTCCAGCACTAGCATCACTGCCTCAGCTCTACCTCAGATAATCAGGCATTAGATTCTCACAGGATCACCAGGCCCTGGTGTCAAAAAGGTTGGGGACAACTAAGATAAGGGATTCCTTTTGTGCCCACAAAGATCTTTCTCACTTTGCACAACTTTTACTTGGCCTTCTCAAATGTAATACAATGAACAGCAAGCAACTCTTGATGTCATAGATCAGACAAAAATTTTCTCCAGTCAATGCTGATGACATCCATAAAACCAGGAGGGTAGGTTACATAAGTAAAGACTTTGCCATCAATCCTAATAAAACTCTAAATTTAGATATTCACTTTATCTCTTGTTAGGATATATTTGTCTGGTTTTTAGGAAAATGATGAGAGGGAGCCATTCTCTCAGCTGTGGGAACCGGTGGATGGACCAGAAACAAACCAGTCAGTTTATCCAGCATCTAATTCTTTGGAGATGCTACATGCTTCATATGGTTCTTGGGACCATGAGCCATGGCTACGCTAGACAGGTAAGAGCCACAAATTATCTAAATATTGTTTTCTATGTTAGAAATGGTCAATCACAATTCTGGATCAAGACTTTAACATTCTCATCATATTCTTGAGAGTCACCATTGACTGCAAATGTTGTTGATGAAATAGGTAAAGCCATTTTTATAGTCATTCAAAATTTATAAGAAATAGTATTATATGTAAAAAAAAGCTCTTCTTTTCTTTCTTTATAAATCATTACTATGATGATGCAAATGAATTTTGTATCCAAAGAAAATTTTTTATATTAAGTATTTCAAAGTTTTAATGAAGTTTCCATTTTCAGAATATATATGCACTGTTAGAGCAATCTTTCTGCGGCTAGCTTTGAGGCCACTTAAAGTCACATCCAAGGCAAGTGGAAAAGAGTATCTCAAATTAGTGAAAGCAGGAATCTGGAGCCATCATCTAGACCAGTGCACACCGAGAGATCTCATACTTGAATCCCTCCTCTAACACCTTCCTCTGAACTCACTAGCGCTATTCCCCATCTGTTTGGACATCTGGAAGTCTTCCATTAACTTCTTGGGCCCCTTGTCCATGATAAATTGCAATGTATACTCACTCTAGACACTGAATAGATGTCCAGGCAATAGTGTATGTCCAAAGAGAGATTGAAGGGTAGATTGTCAGACCTTTTTTTATCTCTGTAAAGAGTCCTGCCTCTAGGGCCTCACTCATATGCCCAAGGCCAAAGGAGATCAATATCTCAGACATAAAATTGTAACCTTTTCTATTTCACAGTGATGGGGAAGCTCTGGACCCAGAGAAATATTTGCTTACAGTCATTTAACTTTCTGAAAACAATTCTAAATGTGGGAAAGGTAAATATTGTATATTTTTCCTATCTGGTAAATACATTTAATAGTTTTGAGATTTGGTATGCATTTGGTGTTCTAATCTCATCTGGGACTAGTTGTAATAACATAGGATGCAAGACAAGACCATTTATTCCTGGAAACTTGTCAGATTCCCCTATACATGCTGAAAGTCTTCTATCCATTTTAATTAATCTGATAATTTTCCCCTTTTGTAAGGAAAACAAGTGAAATGAAATAATTTTGATTTAACTGAAATAAATCTAAGATCTATACTCTGCTTTCTCAGAAATATAGTTTGCATTATCCAGAGTAAAGAAACATCAGACACTTTGTTTTTATTGGTCTCTCAGTTGCAGTTTCTCATAATTTCTAGTTTACTACATATCTTAAAATAACCAACCATTAAGGCTTAACCTAGAGCTTGGAATCAACTCAGTGTTTCAAGTCTTAGTAGTCCATTGATTGTATTAGATAATTCTCAGGATCAAGAGTAATATGGGACAGCAAGCTGAATCTTTTTTCGACAAAGTTTTTTCCACCACTGCTCATCACTATGTTGGTAGTTGCTCCTCTATATTTGGGAAGAGTAGAATTTGGAAAAGACATGAAAAAAAATGTGTAATTTAGATGCTTATGTAATATTCACAACAATAGCCAATGTTTACTGAGTTTATATGTACCACACAGGGTTCTAAAGAGCTTGGATTAGTTGGGTGCATTTAGCTGAAAGCAACAGAAAATGAAACTGAAACCGGCCAACAACACCACCACCACAACTGGGAATATATAAGGTTAGACTCTTAAAGAAACAGCGTTAGTTTGAGAATTATCTTAACTGATTTCGTGTGTTCTTTGCAATTCTGAGATTCTGTTGCCTCTGGGAAGGAGATGGCTGTGGCAGCTTTAGGCTTCATATAAATATAAAACAACATCAAGAGAAAGAAACTATTTCATAAGCATATCTAATATTTAGCTTATATACAACCACACAGTCTATTAATGACTTATCTCTTCATATGGGTCAGTGTTCATGCTCTACAGACTTTGAAGAATAAGAAAAGTATTCTTGGGATCATCTAGGCCTAATTAATTAGAACTGATTCACCTTGTCATTTCTGAACGAATTACTGTCTTGAAAAAAAAAAGCTATACAAAGATAAGTTTATGATTGGGTTTCTAAATTAATTACTGAGTTAAGAAAGGAGTAGGTTAAAACTATTGGATCAACATCATCAGTCCTTACCTCCTCCAGCTGAGCTGGAATCAGTATCTCAAATCATCAATATTGTGCAAGGAGGGTAGGGGTGATAACAAAGGATCAGTCATTTGTAAAGCCTTCCTAGTAGTCTCCTGTCAGTTTATACCTGGTCTTTCATAGCATCTTTACAATTTCAAAAACACTTAAAATCTCATTCATATTATATGTTAGTGTTTTTGTGCTCCTCTCTAACCATGACTCAATAATGTAGGTTTCTTGAAGTGAAGGTCCTTGTTATAATCATCTTTTAATCCCATATAGTAGAAGCTTAGTAAATGATCAATGAATTTTGTTTAATTAAATGAAACATTGTTGAGAAGCTCCAAACCCTAGGCTTTTCTTTCTTCTAAAGGGGGAAACTTTATAGACATTGTTTATTTAAGGAAAATAAGTGAAGGTGAAATGTGTATAAATTTACACATTAAAGTGCTCGTGAAGATTTCAAATAAAATAAAAAATTTTTTAAAGTAAAAAGATATGATGCTAAAGTTAATCTGTACAATTCTTGCCATAGAGTCTCACCTCTATCCCTAACCAAAGGTAGGTTTATTGGACTTTGTTCACTTCTTTGAAAGGATAAGGCTCTCTCAACTCAAGTACCTGCAATTATGTTTCCTGAAAACTTTTCTCTCAACACTCATCTTTGAGCTTTTAGGTGAAAAGTCAGTGTCTTGCAGATGTCTTCCATATCACCTGTCTTAGAGAACCATCTATATTATATTCTAACATATCTGAGATTGTTTTTCTCTCTTCAGTGCCAGGAAATAAACTCCTCCACTAGGACAAGGTATACATTTATTTATTTACCACTAAATCCCTAGTATCATACACTGTGTGACATAATAATTGCTCAATATAAGAATAAATAAATGCATTAATGAAGCCTGTACATTTGCTAAAGGTAGACTGCACATTTGGTTCAACGTTTCTAGTTAGCTAAGACAAAGAATTTTAGGATACATGATGTATTTAAAATAAAATCAATAACTACCTCATGACCAAATAAGTTTTGGCTAACTGAAAATATTAAATAATCAAATCGAATAAACAGCATAAGTACCATTGATTGATTTATTTTTTAAAAGCCATGGGAATGTTTTCATAAATGGTAAATGACTCTCCCCCTCTGAAATTTCTCTTCTCTTTTTTGTTACAGCAAAAACAAAACAAAACAGAAATTCTGACTACTGATTAAAACAATTTTTGTTGTCTTCAGAACCGGAAAGAAATTCAGCTCAAATGAATTATTATGTCATCAACTTCGGTAAATTAGAAATCGTTGTTGGCTTTTGGACAATGAAACTCTTAGGAGTTGGCAAATAAATATTTGTTGAATACATAAATGAATGACTAATCCAGATGACAGTCCAGAAATTGGTACTTTTTTTCTACCTTTTCTTCCCACAATCTTTGGCCAAGCATTTGTTTTTTTGTTTCATGCTTTTAAATGCCATTTCTCTGTTATTTATGAGAATTGTCAGCTAAGCTATTTTGCCTTGCAAATTAAGAAAAAAATAATAGTGCAATCTTGAAATAAAATTTTAAGTTTCGTTAAAATTTTAATAAAGTATTAATCTTTAAGTTTATCTTTTTATTAACCTGGACTTTAGTTCCCATGATGAAAGAACAATGTCAAGGCCCGGACTTTTAAATAGGGCTTGGCATTAAATGGAGTCAGTATAATTTTACTAAGCTAGATTGAACTAAAATTTTTGTTTAATAACATTTTCTTATAAGTAATAGCATATCTCTGGCGTTGCCCAGGTATAACCTTAACACAGATTGAATATCACAAGCAAAATTTAGAAAATTTCTACTAGAGATTATTTCCAAAGTGAAAGGAAGCACGAAGACTTTTGTGACTAACAGTATCTCGCAAGCGGCTATTGGAATTCTCGCTAGGATGCCCTACTCTTATGTTTCCCTAAGAGCCACCATATTGCTGGTGAGAGTAAAACCGCCCGGCCGTTTCTCTAGTTTAAATTTCCCAGAGTCGACGTAACCAGATTAAAGCCTTGTCGTCAGATTGACAGGGATTTTCTCCAATAGCATTGTAGAGAGGCGTGTCACTTCACGGACAGACCAATCGGCACGCAGAGAGTCGCGGTCTCCAGGACGAAAGCGGAAGTACGGCTTTCGTTCGCCTTCATGGAATCGCTCTTGCAGCATCTGGAGCGCTTCTCTGAGGTTCTGGCTGTCTCCCGCACGACTCACGTCAGCAGCTGGGACCCCGCGACCGTGCGCAGGGCCCTCCAGTGGGCTCGCTACCTGGGCCACGTCCACAGGCGCTTTAGCCGCAATGTCCACATTCGCACGGTTCTGGAGCGGCGGTTGCAAAACCAGTGGAAACTGGAGGGCGACTCTGGGCCCGCTTCAGTCCCGGGGTTGACGAACTTCCGGGCTTTGGGGCGCTGCGACCTCCTGCTGTCTCAGCGGTTGCTTGAGAACCCAGCCCTGGGCGATGCCGCCTTTCACAGCTTGGTACAGGAACTCTTTCCTGGCCCTGGCGTCCTGGACGCCGAAAAGGAGACGCTCCAAGGCAGTCTGGGCCTCCTCGCCCGCCGCCGGGCCGCCGTCCACTTGCTGCTCTTCAACGGCTATGGAGATAACTCTGCCTGTCCGGAAGACTCACTGATAAAGACGCAGGCGGAGCTGCTGCTGGAGCGGCTGCACGAGGCGGGCCGGGCCGAAGCGGAGGGCCCCAGCAGGTTTCTCAGCAGCCTGTGGGAGCGCCTGCCTCAGAGCAACTTCCTGAAGGTGATAGCGGCCGCGCTGTTGCTGCCTTCATCTTCCAGGCCCCTAGAAGATGAGTTGGAACTGGACAGCTCCAAAACACCGGGAGAGGGGCGACAAGAGCTGGTTCATTGGCTTCTGGGGAAGTCGGATATTGTGGCTACTTTTTGCCGCAACCTCCCAGCCGAGCATTTAACTTCGGTGGCAAGCCACCATCCAGAGCTTTTCCAGGTCTATCTGGGCCTGCTAACAGACTGGGGTCGACGTCTGCACTACGATCTTCAGAAAGGCATTTGGGTTGGAGCTGAGTCCCAAGACGTGCCCTGGGAGGAGTTGTGCGGCAGGTTTCAAAGCCTTTGCCAGGCCCCTTCACCTCTGAAAGATGAAGTTCTAACTGCCCTGAAGTCCTGTAAGACGCAGGATGGAGATTTTGAAGTCCGTGGTCTTAGCATCTGGACAGACCTGTTGTTAGCTCTTGAGAGTGGTGCCTGATCTTGCATTTGGGAGAAGACAAATTTTAGGTCACAGCCTAGGCCCCAGTTCTCTATGGGCAATGTTCTGTTACTGATTACTTGAATGTATGGTTGACAAAATTAAAATTCCAGTGTTCCCATCAAATCTCCTATACTTTCATTGTCCAAAATAATTTAGGTGTTGATTTGTAGTAGGTGTAATTACAATTTACAATCATAAATATGTAAGTAACTGGCTTGTGCCATGGATTTTCTGGCTAGAGGAGGTGACTTGGAAAGTATACTTCCATGGAATTAACAATAGGTTGCTTTTTAGAAAGTCCATTTCTAAGAATGCTGAAAAGAGAGGTACTTAAAAAGCAGCTTTAAAATGACAAGACACCTTTTCTGTCAGTATGGTTTACTTGTAGGGTTTTTAAAAAAAAAAAAAAAAAAACTCCTTTATTCTCCACCCCCTCACCCAGTGGAGAGTTTTCTTTAACCAACAACATTTATTGTCAAAAATGGATTGAAAAATTAACTGGCCCATTTGGAGTTTAAACTCTGATTTTGGCCTGTGTAACCTAATGTACTAACCATTTAACCAGCCTCAGTATGTATTAAAATTGTATTATTCAGAAAGTTTGTTTCTCTTTTCTACAAATTATTACTCTGAAAGACAAAACAATAAAGCATTTACTTAAGGGCAAGAAAAATTGTTTAAAGCATAGTAAATACAAATATATGCTTTTGAATATTAATTTAGCATTTGATATTGATTTAGCATTCAGAAGTCAAAGCAGACTTCTGAATTAGGCCCAAATTTTAGTGCTGCTTCTGCCAATGACTAGTAATAAATCACAACACTGATGTTACAGTTGCCTTCTCTCTTAAGTATTTAGTCTAAAACAGTTAAATTCCCTTTTCTTTCTTGTAGTGGCTGTCCTATGGAGACAGTTTAGAATATTTATTTCATGTGTGTAGGAATCTAATTTTGTGACTACCCAGAATGTGGCAGAGTGATTCCCAATAACCAAACTTAAAAGCAATTATTTATTTTTGTTAGATATAACTTTTCACTCATCTATATTTTTGTTTATATCTAAGTTGGTAGCAAGATTCTTTGAAAAACATTGATATTCCAAAAGCTACTTTTTAATTCCATAAATGGACTTAGAGCAAAAGGGGTTGTATAATCTCGTAGTATGTTTTATTCTATAGTAGAACCTGGAATAAACTGTTCCACTAGCAAGCACACCACTTTTCTAGGTGATCTTCAGTTAATACTAGGAAGTTCTTATTTCCTGTGGTCTGATTCCTTTTTCTAGCTCCAATCTATGTAGACCATCCTTTAGATTGCATTTGTCATTAATGCAAGGAGGCAATTCCTTTTGTCAGGAAACATATGTTGATTTTAATCTATGGAAACCTAGGAGTCTAAATAGGATATTCTTTCCCTTGAGGGCATTTTCAATTACTTCTGTCAGAGTAGTGAACACCTCTAACCAAGGGCCACTTTGGCAAGGTTCCTGGCTTAATGCAAGAGTTTGGCATCAGTTTCCCCATCTTGTGGGTTGCTCGAAGCATAGTTTTCAAATCCCACTTGCGTGCTACTTACATATCTCTGTTTTTAGAGAATGATATGTTTGGGAAAGGGAGGTGGGTGGGGATACATCCTGGAAATTTCCTGTATTACTTGAAATTCCAACAAAAGTATTAGAAGCATATTTTATCGAGCATCTATTTGTAGCATTACTGAACATACAGTCAAGACTTTGTCAGAAGTAGACATCTTCATTTTCCCTTTAACTCACAGCAATCAAAATTTCTGTCCTCAATACTCCTCTGAAATGTTTTGTCAAAGTCACCAATCATCTCCATGATGCCAAATTCAAAAGACACCCTGTATCAAGTTACCTCACCTGTCAGCAACATTAGACATTTTGACCACTCCCTTCTTTTTGAAACTAGGTTTGAAATCCTTTTCTCACAACACATGGCACCACTTTATATTGGTTTCCTTTGATTAGCTACTTTTTTTTTTTTTTTCAGTCTGATGTTTTGGATAACTCCCCTAATTAACTTCCTGGCATTTCTTAGAGTTTTAATAGTCTGTTTTCTCTTTTCTGTACACTTTCACCCTATATGATCTCATCCATTTCCATCACTTTCCATGTCAGTTGTACCATTTATATCTCTAGCCCAGAACTCTCTTTAGGACCAATATTCCCATTTAAATGTCTCACAAGCCTCTCAAGCCAAACATAGCCAAAATGATTCTTAATATTCCTACATAAGCCTATTTATTCCCATATATTTCTCAATATAGCCAATCTTTGAATTCTTTCTCTCCCCTAACCCTGGCATCCATTCCATCAACATATTTCCCCTTATCTCCATTTCATTCATCCACCTAATACAGGCTAGGATGGACCATAAATAAATTCTTGTTTGCTCAGAACAGATTTAAGTTATGCCTATTGTCCTGGCATAATTCAAGTGTCCCCTTATATTTTCTAAAGTTTCTTGGTTTGGCTGATAATTTGTATGATCACCCATCCATCCTCTGCCAGATCACTGCAATTAGCTGGTTTTTCCACTTTATTGCACCTCTACAACCCATACTCTACCTACAGCTCAAGTAATGGATTCTCGGTCATATTGACTGAAAAATCTGAAGTAATCAAAAGAGAACTTAACATAGACTTTACCACTGCATCTACACTAGCATCTATACCCACATACTTCACCTTCTGTTTATTTTCAGTGATAAGCTAGTCTACATTAAGCCAATTTTTAGCCTCCAAAAATATAGTACTTCTTTCAGTTCTTGGAATAGGCCAAGCTTTTCCTGTCTTAGAATCTTTACTTTCATTATTTCTTTGCCCAAGTCCTTCACTTCTCAGCTTAATTTCATTCTCTGACCATAATACCTCAATCTAAATATATCTTACCTTGTTATTTTTTCCTTCTGACCACCCATTTTCTTATTTTAGTTGTGTTGTTTATGTGTGTTCATCTTTTTCATTAGAGTATAAGCTCATGAAGACATGACTACCTCTGTTTTGCTTGAATATCCAAGACCCTCTTACTATGCTGAGTAGTTGATAATTATTTATGAATACATAGGAGTGGGGTAAACAAAGGAATAGAAATGGAGCAAACATTTGAGTAGAGCATGACCCTATGGTCATATCTTTAAGAAACATAAATCATTTTAGTAGTACTTATAAGGAGTATAAGTTTAAACAAAAAGTGGGGTCTCCAATATATAGTAACATGTCTAAACTACAACCAAACAATCTGAAAAAATTTCCAATGCTTCTTTGTTGCATTTGAGTTGGATCAATATTTACTAATGTCAAAATTTTGTTACTGTGATTAAATTTTCCAATTTTACTTGATCTTTATAGTTCTATTATATATTTTTTGAGCTCTGAAACAGTATACCAAAGCTCTAAATTAGTAATCAGTTATAAACAGAATGGCCCATTTTCCCTAGCAAATTGTAGGTATAGGGTATTCATGTTTATATAAATTAGTTAATGTAAATGCTCCAGGAAGGAATCATTGATTTTGCTCAGGAATTAATTGGACATGATCAATCACTATATTAGAAGTGTGGCAGTAGCATCATTTATCAGATACTAATTGTCATTGTGGGCTAAGAGTGCCCTTTTAGCTTAGAAATATGGTGGCCCTAAGGGAAAGTAGCTTGAACAATTGCAACAATTACTGTGTATACAACTGTCTCTAGAAGCTTCATTACTCTTAATATTGGGGTAAAGGTTTGAGTTCAAAGAGCTTTGTGGTATTTTAAAGTCTTTTGTTTTATTGTTTTATCTCATGAATGATCAGGATTTAAATCTTAAAATTTTTCATATGCAGTAATTCAGAAGTATAAGCATGGGGATATAAAAGGTATAATCAGTTTGTATTTTATATTTACATATTATACAATAGTGTCATGCTATGAATGAGGTCTATTATAGTCTCAATGTTAGGGATATATTTGAAATTCATATTTGAAATTTGGGCTTTTACACATCAATGTTGAAAATAAATTCATTCTAAAGGCAAATTTATTTTTTGCTATAACAAAGCATCCTCACTTTATATATAACCGTTCAGTTTTACATTTGTGTTGTAAATTTTTATTCATTTCTTCCTGCAATAAGTATTGATTGACTACTTATATGTCAGAATATAATTTAATGCACTAAAATGTTTATAAACCAATTTATTTAGCTTGTATTTTTTATGTTATAAACCAAATTTCTCATTTCTTAAGCTTTGTTTGGAAAACAATGTATGAGGTATAGCTATATGTGTATGTCAATATTGGAATTTTACTCTCCATAATTTTTCAAAGCTCTTTGGGATAGCTGTTGAAATATTCATTGTTATACCAAGCGTCTGACATATTATCAATACTTACTTGGTAAGATATTCTGTTTGAGGCTATGCATATATTTACAAGCATCGACAATATGCCAAGATGGAATGAAAAAGAAAATAGCACACTGTTAGCTTTCACTGAATATAGAGGCACCCTTGGACAAAATGGATAAAATCTTTGCTAATCTAAGACACACTAGGTACATTAAGAATATTAATTGAATTTTAATTCACAATGGATGTTAAGACCAAACGTCAAATAATATATCACTAATAAATTATCAAAATGCAGAATAGTAAAAATAATGCAGATTATAAATTATTTTATAGTCTCTTCTAAGAGATAAAGAGATCTCATAATTTTGTAATAAATATTCTTGGCAGAAAGGGAGTATGTTTTCTATCTTGTGTTTCTAAAAAATCATGTTCACAAGCTGATGATTTTCAAAAATATTTAGTAGTTTACATAAACATTAATAGCCAAGAGTGGGGATGAGGTTGGAAGCGCACATTCTCTGGTCTGTTTTTCTAATAATTGTAAAAACATGTGTTACTGACACTGCTGGTTTGAAATTGTTGGAAATTAAATAAATTACAAGTGACTAGCAGGAGCAATTTAGAGAAGATACATGATCTAGTTCACTAGTCAGCAGTCACGGGTTGCATATGGAATTTCTATAGTAACCAAGACTTAATCTAGAGCAGGCACCATTTTCTAATTATAGTTGGAAGCACCGGACCTTCTGCACTGCACCAGCAAATTGGCCCCAGTAGATTCAAAATTATTTTACTGTTTGTCATTATAGACTAGGCAGGATATTTGAAGAATATGGTTTCTGCAGTTCGTTAAAGGTATTATATCTATTTTTTTAGTCTGGTTCTGTGAATGGAATAGTACATACTTATAATATTATGATTAAAAGACATAATTCCATTTAACAGTTAAATAAGATTTTAAAAACTGATTTTTTTTTATGTGGGGAAACTGAAGTATAACTGAAGAGAAAAGAGGTGGAAATAAATTAAAAATCTTGTTAAATGGCTTTCTTTTTATGACCGATCTTTATCATATAACACTTATCTCTGGACAACCTCAGATGAATTCTATCATTGCGCTATGCTTCCATGTTCTCATATAATTTGGATACGAATGATTACTATCTTTCTTTAATAAAAACAATAAAGATCATGAATATTCAAAAACTTCTTTTAGTCAGCCTTTTGGGTAATCTATTGGTGTCACATTCTCTTAATTATCCTTCATCTTAGAAGACCTTGATTTTCCCTTCATTCTTGAATGATAATATAGCCAGATAAAGAATTTAGGGCTGACATATCTTTTTAATTCAGCATTTGAAAATGTTTCATTTTCTTCTGGCATCCATGACAAATCTAGCATTTGAATAGTTTTTTCCCTGTAGGTAAAATGTCATTTCCTTCTTTCTGCTTTAAGATTCTTGTTTGTTTGTTTGAGTTTTCAAATTTGATTATGGTATATCTTGGCGTAGATTTCTTTTGGTTTACCCCATTTACGATTTAATCAGCTTCTTGAATCAATAGGCTAATGTCTTTTGCCAAATTTGGAAAAAGTTAGCCTTTATTTATTAGTATATTTTTCAGCCTCAATCTTTCCTCTTTCCTAGAGTCCAATGATGTGATGTTAAATATTTGTTTTAGTCCAACAAGTCACCAAGTTTCTGTTCATATTTGTGTCCTTACTCTATTTTCTCTTGTTTGTTCATATTGGATAATTTCTACTGTTTTATCATTGAGTTCACTGATTCTTTCCTCTGTCTTCTCCAGACTCCTTTTGAGTCTTTCCGTTGATTTTTTTATGTGTTATTATGTTATTTAATTCAAAATTTTCCACTTGCTTTTTCTTTATCTTTTATTTCTTTACTGAGACTTTCCCTTTTTTATTTGTTTCAGATGTGTTTATAATTGCTCATTGAATCATTAATATGATAGTTCCTTTAAAATTCTTGTCAGATAATGCCAACAGCTGTGTCATTTTGGCATTAGTGTGTGTTGATTGTCTTTTCATTCTCCAAGAAAATATTCTAAAAGGACAAATTTACTTTTTCTATCAGAAATGAAAAAAAAAAATCAAGCTCCTTGAAAGTTTAGTGTCCTAGTAGAATACACTTATTCCAAATGTTAAAACTAGGGACTTTAAGCATTGGGTCTACCAACCTTTAGGGGCTGAGTTATTTTTGAACACCTGAAATTACATGCAAAATTTGGAGTTCATATATTCATTTTTATTGGGAAGATCATTAGATTCTCAAATGGGTAAATGATGTTGATGCATGCTGCCCTGTGCAATGACCTGGATGTACAAAGAAAGTTGCTGTATCACAAACAACATGATCAATAATTATAATAAAATAGCTAATACTTTTTAAGGGTTTTTTTGCATATACTAATGCATTCAGTCTTCATAACAACTCTGTCAGGTGGGTTTCTATTATTTTACCCCTTTTCAAATAAGAAATTATGAAGCTTTTATTGCTTAAGTAAATGTCCTGGTAGAGTAGCCAGTTTAAAATTCCGCATTACATCATCACATGTTGAGGGTTACAATTTTCTTTTCCTACTGAACTTAGCTTCCAAACCCTAATTTCCGCTGGTACAAGAAAATTTGATTTTGCCAGTTTAAGATAATAAAATGCCTTGTGTTTGAAATATCAGTCTTCTTTGGATTAATACTCCACCTGCTGTTTCAGTATTCTATAGGTAATCTCAGCTCAGGAGAGCTTTTTAAGTCATCTGGCATCCTTCAGAGAAGGGTCTCTCACCTGTGGGCACTCTTCTACCAGTATAACTTATCTGTTCTTTTGGCATGAGTAGTGGGTGAAGAACTTCATGGTCATTTCCTGATGAATATGTCCATACCTCAACTGCCATTGGCAGTATTGATGTGATGAGAAGTCACATCCTTTATTCATCAGACAGCAGTTTAGGCTGTCCATTCTTCAGCTAATACTCGTGGTTCCCCACATATCCCCACTGCCACTTAATTAAGTATACGGGCTCTCAATTCTCAGACATGTAAATAATTTTCATTCCTTGTCAAGGTTCTGTGTAAGAAAGATGAGGAATCTGAAGCCTTTAGTCTTTCAGGCCCAGCCATGCCTGCATGATGGCATGGGTATACCCTGCATGACTGTCCCAGCTCTTTCTCCAGAGTTCCAGATAGGAGCGCTGCAAAATCTCCCTAACTTCATCTGCGTTTGTTTAGCTAAACCTATCATGGGTTTTCTATGATTTCTCTAGGGTTTTGACTGTGAGGGGAGGCAGAATTGAAAGAAGACTTCCATACTCACATCTGAAGTCTCTTACTCTGTCTTCCAAATCCTCTTCAAATTCCTATGCTATACCAGAAAATAATTTTAATCTCTTTTCTATGAAAAAACTTGTCAAATATTATCACATAACCTTCTCTCATTATGTAGTTTATCGTATAATCCTTTGGTCTGAGTCCTCCATACGTGCACTCTTAATGTATGTACAAAGCTATGTTTCAGAATTCAAAAATAGTCAAACCACCACAGTAAAAGTTTTGAAAAATGTGTTAAGGATCCTACTTGTTAGCATTGTTCTAAATTATATCTTCCCTTTCCCCAAGGAAATAAGTGTTTCTTACTGATGGAAGGGATAAATGAAGTCACAAGGAATATTGGCTATCAAAATATTATTATATTATAGTAGGATAGATTTAGGTTAAAAAAAAGGAAGATTTGGAGTGTACCTTTTAGGAACAGTGTAAAAGACAGTATAGATTTACCTTTAATTTTGATGGAGAGGGAAAAATAGGGAAAGAAAGCATGGTTATTTTTAGAACTGAAATTAAAAATGAATATTCTTTACAACTTACTGAGACTCATACATATCACTTTTTTCTTAAAGAATGGCAATACTTCTAATAGAATTAGCAGTTTCTAGTTAAATGAACAAAGCATTAGAGTGATGGGTATGGGTTCTGAGGGCCTGAGGGAAAGAGATTAACATTTATTGAGCAACTACATTTTGCCAGATACTTTGTTAGACTTTTTACTTATATATCTTAATCACCACAATGACACTACAAAATAAATAGCATTGTCCCCATGTTATTAATAAGGAAGTGGAAGTTCTGGCAGGTTAAATCACGCATCCAAGGTCATTCAGGCATTTGATATCCTTAAAGTAGACAACTCCTCAAAAATGAGATGAATAAAAATATTCAAAAATATAATGGAAAAAATCTAAAATCAAAAATATATAAAATAAACCTAAAGAATGAAAAGGCATACCACATTCAAGAAAAAATCAATAGCAAACAATCAAGTAATATGTTCTGGTTAAGTTACTGCACTGCAAGAATCAAAGAAGGAATTTTAAGAGGGCCAGGTGGAAAAAGTAAATTAGTTATAAGAAAAAGATTCGGTTAACTTCAGATTTCCTTATAGCAAGATTGCATGCCACAAGGAAAATGAGCAACATAAATAATGCTCTGAAAGGGTGAAAAAAAGTGTAATGTATGACTATTATACTACCCTCGATATCTTTGTCAAAATGAGGTAGCACACAAAAATTCTTAATCATGAGTGCACAGAAATTCTTAATCATGAGCAAACTTAGGAAATTTAGCTTTAAAAAATAAAAATAACCTACTTCTATATGAGATTTAGTAACTTGAAAGATAAATTAAGGAGCCTTTGTAAAAATGAGTGCAACATCCATTTCCAGAGGAGAGTTGAGAAATGACCATGAAATCTGTCATGAATTATATATTCAGTCATATTTCTTTTTAATATTATGACAATAGTCATTTTGAAGAAAGCAAAATCTCAAGCAGAAACTCTAGAAATGTTGCATATATAAAACAATTGTAAAGAAATATTTAAAATTGAAATTCAAATAATTATGAGAACAAATTAAAGAGCACAAATATGAGGGAAGATTGGTGGCAAGTATTGAATTTATTATATTCATGTGTGTAAAGTCTAATGCATATTATAAATCTTGGCCAAATAATAAATACAACGCTGATAAAAAATGAGAGATGAAGAGAAAGGAGGAGGGAGAAAGTAGAAAAGATAATTTCTTCCACTTTTGCAATAAAAAGCAAAGCAATGCTATCCTAAATTATAATATGTTTTAACAAAGTTTCCAACTCTTTCTTCTTTTTCATAATTTTTTCTTTTTTTATCTGGTGCTTTGTTGGCTTCTAGGTCTATGCTTAAAAAGAGTGGTACTGGTAATTTGCCTGTTGGCTTCCAGGTCTGCTTCTTACCCTGTCCTTGCTTTGCTCTCTAAGTCATAAGGCTAATCTTGATAAGCTGTATTTCCTAGGCCTCCTAACCCACAGGTTTAGCCCATGAGAATGCCTAGCAGGAGACTGATGGATGAGGAGAAGCCAACAGTGTCTTTTTCTCTCTGCTTTGAGTACCCTCTCTGGCCATAATTATGTAATTCCACTTCCCATAACAGCCTCCATAGTCTCACCTCTCTCCAGGAAGGTCAGTCTCCTGCACCCCAATAAACCATTTTCTTCTTTGTTCTTGGGTGGTGGGTGGCTTCTTGTTCTTTTTAATAATGATTGCCTCACTCTTTGTAACTGTTTTAACTGATTCTTCAAAGTAAATTTCCTCTAATAAACTTTCTAATGGAGCAACCGGCATGGGCTCTGTTTTCTTGATTAGACACTGATAGCTATATATTTTTCATAGAGAGAGCTTTAAGTCATTAATATCTCTTGAAGAACTATTTATTAGCAATTTATTAAGTTATACTTCAATGATTTTTTCTGTTAAATTCAATTTTTGTACATTATTTTTCTCTATCTACTTGCTTTCTATTTATCTAACTCTATATATCTATATAGATGTAGATATAGACATATGTATCACTAGATATAGATATATGCATAGATGTATGCATAGAAAAGTATCTGGCAGTTCACCTGAATTTAATGATTGTTATTTCTAAACAGTAACGTAAGCTCTGATTTTCACTTTCGTATTTACACTTTTGTTGAATTAAAGAGGTAAGCATATGCAATTTTTTGTATACAATATGCCAGACATTTAAAAATATGTATATAATCTTTATGAATGCAGCAAAAGAATATTTTAATATAGGCACTATATAATTAATTTGGTAACCACTGCCAAGGTGACTAGACACATTAATTTTATACTCATCAATAGGACACTGAATGATGAATTTTAAATTTGGATCTGCAGACTTTATCTGACTGATTTATGTCTTCTTTGAGACCAACTGAGCAGCAATCAAATACATTTTTTCTCTGGACTACTAATATATATCATAATAGGAGAAGGCATAAAGACAAGAGAAGCTAGAGAAAGAGACAATTGGCTAACTGATAAAACAAGTGTATGTATGTTACTATAAACAATTATATGTAATCGACAAACTTTTGATTATTTATTTATTATTTATGTATTTGCTAGAAGTTGTTTTTCTCTTTAAAATGTTAGAAGGGATTATATACTTTGTTTATGATTAAATCTGTTAATTGAAAATGATTTGTCTGTAACTTTGAGATGGAGGTACCAAATCACATTCTTTTCAAACATTCTTTTGGATCAGAAAAGATTGATAGAAAGACAGAAATGATTGTGACCTTTCTGTAACTAGAAGTTGCAAACTTCTGGCATGCCTTAACAGATAATATATTGGTTAACATTGTCCATTAGATATCAAATAGATATATACCTTTTTTGATGTCCTAACTCTGAATAAATACATAAAGATACGCACTGTTAAGATTAGAAAAAATAAATAAGAGTACAAAATCACTCAAATGTCCTATTTTACATTAAAATGAATAAAGAGAAATGTGTGTGCTTTAAATATTCTATTCTGAAATTTTGGTAGGGGTAAAAATATTTGCTTTACAATGGCTTCTTGGAGATATAATTATGCATAGTAAATAATTTAAGCAATAACAGTTATAGAATAAATTCCAAAAACGGGCACTCAAAACATTGTGAAGACTGGATATTATTTGAGTACTCATCCCCATATCATTTCTTCAGTCTATTCCAAGGGAAGGATATTGCTAAGCTTCAACTCAAGACAAAATTGCTAAGGGTTTTTTTTTTTTTAAATCACTGACAATATTGCCATTCATTCAGTTCATAGCCATTCATCATTATTTTTGGTTTCTTTTTGTTTTTAATTTCAAATCCATACCATGTCAGAGAGAATTTCACAACTAAAATGGGTGATTTCAGGTTGACAAAGACTGTCTCCTTGATTAAATTTCATTCAGACATCTCTGATTCTCTTTTCAACCAAACCTCAGTTTTGGCCCCTGTCCAGTCCTATCTTTGGCCTGTTCAGCCCAGTTTTACCAAATAATCCTGCTAAGTCATTTTCCCATTCTTGATATTTGATGACCCTTGACAACTGATCAAATTCTTCATCCTCCACATTTGAGTCTAAGTCATTGGCCTGCCTTTAGCAAGAATCTCGTAAGGCCAGTTTAGCAAGAATCTTCTTTTACTCGATGTTTCCTCTTAGTAATTTTCTATCCACTGTCCACTCACTCTGCTAATTGGCAATAAATTCCCAGCTGTCTTTCCTGTATTCAGAGTTGAGCCCAATCTCTCTCCTCTATTGCAATACCCCTATTACGACAGTCTTGAATAAAATATTCCTTACTATTTAAACAAGTATCAGAATATTTTTATTTCTTTAACAGAGTCACAATGGAAAAATAAATCAAATTTAAAGAAGTAGCTTTCTAGGATTTTCTATATAATCTGAGCATAGTTAGAACATAGAAAAGAGTATTATGCTTTCTACTTTGAAGTTCATAACCAATCACTGAATAAATAACTTGGTGAGCACTTGCAAAACACAAAGTAATCAACAGCAGCCAGCAAAGATTCACTGAGAACAAGTCATAAAAACAAAGATTATTTCATTTATGTGAAGCTTATTAGGCTAATATTCTTAGAAATGCCATAGACAAACTTATGATTTGGGCAAGATATTTGACAAAATATTTCATGGCATTTTTCTGTGCCACGTGGAGAAATATGAGCTAGTCTTTACCACCTACCCTTTACATACACTATTTTCTCTATTACATAAGTCTGTCTAATTTTTATCATAGGATTTATCACTGTTTCAGATTATTTGTTCATTTATTTCATTATTTATTTTTTCATAGTGCTATGAAGTGCCATTATCCTCCCCATTTTTCAGATGAAGAAACTGAGGAATAGAAAGTTAACTAACCTGGACAAGTTTATACATCTATGACAACTACATGGCACCCCATTCCTTAGCAGAGATTGAAGATGATAAGTTTTTATTGGTCCAGGGGTGGATGTTCATGACTCCAAAAGGGATACCAGATGCTGGATTTATGACTGCTATGATCTCTTCTAACCTCTACTTCATGGTAAGAATTCACTAGCGAAGGTAGCAGAATAGAGTATGCTGTTTAGGCTTATTTGGTCCTGGAGATCAGAGTGGCTGGGGAAAATCTAGGACTAAATAAGTAATCATTATTTTATTATTTAAAAGATAATTTCAATGATCTAGGCAAAATTCTGAAATAAGTTAAATAATTGACAGGATGTAGCAGCCTAACAGTGCTAATAAAAAAAATAAGTATTCCAAAAGACAGCCAATTAAGATACATTTTATATATGTTTGAAAGGCTAATGTTCTGCAGACAGTTACAAAATGAAATTAGAATTTAAAGAGTTAGAAATAAATATCAAGCATTTGACAAAAATAACACTGAGAAATGATGGCCATAAAACTTGATTAGCCCTCTTAAGAAAGTTAGCATAAAAGTGCTCTACTCGGCCTTGGGCTTTTTGTCTTCCGCACTTATATTACATATGCTGAGGGAGTCACTTAGAGTTAAGATGCAAAGGAGGAAGAAAGATCTTAGGAGCTGACATACAGGAAGATGCTTGGATGACAAAAGGGGCATGATGTCACGAAAACTGAAAAAAAATATTTTAAGAAGATAGTGTCATCTGGACACAGAACGTTGAGAGGAACAGTCAGATTTGACCGTAAGAAGGTTTTTTGACAAATGGAGAACCAGCGGTTTTCTCAGGGCTTGTGAGGAACAGAAAACAGTTTTTACAAAATTAAAAGAGAATGTATTATTGCAACGAAAACATAGAAAACAGATTACTATTACGCAGTATTGACTGGCTTGAAAAACTCATTGTAAATAACAGTATTACAGTGTATCTGCTCAGAATCCACTATTTAGAACTAGGAAGATGCAGGCTGGAACCCTATCAAGCAAAAAACTTAGTTACTTCATCTGAATAAGATGAGAATTATAATAGTACCCACTAACAGAGTCCTTGTAAGGATATATAACATAGTGCAAGTAAAATATTTAGAATAGTGTTTGTGTATAATAAATGCTCAGTGAATGATATATATTATTATGGAATAATAATTGTAAGAGGCAAGTGATAGTATTTTAGGGGATGTGTGTATTTCAAATGATTTTATGCATATTTGATGGGGGAGTATAAAGCAGATTTGTAGTTTCTATTTCTGTCATGCAGTACCTCTGCCTCTTCAAGTAACAGCAACCTGCTTTTGTTTTAGGAAAATTGCATTTCCTCTTTGTATATAGCTCAGTGGGTCCTCTCATTAAGGTGCTACGCTCTCTCTTAGGCCTAAATACGAAAACATGTGTTGGAATAGATTCACCTTAATCATGCTGTCCTGACAGATTGAGCTCATTGTCTGGATCCTTAGAGTTTCCCTGGTTTCTGGCCTTTTTCTCTTTTTTCCCCCTATCTATTCTGTATGTCTGTGAAAAATTTATATGCTTCCAATAAATTTTTTTTCATAGGTTGGCTAAGGACAATCTCCGTTGTTTGTGACATATAATCTTATCTGATATAAAGAGGAACCAGGAAGGAATTAGAGATTTAAGACATTAGGGAAAGAACAAGAGTGGACAGAATTCAAAGACAATGAATGGAAAAGTCACTTTGGAGCAGAGATCTTTCATCTAAGATTTCAACATCAGGGAGGCAAGAGAATAGTCATAGACAAGAATGTGTAGAAACAAAAGGTATTGAAGAACTTATATGTGAAAACACAGTTACATGGCCTTGATCTCAGTAAAAAAAAAAATATATATATATATATATATATATATATATATATATATATATATATATTGCATAGTGATTCACTGTGAGGATGGAAGTGAGGATAGAAGAAAGGAAATAGGACTTAAGAAGAAAGAAGGTATAAAATAATGAGAATGAAGAGGCATTTGGAAAGAGAGAATTCATAAAACCAGAAAGATTTTTTAAGCCTTGGCAGAAAAACCTCATATTGACTTATCGAGGAAAAAGTACTGAATATGCTAACATATATATTTTTTTGTTCTCATGGTAGAACCATCCAATATCAATAAACCTTATCTAATCCAGGTTCCTGTTCTTTGGCACCATGTAATGATGAAAAGTAATTAATTTACATCAACGAAGTTGAAAAATTAGATTTTCAGTCATAGTAAAATGTTTGTAAAAGGGTGATGAAATCTGGAGAGTTAGTGGCATAGTACCATGGTGAACAGAAAGCATGACGTGCCCTAAAGAAGCAGAAAAGTAATCACATGTCACATCTGTCAGAAACGTATAGAAGACATTACTTATTGGCTGCCTCTGGCATTGAAATATGAAGGAGATTAAAAGGGAAATCTTAAATTATTTATAATTATTTATGTATAAGACTATGACCAGAAAAAATACCTTCCAGTTCTCAAAACCGATTTTATCTCAACTCTCTAGACCAGAGCTGAGCGATAGAACTTTTGTGATGATGAGTTCTATAATGACATTGATAATTATAATAATAAATGTGTTACTCAATAATAATTGAATCAAATCATATATCCCTAGGCCTTCTGCAGAAATAGTGATTGATTCTCCAGTTTCTTAGTGAATATATGCATTTGTTAATTAAAATAAAACTGCTATGTTGTTTATTTTCATATGGTAAATATTCCATCTGAAACACATTTTTGTAGATTGATATATCATCTTTTAAGTTTTAGCTTTTATGAAATTTTTCTAAATTAATGGCAGTGAATTTCTATAGCATTGCTTTAACTGTGCTCCTAATATACCTATCAGTCTGAAAGAAATTACCAAGCCATTTTAGCAAGGCAGATAATAACACTTAAAGTGAAACCTGAGTGCATATTAAAATATATTTAAATAATATATTTTTTTGCCTATACGTCTGAATTTTGAAAGATATTATAACAAGATTTGTTTTTTCTATTCTAAACATACTCTGCCTTTGAGTCATTTTTCTGTCAATATGTCTATTTTCCTAGGAAAGAGCAATGATTATGTGAGAGATGATATATTTCTACTGAGTACATATGAGTAATACAGAGTGTAAAATTTGAGAAAAGTTTTTAGTCTCAAATTTCTAGTGATATATATCACCTGTCAATTCTCCTCATATTTTAACTACTCAAACAGCTCTTTGGTGAAGCCATGCAGACCATTCATCACTGTGATTTGGTGTTGAGCGTGAGTGTTATTTACACATAATTCTGGCTACATCTTCACATTTCTAGAATAAAGAGGTGGCTAAAGAAGAGTATGTCAAGTATTATAAGTGACAGACAGGTTCTACAGCTATTCTATTTCCTGACCTACATGAAGCCATTTATTGAAAGGTTCACCACCACATTAAACATGGCAAATGTGTGACTCTAAATCAAGGAAATACAGTTAGCTCTTCTTGGAATTTATTTATAATTAACTTTATTAGTATTTATTTCACTAAAAAAACAATTAAGATTCTCTAAACTGCTGCGTATCTGTGCTGGTAACACCAAATGCAAGGTATGACTTCATTATAAACAATGAGTATGCACAATATATTTGACAAATCAGTGCATAATATGCTGTACTTAATCATCCTTTATATTAAATGATGGTAAATGTCTGCTTTGATACATAGTTCCTATTTATCAAAAGAACCAAGTCGTCCTTGTTTATTTTGTCACTCATTCATTCAGTCTGTCATTCATTCATTCAGTAGTTCTTCATTCAGTCTGTCAGCACCTTACCATAACTCCTACTATGTAAGGCTCTGATTATGCTAAGAAATGAGCAAATGAATAAGATAAACACTTTCACTAGATAGTTTGAGACTTGTTCACTTATAAAAGCTATGTTAACACTTAAATTACCCTAAATCCCAGCACTGAAATGCAAAATTATAAAATTTAGAGTTGCTTGTTACAGAAGATTATAAAAAGCAGTTTTATTTATTCATAACTATGAAGCTTAAAGCTAAAAGGGCTAGTAGAATTTAATAATAATTAGTTTTCACTGTGGAAATATAACCAAGAACCTAAGTTATATAATATTACTAAGTGCCTAGTTTTATGTCAAATAAGGTTTTACTTTTTAAATTTATTTTTCTTAAAATTCTACTTATTAATATATTTGTTATTATAAAAATAGAAAGCCTTAAAATCTTTATCAAAAATTTTTTCTTACTATCTAGAACTACTGAAAATAGAAGGAAAAGCAAGCACAAATTCTATAAGAACAAAGAAAAAAGGAGAGAAAAAAAGGGACTTATGACCCAGCTCTGAAATTATAAAAGCCAGAAGAAGCTGAAACCTCCTATTAAACTCTGCTTTTTGTACTAAAGTGTTTGCAAATGATGTTTCACCTTCAAGAGCCTTGGAAAGCAGATGATCTGACTAATAACTAGTTTTAATATAGTGAGAAAGAAACTGATCTTTCTGGCTTTGAAAGTATAAATCAGAAATATTTTTAAAAGAAAAAAATTAACTGAATGTAAGTGTGTTTTCAACATAGAGTACTAAAAAATGTACTGGGAGACTCATTAAATTCTTAACATTCCCTTTAACTCATAGTACATTGGGTGTAAAGACAAAAATTACATGAATTACAATGAAAGTATTTTTCTATTGAATCTGATTCATTACTCTCATAAACTATCAAAATTATCAAGAATATGAAACTATCAAAATTAACAACAAAAGCAAATATCCTTACTTACAACAAGCATTTTAGCAGAGAAAGATTCAACTGGAAAACTGAATTGCCTGACTTTAAACTGGATTGGTGATAATTCTATGTGATTGATAAGGACTGCTGACCGAGGTAATGAGTTAAGGATTCTGACTACCTTGGGATCAGTATTTGCTGATTAACTTTTCTCGACTTTGCTGGAATGAGAGAGTAGGGGCAGAGACACCTGGTATTTATCATGGGCTGTATCTAACTTTTCACTAAGAATATTTCTGTATCTAGATTTTCAGATGATTGAGTCAGTAACAGAAAGTCTCTCTACTTAGTTATCCTACTGATTCATATCATAAATAAAGAGTACTCTAAGTCATTATGTAAAATTGATGATATGGTTCAGCCATGAACTGTTATTAAGCAGAAATAGAGGTTCAGAAACAACATTTGTAGATATGATTATTTTCCTTTTACCTGACATATGGTTCTTTTATTGAGGGAAAGAAATCCCTCCTGCTGGTTTAGTTATTTTTCATGTTTATAAGGTGTAAGTATAGGCTCATATGGTAGATCCATATAAAGCAATCAGTTGCAAATAACTTATAAAACATGATTTATTTATATTAGTTCCACATTTTCCTTTTTGTATAAAATACATTTTACATATTTTGCCAAAGTTATCACTTTCTATCACTTAAAAATTGAAAAGATTGTGGCTATGCCTTCTTTGTTTTTTATTTTAAAATGAGATTTATTACTTTTACCTAAAAAGGCACTTTTATAATGGGAATACTGTGTGTACCAGCAAAAGTACTCCATGTTTCTGTTTGTGCTGTACTTGGTGGTCATCCTTATTGACACACATTGTATGTGTTGCAATCTGTAGTATCTGCCTTAGGATCTCAGAGTGAGGCTAGGCAAGAGATTTCAGAGGCTGACTTTTTCATAGTGAGTTTACCTATGTCCCTGCCTTTCACAACTCAGGTGGTGTTCTTAACATTCTCATTTTTTTTAATTTGAAAAATATTGTAAATTTAGACATACAGTAAAAACAGTGAAATTCCCTTTGACATTGCCCCTATCACCTATACCCAGTTTCTCTTCATTTTTCACAGATGATCACTTTTAATGATTTGATGTGTATTCTTTCAAACAGACATAATAGTTTTTTGTTTGTTTGTTTTTAACATAAATCATATTATACATATTGTTCGGTCACTTGCTTTTTTCACTTAATTACATATATCTTGAAGATTTTTTTCATTTTTGTTTATTTAGACTTAACTCATTCTTTCTAATAGCTACACTTTATTCAGTAATATGGGTAGACTATTATATATGCAATCATTCTCATAGAAAGAACATTTAGAGTTCCATCTTATTGCCATTAAAATACTGCAACATGAATCTTTTTAGAGGCATCATTTTTAATGCTAAAAGTACTTCTACAGGATTGATTCTTCGTCGTTGGTCCCAAGACGTAATTATTTAAAATTTTAAAGCTATCTCTAAATTTCTTCCTCAAAAGATGTATTTACTTACAAATGCACAAATATAATTTGATCTAGCATTCTACTCCTAGGAATTTATCCTGTAGATATATTCACACCTATATGATAAAACATATATAGTGTATTTTTTTAATTGTAGAATTGTAATCAACGTATATATTCATTAATTATATCACATCTACACAATGAAATACTATAAAGCAGGGGTCCCCAACCCCAAGGCCCCAGTATCAGTCTGTGGTCTGTTAGGAACCAGGGGCTGCAGCGGGTGAGCAATGCTTTATCTGAGTTTGCAGTCTCTCCCCAGTGCTAGCATCATCACATCAGCTCCACCTCAGATCATCAGGCATTAGATTCTCTTAGGAGAACTGGTCCATGGTGCCAAAAAATTTGGGGATTGCTGCTATAAAGCCATAAAAAAGAATGAGATAGAAATTTTTGTATTTGTGTAAAAATTAAAATGCAAAGCATTGTGTATTTACTTGTAAATTCATTAAACATTTTTGTAAAACTATACAGAAGATGAATGAAATTAATTGCCTATAAGAGGTAAGCTATTGGCAGGGAACTAGGTGGGAAGAATTTATTATATAGTGTTTTGTGCTTGTACTTTTTGACCCATGTGAATATATTACCTATTCAGATATTAAACTAAAAAACCTTCAATTTGCTCTACCAAATTATTTAAAATAGGTTCTTATCTTACATGGTAACTTATCATTAAAATTTTTTTTTCCTGATTATCAGTATCATTGAGCATTCATTATATGGTAATTGACCATTGGTATTTCTTTCTTATATATCTGTTTGTTTTATACCTATATTTATCTTACAGGTTTTTAGCCTCCTTATATATTTGAGATGTTAGCATTTTACATATAGAAAATATTTCAAATACTTTCTAAATTGATCCTATATTTTAACTGTTTTCATAGCATCTTTAATCATAATGATGTTTTAAGTGTTTAAAAACCAATTCCGCTTTTCTTATTCAGTCTCTAATTTGCTACTTAGGAAAGCTGCCCCTACCTTAATTGTAAAACTATATTCCTCTGTTTTCTTTTAAAATTTTATAGATTTTTGTTTTTATTTTTCATATACATATTTTTGTTTATGTTTAATTCATTTAAAGTTGATCTTTATTTCATCTGAAATTTATTTTTGCCTTTAGTGGGTACAAATGAAAATCATATTAACACTACTTATTAAGTAGTATATATTTTCCTCACTAATTTGCAATAATTTTTTTGTAGTCTTTGTATTATTTTTACCAAGAATTTTTAAATATTCTATCACATTTTCTACTTAAGGTAAACTCTAGAATTATCTAAAATTTAATCTAAAATGGCTTTCTCATTGGATTATGTTAAATTTACATTTAATTAATTTGGGGCTGATATCTATAATTTTTTTTCAATCTTCTCATCTGGGAAAATTGTATCTTTCTCCTTTTACTCTGGAATTTTTATGTTCTTTATGTTATCTATTTATTTACTTTTGTCATTTATGTTATTTAATTTATTCTTCATAGGTCTTGGACATTTTCATTTAAGTTTCTTCTCGGATTTTATAGTTTTTGTGGTTCTTTTGAAATAGTTTTTGCTTCTAAAGTATATGAAAGGACCTTAAATAAGTAGCAATTACTTCTGCCAGATTTTTATTATAATAATTATTTTATTCTTACTGTATATGAAATCTTTTACTTGAGAAATATGATTTTAAAAATATATACATATGCCAAATATGTATATATATATACACATACACACATACATGCATGCACATGTACACACATACTTGTGTTTGTTGGTTTCTTAAGCTTCAGCTACATAGAGTTAATCTAAAATTGCTGTCAAAATTTCAGGGAAAAATATTTTATATTTCTTGTCCTTGGAAAAAAGAATTTCCCCCATTTCTTCCAATTTCAGTATTTTTGGTAACAAGTACAAGTATATATATATTCATGTTGAAGTATTTTTAGTTTTTCACCTCAGTTTCAGTTTGTGTGCAATGTGAAATATGGAACTAGATTTGAGAGTTTGAATTAACAGAACATTTCAGTTTATTTTTACCCTAAGACACTTCTTTTTAGGGTCAGTCTTTGAGTTTCTGCCAGTCAAGTTATGAAATTTAAATATGCACAGCTATTTTGGACATCATTCTTTATATCACTGATTCAGCTCTATTTTTTTCAAGGCAGTTTGTTCATTTCAGAAAGTGGGAATGCAAACAAAAGCGGCAAAGAATTTTTAAAGTCATATAGGTCAACCGTATTTTGGTTCAATATTTTGTTTCACTGCAGCATATCATCTTTGGACAGTCTCCTCTTTGGTCTACAATACTATATTTTAAGCAATGTGGCTATAATAATCTTTATCCCTATTTTTGTATGTGATATATACTATTTTTATCCCAATTTTTATATGTATATGTGAGTGCTTACTAGCACATCCCTCATCTTGCTTACTTTCAGTGGTTCTGCTACTGAAATGATTTTTTAAAAAATAAGACAAAACAAGAACTCAGGTTGAAAAATCATCCTGACTTTCAGGAAACATTTCTATGTCTGTTTAATGTCTCAAAAGAAGTCATTGGCATTGAAAGAATCCCAGAGATAAATATTGTTAGCATTTGTCCTAGGAAGGTGTAAACAATAAAATTTTCCTTGTAATTTAATATTTAGTAATCTTGCATCTACTATTCTTTCTTTTCTTTCTTTTTCTTTTTTTTTTTCCTGTATGATTTGGCTTTGAACCTTTAAGTCCTGTGGTTCTTTATTGGAAGATTGCTTTCAGGCACTAGTGCCTTGCTCTCCCAGCGCTGTGGTGAATAGAAGTGTGTGGGGATTTAAATTTATGTCTCCCCAACTTCTCTGGGGTAGCCTGAAAGCGATGAATAAAGCTTTAGCTCTCTTCCCTCAAACCGGCACATCTTTGAGGTGAATTTACACTTCAGGAATTCCCCGAACGTCCAGTTGAATTTTCACTCTGTGAGACTGCTTGAGAGCCAGCTCCCCTTTGGCTTTCTCCCTTTTCTTAGCTTCTCACACACACTGGTTTTCCATAGAACACCTCTTTACTAAACCACTAATCATGAATCCTTGTCTCAAGGTAATTCTCATGGACAGCCTAACCTAAATTATAGCATATGAAGCACTTTGAATAACATTTTTATATTTTGTGCCCATTTTCTATTTTTCCCATAAAACAGATTGGTTCCCTATATGTTCTTTTTTAGTTTCCCCCTTTCTTTTTCTTTTTCTTTTTTTTTTTTACATTGTAAAAACTCTGCCTTTTTCAGTAATTAACTTGACAATATGACATTACTATCTGTCTCTGGTCTCTATCTCTTTTTCATCACTCTTGCCTTCTCACTCAGAACTACCTCACCCTGGGCTTCCTTTTTTTGCTATCAATTTCTGCAGGGAGTTGGGGGAATCAAATTTGGCAAAATCAGGCTTGATGTTTAATCTCACTTAGCCTACAAAGAGTTTTTTAAATAAAAAATCATAGGCGTAGATGGGGAAAAATAATGAAAATGCGTAACTACCATTTACTGAATGAATGCTTGCCATATGCCATGTACTTTGCTAAATATTTTTATATATTATTTCATTTACATATCATGATACCCATGTAAAATATTAATACTGTTATCAAATTTTATATGTAAAGATATTAAGGTACAGACAGATTAATAATTTTTTTCTATTTACTCAATTAGTAATAGAATTTGAGTTCATGTCTCTGACTTCAATTTGTGGTTTTAAACAGTATGCAGCATTACCTCACAGAAATAAGAATTAAGACTCTTAGGAGTGAGTGAGACCATGGTTTCTGAAAGTGTGGCTTGAGGAACAGCAGCATTGAAATACTTGGGGGTTATTAGAAGTGTAGAATCTCAGGCTTCACCCTAGATCTCCTCAAAAAAAAAATCTGATTTAGACAAAACCTTCAGGTAAGTATATACACATTTGTTTGAGAAGTGCTTGGCTAGAACTCTTGATGCCATCAAGATAGATGGAAATCAAACTGACAAATAGTTAATTTATTCCACACACTTTCATTAAAATTTTACCCTTAGCTTTGTATTTGGTAGAAGTAGTAAAATTGATCCTTGTTTTTAAGGTGTTTATAGCCAAGTTGGGATCCAAATGTGTCAACCAATGAAACAGATCAAGATTCTCAGCCAGACTGTCAGTGTACAAACCACGGTAACCTATGGAATCAGCCACACAGTGAGTGGAGAAGTCTACCGTCTAGAGAAGTTTAAACCTGATTTTCGTTAGTCTCTCTTTCTCACTCAGATCTACCTCACTATCCTGGGCCTCCAACACATCAATTTCTGCATGGGGTTGAAGGAATCTAACTTGGCAAGATTAGGCTTGAGTGTAGCCTCACTTAGACTCTATCTATCTATCTATCTATCTATCTATCTATCTATCTATCTATCTATCCATCTATCCATCATCTATCTACCTACCTATCTATCATCTATTTATCCATTAAATATTTTAAAACAGTGAATGGTATACCTGACTTTGGTTCTTAGACCAAAATTACTCATGTTTTAAAGGACTTTAGCATTTGTTTACAGTTGATAAAATATACTTGGTTGGTCAAGTTGTACCATAGGTAAACAGGTACTGTTTTTACCTTGATATACTCACTTAAAAAATGGAAACTCAATATCTTTTTTAAAGGGAGAATAGAATGAAAAATAATGAGAACTCAATAGAACATTGCTTCTTTCAAGAAGTGATGAAATCCTAGCTATTTCTGTACTTGCTTTTACTAGCTTCCTGTGTTTAAGTAGAATACCTGACAGTTCTATAACTATCTTTGCCCAACTAGGTCAAGGATTCATGCAAATATCTTGTTAAGTGTGAATATTTATCTTGAACACTGCTAGACTATTTCTTTTCATTTTATAATTTTAAGGCTTAGGTTGAGAGAAGTTTATAAAACTACTGGATTAACAGATGGGAAGTAAAAAAATCTCTACTCTCCACTCCTCAATCTAGGATTTAAGGTGAAATTTTTGATGATATGATCACCAAGAAGTCAAGAATAACTGGCTATTGCCTTGCTCATGACCCAAGAAGTCCCATAGAAAAGTTTTTAATTAACTTGTCCAGTGCCAGATGTCACTTAATGTAGCATTCTGATAAAGCTCAGTTGGAAAATCATCTTAGATTCGAGATCTAAAAGAAGCCTGTTGTTTGTTGTAGTCGAGTTGAAAACATAACTCTGGCTGGTCTCTGAGTTAGAATAAATAACAATACTGTGGCATGCAGGGGAGAAATGAGGAACAAAGAATGAGATGGTTAAATCTGCTCTGAAGAAATAAGACCCAGCAGTAGAGTATGTACATGGGTCCATTTAAGTCTGCTGGTAGCTGCTAATAAGTAGTAAATAAGGCTTAATCTCTATCTGTAATCCAAATATTCAAATTTTATATATATATATATATCATATATATTTGTCTTTTTTAAAGAGCAATGAATTTTTCTTGGCATGGGAGTACAACTGAGAGTTCTCACATCATACAAGGACTACAACAGCCTTTTTCAAGTAGAATTTTTGACATCTCAGTCTGAACTACTAGCAATTGACCAATTCCACCAAAATTAGGTAGATTGAGGAGAAACTTAACTGTAAGTTTTAGAAACTTATTTCTCTCACAATTAAAAAAGTATTTAATAAAAAGAAAAATTATGCCTTCTACCATTAAAGTCATAAACATTTATCAGTTTTAAGATTTAATCTATGCTTTCTTCCTTTAAAAATTCAGAAATATTGAGTTTAATTTGTGCTAACAGATTTAATTAGAGCCTTCATTTTCTATCTTAGCCCAAACTGAAAACTAAGTGCTCATCAAAGCACTAGAAGGCCTATGGAAGCAAGTTTTAATTTTGGTTCCCTAGGAAAGACTTCCAGAAGAAAATGAAAGCCTAGCTTACTATGGGAACTACTGTTTCTTCTACAGTAAGGAAGCTGGGAAATCAGGAGATTATGGTACCATTGCCCTATCCACAATTCAATCAGAAAGCTTCTGTTACTGCTGCTACTACTATATCATTGTCTCCAGGAAATCATTGCTTAGTAGTGAAGTGGAGACCAGGAGGAACATGTCTTCAGATCCATGCTCTGCCTGTTGATCTGCACCTGTAAAATGCATGCCTCAGGGCTTATTTATTCAGAGTTTACTTGTTTGACAGAACCAATATCATGTCTGGAACCTGAGCTTAAAGCCTGCAAAATTCCATTTTCACTTTCCAGCCTCTGTGTACAGGAAAGGACTATAAAAGAAGTCTAGAAAAGATGTTGAGTGAGTCCATCTAGAGAAGAAGACATGGTCCACTCTAGTCTTAGAGAATCCTGCTACAAAACCAAGAATCTTTTAATGATTAAAAATGATATTTACATATATGTTGTTTTCTTAAGTAATTTACTGAAAAGGACATTAAAATGTCAAATTATTAAGTTTACATTTTGATACCCGGCAAAAATATATAGCATTGGAACTTTAAGTACCAAAATGAAAGCTACAGAAAATGTAAGTGACAGAACATAGAAATCAGAAATAAAAAATGCTTTAATTTCTAAGTATATTACTTCCACAGTCATTATAAATAACATATGAATCATTAATGAAAATACCTTCTATTCATTATACTTTTCATGATCAGTTCTGAGCATTTGCAACATATTTTAATTTTTCATGATTTAATTATTTCTCTAATAACTAATTTGAGCAGGAATTTCAACTATGCAATGACTGGGAAGTCTTGATAAACCAGGGTAATATTTTAAGATGCAAATCTGAGCCATGAATCTGTTTTCTCACATAAGTAGAAACCATATTAGACAGTTTGGTTAACACCCCTATTTCACAATTCTGAAATATACACTGTAGCTGTGAGTATCTAAATTGAATCCAATAATAAAGGTATTCATGTCCTCATTTTTTCTCATTAAGTTTTGATTTTTCCTTTAATTAAAAATTCTTTGTACCATATGCAGAGTATTTAAGGAACTAAAACAATGGATTTACAATCCATTTGGTCCCCCCTGTGTAAAATGTTCCACTATTTGAAAAATCAAAGTGTTCTTCTAGCTATACAAGTCAATCTGTCATTCCTCAACCTTTGTTTTACAACTATATTTTTTATAACTTTATATTCACTATAAGCTCAGTATAGTGCTAAGGTAAAAATATCATACACCCCAAAGGATATAATTTTAACATTATTAATTTACACAATCAGGTAGTCACACTTTAAGATGTATACTGTTCAGAAGATTCTAGAACCCTTGATTGTTTGAGGTGGCTCATTATATATGGAGTTTTACTATGGGGGTACACCTAATAACTATTAAGAGAGAGAATTAGAAAGGATGACCAGACACAAGTATTGTGAGGTTAAAATTCAGACCTAGAGAGTCATACATGGTTACATTAAAAAGAAAAAAAAAAGAAAGTGAGAAAGCAGAAAGAAAGAAAGAAAGAAAGAAAGAAAGAAAGAAAGAAAGAAAGAAAGAAAGAAAGAAAGAAAGAAAGAAAAAGAAAGAAAGAAAAAGAAAAGGTAAAAGGTCAACACAAAACCAGAATTGGATAAAAAAATAGTAAACATAAATTATACACCCAGCTTTTTGCACATCTGGCTCTTGACATTTAGGTCTCAGCATAGCCTTCACTTCACTGACTGATTAGTTTATATTGAATCATTATGTTTAATTGTTTCATATAACTTAACCATTGTCAAAAATTATCTTATTCATTTATTTATTTAGTTGTATATTACTTAACTCCTTCCAGTGGAATATTATCTCTATGAGCAAAGATACCTTGTCTGTCTTGTTTCTCATTTGTCTCTATCTGGCACATAGTTGTCACTCAATATACATTCTTTGAATGAATAAATAAAAAAAAAGTTTAGCCAGGCTTTCTAGCTTTTTCTGTGACAACTTTATACATACACCCTCTTACATTCAAATTATATTTATGTAGTTTCCAAGATTATCCTCAGTTAGGCTTCAGTGGAAAATTCCGTTAAGGTGTTCTAATACCAACTTATATCCCTTGGCTATATTGAATCTACTAAAACCAGTCTATAAAATCTCAAAACTAATAACTTGACACTTCTGTTTAGAGCCAATGTTGCAGGTAAAATGTGCCTCATGATCAGATGCTCTGGGAAGGTTTCTGTCACAGCTGTTATTTATTGAATATTGCTAATGATCAGGTCTTCATATCAAATCATACTAGGTCCATTTTACAGAACACATATTTATATAAAAATAATAGTAACAATATAGGCCTTGGCATAAGCCCTAGGAAAATTTTATCTCAGGGTTATACTTCTCTCATAACAGTGATGATTTTTCCTGCACAATGTTTCTGGTCAAGGCAATGAACATTCCATCTTACCCAGTATTGATTCTCCACTGTTGAGTTTGATTTGGGTTCCATATCCATGGCTTTCTCTGCCTATCCATCTCCAGAGAGTGTCCTTATTATTACTCATCCTTTATTAAATTTCCAATAGAATAGTTACACATTTCAGGTTATGAAGTGTTTTTATTAGGTGGATTTTTTTTTTATTGAGTGTTGCCTTAGTAAGTGTGGGGGTATCATTGAATCTTTGATGATGGAAATTTTATAGAGCTGAAAGTCATCAATCTGTACATCGACTCCCAGTTAAAGTGCCTTAGATGCAGAAGGAAATGACTTGTAGACTTTATAAACATATTTTTTAAAATCATACCTCAGAAAGAGGACAACTGACAGGTTGAATAGCTAACTTCTTGAAAAACAGGGTAGGAAGAAAATCTAATCAACCAAAATGTTACTCTGTAGCCTAAACTATTCATATTTTTTATAAAACTAAAATATCTTAAAGATCTGGATTCAATTTTGAAGAAAAAATATTCTTAACATTTATTAATCCTTATTAAAACATTTGATAAAATACATAAATATCTTCAAATTCATTTCTGAATCAGACCATCATTCCTCTCATATTGTAAGACTTATGATAATCATAAAATATCTATTTAAGTACTCTGTACAAAAATTACATATTGCCTGTGCAGGCTCAGAGTAGGAAAGTGAGAGAGGTATCTACTGAGTCTTGAGAGTTCAGCTCTTGCAGCAATTTTTTTAAGAGCTTGTATTTTGTAGTTGGATGAAGCTGGCTTTAAACTCCAGTCTTGATCATCAGATTTTGGGTAAGTTGTTTAGCTCTGAGTTTCCTAATTTTTAAAATGAGAAAAACTATAATATCTGTTTCATAAGGTAGCTGTAAAGATTAAGCAAGAAACTATTAACACAGTAACTGAAATAGAGTTAATAATCTCTTGTATTAGCTATTATTGTTATCAGTTTTATAATTCCTTGTACCCAGGAAAAGTAGCTCCTAAACTATCCTCCTTTATAAAAATTCAATAATCAAAATCTTTTTTGAGGCATTATAAAATCTTTGGATGAGAGACAAAATATTTGAACCTTGGACTAACATTAGCAGTTTAGTTTTACCGATTGTACAAACTAGTGCCCTTTAAACTACAGCTCCCTACAAATTTGTTTTATTTTATATCTCTCTTGAGTAACTAACTTGTACTACCTACCAGTCTTCTGTAGGCATCTGAGTTTTGACCCCAGGTATATAAAATAAAATACATGTACTTAACAGCATAATAGTTTATGCTTCTAAAATACATAAAATACATACATACATGCATGCATGCATGCATACATACATACACAATCTAAACATATGTGTATATATACATACATATGCACACATATACACATAAGAGTATATATATTTAGAAATTCTGTTATGTGCATGTATTATTTTTATTTTTAAAAATGATAACAGGGGTTATGCAAGTTTTGTGGGTAGTGGGATTATGTTTTTTGTTTGTTTTATTTGAATTTTTCTAAGATAATATCTTTTCCTATTCTATTTTTCTGATCCCAAATAGAAAGTCTAGTCATAAATTATGAAATGAAAAGTATAAAAAACATTTACTTCATAGTCTCTTAACTCTTCCATTGGTTTTACAAAGTTCTGCTTATGAAATTGAAGATAAGCAATGCTAATTATATAATCGTATGTTCACTCATGAAAGCCATAGTAAATAGTTAATTTGCCATGGATTAAAAGATATCAGTTTAGTTACAGTTTTACACAAGAGAGGATTGGTGAATGTTGCAAACAGCATTCTACACAGGATACATAACTTATCCTTGGAAGTTTTGTGCTGTACTGATTGGTCACACCAGAATTTCTCTGATGAAACCTGGCTCAATGATAGTAGCTGACTCTTAAGAAAAAACCTTGGGATGCCATCCAGCTCTCACTCAACACAGGAGCTATAAACAGAAATGCTTTGAAATATGTACTGTAATAAATCAATTCCAGAGACCATCTGGAACAAACTTCCAGAACACAATGTCATCGAAAGTGAAGACATGTATTATCTTAAGATATTTGACAAGAGTAAATTTTTAATAGGGAAAAACATTGAAAAAACTTAAATTATATCTAATTAACTATCTGGCTTTAGCTTCTTTCAAGAGGATAGTCTGATGGAGTGATAGATTTCTTTAGTTTGAGATACACTTCAATATGGGCTATAAATAGAATAGACTCATTATTATTTCTTAAGTTCTTTAAATATATTTCAAACCCCTATGTTGTGCAGGAATATATTTGGGAGGTATTCATATAATGAGAAAAGAAAAAGGGAAACTTAGGCTTTTTACTCATAAAAAATTGAGCCAGGTAATTGTTAATGTGTACTCACAGCAATGCATCTCTGGACTTTAGTGGTTAAGATTTATTGAGATTTTCTTTGTGCTGAGAAATGTGCTGAGTATTCAATATGTATTATCATATTGAATCTCATTAAAACCCTGTGAAACAAGTACTATTATTATCTTCATTTCTCTCTGTCTCTGTCTCTCTGTCTCTCTTGCGTGCGTGCACACACACACACACACACAAATATGGTTCAGAGAGGTTAAGTAATTTATCTTAAACTTTGTAAGTGACCAAAATGGGACTTGAAACTAGGAAGTCAAACTCCATAACACAAGCTCTATTGATTTTAACAAATGTAGAGCATTCAGCTGAAGGATATATTACATTGTTTTATAGAACCTTTGAGATGTGTGATAACCTATAAATAACCTTTAGTTATTTATACAGACCTCAAATTAGAACCACCGCAGGTGCATTACCTGGGATTCCTAACCATTTAATTGAAACAGTAACCTTTGTATTTTCTAAAAGATGTTAATCACTCTAAAAAGAATAAAAGGCAAAACACTTACATGTGAAGGGATAACTAAGGGGGGAATGTGCATTTTGAGTCACTGGAAGAGCCCCTTTAATAATTGCTGCCATTTGTGAAACATCTGTAGCTAACTTTAAATCTTGTCCTCATTACAAACTTGCATGGTAGGTATTATTTTATTTATGAGGAATTGAAGCTGAGAGAGGTTTAACAATTTGCATAGAGTTACACAGGACTCTGATAATTTGTCTCCTGTCTTTTTTTTCTGACTATTTATAATTAATCAGATAATATTTAGGGATTTAAGAACTCTGAGGGATTTAGGGATTTTAGAACATCCAGCCTTTGAACATCCTAGCCATGCAAGAAGTCTGTGAAAAATTGCTATACAATCCATTTTAAGAAGATTACTGATATGATCCAAAACAAACAAACAGAAAATAATAAACACCAGTAAATAAGAACAGAGTCCACCTGATATATGCTGGAGAACTCAGGACTCTAAGGAGTGGAAGAATAACCACAAATCAAATGCATGAAAGCTCTGGAGTAATAAAATATATTCCCCTTCTTCATCTACTTTAATGTGCTTATAAGATCCACTCTTACCAACAAAAATGATGGCTGGTGAGATATATGTTCCATACAAAAAATGGCCCAAGAAAGACTTGATAGTGAAAAGGATATGATATTAAAAGTTTAATCCACCTAAATCAGTATAAAAACAAAGTGCTAAGAATCAATGTAATGTAGAAGTATTAAAAGCAAGATCCAATAGAAACCTGGTGATAATATTAATTAGAAATATTCTATTTTCAGAGGGAGACTAAGATACCTGAATATTCTTGACTAAGAGGTCAAAGATCCTTCAAGAAATGGAGATTCTTCCAGCAGAAAGCATTCAAGTACACAAAATCCAAGGTAAGAGTCTATGGCTGGCATAAGTCCTCCTTGTCTGTATTGGTTATCTATGTTGGAATAACACTTCATCCTGGTAATTGCCTTAATGTAATAATAGACATTTATTTATCTTGCAATTTCTGTGAGTAGTGTGTTCAGAAGCAGTTCAGTTGATCATTTCTGGCTAAAGGTCTGTCATGAGATTACAGTCAGATGTCAGCCAGGGCTGCAGAATCTGAAGGTTTGATATTTGGAGGATACACTTCCAAGCTGGATTATTCAATGCTTGGCAAATTGTTCTGATTTTGCTTTCTATCCTTGTGGGAATCTCCACAAGACTGCTCAAAAGTCCTCACAGCATGGTAGCAGAATGAGAATTCTAAGAGACCAAGGAATATTTTACAATGTAGCCATTTAAAGTCATTTGCCCTTACACCTGTTATATGATGTTGATCACACACACACCAGCCATGATTCTATGTGGAAGAAAACTATATAAGGGTGTGAATATGAGGAATTGAAGATCATTTGAGGCTGTAGAAAGCTAACTACACTATGCCCCAATCTCCTCCCTACAACCTTGAAAAATGGCTTGTGAACCATTACTGACTATCAATTTGAGAAAAGTTGTGTGTGGGGGGGTGCTCTAAGCCAAGTTCAGAGTTATAAAAATTTAGTATAAGAGATCTATAATTATACATTTAAATATTCAGCAAACTTGTCATTATTTTATACACATTATGAGTATATTCTTATTTTTATTTTATACTTTTTTACTATTAAGAAGCTTATTATGCTATTTCATTAAAAATATCTGAATAATGATATTTACTAGGAATACTACTTATTGAGCTTGTAGCTATGTGCCAGTCATGTGCCAAGCACTTAGAGGCATTACCTAATTTAATTATCGTCATTTTTCAGGTAAAGAGACTAAAGCAGAAGAATTAAGAAAAATGCACAAGGCACTAGGGCTGAAATTTGAATTTACGTTGATCTGAAATAAAAAATTTTTCTATTAACCTCTATATTATTCTTCTAGGTTCCTATAGTGCTCTGATCACCAAATTCTGTGTCCTAACAGTCGTAACAAAGGGGTTTCATAGTTAACATCAAAAGGGGGGTAGTTACTTGCTATAAGCAATACAAAGTGAAATTGAGGTATGTACTAGGAGGGCTGGAAGAAATGCAGCTAGAGAGAGAACAGCAAGGTTGGAGGCTATCAAAAAGGGAGATATGCAGAGAAGAAAAGCATGGTAAATATGATGATCAGGTCCACAGCCCCTTAAAACATCCATGCAGAAAAAAAGTGAATATCTAGGAAGATCTTAGCTGTATTAAGGGCTAAGTAGGTCATGGGGGTAGCAGAGTGCAGTAGGAAAAGCAAGCATGTACTTTGGATTTAGGATGACCAGGGTTTAGATCTTGGCTGTACTACTAGACTCTTGGTGATCTTAGACAAGTTACTTGAACTTTTTGAATCAGCATTCTAATCTTTAAAATGGGAAGGACAATGATAATATCCACCTTTTTGGGTGGTTGTAAAGATTTAAAAAATTAAATTATTAATGTTCCTTAAAGAATGGTTGGCACATAGAAGACCACCAAGAACAACATTTACTGTATTCCAAGAATTATGCTAAGTGCTTCATACACATTATTCTATCACTAATACAAGCTTGGATTCTCCACTTTATAACATAAGCTCATTAAAGACATAGGGGAGGTACCTATAATGCCAGAACAATATAAAATTGAGCTTAGGTAATCTAAATGGTAACAGAAAAGAGCCATTCTCTATAAGGACTCTTTCCTTAAAAAATAAGTATAAATACCTTTGGTTCGGGCATTAAACACTTAAATGTACTGCTTTAGTATTCCAAAATTCTAACGATTTGTTTTATGAGTTTTTATTAATTAATCCATATCCTCCCTGTTTCCCCAACTGAGTCATAAACTCTGTGAAGTCAAACATTTTTCTTTCTGCTTCATTCTTGTATCTCCACCACTTAGTACAGTATCTGGCAGAGAGAGGCCTCAGATATTTACTTAATAAAATAAAAGAAATTTAAAGGGTTATGCTGAATAATAGAGATGACATATCTGTAATTGTAAAATAACATGTATATATCTGAGGTTTTATTATAACTATTTTTTTCATTATTGTTCATATATCACTTTAGCTTTAATCCAGGCTTATGAGATGATGTTCCTTCACCAGAAGAACCTTAGGCAGGAGTCAGAAGATATTTTCATGAAATATCTTTTATGAATAAAGCCTACGTTTTTCTTTTTAAAACTAGCATTCTTTTACTTTTATTTTTTTCTAGCTCTACTGAGAAATAATTGACATAAAATTATAAGGTATTTCAAGTTTACATTGTGATGATTTGATATATGTATATAATTGTCAGTTATAGCAATATTATGGTCAGAGAGGAAATTATGAGGAAAATTGACCTATAAGCCTGACATATTTTAAACAGACACTGGAGGAGCATGCTGTATATATCCTAGTCTTTGAGTCCCTCCATAAACTAGAAAAAAAATGGACTGGTTCTTGTTTGACATTCTATAAACCCACTTTGGTTAACACCCTATGACTGGGCATTGTGCTAACCCAAGAATACAGAGATGAATACATATAGGCCTTGCTTGCCTTCAAAGAACTTTAAATCTGGGAGAGAAAGCATTACTATAATTTAGGTTAAATTATGATAAGTAATATATTTAAATACTATGGGGTCCATAAGAAGAAGCATATTTTGACATAAAGGATTGAAGAAAGTGTAGAGAATAACTAGGATTTTGAACATCAAAAAAAAAAGAAAAGAAAGGAGCTTTTTTTGTAAGCTTATTGTTTGGTATGTTATTTTAAATAAAGTAATTCTCCGTGCTGAGCAGTTAACTCAGAAAGTTGATATGGAGAGGACAACCTTCCAGGCTTTTAGCATTCAGGGGCCATGAATGTCTTCAAACCTTTGAAATGGGATGTGTTGGATCTTATTAGAACAGCTTCTTTTAAGTTAATGTTGCAATATTTGTTTTTATGTAGAGAAAAATTAGCCAGGTATATGTATCCCAGTTTGGTTGCAAACTCTTAAACAAATGCTTTTTCAAGAGTCACAAAGTGAATGAACTTTTTAAAAAAAGGTTTGTAATTCTGACTACAAAGGCAATACACACATTTGCTCAGTACTCATTTTCTGACATGTTATAGCAGAAAGGAGTGATATCAGTAGAATGAGTATCTGGTTCATCATTGGGACCCACATTTTTCAACTACAAACTCATTCTGTATACACAGCTAGGATAACATGTGTTTCAACTTGCTTCTATTGTTTCACTGTGCTTATACACTCCTTTTACTGTTAACTTTTGCTGCTAATTACATTACATATTCAACATATAGTCATTGAACATCTACCATACATGAGTATAGGAAAAATAGTGGTAAACAAGAAGTGCCTCTTCTGTGGATTTTACAATGTTATTGAATTTACAAATAAGCATTTATTTCAAGTTCAAAAGAATGTTTTTGACATGAGAGATTTAAAAGAAAAAATATGTAAGTTACATTAGGTCTTTCTAGAAACAGCAATCAGTACAACTACATTTGAAATTAATTCTATTGATCTGTAGGACTAAATAGATATTATTATGACTGTTTTACTAAAGTGATTTTTTTTCCATCACAGCCCATGTAAATTAGTTTCACATAACATGGTTAAGTAATAGTAAATGATATTTTCAAACTATTTTTTCTATCAGCCTCCCTCCTCTTGAAAAACGTACATTTAAATGTAGAATTTAAATGTAAACCTTAAACCTACTACTCAGCATAAAGGTATACTTGATGTGCTTATAGTCATATAAGGTTATAGGAAAGTAAGGCATGGAGAGCTGTAATAAAATGATCTGGTGATGAGAAGAAAATGAAACAGCTGGGGCAAGATGAAGCCATGGACTCCAGGGAAAATCAAATCATGTCCACACTAATGTTCTTACTAGCTGACTCATTGGAAAACAAATACAATTTATTAGATAAATTTGCTGTAGTGAATGTTATTTTGCAGAATCACTGGTGCACTGCTGCTGAATACTATAACAATAGACAAAATAATAAAGATTTTTAATCACGTTGATTGCTAGTTTTTTTCCCATTTACTTCCAAAGCTGTTAAAAAAGAAGCACTTTCTGTTTCACTAGGATTGATGAAAAAGTGAAACCTAATATATAAAGAATTATGAGTTCATTTTCTTTCTTTTCTTTCTTTTTTTTTGGTGCAGACTTTCAACACATAATAATTTATAATGCATTTCCTTCTAATTAGACAAAACTAAAATCTCAGCTAAAGCAGCCGTGAGTCCTCTATATTGTTTTATTAAAATAATGTCTGGACAGAAATCCAACTTTTTATCCAGTGAAGAATGGGGAGCAGGTCTGAAGGTTGCCATTGAGGGGCAATACCTATTTTTATTTAAATGGAAAGTTTGTATTTGGTGACCTTGCTGTATGATTTTTTTATGTGTGTGTGCAATTTTTATTTTTTCAGAGGGAGGTGAGACCGTGTGCTGTAGAGTTTTCTCTGGAGATCTATTCTCCTGGCTGGATATGTATGACAGGTTTAGACATTAAATGGCTTTAAGCTTGTCAAAGAAAGGTTATTAAAAATGTCCCTGCCTTTCAGGCTCCATGCTCAGTAGGAGTCCAAATGCAGTCCTATGGGGCTGTCTTTCTATTTAGTCATGTCATTTGGCTCTTTGCCTACAGCAAAAAATGAGACACCATCTGTTATTTCTCACTAATGGCTGTCGGTCCTGAGTTTGCCTGGCTCACTATGCTTATCCTTTTCCCACCAGTGGCTGGACACAGCTTCACTAACAGAATTTTTTTGAGAAATATGCTTTCTTATTAAATGGGTTTAGAGATGCGGATGCACTCACATCCTCTAAAACACTATTCATATCTAAGGTATTATCATTATTTTACTACTACTCTGAAATCAATAATAGTTTATTAGGGTGTTGCAAGTAATATGTGAAAACTTCCCTTTTGCTGATAATAACAATAGCTCATATTAATTGAAGATTTATATGAGTTGTCCCTTTAATTTTCACAAAACCCTAGAACTAGGCATTATTGCCTCCATTTTATAGACAAGAAAACAAGCAAAACAAGTTTATATAGCTTGTTCAGTTCCATAGAAATAAAGAGCAGAAGTAGAATTCACCCAGTTTGAACCTACCTGTTCTATACTATCGGTTCTCCAGGTAACATGTTGTGTTCTTGGGGGTAATAATCTGAACCTTGAAACTTAAAAAACACTACATGTTGGAAGCAAATCATTTTCCCTTTGGTAACTTTCAGTGTCTGTATTTATTTACAAGTGAAAGAACATCTTCTGTTTAGCTTCAGGAACCGTTGTGGATTTCCAGCTTTGCAGTCAGCTTTTCTAGAAATTCTCAGTTTACAGAAGGGGACTCAGAACCCCGTGAAGACCTGTGATGTCAGCCTGTTGTCAGGCTCTCGCAAGCAGCACTTACTTGAATAACACTGGCTGAAATACCACTTATCACAGGGACCATAATGTTTTTTTTGTTTTGTTTTGTTTTGTTTTTTAATTTCAGAACCTTCACATGGGGCAATGTTTTAGGAACAAACATTTGTTATATGGCAATGAATAAACTATTCTATCAGTCTAAAAACTTGAAAAGTTTTTTAGCTAAGACATATTTTTCCCCCATAGTTTTAAAAAACTTATTGTATATCAGTTCTGATCCAGGGAACTGCAAATATTGAAATAGCTAAAAGAATAAAAATTAATTTAATTTTCCTTGTAAATTCAAATCAAAATTGGTACCCGAAGACATCGTTATAATTAATTTGAAGCAAAAAAATTGTTAATTTCCATCCCAGTGTCATTTAGGCATTTTTTTTGTTGAACATTTAGTGATGAGTTGTGCAGACCATAAGTTGTTACAAAGTGTAAAATCTTACCCAGCATACTAGATTTGCAGTATGCCAGTAGAGTTTGAACTAAAAGAAGATTCCATTGTTAAATATGTTTGGGAAACATTGCCTTGAAAAATATATGGGTCTCTTTACTGAAAAACAAAACAAAACAAAAAGTCTTTGATCTTTAATATATTATTGTGTATTATAAATCTCTAAAGGCATAGATTCACAGTATTTTCTATATCTACTTATCCATGGTAACTTAGTTTTTGAATTTTTCACAGGAGTTGTTTTCCAGGGAACATGCATTAGAAAATACTCATCAGATACCTCAAACTCATATTTATGTTTTATCACCTACTCAGTCAGCACTTCTAATTCTTATTTTCTCTGTTGTCTGAAGTAAAAGCTCATGAAATTTTATTCATGTCTTATTTTTTTTCATCTCAGACATCAACTGGTTGCCAATTCCTATACATTTTACTTCCCAACAAATTCTCTGAAATGATTTCTCCTTTCCATCCCCATTGTTCATGTTGCAGCTCATGTCATTATCATGTCTTGTTTTCATACAGTATAATAGCTTCCCAACTAATCTCTCTGCCTTCTACGTCCACATTATGGCCAGAAAAATCTCTCTAAAGTATGAATTAGGTTTTCTAAATCGGGTCCTTGCATGATTGTACACATTCTCTACAGTGAATATTGAAAGTCACTTTAGTTGGCATGGCTTTTAAAGTCTTCTATGATCTGACTAGGCTTATTTCTCTCACTCTTCCTAGTTGTTAGTCATATTAGGCCTCTTGTTTCTAGATACACGGTGACTTTTTTTCATGTAGGTGTGCTTTTCTTGTTTAATCTGCCCGGAATATCCACCTGTCCACCATACCCATTGATCAAATTTTTACTCTCTGGAAGGCTGTAAGTACACTCATCTCTTTTGTAAAATCTTTCTGGCTTCTCGAGCACAATTATATATTTGGCCCTTTAATAGTACAGCATTTGTTATCCCAGGGTCTGTGGTACATTTTTCTGGAAAGAGGTCATTGAAAAATGTGGTAGTCAACCCTAAAGATAGCCCCCAAATATTTCTGCCTCTTGGTATTCATGCCCTTGTGTAGTTTTCTTCTACATTTTATCAAGTTGTTCTGTACGACCAACAAAATAAGGCATAAGTGATGGTATGTCACTTCTGATGCTACGTCAAAAAGCATCATGACTTTCTCCCTTGTCTCTTTCAAGGATCACTTGGCTTTGATGAAAGCCACCTGCTATGTTGGGATTAGTTCTATGAAGAGGCCAAAATGGCTGAGCTGAGTTTTTCTGATACAGCCTATAGGGAACTCTCTGAGGCATCTTTCCATTAGCCATGTAAAGTAAACCATATTAGAAGCAAATCCTCTAGGCCAGCAAAGCTTTCAGCTGACAGCAGCACCAACAGATAACTTGGCTGCAATTTCATGAAAGACCCTGAGTGAAAAGCATCTAGCTAAGCTACTTTCAGGTTCTCCATCTTTAGTAATTGTATGAAATAATAAATGTTGTTTTAAGCTGCTAAGCATTCAGGCAAATATTTTTTATTTAGCAACAGATAGAGAGCATAATAGATAACATTATAGAGACCATCATGTTCTCAAAAGGGTTTATAGCTGAAAAGAATTAAGAATCCCTGGTACATATATTGTTCATACTTCTATTAACATTGGCCACTGTGTATCATTTAATTATATGTCTCAGGCTCTCCTTATGTAAACTATCTAAAAATAGCAAAATTTTTATTCATCATTGTAATTTCAGTACCTAATTCAGAGCCAGAAATACAATAGACAGTTTTTAAAAAGATGTTCTGATTAAATGAGAATTTGTCTTTTATGTGGAACTTGAAGCAAATAGCTGACTCGTAGGAAATAACCGAGTCACTGGAGGGAAATTTTGATGTTATGGCATGTTTACGAAGAAAGGCTAGAGAATTCCAAGGTATCTGAAACTTTTAAAGGAGTTTCCCCAATTAAAAGAATATAGAAAAAAATATGTAGAGGAAAAAACATTGTCATAGAAAGGGACAGCAGCATTTTCTTTGTCTCTCAAAGAAATTTAAACTTATGTTTTCTATGATATGAGAGTCAAGGAAACAATATCTCATAATCATTTTGAGGTGGTTGGGTCATCGATAAATAAGTACATTACACACAGGGTATGTCCTCAGGCTACTCTGCGTGTGTATGTATATGTGTCTCTGTGTCTGTGTATTTCAGATGTGTGTGGCTAGGAGGCAATTAGAAAGTATTATATTTCTATAAAACTCAATGTCTGGCTTGAAGAAATGTTTATGGGATTCTATAAAAGGCACAAAGGGCTTTTGCATGAGGTTAACTAAAGCACACATACATAAGAAGAGAATATTCTTTATAATGGTCTATAACCACTGATTATTTCATACTGATTCCAGTTTATGATTAAAAAATCCCACTGTTGTGTTTTATTATAAAGAATATTCTTTGCTATTATTATTGTTTTTGCAAGAGAATGTAGTCTCTTATACAGAAATGACTGAGCAGGCAGTTTAATAAGGATGTCTCTCTACACTGTACCATACACAAAGAAAATTCTAGAAATTCCAGATCATTCAAAAATACAAAATAAAAAAGATTAGAAAGAAAAAATGGGTTTATAAAACAGCTGTCTTTTAAACTCCCTTTGACAAGCTACATTTTTTTATGTAGCTTTATTCAACAGTTGAATCAAAGTTTAAAATCTTGTGGGGAACAATTGGCTCTATCTGCTCATATTCTTACTTTCTCATCATACTTCAGCTGCATGCAGGTTATTGACACTAATCACACACAATCAGCAATAATGAGTCAGAATTTTCCACATTTTGACATCTTTTTTTTTTGGCGGGGGGTGGAGTCGGTGTAAGCAAAGAAGTAAACAGCCTTCTGCTGTATTCCCAGGACTTTACAACTCTATCCAGGACTGAAATTTCTGAAAATCTTGCAATTATCTCATCAAAAAGAAGTCTCCTAGACTTTAGTTTGTCTTTGGGGAATTATTAATGGCATCCTTTCATTAGATGTTTGCACCCTGCTGACTAGTTTTCTTTGTTGTTTTTGTTGTTTTTTTAATTGAAAGTAAGTGATTCACAAAATTTTCTTAATGAGGTGTACTTAAATATTCAGTAGGCCCAACATCCTTTTATCATCTCTACAAAATTCTTTCCAAGTTGTTTGTGATCTAACCTACAATTAAACAAAAACTCACTGCTTTTAAAACATTGACTTAGGAAGTTCTTTCCTATTTAAAATTAAAATATCTTTCTATAGCATCCACCTTTCTATAGGTAGGACAGGTTATCTGGAAAGTTTTCACCCTGCCCACCTTAACCTGCTCTCATCCCACCATTGTAAACTGCTCTTTAGATTAAACATACAACTTTTGGGGCTCGACTTTTCTTTCAATTCCCTAATGGGCTTCTCGTTCCTGATTCAAGGCCTGAGTACATGCCCTTTTCCCAGCCTGCAGTTTTCCTCATCCTTTAGCCAGTTAACTGTGAATTCATCCTTCAGAATCAGCCCAACAGTCACTTTCTCAGAGAATCAGTCTCAGGCATGACTCATAGAGCTCCTGGTTACACTCTATTAAAAACACACTGTACATCTCCTTCACTGTTTTTCTTATGGTCAGTAATTTTATATCTCTGTGACTACTAGGTAAGTGTCTGTGTCTCTCAGTAGTTTCTATGCTCTACAGGGCAGAGAACTCAGAATCCCCAGTACTGGCCCAGAGCTTAGCAATACATAATTGTTGCTTAAATGAAAAAATTCCTCATATGTCATGTGCTTGATTATCTTAACAACTAAGGAGATCTTCTCTTTGAGAAAAGAGTTTCCTGAGATTATTAGGCCAGCAGAGCATAGTATGAGTCTATTGCACCTTGCTTAGATATTGCTATTATCTTAATGGTACCCACAATCTCATTAGTGTTGTGGGAGCCATAGAGCCCTGAATCACCCTATTGATCCACAAGGAGTCTTTTTCTTCCAGAGGTGCTGTTATATCTCCATCTTTACTCCTACCCTCATTTAAAGAAATCTAAACATAGACACTGACACCAACCAGACTGCAGGCAAAAATATCATGGATCTTGTCTTGTGCCTATGGGGAATGTACTCCAAATTATTCAGGAACTATTTTTGTCCCTAGTGTTAGTTTAGAATCTTAATTAATGCTACCAGAATCCTCACTAGTTAAAGGCAGGTCTCTAAGTCAAAGAAGGTTTGAATACTAGACAAGCTAATGACAAAAGCTGTGGAGGGACAACATAGTCAAAATTTAGGTTTGAAATTTGGCCTAAACCAGTATTAGGGAAAACCACAATTTAGTGTCTACAGGAGCATCTAGGCCCAACACCATTTTGTATCAGATTTTCTACCTGGCTGGAAGCAAATGAGTCTACAGATGTGAGGTAAAATGGAGTATACGAACATGATTACCCAAGAGAATTGCTGGGGCCACAGAATCCCAGTTCAAACAATGGCGATGATTGGGGTGACCATATAACATTTGAGGGTGAAGAGGGGGATTATTAAGAATAATGTTGAGATAATAAGTGTAACTTTGGACTGTCTTTGGGTAAATCAGTGTGTATGAGCACTTAGGAATGACTTAATTCTCAGTTCTATCAGCCTCTGACACTTATTAACTATTTCTTGTTTTACTTTTTTTATCCATAAAAAGAAAGCTAGTAATATTTACCTTATTGATCATGCCTAACACACCACTTGACACAGTGTAGATGCTCAGATTTAATCATTATTAGTCACTTTCCCCACTTTTCTCTTACTCAACTCAGTACTGACTCAGAAATTGAGAGATTGCTTCTGGAAAGGGGGAATAGAGGAGGTGTCAGCAGACACAGCAGAGTGTTGATAGAGACAGAGAAAACTAGGTCTGCCAAGTGAGACATTTTTATAGCCTAGGTGTGTGTGGGCTAGAGAGTTGAATTTTCAATTTCCATCAAGTCATAGAACACAAGAAATTGTGACTCGCCTACTCACATGCCTGGTACTAACAAGAGAGGGGTAGTGTTGTGGTAATCCTTAGGGTCAGGTATATTTAACAACTAACACTTAGAGGTCTAAAATAATTAATGTTTCAGCTGTTTGATTTATGAGCCAAATTTTCAGGAAAATCTGTATAGGAAAAGAAGAAAAGAAGAAGGCAGTGATTGGTCCATAGATTTAGAAGCCTGGGCCCCCATCCCAGTGAAATGATCCCAGGTCATAACACTCAATTCTCCCAAAATCACACTTCATTTTCTTGGTTCATGTATGTAGGATTTTCATTGTTTCTCATTTTCTCTGAATATTTTTTTCAAATATTAGTGTTTTGAAGGCAAGTTTCCAGGGAAGGGAAAAAAAACACAAAATGGATGATGGCTGATTTTTTTTTTTTTTTGGTCTTTGAAAGTTTTCAGATAGAAAACTAATTTAAAAATACAGTGACATGGTGGAGATGCAGATATCCAATGGAATATGAGCCAGTCAGCAACGAAAAGTAGCAGTGAGAAATGGGGTAGTTAGCATCTTCCTAGGGGAAGTCAGAGAATAAGTGAAGCTTTTAGAGCTTGCTTCTAACTCTTCCTCCCTCATTATTCATAAATTGAAGCAGATATTAAGGTTCTGTGTAAGACTGATGATCAAAGAAGCTAAATTCACCGGTCTGCCCCTCCAGAGAAATGTGGAATGATTTCTGCCTCAGCCGGGGCGGAGGGGCGGGGAGGGGGGGAGGGGTAAGCGGGGGGAGGAGAAAGGAGATGGTAGAAGAGGAGAGAGAACATTTGGAAAACTGCCTCCCTATCCTTCCTCCTTTGTCCTTTGTGCTGAGAGATGGGATGAGATAGTGATTAAGAGTAAATTCAAGCTAGACTGCTAGGCTTCAATCTCTGCTTTGTTCCTTATTAGCTTGAGCATATCATTTCATCTCTTTACATCTCACTTTTATCACCTATAAAGTGGAATAATTCAACCTCATAAGATATTTTGGGGGACTACAGGGGTTAATGTGAAGTTTTCAGGATAGAGTCTAGCTCACAACAAGCACTATAAGTATTGTCTGTCATTATCATTCATTATTATTAGAAAAATTCTTTTCTTTCCCCCCTTTTCTCACTTCAGGTGCATCCAGAGCCCATATGCTTCTCGTAGAATTCAGTGAGTCCTACCATTGACTAACCCATTCAACAAACAAACCCATTTCTTATTCTCTCTGTGTGCCTAGTGTCTAGCAGTGTCTCTATGACATTTAATAAATGTTCATTGAATACAACTTGGGATCCACATTTGGCAGAATATTAGGTTTACTTAAGATATATATATAAATAAAAAAATAACAGTACAACACCTGCTCTAACTACATGTGATACTATGACATTTTATACTATTTATTTCTGTTATATCCTGGTCTAGTCTAATGGAGTTGATTTTATAACTACAATGGGCAGCTTTAGGCACCCTTACCCCATCACCATCATACTGATTTGCATATATTGAATATCATGCTCCTCATCTTTGGAAATGCAAAGTTTCATCATGTTCAAACTTTTGTTTCGGAAAGACATTAACTTTTTTGGTGAGCTGCAGTACAAGGAGTCCAACAGAAGCTAGATTACAAAAGAGATTCAGACACTTTACAACAGTCCAGCTGAGTAGAGGCAGTCTAGCTTAATAAGCTAGATAAAGCCAGTGACTGTTATTTGATCTAGAAAAAAGAGAAAGAGAGAGGGGGCAGGGGAGAGAGAGAGAGAGAGGGAGAGAGAGAGAGAGAGAGAGGAAGAAAAAAGGAAAAAAGGTATAACCCACAGAGAAAATGGAAGAACCTCAGTGACCTCTATTTAATAATTCTAAATCTCTTGGAGACAGTGTCCAAAAAAAAATTTTTTTAGGGGGAGAGGGGTTGGGGTGGATGCATTACCTTACTAAAAACATGAATTTAAATATTAGTTAATCACAAAAGATGGTACCTTTTACAAATTTGTATTAAAGTTTTATATAGGAAATTTTCTTACAGCCTTCACCTCTCCTACCAAAGATCTTATCCATAAACCTGGTAATAGGGTATCTGCATGATAATATCATTGTATCAGGGCCCTATCTCAGGTTAGGCTTAGAGGGTGGGTGTTAATAGGGTGACTAGATAAAGGAGAAGATGATCAATTGCAGCAAAAGAACTGGGTGATCTAGTCTGGATTTTATAAAGATGGGAAAATTCATTAATAGATGGGGCACATTCAAATGAACCATTCATCCATAAAATCCAAACATATGCTAAGAGCTGGTCTTTCCATATGTACCTCATGGATTTGGTTTTAATATGGTGCTCCATTTTGAAGAATTTGCTTAAATCAGCCGTTCAAAAATGATTCACAAAGAAAAAGCTTTCATGAAGGGTTCTCCTTTATGTTTTATTAATGACACTTGACAATATTCCCATAAAAATGAAAAAAGAGCCTTCCATAACAAAACAATCTCTTATTTCTCAGATTGCTTTTGTTGTTTTGGTTTTTATTTTAGGCTGCTCAAGATTTTTTTTTTCTAAATTTGAACACAATCTTAATAGAATTCATCACTTCTGTCTGCTGACAAAACCCTAGGAGGAAGCATCATCTGGCAATTGTCCCCTGTGCCTCTAATTGCTTAATTAACATTTAAATCCAAGGTTTTAGGAAAGGATTGCTATTATTATAAGTTATAAGGTAGTTAATTGCTTGCATAACACCTTTGAAGCTGTCATACAGTATCCATAAAGAGCTTCATGGGAGATAGGTCCAGCTTGAGGTAAAATTTAAAAAATCACAGGTTTTTAAAATTATATGAATAAACAGCTCACAGATTAGTATTCCTCTTTAGGAAAATAATATTCAACCATGAAATATATAATTTAGTACTGTTTATTCAATCAATCAACAAATAGCTTTTAAAAAATATCTGTGGATATAAAAATTATATTTTTGAAGCAATAATTACACAAAGTGGGGAGATGTCAGTGTAATTCCACTTGATTCATTTTCAAAGAAATGCAAATTAAAAAACAGAGCAATGTTTTTTACATCTATTAAGGTAATAGTTAAAAATAGTGATATTTAATGCCACAAAATTTGTGGAAAAATGTGTGTATTCACCATTGATCAGAGAAAATTGATAAATCCAATAAAAATTTGTCAATATCTATTAAAACAATAAAACATTTTACATAATTAGGGTGACTAATCTTGTATCTGATAATTTTTCCCAAAGAAAATATTTCAAAGGAAGTAAAATACTACCAGCACAAATATGCTTATTTTAGCATTACCCATAAGTACAAAGTAATTGGAGACAACATTGATAATATCTGAAAATAGGAAAAAACCACACAAAGGTTTCCATTTTTCATCTAAGAATAATAATATTTAATAACAATTTTTATTAATAATATTAATAATATTAGATGAATAGTGGATATTAGATGAATAGTGGACTACTGAATTATATTGTGCCAAGTATAAGAAAAATATGCATATGACAAAAGAGCACAGAAATAGAAAAATGATTGTATATTGAGGTAGAGAAATTACAAGTGATATTGAGTAGGCAGATTACTACTAAAGGAGAAGGAAAAAAAAACTTAGATTGGGCTGATATTTGCTAGATGTGTTACCTTATGAAATTTTACTGCAGCTCTGAGTCTCAGTTTTTCCTTTTGCAAAATGAGGTTATGTCTACTTCATAAAGTTTTCAGTGTTAAATGACATAATGCATGTACAATGTTTAATGTTTAATGTCTCCAAAAATGAAAATTATTATCATGTTATTCATGGCAGTCCTAGTAGCAAACAATATGTAAAAGAAGTTGAATAACAACACTAATGAATCATTAAAGAAGCATCTCCTTTATTTTGAATGTTGTGGTTAGATGCTGTCTTAAGTATGATAATATCAAAAGGTCTGACAGTGACCCAAGATGGAAAGAAGCACCACACACACACAATCTTGTTCAACTCTGAGAGGTAGGTGGTAGTTAATATTATATCCCTTTCTGTGTCGGACTGGGAGAGGCTAGGAAACTTAGGTAACGCAAGTAGTAATAATTATTAAAGTGAGCATTGACTGAATGCTTATGTATTACAAAGACCATAATTATTTACTACTACAGTATATGGGTCAGTGGATCTGCTGGGAGTTGGATGAGGGTTCGACTGATCTTGAGTGGTTTGCTTATGCTTCCGTTAGTTGGCTTGGGGCTCTATCTTAAGCTGGGCTTGACTCAGGCCTCTAGGCAGGGCAGCTCTGCTTCACATGTCTTTCATATTTCTCCTGGGACAGTTGTTATGTTCTTTTCATTGCCTTGGAAAAAAATGCAAGAGAGAAGCCTAACAGCTTTTTTGAAACTTCAGTCTAAGACACAATCCTGAGTGATAGTGCTCTCCTAAATTTTGCATCCTTGATACCTCACACAAAACACCTTAATCCTGTCTTGTGATTGATTATTCACTCTGTCTAACATCCCATTAGCAAAAGCGAGTCACATGGCTAAGACCAAGAAGTAGGTATTTGCACCTTTCTATGGTGGGAGAGCATGACAAAAGTATATGGTGAAGAGTATGGATAGAGGGAGGGTAGAGAATTTGGGACTATAAAGCAATCTATTAACAATTTATCATAATAAATCCCATGGTTCCCAAAGCACAGTATATATTCCACTGGTGGCATGAGAAATAATTTTTGATTGTGCTGTTTTTATCTTAATAGTATATATATATTTTCATGTATTCAATAAGACAATGAGTACCATAAAGCCTTCATTTGATTATACAAGTATTATTGCACAAGATAAAATTGAATTAAGTAAATATATAGTATGTCGATATAATCAAATTATATAGTTAATAATGATATAAGTGATTTAAGTTTAAAAAATATTGCCGGTTGTAATATAAACCAACCCAGTGCTTAGGAATGAGGATTGAGGAGAAAAGGGAGGGTTCCAAGCAGGGGATGACATTGGAGTAGCATCTTGATCAAGCTGGGTTGTATAAGGCAGAGAAGGGAGGGAAGTATCTTCTAGATGGAGAAAGCAGCAACTGGCCAAAGGGTAGAAGTACGTGATGTGTATGTAGTATAATAATATGTTCCATTGATTGGATACCCAATGGGCCAGGCCCTAGGCTAGATTCTTTGTACACAGTATCTCTAATCTCCTGAGAGATTGGACAGCCTCGCTTATACACAGCATCATTAGCACATAATAGGTCCATAGCAAAATCTGTTGGTTGAAAGAATCAGTCATAAACTCTTTTAGAAACTTATACAATATTTTAATCCAAAACCCAAGTCTCTCAAAATTAAATCTCATTTTGAATATTCTCACTCTTTAGAAGGAGTGATTTTATCTTTTAAAGGTCTGCATTGATTTGCATTTCAGAGTGAGCTCTCTGATTCCCGCCCCCACCCTCCCAAAAAAATAACTTCACCCAGGCTGTGAGAATTCAATGTAGGCAGACAAAACAAGCCCAGATTCACAAACTTAGAGAAATATTTATAAACTAAGATACTGGAAACTACATTAGAAAAAAAATGGAAACTCTTCCCATCCAGTCCTAGTCTGAGAAACAGCTACCATCTGCCTCTCTTGGCCCAGGAGCCTGTGTTTGAATCATGCTGCTGATTTCCCTCATGAAAAACAGTCAAAACAAGGTTTTCTAGGCAACTGCTCTTTTAAGTAGAGTTTTATTTAGTGTGGTTGTATTATATATGTTGAATGCATTATTAAGAGTTCCCAAACTGCTCCTTCTCCAGTATTCACAGTAAGAGTAAACAATATCATAAGTTACTCAATTATTCAGAATAAAAATCTTGGAGTCACCTCTTTTATGCTCCAAATCCAATTCATCAGGATATACTGTAAGTTCAAATTGTATACTGAATTTACCCATTCTCATTTCCAGTGTTGCACCCTTTTTCCAAGTCACCATCATCTTTCACCCACACTAGAGTAAAAGCCATCTTATAAGCTCCCTCCTTCCATACTTGCCAAAGTATAGTTTATTTTCTACATTGTAGCCACAGGAGTCCTTATAAAATGAAAAATGGAATCTTGTCTCCTTTCCAAAAATCTCTAATGGCTTTCACTATGGTTAAAATAGGTATCAAAGTTTCTCTATGGCTCAAATAAACAAAATGTTGAGCTGTGTTAAAGAGACATAGAAACTACTGAAAGGGGTCCCAGTGGCTACACTTAGAACAAGCAGAGCAACAAATAAATCATGTAGTATTGAATTATAACCCAAAGATATAAAACCAGTATCCATGAGTCCACACTGCTATAAATACATGATTGAATAAATAAATAAATAAAAATAGACATCGGTGCAGAAGTGTTTTTTGTTTGTTGTTTGTTCGTTTGTTTTTTTCACAGAAGCTTCAAACAAGGTCTGTAGCTATTTTTTTTTTTCCTCAAGAAGCTAGAGCATAACTCTAGCTTAAGTATGAGTTGCTGATATCAGTGCCCTTTTAAAGGATAGAGTATATAAATGAGAGAGAAATAATTCTACAGAAATCTGGCAAATACTATCTTAGCCAGTAAAAGAGAAAGACCAAATATGAGATGGACTGACTCCATAAAAGCCATAGGCATGAATCTATGGGAGCTGAGCAGAGGTGTTGAGGACAGGACATTGTGGACAATGCTCATTCATAGGGTGGACGGGAGTCAGAGCCAACTCAACGGCATGTAACACACACACACCTTAGTCAAGTGACTAAGGTTAGCAGAACTAGCTATAACACATGTTAATAACACATGCTCCTGTTACGAAGTAATGAGAGAGGCACTTTAACTATGTGTTCTTGCTCTGAAGAATTTATAACCCCAGTCTAACCATAAGAAACCCAAATTGAGGAACATTCTATAAAATATCTGACCAATACTTCTCAAAACTCTTAAAATCATCAAAACAGGAAAATTATAAGAAACTCTTCTGGCTCAAGAGGAGCCCAAGGACACAAAAAGACTAAATGTAACATGATATTGTTATAAAACTAAGGAAATTTGAATAAAATATGGACTTTAGTTAGAAATAACATTAATATCAGGACATTAGTTGTGACAAAGGTACCATACTAATTTAAATGTAAGATATATAGAGAAACTATTTGTCTATTTTTGCATAATTTCTATAACTCTAAAGCTATTGTAAAAAGTTGTTTAAAAACATCTTTTAATGGCTTATAAGTCATTATATGACATGATTTTTGGCTATTTCTCTATATCATATTTTCTTATTCATTCCCTTTTACTAGCTCATTTCACCTACGATGACATTCTTGCTTGAGCCCATCCAAGCATTTTCCTACCTCAGGGCCTTTGCTCAATCTGCTGCTGCCTTTTCCTCAGTTGTTCCTCCCCCAGATATTCACATAGCCCACTCTCTCACTTCATGAGGTCTTAGTTTAAATGTCATCTCTGCAGAGAGTATATACCTGGTCACCTAAAAAAATCTGTAACCTCTATCATTTACTACCCTGCTTTATTTTTCTTCACAACACTAAATTTGTTATGTTTGTATAATTACATGTTATTTGTTTATTTATTGTTGTTTTTGCTCACCAAAATACAAGTTCTGTGAAGGCAAAGGTGTGTTTGATTTGCTCATTTTATTTATTTTCATATCCTAGAAGAATGCCTTGTACATAATAGATGCTCAAAAAAATATTTGTTAAATAAGTGACTGAATGAATTTAAATATTTTCCCCAGAGCTAAATCATAACTCTTCTAAAAGCCAGAAGCTTAAAAAAAAAAGTAAAAGAAAAAAAAAGAAGCCCTTCAGCCCTTAGCGCGGTCTGCAGACACTTCACATCTGTTGTCTCATTTGATTCTGTGTTTGATGGTTCTTCTATTTGATAAATAAGATATGGGACCTATGAATGAATGGTTCATTACTTCCTTTAGGCCATGTGGTGAGTTGCTTATACAGAATCTATCTCAGTTCTCCAGATTCCAGAACCTGGTATCTTTCTAGTGGACAACATACAGGTGAGTTTTTCTCCCTCTTGCCTTTGTTTACACACACACACACTTTTAAGTTGGTAAGGTGATTTGGAAACTGAGCTGATTGAGTGAATTTTCTCTTCTCCCTTAGGGTATCCCAAGGAGGAATACCATGACTATAAGATCATGCTGGTCCCTTCAAAGGAAGGAAATAGTGTGAAATCAGTTCATTTTGGTGTGGCACCTGGTTCTCAAGGAGACAATAGCTCTGAAGAGGTCCAAACTCCCTCCTTGGGACTGAGCTGGAAAATGCATTGGATGAAGACTTATGAATATAATCTATCATTATTATGAGACTCGAAAACAGCAGGTCAGGATGTTCATGAATTTTCTCACTCATCAAGTATTTCCAAATGCCCACTACATGCCAGGCACTATGCTGGGTGTTATGAAAGTGGCAGAGAGGATCAGGTACAGCTGGGTTTTTCAGAAATTTACAATCTATGGAGATACAAATTACCAAAAAAAAAAAAAAAAAAAAAAAGGTAAATAATGGCAAGGAAATAAAAAAGAGGAAGTTTTTGTGAGTCAAGGAATGAATTGAAGATCTGAGAGTTAGAATTGATTACAGGGAGCAAAAACCAGAGGTATGATGAAAAGATAGGAAGTAATTACAAAAACATCTGAAATGAACATTTATAAATATGTGTGAATACATAATTTGCATTTATGACCACTTTTATTCACACGAGCATACCCTAGTCCCTGGTAGCATTTATTGAAATATACTTCTTACTGTCATTAGGGGAAGAAAACAATGAACTCCACTCCTGTTCAAAATAAAATGGTCAAAAGATAAGAAACCTCAAGCAATACACATTGCATTCCTATTTAAATTGAGGGGTTCTAAATATAAAGAACAATCTGGGGATGGCCTGAGAGGAGGGGAGTTGGGGGCTTGGAGAATGGAGTAAAGAGTTAAAGAAGTGCAAATTAGTAGTTGCTAGATGGTGGTGGGGATAGGGAGCAGGGCATAAGGAATGTAGTTAGCATTAATGTAATGGCTAGGTGGAGGGCCAGAGGAGAGAAAGAGCAATTAAGGGGATCATTTTATAACCTATATAACTGTCTAACCAAGTATTGTATACTTGAAACTAATAAAATAAAATTTTAAAAAATAATAATAAATAAATAAATCGAAGCATTCTACTATTAAAGAAATATAGTTATTCTCCTCCAGGTATTTTCTGGGTAGAAGGGGCAAGGTTCACATATGAATTTCACCTTTTACATGAAATGTTCCCTTGGTCATGTTTTGAAATGCACAATTAGTTGCACATTTTAAAAAATTACCGTCACTACTGATAATCCAAGCGCACCTTCAAGTCTTCTAGCCTATCTCCTTCCACCACTAGAGTGCACCAAAATATTTATTACCAGCATGAAGAGTCCAATGACTGTGGTTCAACTATAGGGTCTCGTCTTTTCTTTCTATTTGACAATTCTATCACATAAACATTTATATATCTGAGATATTATGCACGGTCCAGGACGACTAACTAATAGATAAAAAAACACCCCAGTAGTAAGAATCAGACAAGGATTATGACTTCATTCAGCAGTCAAAGATGTAATTAATTGCTCTTTTTTGTGTTTGTATTTTAAACTGTAAGTTTGTACTGGAAGTAGAGAAAAAAGTCTGTTTGGCAAATGTAATAGAACAACTTAAAATACACACAATCTTGGAAATTTGGCATTTTAACATGTCAGTGAGCCAGTGGTGTTCTACAAATTCCTAAAACACTCCAGGGAATACAAATTTTAAAAATCTAGACCATTATTAATATATTTTAGTATTAGTCAGTCTGCAAACATCTTAGCACAGCTTAGCACTGGGTGGGCTAGGTTCAAGGGTGGCTTTCATATGGAGGGTGGTATAAGTTATTGATTTGGCATTCTGATTGAAGGTTATGAAATATCTTGCTTCCAGAAATATTTCTCCTATAATAATTTATTCTATAATGTTTGTCTTCCCTTTAAATTTTACTATTAGAAAGTCATTAACTTAAAAGAAAAATTTATCCCAGAAAAATAACCAATAGAGATAATGATAATAATGGTGATGATGATGATGATGATGATGATGATGATGATGATAGCAGCAAACACTCACTTGGGTTTAATACAAGTAGAATATTTTTCTAAATTCTTTACGTGTATTAACTTATTTACCTAAAGTAGGTGCTAACATCATTACTGTCATTTTATAGATGAAAAATGTGAAATACAGAAAAGTTAAACAACTTGCCATGGTTGGATAGCTAGTAAATTGCGAAACCAAATAAACAGAGGCAGCTACATTCAAAACCATGCTTTTAACCATGACTCTATATGATGGCAATTCCCAAATTTATAACTCCAGTATATAAATTTCCTCTAAGTTGAAGACATGTATATATAACTGTTAACTTGACATTTTCACTTGGATGTCTCAAAAGCATCTCAGTGATAATGTGTCTAAAATTGATCTCTTTATTTCCACAACCATTCCCCAGAGGTCACACATGGATACACCCCAAAACAAATATTCTATTCTCTCCACCACCACATATCTCTCTCATATCAGTTAAAAATGCCACTATGAGACCTGACCATGAAAAAACGTGCCCGGCTCTTTCTGGTCTCTCACCATATGTATTCATAATACCTGCAGGTCTTATTAGTTTTACATCCAAAATGTGTTCCAAATCTTTCCACTCTCCCAAACTAAATTTAAACCACCAGCGTTACTCACTGCAATAGCATCCTATCTGGTGTCTGCATTTCCTTTCCCCATCTCTCTACCAGTAGTAGATCTATTTTTTACATGAAAATCACGTGAACTTTTAGAAACACCAGTTAAAAATGGTGTACCCTTCTGTAAAAACTTTCACTATTTCCCTATTGTACCTTAATATGAAATCTTTATTAAATGCTCTGTATCTTCTCTCCTTTTTTTTCTCTTTCTAATAGCCTCCTAGAACCATCCAATCCCTTGCTCACAGTGTTCAAGGTAGAGTACTGTTCTACAGATTCCTAGAGCATGCTAAGTTCATACTGGCACAGGATGTATGTGTGCATTTTCTCCTTGATTATGTTTGATTTTCCTTGCTCCTCGCATGGTTGGCTCCTTCTCATCCTTCAGTTTTTAGCTTATGCCTTCTCTTAGCTATCTTCCCTACCCATACTATGTAAAGTAGCATGCATTTATTCCTAACACTCTGTTTCTATACATCATAGTATTAACCACAGTCTATAATCATTTAGTTATTTATTATTTGTGTACATGTTTATTTTATTTCTCCCATGTCAATGTATATTCTGCAAGGTCAAAAAATTTATTATTTCTTATTCTCTATTGTATCCCCAGTGCTTAACCAAGAATTTGGCTTCCAGGGGACATTTAATACATTACTGTTGAATATTCTGTCTACAAGGAACACATTTAAAAATTTAGGACATGAAAAAGCTAAAATGAAATATATATTAGGCAAAGACAAACCAGAAGAGTTGAGGTAAATGTTAACCACAGGAAAATAACCCCAGACACCGACTTTAATAAAATATATAACCTACAACATTAACTGATTAAAGGATAAAACATATGGTCATATTCAACAGATGAAGAAAAAGCCTTTGATAAAATGGAGTGCCCATTTATAATAAAGACTGGTAGCAAATTAGTAATAGAACGCAATTTCCTTAATCTGATAAAAGGCATATTCAATACATTTTTCAGCAAATGCTATTTTTAATAATAAATGTTAGAAGCTTTTTTTTTTTATATATTCACATATAAAACAAGTTTGTCCACTATCACTATTCTCAACAGTGTGGCAATGATTTTTTAAAAAATATTAAAATTGGGAAGAAAAAAAACTTGTCATTAGTCACAAGTTTTTAATGAATGTTTATAAGTATGTCAAAAGATCCTACATTGAACAATTAGAATTCATAAGAGTTTTGGAAGTTATTTGTTCATTAGACTAATGTATCAAGAACAATGTATTTCTATATAGTAGCTTAGAGCTTGTTTTAATGTAATTTGACCTATTAAAATAACATCCTTTTCCCTTTTCAGAAGGCTATTTGACTCCTCAAGCTGTTCTCATCTAAGGCAAAGGAAGAGATTTTGAATTATAGGGCTATTAATTTTTGTTAAGGAAAGAACTAATATAAAGGAGAATAATTATACTTCCTAAAGATGAATGTGTTCTGCAGAAGGAAAATGAGAGCCTAGTGCCATTACATATCATTTCCCTGCCTCTCCTTACTCTACAAATAACCAAGATTTGAAATATTAATATTTTCATGATTATAAAACTTGCATAGAAATTTATTAAGACAGAAAGAATAAGTGAAAGGGACGCACAGACTAAGTTTCTGAAATGCACAGGCAAAGTTTTGTTTTGAAATTTCCGAACACAAATCTTTTTCTTGGTCTTTCAATCAAATATTTTTGGAAAATTTTTAAAAAATATTTTTGATGACTTTAAAAATATAATCACTCATGCTTTTTTAGATGCAACACTAAAGGCACAATTCATAAAAGACATAATTGATGAGCTAAATTTCATTAAAATTAAAAACTTTTGCTCAAAAAAAGACAGTCAAGAGAAGGAGAAAATAAGCTATGGACTGGGTGAAAAAAGTTGCAAAAGCCACACATGATAAATGACTGTTATCCAGAATGTAAAAAGAACTCTTAAAACACAACAATAAGAAAATAAACAAACTGATTAAAAAATGGGTCAAAGATCTTAACAGATACTTTACCAAAGAAGATATACAGATGGCCAATAAACATATGAAAAGATGCTCATTATCATATGTCATCAGAGAAAAGCAAATGGAAAAACAGGACACCACTACATACATATTAGAATAACACTGACAATACCAAATGCTACTAAGAATGTGGAGCAACAGGAACTTTCAAATGTTGCTTATGGGAATGCAAAATGGTATAGCCACTTTGAAAGATAGTTTGTTGGATTCTTACAAAACTAAACATATTCTTACCATATGATCCAGCAATCTCACTCCTTGGTATTTACCCAAAGGAGTTGAAAACTTACATTCAATTGCTAAAGCTTGGAAGCAAACAAGATATCTTTTAGTAGGTGAATGGATAAATATAGTGCGTTATGGCCAGACAAAAGAATATTGTTCAGGCTAAAAAGAAATGCTCTCTCAAGCCATGAAAGCCATTGAGGATAAATGCCTATTACTAAGTGAAAGAAGCCAATCTGAAAAGGCTATATATTGTATGATTCCAACTATAAGACACCTTGTTTTCAAACTTCTAGCCTCCAGAACTGTGAGACAATGAACTTCTGTTAATCTAAGCTACCCAGTTTACATTGTTTTAATAGCAACCCTAGGACAGTAATACAAAGCTATCATAGTTTTATGTGCTGCATTTTGTGCCCCCCTAATTTATACATTGAAGTTCTAACTCCCTAGTACCTCAAAATGTGACCGTATTTGGAAATAGGGTCTTTAAAGAGTTAATTAAGTTGAAATAAGGCTGTTATGGGGGATCCTAATTCATTCCGATTGATGTCCTTATAAGAAGAGGAAAATTTGGACATATAAAGACATACCAGGGGCATGTATGCACTCAGAGGAAAGATCAGGAAAGGACACAACAAGAAGGTGGCCATTTATATGCCAAGAAAAGCCTCAGATGAAAGCAACCACACAGACACCTTGGTCTTGAATTTCTAGCCTCCAGAACTGTGAGCAAATAAGTATACATCATTTAAGCCATCCTGTCTGGTATTTTTATGGCATTGCTAGCAAACTGATATAAACAAAAAAAAAAAAGAATGAAGTTTTTAAATTAAGCTGTGGCTATGGGAATGAAGAGAATTGCAAGAGGTTTGAGATTTAGTAGCAAGATATAATTAACACAATGTGGTGAGTCATTAAGTGTGCTGAGAAAAAGGGTGATGGAAAGGAGTTTGCATTGGACCACTGGGTTGGTTTTAGTGTTTATCCCTGAGAGAGGAATGAAGAAGAGCCGTAAGGAGGAAAGGAGAATTTAGACTTTGTTGGCAGGCATGCTGTGAGTTTGAGGTGCGGTGGCTGGGTCTGAGATAGAGAATTACAGCTATTAGAGTCATTGTTATATAGAAAATCCTTGGAGTAATGGGAGATTATACGATCACTTAAAAAGAAGGAAAAGAGAGCTGGGAATCTGAGGAACGCTGACACTTAAGAAACAGGCTGAGGAAGAGGAGGCCATGAAGATGGTGGTAGAGTGATGAAGGGTTATGAGTGGGCCACAGAGGAGAGAGAATGTGTCAGATCTAGCAGTCAAGAAACTATTGACACTCTCTGCCAGTACATTTTCATTTGAGTGGTAGTGGCAAAAAGTAGACTCCAAAGGTAAGCTGTAGGGTACATGAGAGGAAAAAAGTAATAAATGCAGGGGACTCAAAAAAGAAAACAGCACAATATTTTGGTATCATAGAAATTATTAACATCAAGGGATGATTTTTGTAAGGTTAGAGACAGCTAAAAGTATGCTCAAGTGTTGTTCGTCAGGAGTCGATGGAGAAGAAGAGAGATCATTAGCAGGGAATGTATAATGGAGTAAGTGAGCAAGTGTAGACATCAAATTGAGGAATTAGACTTACATAGAAGAACTAGTTCATTGGGAGAGCAAAAGTGAAATAAGAATAAGGTATGAGGAAATGTTGGTAGGGGGATATGAATAAATCAGTGAATGAGGTTGCAGAAAACTGAGATTCTATTTTTGTTGTGAAATAGGAGAGCGGGTCATCTTTCATAGGTGATGGATAAAATGAGGGAGAAGACAGAGAAGCAGGAAGTTTGAGGAGAGCTGAGAGGGATTACATAGCTACTATGATGAAAGAAAAAGAGTACTGCCTGAGGACAGACAGAGAGCTATCAGGGCTGTGTAAGGGACTGGCTGTTTGTTGCTCCTGAACTCCTCCACTGTACAACTTTTTCTCTAGCAATGCTCAGTCATTCAGGACTAGATGCTGAGAAAGCAGCCTAGGCTGTGGATTTAATCAGTTCAAGTTAATTTTTCAAGTATTTATTAAGTACCTAGTTAGTGCCTGTCAGAGAGTTAGAGCCTGGTGATATGAAGAAGAATGAGACTTGGCCACAGCCCTAAGTACTTGATGATCCCTGAAATTTCTACTATATAGCCAGAGGATTAAGTCAAACACACATTAAACTTCATAAAATGCAAAATATAAGGGTGCAAGTAAGAAACCATTACACAATTATGAGGGTTCAAAGAATATGTCAGAGAGAGAGGGAGAGAGAGGGGGAAGAAAGAGAGAGAGAGAGAGAGAGAGAGAGAGAGAGAGAGAGAGAGAGAGAGAGAGAGAGAGAGAAATTAAGAGCCTGCTACGTGACCAAAACTCTGCCAGGAGTTTTACATTTGTAATTTAACTCTTAGCACAAGTCTATGTGTTTGGTATTATTGTTACCTCTATTTCTCTGATGAAAAAGTAATCTCAGAGAGGAACATAATTTAGGGGAATGAGAAGTTCTTCATGGGTAGTTGCTATTTAGAACAGGCTTTGGAGGTGAATGAAGTTTTGCTAAATAAAGATGAGGGACTGACAATAAGTTATTCTGTTTGATGAGATTATTTTGCAGTTTGGCCTTGGATAGAAAGCTCAAAAGTTTGGCGTTTTATTTTGCAGCTACTGAGAAAGAACAGAAGGTTTTTGAACAGAGATTGACATCTTCAAATCTTCAGTAGCCTTAGGCAACACGAATTGGTAAAAGGTAAGAGTGGGCATGGTGAGACCAGTTGAGAAGACATTATAAGTATCTAAGACAGGGGGGCAAGGAGAAATGAGACCAGGGTGCTGTCCCTTGCTCCCTGTCTAATTCTGTGCTTTGGACATGCCATTTATCATCTTTCAATATCAATTTCTCAACATGAAGTCAAAAAGATTGGAAGGAAGAGCATCCAAGGGCCCTTTGAAGAATATAGTTTTATGATTCTGAGGTCCTGAACAGGAGAGTTGGCAGTAAGAAGGAAAAATGTGGGGTAGAGGGAATTTAGAACCCTCGGAAACTCTAGCACGATATAAATACAAATAAATTATGTTCCTCTTTACTTCCATATTCAATCTTTACCCAGTTAGGTAAGTTGATTACCGGGTTTCCTCTTACAACGCAATCACAAATGTAGACATACACATAAGCAGGCACTCATTCTCAGAAGATGAGATAGAACACTTGCTGTTGCTAATCACTCCTCTGGTCTAGTTTCTACTCCATTTTTTCACACTCAGTTTCATCCTATTTTTAGGAAGTTTTCTCATACTCAAGACATCCCAAGACGAACTCATGACGTTCACATCTTTGCCCCTCCCCAATAAGTTTTTTTCTTTCCAGTATTTCATCTCTTGGAACTGACTATCATCTTCCCAGGTGCTCAAGTCATCATGATATTCTCCCTGTCCCTCTCATAGGCAATCATCCAGTCCCACAGATTCTATCTCCTCAAATACTGCAATTCAATCTTTCCCTCTTCATTCTCCTAGTGGAGGTTCTCATAACCTTCCATTTGGATCATGTCAATAACTACCTAATTAATTTATTTTTCCATCACAATCCATTCTCTACACTATTTTGCTAAAAAATTTATTTCTGATCATTTTTTTTATGCTTAAGAGTCCAGAAACTTGATTTAAAGCTCATCCACATTCTACATTCTATAATATGTTATGTATATTTGCATATATATCCACTCTCTTCTTCAATGTTTGCAAAAATTATTTTTAAATAGTATATATATAATATGTATACATGTATACATATGTGTGTGTGTGTGTGTGTGTGTCCAAGAAAGGCACATGTAAGAATGTTTGGAAAAGTATAATTTGAATGCCCCAAACCAAAAACATTAATTAAAATTTCAATCAACCATAGAATTGTTAATTGTGGTATACTCACACAGTTGAAAACTTTAGATCAATGAAAATATACATAGTATAACAAAAAGAAACAAATAAACCTCACAAAAATGTAATATTGAGGTATAAAATCCAGACAAAAAATATATACTATACAATTCCATCAACATAAAGTTCAAAACCTGGCAAAACTAGAAATGAGGAGTAGTGCCCCAGAAGAGCCTCAAGAAATGGTTTCTTGGTGCTGATAATGTATTTTTTTATCAAAGTGGTGGGCACATAGGTGTATTCACTTAGTAAAAATTCATCAAGCTGTACTCATTTCAGTGTGTATAGTTATTTAATAAATAACTTTACTAAATGAGTAAATTTTATAATTATGTAAAATATGGCAGGACAACGATTAAATGCTGAAGAAATCAGGATAAAAAGAGAATAAGAGAGAAAAAATAGAGAAAATGCTTATGTACAATGTGTTAATTATGAAGTCTACTTCAGTGGCTGTAGCTGCCCCACAAGTTAACTTGGAGCTTCCTAACATATCTTCCGTTATTATTCCTAACAAGTGTAATGAACAACATGCTCAATAACATTCCATGAATAAAGGATTTGTCTATTGTAATTTTCTATAATGAAGGCTGTTGCCATCAAAATCAGTAGCAATTTAGTAAGAAAAATTCAACTGAGTGTTAAAACAATGCAACTCAGCTAAGTAGCTCTCTCATACTCTGTCTTGATTTAAGACTATCTTTTAAAATATTCAGAGCCATTAGACTGAATATCTTTCAGATAACCTTCCATGGATGTTGATCCTTTCGATTGGACTTAAGAGATGAATGGCAGTTTTTTTTTGAGGTAATACTTTCTAGTAAGGGGCTGGAGTGCAGACAGTCTAGGTTTCTGATTAAGAGCAACTCCATATATTTTCAATCGCTCTAGAACTGGGTAAGGTCTACATACAACAAAAAAAGTTGAGCAGCTTGCCTAGCACATTTGGCTGACTATTTGGCCAGCACAGCTCTAAACATAGGTTGCTCAAAGGAATGCCTAGAAGTGAGGTCCAAATTTCCCTTAGGAAACAGATTTGGCTTCAGTATAACACAGAAATACATGAGTAGCCAAAGCTCAATGTTCTGTGCTATTAAGTATTACTGGAAATTTTTTGAAACAGGTGTTACTAATCACTCACTATAGCCATAAAAATATCACAATAGAGCAACTTCCTGGTGATCCCTGTGAGGTAGATTAACTGTGAAATGTGCTTTCTTGGTAGCTGAGAGATTTGACCTGGTGTATGAAATTGTTAAAGGTAAGCCAAATAAATATTGGAAGACTTCTGCCATAAAATATTATTTTTGTTTTAGAACCTTGAGGCATTGTTTCTAAAAATAATTAGTTTGTGTCTCATTGCTTTCTAAGGCAACCCTTACTATGCAGCTTCATAATCAAGTTATTGTCATAGAGAAAAATTTTACCTTTCTATTTTCAGTGGCAGAATAGTATGCATCTATTTAACCCAGAAAAAAGAAAACAAGTCATTAATGTACAAATTCAAAAGAATAGTGAAGAAAACACATTCCTGGTTTTATACTACTTGAAATTGTCACTCAAGGATCTTGACTCTGTGGTATTAAGTTACAATTGTAAATTAGAGTTAATTGTGAATTTATACAGTTAATTCCATAAACTTTTGGCCATATTAATCTATGCAATAGTATAAAATACCAATATCTAATAAAAGCTAGTTTCTATTTTTGTTTTTTACTCAGATCCTTAGAGTAAAATATAGGTATAGTGTAAACATAATGGTTGCTTTGATCAAATCTTGTGAAATGCACTAAATTAAACATTTATCTTGTGTGATATGAATTCATTTTGGTAACTCATATCCTCCAGATTATCTAGGGTCAAAAAATATTTAACTCTCTCTCTCACCTTATACACGTAGCTTTTATAAATATTCTATTTATTATTTTTTCCTAAAATATTTTTGCCTTGGGGTAGCCTAGCATGGTGATCAAGAGCATACTTTCTGAAGCCATATGATTTCAGTTTTAGCCTTGGGTCTACCAACTCCCTACTGTAGTCTTAAGCAAAGTCCTTAAACTCACAAAATTTCAGTTTAATATTTTGTAAAAATTAAAATAAGCATAATACTTATTTCATGAATTTATTAGGAGGAGTCCATAAGCTAATGAATGTAGAATATAGAGCTGGGCAAAGAATAAGTATGTGGTATATATAAGCTGAATGAATGAATAAATTAATGAATAATTAAGAAAAGTCAGCAGATTCCATTTTCTTCTCTATTTTCGATACCTGTGATTTGCAACACATTAAAATAGCAAAAGAAAGGAAAAACCAAAAAAGTTATAATAAATAATGTGTCCTTGTGCACTACTGTGGAAAGTTACTAAGGACAAATTATGCATGAAGAATTCGATCATTCTCTTTTCACTACGTGACATAATTAATGAGTAAAAGGTCTCCAGTTAGTATCATTTTTGTGTTTTTTAAAGATATGTTGGCTATAATGCTGAACAAATGCTACTTTAAACAAAGCTATGAAGACATGCATACAGTTCCCAAGTCAAAGAGAAGTCCACAAAAGACAAAGATGTATTTAAAAACCTTAGAATTTGAAACATTGATTTTATAAGTTTACTGATTGCTTTCAAATGGCAATAGTGATTCAATTTATTCATTAGGTATTTATTGACGACTATATTTCCATTAATGGTAAATATTTTTTCAATATCTTTTACATGACCTACATAATTTATCTTATTGAATTCTCATAAAAGTTCTGCAGAATGGGTATTACACTCTTTTAACCTGTTAAGTGGATAAATTATGACTGGTACCAGAACTTTCTTGATTGAAATGCTCTGATCATTTTTTTACAGTTTAGTCTTTAGCACATAATGTTGTTGTCATTCCTATTATTATTTTTAACATATTGGATTAGACTTTTGATACTATATAAATGATTATGCAACTGATTCTTTCTTTAAAAATCTTTATAATTTACAAAGTAATCCAAAATATTATCAAATTTAATCTTTGTCATAATCCAACAAAGTAGAACTTTTTCTTTTCCCATTATATAGATAAATGAACTGAGGCTAGAGAGGTCAGTTAACTTGCTCAAGGACTCATATCCATTAAATGCAAAACTAAATCTAAACTGGGCTTTTCTTCATTAATAACAAATTAGATATAATTTTTAAAAACAATGAAATATAACTTTCTCCTATTAAATTGGCAAATATATGAACACAATAATATGCAGTATTTTCAAAGCTATATGGAAATTATCACTTTTACATTATGTTGGGGAAGTGTGAATTGGTAAAATCATTTTAAAAGGCCATTAGACAATGTATTTCTTTCTACGAGTTGATTATATTTTTCTGCTTCCTTGAAGTCAGACTTGGCCATGTGACTTGATTTGATTTGGTCAATAAATTTTTGTAAGCTAAAGAGAAACTTGAAAGGCATTCAAGTACTTCATTACTCTCTCCCTACTGTCTCAATAACTGGCAGTGTCTGAGAGAATGATTGCTCTGATGGCCTGGTCCCAGAGTGAAGATGACATGGAGCAGAGCCCAAGCAACCACTGATAACCACTGTCATGAACCAGTGTCTTAAGCCTCTGTATTTTGAGTTGCTATTAACTCTATAAAAACTATCAGAAATTTTTCCACTGAGAACCTATCCTAAAGAAATAGTTAAGTAAGTTCACAAAATTTTAGCTAACTTTATTCTCATGATGGTAAACTAAATGCCAATTTATTAGAAAATTTTCAAACAAATCATAATATATTCAGAAATTCAAGATAACAATAAATAAAAAAGATTAAACCTCAAATATTAAATAATTATAATTTTTAAAATTCTTTCAGAAATAATATATAGCAAAGTGTTTACAGGATTATTTCTAGATGGTTTGCACTTATTTGTTGTTTAATTTTTGATTTTTTATTAATTTATTTTTATGATGACATTGATTAACAAAATCTGATGTTTCAGCTGTATATTTTAACAGTAAGGCATATATATATATATATATATATATATATATATATATATATATATATTACATTGTGTGTTCACCCTCATAGTTAGATTTCTTTCTGTCACCACATATTTGACCCCTTCTACCCCATCTACCTCTCTCCTCCCTCCTCTCCCACTACCCTCCAGTAACCACTAGTCTATTGTCCATGTCCATGAGTTTCTTTTTGTTTGTCCTGTACTATTGTTGCTTTTAGGTTTATAGTCCACATATAAGTGATATGTGATTTTTCAACTTTTTCTGTCTGGCTTATTTCACTTAGCATGATTATCTCGAGGTCCATCTATGTTGTTGCATTTAGTTTTAAATCTTTTTTATTTGCATTTTCAATTTTTCTTCAATAAACTTTTTAAAAATATGAGAATAGCAACAGCAATAACAAAAACAAAACTTATACATTCTGATCCCAAACTCTATTCTCTTTCCATCATATCCTGCTATATCATTAATGGAAAACCTATGTATTTCTATAATAAATAAAAAAGATTCCATGAAGGCTTTACTTTGGCCACTGCCTTCTATTTCTCTTCTAGAGCCAACAATCAGACACTACTTTGAGGGAATTCATTCATAATGATAGCAGTTTTCTCTGGAATGCTTACAAAGCTGGAATATAATTCTCTGGCAAATTAAACAAAAATTTTGCCTCTCTGTCTTTACTTATGGGCTGAAATAAGAAATGTGATGTACTCAGAGTAAGGCAAACTGCCAAAACACTGTGCCCTTTGGTACCTCTCGAACTGTGAAGGTCAAGAAGAGCAAGGAAACACTGAGAAATTGTCACAGACTAAAGGAAACTGGGGAGACATGACAACTAAATACAAAGTGATACACTGGATTGGATCTTGCAAAAGGAAAAGAACATTAATGAAAAATTGATGAAATCCAAAAGAAATTCTAGGTTTAGTTAATATAAGTACAAATGCCAATTTTCCAGTTTTGGCAAATGTAACAAGGAGAGTAATGAAAGATGTTAACAGTGGATAACTGGATAAGATGTGGAAGGCAGAATAATGACTTTCCAAAATGTCCATGTTCCAAACTCTGGAAACTATGACTCTCATAAACTATATGGCAAAGGCGAATTAAGGTAGAAGATGGAATTAAGTCTGCTTACTCAGTTGATCTGATACTAGGGAGATAATCCTGTATTATCCATGTGAACACAGTGTCATCAAAAGGGTCCTTGAATGAAGAAAAGGTAGGCAAAAGATTCAATGTCAGAGTGATGCAGCAGAAGAAAGACTTGATAGGCTATTGCTGGCTTTGAAGGTGCAAAGGGATTACACATTAAGGATATGTGGGAAGCTTCTAAAGCTGAAAAAGGCAAGGCAATAGATTCATCTCTGGCTCTTCTGGATGGAACACAGCCTTGTCAGCATCTTAATTTTACCCAATAAACTCCACTTTGGACTTCTCATCTCCAGAATTGTAAATCTGTTTTTTTTTAAGCCACCAAATTTGTGATAATTTATTACAATAGCTATATAAAAACTAATATAAGAGGTATACTCCCTGGACTATCTTTGCAACTGTTCCATAATTCTAAAATCATTCCAAAATAAAATTTATTTAGAAAAAATATTGTGACTTTAAGAAAAGTTAAGATGCATTTATAGATCTGCAGTCATTCAAAGGATTCCTCAACAGAAGACTGAACTCTAAAATATGTTTCAGTTTCCTGCTCGTGGGCCCTGTTTCCTAGTCTTGCCTCCTCTTCATCTCCCCAATTCTAATATCTGAGTCAGAGACCAGGTCCAGGTAGCTAGGATTTGACATCCCTCCCACCTCTCATGAATCTCTGACCTCCACCTCTTCTCTAGTTGGTGGTTTTGCCACTCCTGCTTAGGTGCTGACAGCTCAAATAGTTGCCACTACCTCCCACAAGGGCAAAAACAACCCTTTTATATGTAACACATTTTACTGAGGGCAAAAATTTCTAAAAGAGCTAGCTGTATTACCATAGCAACTGGATAGGCATGAAAACATGCAGTCAATTCATTTGTTGAGGCTACAGAGTATCAAAAAACTGTGGGATCAGCAAACCAGTTTGAACAGTCCTCCTTCCTCACCAGACCTCAGCCAGTCCTCATTGTCTACCATGCTGTCAGTATCAGATGTTTTCCAGATGAAAGACAGTATTATCTTTCGAGATACAAAGAGTACATGTACTTAAGGAGTACAAAAATCATCTTCCAGAAAGAGGGAATAATAATCAAAGACCTTCCTTAGTTTTCGTTGTTGTTTACTTTTTGTCGTTGTTGTTATTGTTGACTTCTCGAATATAGTTATTTCATATGCATAGGGTAAGCCTTTAAAGAAAATTGCGTGTCCTCAAATTCCAGGGAGTCTTCTCTGATCTGAATTATTGTTCCTAATTCTATGTGTAGATACTGTCACTAGTGTTTAGGCATTGTGGTTGAATCTCAGCTTTACCATGTATATATACACTGTGTGCAGGTCAGGAGACTTGAAGGGTATTCCTGGGTTGTAATCTCTATCTCTAGGTTTTCTGTGAAGTATCAATGTCATGTAACAGGAACTCAGTTATTTGTAATTATCTTCTTCTCCTTCCCTTTTTCTTTGGGTCTTCATAGTCTCCAAATATACCCTGTAAAATTACAGGTTACATAATCTGGAAAGATGACTAAATACATAAACTTTTAGAATTCCAAACATCCACAGGAATACTTTGGTTCAAATCTTCATCATATAGATATGGAAACTGAAGTTTGGATACACTGTGAGCTCACCAGAGCATCAATTACTGGCTAACCTAAAACCAAAATCGAAGTATTTAAAGCTTTGTGTTCCTTCCTCTAGCAGCAAGTCTCTAGCTAATTCCTTGAGTATAAGCCATATGATGGTGATTAGTTGAAAAATTCATAGGGATATACAGAAAGGACATAGCCCAAGTGACAGGCTGGAACTTTGAAAAGAGAATTAGAAACACCTCAATTATCAAGCCTTCTGCAAATGTAAGTCTTGTTCATGCTCTTATAAATATGTGTGTAATCAGGAAAATATTCTGAGGCAATTAATAAAGAAATCTGAGAGCAAGACATTGGACTTTGGTAGCTTTATGTCATTATATGTCTTGTTTTCCATGATATTATAATATTATTTTTGTCTAAAATAACCAGTCTATTTTGGATTACCCCTGTGGAAGAACAAAAGAATGATCTCTTTAGCATGGTCTAGCATTTGCAGCTCTTGAAACACTACAGTATCTTAGAGGAAGAAATCATTTAGCATTCTGTAACTTCATCTTTTCTGATTTGATGTAAGTGGAAAAGAAAGAAACAAGAACATTCATTTTACATAATTATTAATGAAGAAAAGAAAACATATATCACAAATTGTCCACTGAGAGCAGATGACATTTCTTTCCTAGATGCATTGTTACAAGGAAAGACTGCGTGATGATTAGTTGACCCTTATCCTCCTTTCTAGATAATCAGCAATATTCTTTAATATGCTTTTATTTATATTTTTGTAAAAAGGAAAATCAAGGTATGGAGCTATAATTTGTTTTTCACCTTAAAATCTTTTTTGGAGTATAGGGGATGGAAGAGAAGGAGGAATGGATTTCCACAGCCCCACTCACATCAGTCTAAATCTTAAAATAATATGCCCTTTGGCAATCACTAAATCTTGTTATTGGTTTGAAGCAATAAATCTTCCAAGGCATTGAAAAAAAAACCACCATTGCAGTAATGAGATTACACTGAAAATAAAGCGGTGGATTAGTACAATCTAATTTGGAAGTGATGAAGTACATATGATGTCCAAGTAATTATTCCTGCACAGTTCTCATCCGTGGGGAGCTCAGAGTTATTGGACACTGCACTATGTTAATGATGCCACTGCCTGACATTTGGGTGAATGTGCTTACCGTCTGCTGTGTCGCCTCTCCTATTGTTAATACCAACCATTGAGTCCAGCAGCCACATTCATAATGCTGCTGCAGACAGCCAGAGCTGAATGTGTATGTGTGTATACGTGCATGGGCATGCCTGTGTGTGTGTGTCCTCTTTTTTAGACCCCTGTTGTTGTTTTCTATTTTAAAATCTGGGCTGAGACAAAGGCTATCCGAAATACTGCTAAATGTAGAATTAAAAATCCAAATACATTTCTCTGAGCTTTATTTAAAAACTTAGACCAAGCTGACCATTTGAATTCTCATTATATTCCCTTGTCTTTTAAAAGCATAAATCTAGACCCAAACTTGGCCAAAAGCAAGTTGTCAGGTAATATTACTTCATATGGTCAGTGAAACTATTTCTAATAAAATGTTCTCTACACCTTGATGATGGAAATCTCTATTAAAACAATGGCAAGTGCTTTTTGTGATACAGAATTTCCAAATTAAATGTGAAAACTTTGTTTAGGAAACTTGAAGTACTGACCAAACTCTAAGTAAAGAAAAATCAAAATTGTTAAAAATTTTTCAATCTATCCATAATTTAATAAAGCTGCACATGTAAGAGACATCCCAGGAGACTAATATAAGAGATTAATATCAGAGGGCTCCTCAGAGGAGGAGAGACTTGGACGGAGGAATGGATGGATGGATGGATGGATGGATGGATGGATGATGATAGGCATAGGCAAAGTCAAAGAGGAAAGGATGCAGTCCCAGTCAAAAGACTGACTTCAGGAAAGGCTCCACAATGACAGTTTGCTTGGCAGATTTAGAGTTAGTTTTACACCTATTTTTGTGTGTACATTTTCCTCTTTCTCAAATAACTGGCTTCTTCCTCCTTCTTGTGCATAGTGAGAAAGATATCCAAAATAGATCCTGAGCGTTTTTTCTTACACCTGAGATCCGAAAGTTTTAAAAGAGGTTCTTTGGCTCAGTTTGAGTTAGATTCCATTCCTGGGTCCACTTAATAGTGACCTAGGGGCAGGAGAAAAACTAAAACATAGCTGCTTCCACTGCAAATGTAAATTTGGATGTAGGAGCAATTCCTGGAAATGGAGTATTGATCAGAAAACCCATGGATGTCTACCACATGTTATTTTTTTAATTACTTTACTCCTAACCATTGAGGGCCATAGGAACTCTTTTTTAAAAACAACAACAACAACATTGAAAAATAAAAACACTGCTTCCTTTGGAAAGGAATTGCTCTAGTTTTCACTCACACTCAGCAGCAAATCCTTACTCTCCATTCTAAATAGGTCACCATAGACGCTGTAATACTAATCTTCATGTCTTGATTCTTTCTGTGCCCATCCTCCTTGGGGTAGTAACTGATTTGGAAGGTCCCACTTAACACCTCATTTGCCTAAAAAACAGCCTCGCTGATTGCTCCAACTTTATGCTTGACCTCAGATTCCAGATATGTCACCTTGATTCCTTCTATCTTGAGTGATAATCCACTGATCCATCAAGTCCAAATAGAAAGATGCTATTTAATCAGAAGGATATTCAAGATTGACAACCCAGAGAAATGAGAACAAATTTAGAGCCAAAGAATAAAGAAAAAATGAAAAGATAGAAAAAATGAAAATTTGGCAACCATGAAATTTAAGAAAATGGAGTGAGCTATACAGCATGGAATAGTTAAGACAGAGGTTTAGGAAATCAGATATCTAAATACTGCCTATAATCCTTTTCCTACTAAGCAGGATTTCTGCTGCAGGGAAAGGGACATTCAAAAGGCACTGATACACAGCTCAGTTTACTCATTTAATAGTCAAGAATGAGATTATAAAATGATTTATGGACAGGGTAAAGTGAGAAGGCAAGAAATGAATTTCCTTGCCCTAGGAGCAGAGGACAAGTACTATATCCTAAAAATAAATTACAGAATAAAAATGGTTGGTGGTGAATGGTGGAGTGATAGTATTGGTAAAATTGTTGGGGAATCCAGAAATTCCTATCATGGGGAAAAGCAACTAAAATTTGCTGATCCAGCAGGCACCGCTCTAGTTGCTTTATATTCTCCATGTCTTTTGCTTGAGAGATGAATTCTGCAAGGTATGTATTTTTATTATTCCTATTTTATAGAGGAATAACATTGAGGCTAGATGAGATTGAGGAATGGACTAAACATCACATATGGTAGATAGAACTGGGATTTTACACTGAGTACATCTTATCACTAAATCTGTAAGCTTTCAACTATATAATGCTGAAGGTTAATTAAACTCCTATTATGTCTGAGGTATAGTGTGGAATTTGTATCCTAATTATTCTATAGCAATCTGTGTGTGTGTGTGTGTGTGTGTGTGTGTGTGTGTGTGTGTGTGTGTGTAACCTATCATTTAGGGAGAATCATTGAAATACTTAGACCTAAATAATAGAAGCAAAACTTCCTTGCTACCTTTGCTATCTTCCAAACAAGTACTCTCAGTGGGGAAAAGCTTCAAAAACAGCTTGGCCTTGGTTATGCACAAAGCAGTAGAAAAAATAAACAAATTCTTTATTCCAGCCCATTTTCTTTCTCCTACTTCTCAGGTCCCCAAGGTATAAATTCAGGCAATGGGTATGAAGTTGGTTCTGCTTTCTTTATAAGTTTAAAGAAAAGGCAGAAATAGTAGGTGCAAACCACCTCATCACATTGCCATCCTGGTTATGAGTCTGTCCTGCCTATCTCAGAGTCTGACTAACTGGCACACTGTCTGGCTTTAAAGCCCTGAGTCTAGGTCATATAATTCTAGGCTGCCTGTCAACTGTCAATTTCCTGTGGTACCTCCATGTGCACAGGTAAAAAATACCCCATTCCTCAGTCTGAGTTGAGAATACACACACACACACACACACACACACACACACAATTTTGAGATCAGACTTTATCTTTAATAAGCTGTACAGATCTGAAGGTATGGTGAAAAAATTTTTATATATTGTCTCATTTAAATCTCATAGCAAGATGGGGAGTAGAAATCATGACTTTCATTTTATTGACAAGGGATCTAAAGCTCAACAAGTTTAAGTTAATTTATTGAAGAGGCAGTATAGTGATGTGGTTATAACCTAAATCTGCATCCAAGTACCACTTATACCTGTCTTTCCTTGGACAAGTTACTTAACCAGTGTCTCAGTCTACTCACTTGTGCAACAAAAAAAATAACAATAACAACAAAACAATTTCTTTACTTCCACGAAGTTGTTATAAGAGTAAAATAAAACTGTATACACACAAACTATGCTTATCACCTTATTTAAGGTCCAAAATGGAAGATATTAATTTGAGGCAGAGTCAAGAGTTGAATCCAAAGCAATACTCTATTCCCTCTATTATATTGATTCTCTAATTGCTTAACTATTCCAGTAAGATTTTAAAGCAATGGAGTAATTCAGAAAAAAACAAAAACAAAAACAAAAACAAAAACTAGAGGCTGCTCTGCATTCATAGGCCAGTATCAAGGTTCCTCCTCCTTCTCACTATCTCAATGTTGCTCTGCCACAGGTATCTTTTGCTCCCAGCATGCACCAGGCATTCAGCATAAACAACTCTGGTCCTGCTAAATATTGCATTTCCCTCCCCATTCATTATTTCATTTAATCCTCACCAGGCATCTGGGCCCATTTCATAATTGAGGATCACAAGAATTTTAAAAATCTACTAGGTTGGGATAAAGCTCTTGTCCTCCTATTTTATCATGCAGCACAATGCAACATTTTTAGCAAAAGTTCTCATTCTCCAGTTCTGAAAGAATATAAAATTATCAATCCATGATCCACTTGCAAAATATTCTAACTAATGTGACGGATGATTGTGTATTTTGAAAGTGAGGGGGAAAATGAGCCATTCTACAAAATCTTATGGTGTTAGACATTTCTGTAACACTTCCAAATCAGTAATTACAGTGTCTAGCAGTTAATCATGGAGAATGTACCTTAATTAAATCAAATTCCTTGTAAATATTCCTCTTTAACACATCAAGATGTTTGGCCAAACCAATTTTATGCACGGAATATGTTCCAAAACACCATAAATCTTCTTAGTCCCAGAATCTCTAATAGCATTTGTCTCCATAAAATGCCTCTCAGAACCTCTGCTTCTACAAGCAATGGGAGGACCATAAGGTTCTAGATAGTTTCTAAGAAACTAAAAACTTCTTAAACAACTATGCTTTAGAAATTATGTTATATTCTAAGAATGCTTAGGCAACTAAGAAATAATTAATGTTTTAAAAGTCATTTTCTAATACAAGAGACCCTCATGTCAACAAATAATTACAACAGAGAGTGACAAATACTATATAGAATTCTGTGCAATATGTTGTAGGCAAAGAGAAACCTGAGAAATTCAGGGAAATGAGGAGAGGGAACTGAGGAGAACTTAGTTTTCAAAGTTTGATCTAGAAGGCTCTGTGAAAATACACCAGAAAAACAGAACAGGGAAGGGCATAATCAAATACTCTGAGGCATAAATCATCATGTGTTTTAAGAAACTGAAATATCCAGAGATTGGGGTTAGGAGAAATGGTAAGAGATGAGCCTAGAGAGAAAGGTGCACACAGACAGAGGTACTGCCTGTCTGGGGGAATGTGCAGGCCATTTAAAATGTTTAGACTTTCCTGTAAATTGCAAAGTCTTCTAAGAGTCATCAGGTGTTGCATACACTCTTTAAAACTGCATAAAATACTGTACAGCAGTGTACAGGAGAAGGGTGGTGATCGAAGAAAGGAAGAGGGCTCACAGCTTTTCTCAGAGTCTCACTGTCTCCATGACTTAAGAATGAGACTGAGATAATAAGGTTTATTTTTCACCTTGTAGTTTCTTGGGGGAGAGTTTAGAATTGAGAGTATTGCCTTTCTCCCTAAGCATCCTAGAAGGCTCCACGTTTGTGATAGAAAGTAGAGGTGATGTAGTCATGGTGTTCTTTTAGTTTCAACTCTGATTGGCCCGGGGGAGAGGTGAGGGGGTGGGGCAAGCACAAGCATAATTTAGGGTTTAAGGACTATAACTCCAGCCCCGCATTTGGACCCTTGCCATATTTCCTCAACCTCTTCTGCAACTTGGCTTTTCACAGCTTGAGCAACATGTAGGCTCATTCCTGCTCCACTCAGCCTGCTATAGCTTCAGGCCTGGAAGCAATACACAAAGACCCAAATAAAGAACACGTTTGTTAACAACAGCCTTTTAAAATATCAGCTCCACTCTCTAATCAGATGATTACCAAACCATACCAGCACTCTGAGTTTATGCTGGAGAATATAATCTAGAACTTGCTGTTTACCAGTTATAAGCAAGTCTCTTTGTAAAATATAATATGCAGAGAGGATTACCTTAGTAATAGTCCAACAATTTTTTTTCCTTCGAATAGTCGACATTTAGTTCTTAAATAAATAAAATGTCAGAGAGATGAGTACCTAGACTACATTGTCTTGACTCCTCTTAATAAAATTGCTTTTACTAAATTACAATTGCTATTAAAGAGATTAAAATTCACTGAGGAATATTAAAATCAGTTATAATATTGATTATAGGACTGTGAATAAGGATGTTGATCTTTTTAATCTCACCAGAATCCCTCTTCCAGACACCCCCTCAATGTGTAACTCCAAGAGAAGTTTATCTCAGATCTCAGAATTGGGTAAAATATACTGCTGGGAAACCAGAAAGAGTATGTCTTATGTCTATAGTGAATTTTGAAATTTGCTTTAAGTTTTTGCTTTAGCCACTAAGTAACTTAGAGTCAAATTCATGATTTATTTCTAGTGAAGATGTAGAATTCTATGGCATATATATTTTCTTCTTTACTTACTCTATTTCTTCTGTCACCCCTGTTTCACTGTCTTCTTTTATGTTACTCAGTGGCGTTATATGTATGTGTATAAACTGGCATTTTGGAACAGGTTGGATGTCACCAATGTATACAACAAATTGATAATTTTTAAAACCATATTTTGCTTTCAATTTATGAACTGAATGTGAACTAAATAAAACTAGCTGTCAGACTTGGGTATTATGTTTCATCTTTAAATTCCAAATATCTTTCATTTGTAATCACTCCTCTTTCACAGTTCAGTGAAGCACCTTTGGGTCATCGCAAGTGACCTGTAAATTTACATCCCCATAAATAATCATTCATAAGCAGGCTATAGTTGCAGTGTTTACCCCAAGCAGAGAGGAGCCTTGCATGGGTTAAATTAACCAGCCAGAAGAACACGTGAGCTGAACATATGGTGAAGTGTTTTGAGATTTAGAGAAACAAGTTTCTGGTACAAACAGAGTGTGGCCTCTGAGACCCCACTGTCAGCATGAAAAAAGATCTCCTTATTTACCAGAGTGAAAAGAAAGGAGTACTTTCAATTACTTCCCCTCTGTAGCTGTACACAATGAAACAGGAAGAGAAATCACACATTAATAGAGAGAAAAACAAGTGTAAGTTCCTCAGGGAAGTCAGAGAAGGCTGCAGAAACCATGCAAAAAGTAGTTTGCAGCTCTGATTCGAAATGAAAAGAGAAGAAATAGGAAGTGAAATACCGCAAATTAAAGTTAAAGTTGAAATTCCCATGAGCTTTCTGGTCTTCACATTATCAAACCATCCCCCATGCTCCTCTAATTGTTCCACTTCAAAACTAATGAGTTGGTCTTGGGAAGTACTGAGGTCTGTAAATGAAACTATTTATCACTGTAACACTCTTATTCAACATTCGATTGAAAGCTTAAGAGTAAAACATAGAAATCAATCATCTCCTGATTTATATAAAATGAGAAAATATGCTTGTGTTAAGAAACAGTGAATTATTTATATTATTTTACTGACTTCTTAATTTATCTTTAGGAAGATTTGAAGCTGGAATTTCAATTCTTATTTTATTAGTTGGAATCAGCATTTTAGTTTGGTTGTTGGTTGATTTCAACATGTGAAACATGGGCAATCTCTTCCTGACACTGGGCAGTTAGGCAAGTATTCTATTTTCTGTACCCATTACCTATGTCATGGAGTTGTGATGACTATTAAATAATACAATATGAGAAAAGAACCTAGGGGAGTGTCCGGTGCATGGTAAATGCTTCTCAAATGGTGGCTATTATTACTCTCATTCAGACAGCACACGTATACCCTAACTTCTGGAATTAGAAATCAGCACTTGTTTGATATTATAAGATCATTCCACATCATTTCTAAATGCATAATTAAAGAAGGGCAAATTAAAACAATGAACTACAGTGCCTGTAATACTGGCAAAAATTTAAATATTCGCTAGTATTCGGTATTAGTGAAAGTAAAAATACTTTTAATAATCATAGGTAGGAATACTTATTAAAACCTTTGGGGGTCACAATTTGACATTATCTGTCAAAATATTAAATACACATACACCTGGACCCAGGAATTCTACTTCTTGAAATATTGCTTCAGAAATAATTATTTACACAAATGTGAAAAACAAGTTATAGAATAATGTATATAAAATGTATGAATTATTTTAAAAATTTCTATAGTACACATAAATATAAATAATTCTAACCATCATATTAACAGATTAAAAAGTAAAAATTATATGATAATATTAATAGATTCAGAAAAAACATTTGACAAAACTCAGCGTCTATTGATGGTTAAAAATAATTCTCAGCAAAATAGGGATGAAAATGGAACTTTTTCAATCTGATCAAATATATCTATGAAAATCACAACTAACATAATTAAAGATGAAGAGACTGAATGTTTTCTAAGATTAGAATTAAAGCAAAAATGTCTTCTCTAAAATGTTATTCAACATTCTATTGGAAGACTTAGATAAGGCAAGAGGAAGACATAGAATTGTATTACATCCAGTTGACATTAATGTTTAAATGGAAAACCCTATAGTACCTACAAAAAGTTACCAGAATTAATGAGTTCACCGATGTTACTGGATACAAGGTATATACATACAAAAATCAATTTTATTTCTCTTTACTATCAAAACTCAGAAATTAATATAAAAATAATAGCATCAAAATGATGAAATACTTAGGAATAAACTCAACAAACTATATACAAAAACTATACACTGGAAACTATAACACATTGCTGAGAGAAAATAAAGAATATCTAAAAATTAATGAAGATAAACTATGCTAATGGATCAGAATATTCAACATCATTAAGATGTCAGTTTTCTCCAAATTTACCTACACAATTCTAATTAAAATCTCAGGGTTTTTTTTGGTAAAAGTTAATTAACTAAATCTAAAAGTTATGTGAAAATGTAAAGGACATTGAATAACAAAAATAAGTTTGAAAAGAAAGAATAAAGTTGAGGAACTTTTACTTCCTGATTTTAAGACTTAAAACAAAGCTATAGTAATCAAGAGAGTGTAGTATTAGTGTAATGATAGAATATTCACATGTGAAATAGCATAGATAATACCAAAAAAAGACTATCTTCTCCATTGATTTCCAAGTCACCAAAGCAGTTCTAAATATAGGTTTTACAATAAATTGTGCTAGAAAAATTGGATAATAATATACAAAAAAAGAATATTCTTATCCTGTAAGACATACAAAAATTAATTTGAATTAGATAATAAACCTAAATGTAAAATAACATTACATAAAACTTGTAGAAGTAAATATAGGAGAAAACCTTTGTGATCCTAGGTTGAGCAAAGATACCTTATCTAGGATACAGAAAGCAATAGGTAATTTAAAAAGTGATGAATTAGATCTACTTAAAATTTAAAACTTGCTCTTTGAGAAACATTGTAATGAGAACCAAAATGCAAGCCACAGACTGTAATATTTGCAAAACATGTATCTACCTGATAAAGGACATATTCAGAAACTATAAATTCTTATCAATAACAAGAATAAAATACCCAATTAAAAATGGTCAACAATTTTAAAGAAAAATTTCACCAGAAGATATACAAATGGCAAATAAAGATACAAAATGCTCATTAGTCACTGGAGAAACACAAATTAAAACCACCTCAATAAGATATCACTACATAGCCACTAGAATTGCTAAAACTAAAAAGATTGACAATACCAGCTGGCAAGGATGTAGACCAGCCGGACTCCTCATATACTGTTGGTGGAATACAGCTTGTTGGAAAATAGTTTGGCAGTTTTCCACTGACACACATTTACTATATAAACCAGCAAGTCAGTCCACTCTCAGTGTTTACCCAAGATATATGAAAACACATATCCACACAAAGATGTGTGCTTGAATATTCACTATAGCTTTATTTATACTAGCCAAAAATTGGATAGCTTTTAAATGTCCATCAGATGATGAATGGATAAGCAAATTGTGGTATATCCATACAACAGAATGTTATTTGGCAATAAAATGAAACAAACTATTAAAATAAAAGAAAAAGAAATGAACTATCAATGCTTGCAACAACTTGAAGAACTTCAAGGCATTTTGCTAACTGAAAAAAGGCCAGCCAGGAAGGATTACAAGTTATAAGATTTCATTTATTTGAATCACTAGAAAAGGTAAAACGAGTAGAAATAAAAGCAGATCTGTGGTTTTTAAAGGCCAGGATATGAGAAGCTTGATTGCAAAGGAATATAAATGGACCTTATATAGTAATATAAACATAATTGTATTGGTAACTATCTTAACTATGTAAATTTGTTAAATCTCATCAAAATGTACACTTAAGATTGATGGATTTCATTCCATGTAAATTATACCTAAATAAAGCTGATTTAAATTAGATAGAAATATTTTGATTATAGAAATGTAATCAGGATATAAAATTAAGTGTCAAAATCATTATGAAATATGTAAAAAATGATCTTTTTATTAAAAAAATCTATTATTTATCTCTCTATCTATTGATGCCTTTCTAAAAGTATAAACAAGTAACAGACAGTTCCTTCAGGACAAGGCAATAGTATCTGATGGTGGGGATGGAGACATTTAAATTTTTCTGTTTCATGCTCTTCTGTACTCATTGAATTTCTTTTTACCATGAACATGCATTACTTTAATAATAAAAGTAGAAATTAATGAAAAATGAACAATAATTGATTGGTTTAAATAATAAAACCAAATTTAAAAATTAAAGATTAGGACATAGGGACTAAGTAGAGGGTGCAAAGAAACGATTGCTCCAACAGAAATATTTCTTAATCATAAATATGAATTATATTATTTTCATGAAAAGGAATTATGATTTCTACAATTTAGAAACTGTCTTGGCACAGCTGGAAACACCATTAGATGTTGCAAAAGCAAGAATAGTGATTGCTGATTTGTTACAAGTCAGTCATTTACTATAATAATGCTCATTAATTTTTGGCTTAATATAATAATAGTAACCTATGATTTTGCATAAAGACTAAGTCAGAAAAAAAAATTTAAAAAGCACTTGGACTGTAATTCTGATCACAACTGATAGCACTCTGTTGTGAAATGTTCTAATTATCTCATTCAAAATGTTGCCTTTAAAGCCAAGAAACTATTTCCAAGAAACTATTTCATGACCAAATAAATTTTGGAAATGCAATGAATTAAATCCAATAAGTTCTTAGAGACTTTAATAGACTAATAGGCACTGAGAATTTCCAAAAGAAATATATGCATTGGAGAGTTTCCCATACTTTCTTGACTATTGAACTTCTCATTGGCCAATAACTTGAAGAGTTAGAATTTTGCAAAATATATTTTAGTAAATACTGCTCTAAATTCAGGTCTTGAACACTAGAGAGATTAAAGCTTTAAAACAATGGTTATTGACATTTTCCAGGGAAGATAAATTATTTTCTTCTCCGCTCTCCAAAAACATTGTAGTCATAGTTCAAGTACAGCACTTACCACTTTGTAAGATGAAGAGTAAAGAACACGCACTTTCCTATCAAATAAATCTGGGTTTTATTCTTGTTTCCATAATTTGTAGGGCTCTTTGAGACTCAGTTTCTTCATTTGTAAAGGTGAATGTAATGATGACAATATAAGGATAAAATTATGTGTTTAAAGCACCTATCATTGTACATGGACATGGTTGGTTTTTATAAATACAGGTTCTCCCTAATTTACAGCTCATCACTTCGGCAGATAGTAAACTTCTTGAGCCAGGTACCTGGTCTAACTCATCTAAGTCTATAATATAATAGTTGGCATATAGTTGGAGCCTAATGTATGTTAACTGGTTTGATGTAATCAATTTTAAAGATCAAGTAAAAGACATGTGACAGCACCCAAGTTTTGTCCTCTCCTTTCTCTACATCTCTTCTGCTTTTTTTCCTTTTTCTGTCTCCAGTTTCTTCTCTTTTCTTCCTCTGTTTCTATCTCTTTTTTATTTTCTTCCATTTCCTTTCCCATTCGCTGTAAATTTTTCTCTTCAATATTTTTTTTTTCTGGGCTGTACTTGTTAAATAACTAATTTTTCCTGTTCTTTAAGAGCAGATAAAAATTAATGTTTTATAGTGTGTGTGTATGTGTGTGTGTGTGCGTGTGTAAAATAAACATAATTAAATAGGTTTTCAGTTTGTTTGATTTAGTTTTATTTACTTTCTGTGTGACTCTTAATAAACTTGAAACTGTCTGGAAAAGAGTGGCTCATGGTGGAACAAAGAATCCATATCCTGGTTATTCAATGTTAACATTAAACTAGCTGTGCTGGTATTTTCCTTATGATGACTGGCGATTTTGGCAAGAAGTCAACACAAACAGCCTGTCTAGAAGATAGGGACCTAGTTAAAGTGAGATGATCTGAATTCTGTTAGTTTTGAAACTGTTTTTTTCCTCTTTACCAGAAGAATAGTTTCTTCAGACCTCAAAGACAAGAGAGGTTCAAATAATTTTAATGGAAATTGCCATTGCTCTGGTCTCTTGTCTGATGGTCGTGGATCTAGATGATTAGTAACTCTATGGGAAATTCATTAGTTTTGGATCACGGCCCAATTCCCAGAAACATTTTATTTTCACCTTCACACCTTTTTAGAAAATTCTGCTTTTAGGTGCCTGGGTTTTGGATCTGAGTGAAACTGTCATATCTTAATTATATTCAAAGCTACCCTCTTGACTTCTATTTCAGCTGTGACATTAGCCTTCACACTTGGATCAGCTTGAATTTTCCTGGCTTGAGAGTGAGAATTTCATATGTTTTCTTTTCATCTGCAGACATCTGTATTCTGTTTAACTCAGAATTGTAAAACTCACGAAGCAGGAAAGGCCTGAACACATTGTGATCACTATGGGACTTGTTCCTTTCAGGCCAAAAGCTACAAAAATGCTTTTACTAGTGCTTTTAAAAAATATTCTTATAATAAAGACCAAAGATGGAGAACATCAAATTATTACAATTATGCTTTTAAAAATCCTTTCTCTTTAAACATAAATGTTTTAGTCATCATTCATCACTTTGTTTTGTTTATACTAGTTGTATAAACTGAATAATTCAAAAGAAAATAAGTATAATTTGCATTAATGCCTAACCTTCTTTGGTGCTGAAAAAATGCAAAAATATTATTTATTAACAAATTGGATGTATTTACTATTTTTGTATGTGTGTGTGAATCAGAAAGAATCATAGTCCCACAACCTGCACATTTTATAATCTCAAATATATTTATATTATCACTTCACATGATTCTCATTGTAATTCTACAAAGGAGGGACTGGGTATTATAAATAAAATGTATAGGAGTCAGAGATTACAGGACTTGCTAAGGTTATACATTAGTGGATGAGTTAGGACTAGAGTACAGATTTTTTGGTGCCTTCTTGGCTCTATGTCTATAACTTCATGCTGCCTCTAGAAAAATGGTCACTAACTTGATGAAATAAAACTTAACCAAAAAAAAATAAATGAAATAATACAAAATAAAAAATCTAAAAGATATAAAACTCTATTTTAGCTCATTAATGAGGTATTGTCAATACATTAAACTTGACTTGTGTTTCCATTTTTGTCCAAGAATTTTGTCATTAAATTGGGCATTTGACATTTTCACTAATCCATACCCTATAGAACAGTTATAAAAACCATCTTAGACTGTATCAGTAAATACAGTCTAATAATAGTAATAGTGTGCTCTAACATAAAGAGAAAGTATTGCTGTGTTCCAAGCTGATCATGTTCCAACTAGAACTGTCTGATAAACTCAGTTGATAAACTGAGCAACCAAAATAATGGCCAAAGTGAAATATAATATTTCTTAATAAACAACTGAAGAATTTAGGGACATGCCAGCTATTTGTCTACCTTGGAAACAAAAGATTCTAGAGGACATGTGTATCACCTTAAATGTTTGAATGAACATCCTGTGTAAAAGAACATAAATTTAGTAACATATTCTGTAAAATAGTGATAAACAAGATTTTGAATATTTTCAGAAAAAGGGAATACATAATTTGTATATATTAATATGTATATTTTTTTCAAAATTATTTTCTACAGTAATATTTTACATTTTATAGTCCTCTTGACTTACTCAATGTTCATTGAAACGTTTAGGCATTTTTTCCCTAAATCATTTAAGTATTTACTATTTTCTACAATTAAATTTTATTTTCATGGAAAAGTAATGCCAGATATGCAAAATGCATTTTCCATTAAAAAAAAACCTATAGTCCAAAAGACGATATAATAACTGCATAACTGCATGTTGGAATGAGTAGTTCTTTGGGGATTTCTTGGAAAATGGCCTATGCACAATGAAATATTGTATATTCTGGGTTACTCTGATATTCTTTGATGAATCAACAGTACTCTTGTCAATAGATTCTGAAAGTCCAGCTGACTCTTGCCATCTTAAAAGTGGTTCTTTTCTATGGAAGCTTCTTTGCTAAAGGGGTCTGGCAGGTAAATCCCAGGATTGAGAGCCTGAGCATTTGTAGATTTCCAGTGACAATTAACAACTCAGGGACAATATGCATGAGGGATTCTGTGTTCATATCAAAGAAGCACAAAAATGATTGGGTGAGAATTATTTGAGAAAGAAGAAGTCAGATGTGAAGAACAGGATGAAGATGTGATGACATTCAAGGATTATTAAAGTGCCTGGTCCTTCACAGGTATTTGCTAAATACTTATTGAATTAATAAATACATAAATGAATGAATGGACCATGACTTCTCAAACTTGATAAGGAAACTTTAAAGAAAAGCATAAAGGAAAATTAAAAAAAAAAAAGAAAAAGAGATAAAACAGAGAGACTTTGTGATCAAGGGAATATAAGTGTCAAGAGTTTAGCTAAGCTACCACGGTGTTGATGCTTTCATATCTATTTTGTTTGGCTAAGAGGCCCGCAGCATCCTTAAACTGACACTCGTCCCCTCGTGCAAGTTCATGCCCCAGATAATGGGCAGAGTCACGTGAAAATGTAAATTCCTGATATGACTCCCCAAACAGCCCTGTGTTTAACAGTCTCTCCCACCTCCATGGCCTTTGCTTTCTGTGCCTTAGATGAGATCTCCATGGAGCCATTGAAACCCTGCTCTTTTTGGTTTGAATTGGCCAATCTAGCCTTAGCTTGGGAACCCCAGAAACACTAATGTGTCCCAAATCTTGCCTCTTTCTCTGACTGCACTCTGCTTTGACCTCTCTTTGTTGCCCCTGGAGGCATATCCTGTACTTCCTCAAGGAACTATGAGTAATAAACTTCTGTATTTCTGTTTCTCTTGTGATCTTTTCTTGAACCACGGCTCACCATTCAGCATCCTGTGCTCTCATTAACCAATGTTAACAAAGTCATAACAGTAACATTATTTGATTATTTCAAGGATTCTAGAGATTTGGGAAGAAGTTAAAGAATCCTGTGAGGGCTGCACTTTTCTAGGCCAGAGATGGCAGTGCTGAATATTGCAGGATATTGTCTGAAGGCAGAGAATGACCAGTGGATATGGCAGATTGAAAGGATGAACTTGAGTGGAAAATAAGCAAAACCTAGAAGGCATGGACAAATGTCAGAATTATTGATCACAAACAATTATTTTCTCAACTGAGAGCCCATTCAAGTCTTATTTTAACTTTTAAGTTTCACATCCTATGAACTCTGTTTACCCTATGATATTTGCTCTTTCCTCAAACTGCATGTAAATGTAAATGCTAATCTTTCTGCCTGGAATGTACTTGTTATCTTCCTTTTCCTACTTGGAAAACTCCTATTCCTTCCTTAAGACCCAAATCAAACGTCTGCTTCATTGTGACTTTCATTCCTATTCCAGATACTCCAGCAGAAATAACTTTTTTCTTCAGTATAGTTCCCACTATGGTGTTACTACTCTAACCATGTTATATATTGGTTATTCATGATTATATATTCATATCCCTTTCTACTAGATTAGGAATTATTTGAGAGCTATTGTTTCATACTAATATTTGAATCTCTAGCCTCTATCATAATTCTTGGCATATAATGTCTGATAAATAAATGAATGGATAGTTCAAAGGATAAATGATAAATATATACTTTTGAATCACTTCTATGCACTCTCTAGCAACTTATTAATTTATTCAATCATTCATGCACTTAGTCTGCCAAAAATATGTATCGAACACCTCCTATGTTACTGTCAAGAAGTATTATTTACATCGGTGACCACAATATTTGAAGTATTCTTTACATCATTAGGTTGAGAGAATTGAATTTTTCAAACATCCAATACCCCCACGCCCCGCTCCTGCCCATCCCTGACATTGTGAGCTGTTCAGTCTCCCAGTCCACAGTAGTTAATAGCTTTCTCCTACGCTCCCTTTATTCCAGTGACTATTGCTGCTGCACAGCTTAGTAGCAGAGTTCTCTAGGAGAGCTGTTTCCAGATTTGATTTGTGCCTGAGTGAAATCCCTGTAGCCATTTGGAGGTAAGGTCAATAGTTCTGTGAAGGTTTCTGCTCTCTGATACTGCAGAGGGTCAGCTTATGAGCAACGTAGCAAACTGGTCTAATAGAAGCTAATGAAGCCAGCACACATTTCCATGGCAGCCACCTTAGCCCCTGTTCTCCATGTATTTGAACTAAGATGCCTCCTGCTAGCCTGATGTGTCTCAGAGGAGAGGGCACTGCCTACCAGATGTGAAAGAATGGGGGCAATGAGTACAAAGTGCGCTGTCAGTGCACTTCATAACAATGCGAACATATCTTAATCAAACATCATAACAACCCTTTGCAGTAGGGCTTATAATGCCCTCTTTGCAGAAAAAGGAAATGAGGCACTGAGATACTGAGTAACTTAAGTTAGACCCATAGCTAGTAAGTAATATAGTCAGGAGTTAAGGCCAGATCTAGTTGATTTTAAGGTACAAAAGTGCATCATTTTTTTCGTGCAATCACCTACTATTCTAGAAAAGCTGATTTCAATTTGATATGAAGCAAAACTTTCTTAAAATTTGAGCTATTAAATGAAAACATGTATTCAAAATTTAGCGAATTTTACTATGTAGAATTCATCCAGATGTTAGAGGAACATGAGAGAAAAAAACTGTCAAGGAAGCTGGAAAATAAATTAGTCTATTTGTTGAAATACTAGTTCATAGATTCTTCTCTTTGTTTAACTCTATGATTATTTACCAATTATAGACAGACACACACGTACACACACAGGAGGTCCTCATGGTAATGAGATAAAGAGTAACAAGCTTGAAACTGTGTGCCCAAAATGCAAGAGAACATAATAATTATACTACTACCACCACCACCACCACCACCACCACTACTACTGCTTACTACTGTTAATAACTAATATTAATGGAACTTCTAAACTGTACCAGGAGATATACTTAACATATTTCATACATTATCTCATTTAATGGGCATAATAATAGTAGCTACCTTACAGGGATGTTATAAAGATTAAGTTAATTCATGTAAACTGCTTGGAACAGTAAGTGTTGACACAGTAAATGTTGAATAAACATTAATAATTCATATTATTACTATTATTCCTTGCAGCAAGGAAATAATAACGGAACAACAATAAGCTAGATGTGCTTGGAGTAATGAAGGAGGGAAAGAGAATGAGAAAAGAGTGAGCAAAGTATCCTAGCATTTATTATAATGTAGGTAAGGGCAAACTGGAATTTTAAAGCACTATGTGTATAATACAGAATAAATAATTTAGACAACTGTCTTAATCCTACAAAGCTTCGATTTCCCCATCTTTAAAAAGGGAAGAATTAAAGCACCTGATTCGTGAGTTGTTTTTGAACACTACGTAATACCATGCACCTGAAGCACTAAATCTGGTGCTTAGAAAATAGATGTCTTTAAAAGTTTCTCCAAGAATTTAAAATAATTGAGATTTACAAATTGGCATAAATTATCTTCAGGACTTTTTCTTTCTGTTCTTCCTCCTTTTGCTCCCTTAAGTCATCTCATTGAATCTAATATGGCTCATTAGGAATAAAAAGAAAACAAAGATGTATGTGGTTCAAAAATAAATTTCTATTAATCTACTAAAATATTATTTAATAAGAATTTATTGAGTATTTATTATATTACAAGAGTAGTTGTAATTTGCTCAGTGAAGAAAACAGAACACATGAGAAAGTATATCATGGGAAAGGCATAGTATGACATAATGGTCATGTATCATGTATTATCTATGTGATTTCAGGACAGTATTTTAACACTTTAAGCCTCAGTTTCCCCAAAATGGGTATGATAGTATTCATCACATGAAGTAGTTGTGATGATTAGATAAAATAATCCATCATAAGTGCTGGCATATAAGAAGCATTTCATATATGTTAGCCATTACATACATTTACATATAAATGACAAAAACTTCTATATATATATTAAGATATATTGTTTGAATATTCTTCTGTGCAATTATGGTTAACAAAATATTTAAGATCAAAAGTAACATGAAAATTCTGTGATTTAAGGTCACACACACGTTGCAGTTTCTAAGAAATTTATCATTTTGATGGACATACATTACTTACACATAAGTAATAACAGAGACCAGTAAACATATGTGAATAATCATATATTGAAATGTATGAGATCTCAACTCTAAAAGAGGATGAGCCCAATATGCAGCTTACACCTATTAGATGTAATCCATACTAACAGCTCCTTAAGGACCAAGAGCCAATCTCTCCAATTTTACATTTTATCTCTAGTTGCTCACACAGTGCCTATCACAAAGTCCTTGTTCAATATGTATTAATGGAATTAATTTTAAAAAATGATGATTATAATGTCTATTTTAGCACCATGAGAAATGTTTATGTTATGCTATTTAAGAGAAAAACACTATACAAAATCTAACTACAAATTACTAAATATATTTACTTATATGTAAAACTCAGAGTAAAAGGAATTACAAGAAAAACAATTGATTTGTTAATACTGTCACATGTTTTGTTTTGATCCAGAGAATTTAAGGACACCTTAAACAAATACTGGTTCAATGTACTTATACAGAAGACAAAGAATGAGACCTAGAGAGGGAAAGTGATTTACTCATGTTTATCTAAGATCAAATATCACATGGCAGGTTTCTTATTTCTTAATCTCTTGTTTTGTTTTTTTTTCCTACTAGACCACTCTGCCTCCTTCTACATTTTCCTTATACTCACTTCCTATTCCATTCTCTCTCTCTCTCTCTCTCTCTCTCTCCCACCCCCACCCCCACATACAGAGTTAAGCATTTGCTTTAAGTGATTTTTTTTTCTTTTTATTCAAGATGTCTTCAAGAAGTCAGGCAAAGTAATTTCTCTATATTACCCATCACAATATAGAACACATGGAATGATTTCAGTAAGCCTTAATTTGAATATTGATTCCCTCTAGTGAAATTAATATAGTGTTTCAAAAGATAAAATATTTGAGATCTGAAAGGAGGGAAAGAGTAGAGGATATTTCAGTTGATATGAATTCAACAAGATTCTCATATCAAATATTTATACTGCATTTACTATGTCACGTGCCAGAAATAGAGTGGTAAACAAAAATGTATATCGTCCTTGTTCAAAATAAATCCCTGCGTAGTAGAGGAGAGAAATGGTAACTAATTAAATAGTGGTACTAGCAATGTATAATTACAAACTGGGAGATCTTCTGAAGTAAATTAGCATGGTTCTTTGAAAGCAGATAATAAAGAAACCTTCTTCTAGGAAGTGATGCTAGAGATTGAGATCTGAAGAATAAAAAGGAGTTAGGGGATGACGCAAATGAATATAGCATAATGAATCTTAGACTCAGACTATCTGACTGGAGTGATGGGTACATGATGGTGAGGAAAAGGGTAAGAGAAGGTTGAAATTGGAAATAAAGATGGGCAGATGGATGGGATGGAGGCCAGATTATGAAAGACCTTGAAAATACAAGGAAAAAGGTTAACAAAGATATGAGTCATTAAATAATAGCTGTGAAAACAAAAATAATAGATGTGTGTATTTGTATTTATAGCAGAAATAACATATATATAACATGAGCCAGATTAAGTATGAGCATTATCTCCATTAACCTAATTATCTCCATGCTTACAGATGCGAAAAGTGAGTCTCAGAGATGTAAGATAACTTACTGGAATATGCCGAGCGATAAGTGCTGACTTCAACTCATGTCAGCCTGCATTCGAGTAAAGTTTTTCCAGAACAGGACTGAAGTGATGATAGCTGATGATGGCTTATAGAATGCACTGAAGGAACTAGAGCCAAGGGCTGTTTCTGAATCAAAATGTGAAGAAATCTGGGCCTTAGACCAGGGAATTGGTCATGGGAATGGAGAAATAGCGTCAAAACCAGGGGAAAAAACCAAACCAAAACAAAACAAAAACAGATAATGAGAGGGATTGGGAAGGAGGGCAAAAAATTAGTAAACTATGGCTCTAATATTACTGAATTTGGATGATTTGGAATAGGAGGTGCCATTGTCTAGAAGGAAATTTTGATAATAAGCTGGTTTTCAAAGAGGCAGGTGTTCAATTAGGAGGAAAAAAATGGTCTATTGAAGTTTTATACATAGATTGGGCTTGTATAAATATAAACTTGATTTAAAAAAATAATTTAGTAACTGAAGGTTCAACTTGTCTGAAATGGGTTTTCAAATATTCATCAGAATTTATGACTAAATGCTAAATGCATTCAACTAATACATATGTTAAAATGCACAGTACATGTCTTACTTTTGACTAATGGGATTTCAAATCCACCCTGATTCACTCCCGTTTACAAAAGGAAATTAAAAAATTGATTGGTTACTTCCTCTGCTGCATGTGGACACCTTGATTGGCCAGCTGCTGGTGGCTAGGCAACCAGGTTGAGAATCTTTGGAACAAGTAGCAGACTTCATCACAGCAGGAGCCGTGAGGCAAGAAGCTCTGGGATCAATTAAAATGCCAGGCTTTTCCAGGCTGGTTTCCAGCGCATCTGTTCATGATTCCACATAAATTTAGGGAATTAGACATCAGACAAAGGTAAACATTTCTGTGCTTTGCTTAGCATTGATTTAGAATGAGAGGATGAAATATGTCACAGTCATTCAGCCTGGAGGGGGTTTACACCTTCAACTGATTTTTTCCCCCTCAATTGCTTTATTATTTTAGGTATGTTGTAATTGAAGGCTGCTTAAATCATCTGTGTGTTCCTTTGAGGAAGGGAAGAGAAAAAGAAACAAAGGAGAAAGCAGTCCTTAGTTTCACAGACTAAACAGTAGAACATGACTCATTCTTTCATTTTATAGTCACACCTCTCAAAGAAGAAATTATTAATGTTCTTCATTTTCCAGCTATTTAGTTTCCTGAGCTTGGTTTAGATAAAAAATTCATTTATGTCCCCATAGAAAAGGAGACATTTTCTCCCTAAGAGTCTGTAGCCATCTGACCTTTTGCAGAACCTCTTCTCCTTTGTTTTTTCTTTTCTTATTTTATCTGTCCTTGGACTCTATAGTTCTGGCTGTTTCCCTAGTGCAGAGGTCTGTACTATACTGCCTGTGTGTGAGGGAGGGGGTGAACTTCAACAGAATCTTTTTATCTGGGCTGAGGTAAGAGATTGGAGGTGAATCTCTGAGGTAGCAAACAGCATAACAAAAACAGATCACAGAGATGGGAAAAGTGCAGACAAGAGACCAGAAGACAAAGACAAGGCAAATACCATGAAGGGCAAATGATATTATTTTAAACCCTCAAAAAAAGACAATCCTCTGATATCACAGAGGAAGCACAGAGTCACCTTTTTATTAAATACAACAGAAAAAAGCAGAAAGGCATCAATCAGCTTAGGCTACATATTCAATGTGAATTAGAAGTGGGGCTTTGAGATAACTTCTGAATGAACTTGAATGATTATCTCCTAGCCTCCATAGCAGTCACAAGTGTTGAAAAAGAAAACATGCAAAGTTCTTTTCAGATGTGTAGTTATAAAATTCTATAAATTATTTTGAATTTTTAGGTATAAAAGTAAGTTTATTTAGAATGAGAGAAGAAATCACACAAATTACAAATCTATAAGTTCACAGAAACTATAATGTTGGAATTAATAAATCTTTCTAGATTAGAACCTTTCATCATTATAAAGTGACCCATTCTAATATAATGCTATCTATCTTAAAGTCTACTTATCTGATAATAACTACCCCAGTTTTTTTAAAGTGGGTTTTTTCATGGTATATATTTTTTCATTCTTCTAATTGAAATCTTATATTTTTAATATTTCTCTTATAAACAATTTATAATGGCTATTTCATAAATTCTAGCTAAAAAATCTTTATCTTTTAACTAAAACACTTAATTTAAAATTCTAGAAAAGCAAGGAAGGCAATTAACATTTATTGAACACCTGGGGCTCAGCTCAACACCACATATCTATTTTATTTTTTAGTTCTCACAACCACCCCGTGAAGAAGATATGATCTCTACTCTACAAGTGAGGACCTTTATGCTCTGTAACATGCCAAAAGTCATGTTACAGTGATGTATGACATTGCTCTTGTGTTTGACTATCAAATCCATATTCTTTCTGCCCCACCACACAGAATTCTCTCACTGTTAAGAAATCTTACACAATGAGGATTATTCACTAAAGTTTGACTTAAATAAACCATTCATTCTGTATGTATTTAGGCATAAGTGTAGTATAATATAAATCCATAATGACCATTTATAGGAGAATACAAAGCTTAGGAAAATTTCAGTTTAACTCTCTCCTACTATTTGGCCTCAACAAAGACCATAGAGAAATGGCAATCTCCCAACAGAACACAATATATTAGAAGGATGAGGATTGAATTCTTGAGTCTGGTGTTCCAACTCTAGGTACCTTCAGAGTAATGTCATGTAGCTCTTGCCAAAATATGCAGTGAAATATTTTAATAAGAGAGCAAGTGGAGGTTTAAAAATCAAGCAACGTGTAAAGGGGTATTTTAATTTTCTGTCATCCACAAGTGTCTGTAATTAATATTGCTTAAATGCAGTTGGCATATTTATGATGAGAGTTTCCTTCTAATTTCCACTCTTCACTTTTTTCCTACCTAATAACAGTGTTCAGAGATCTAGGAGCATTGACTGCAACTCAGTGGAAACTGAAAAAATGGTCTCCAAAAAGCAGAGATTATTTCTGTCACATTTTTTTGAGTTGATTTAAATAGAATTTAGGAAATTCTCTGCTTCCCTTGAGGAATTGTTTTTGTTTGTAGGTTTTGAATTTGGTATGAGATAAATGACTTGACTGCAATAGTATTAGTCATTGAGTTTTCAATGATTATCCAGGGAAAGCTCACTGCAGTTATAGCTAATTTCGCACAAAATTAATACACAAAATATGTAAGAGGGGACCTCTGATTCTGGCAGCATGAATAACTGATCTAACATGGGCTCTTTCCCCTCAAAAACACATATTAATGCTGGATAAGATTGAACAAAACTAAGTAAATAAATAAAACCTAGAATAAGAAGAAGTAATGGAAATAACAGATTCCAGAAGAAAGAAGAGAAATCATAGGGGAAAAGGTAAGCAATTTCATTAAGCTTGTAGTATCTTGGGGAAGATAAAACTCTGATATAGGTCCTGTAACCTAGGTTCCAGGGTTATTCCTTACCGAGGAGCATAAGAACTTAAAGCTGGAATTGGGGACTCTGCATAAAGGTAGGGTATAATTAGAGCAGCCTACTACATACAAGTGGGACTAAAAAAAAATCTAAGTTTAGAAAAAAGCAAGGAAGCTTGATACTGAGTGGAAAACAATTTTTTTCCCATTAGAATTTTAAGTTTGGGGCTTATGCCACACATAAATGTGGCATCAAAATTTAGCTATTTTCTATTAAACTATAGATTACTCAGTTCACTTGTGGTAGAAAAACAGCATAGCTTGGGTGGCTTGAACAGCAGAAATTTACTTTTTCACAGTTCTGAAGCCTAGAAGTCCAAAATCAAGCTTCCATGCAATTTATTTTCTGATAAGGGCTCCTTTCCTGGCTTACAGATGGTGGCCTTCTTGCTATGTCTTCACATATTCTTGGTGTATACACAGGAAGAAAAGAGAGGGTTCTTCTTTTAAGGACACTAAACCTATCGGATCAGGACTCCACCTTTATAAACTACTTTAACCTTAGTGATCTTAGAAACTCCATCTCCAAATAGTCACATCAGGAGTTAGAGCCTCAATATATGAATTCTGGGGGCAAAAATGTTCAGTTCATAACAAGCTATTTCAAACTAATAAATTAATGAAAATACTTTTCTCTAAGGATTAAAACCTCTGAGGTACCTGCTAAAAGACAGTGAAAATATCATGTAGAGATATTTCTAATCCTGTGAACATGGGATGCTCACAACACTAGAGGCTAGAGAGTTGTTGAAGATGAGCCACAATGAAAAATCAGGGATTACATGATAATTGATATACAATATGAAACACTCTAAAGGTATGTTTAACTTAAATATGTATAAAATGACTAAAGATGATTATTAAAAAGAAATAAAGACCAAAACAAAATCATAAGATAGTATAAAATAAAAAATTAGACATGAAAACAAGTAGAACTTCTAGAAATTGATAATATTAATACTGAAATTAATTTTTTATCTATTTATTATAAAGATTAGATACACTTGAAATGAGTAGTGAACTGGAAGGTAGGTATGAATTATCTGGGATTAGTAGTGATAAAAATATACATAAATTAAAAAAATTTATAATGATAAATAAGTGAAGAATATGAAAGAGAAGTTAAGAGAAATGAAAGAGAAAGTGTGACAGTTCAGTATCCATCTCATAAAAATTCTCAAATGAGTAAATAAAAAGAATTGAGGAGAATTAATATTTAAACATTTAATGATTAAGAATATTTCATAATTGATGAAGAACATAATCTTTATATTGATGACTCACATCAGGACCAAACAAGGACAAATACCAATAAATCCCCATATTATTTTAATAAAACTACAGAACACCAAATTCAAAAAGAACATCTTAGAAACAACCAAAGAGAAAAACCAGATTAAAATTATCTAAAAAAGAATAATTAGATCTTTTGACAGAAAGAATAGAAGTCAGAAGAAAATGATATCTTCAGTAAGATGAGAGATTGAGGTCCCTCTGTAGAAATTGCTAAATCAACCCTACAAAAAAATTATTAAAGATGCAAAAGATTCTAATAAATCTAAAATCTGTTTCTTTGTAATGACTTAAAATAGACAAATCCTTGACAGGACAGTAGCAGCAGCAGCAGCCATAGTAGTCCAAGCAGAAGAACAAGAACAAGATCAGGGGCTAGAAGAACAAGAACAAGTAGAAAAGGTACATATAAACAATTACATGAACTAAAAAGCTATTAATAGACTATAATTTAAAACTAACTTGAAAATTTAAGGCAAGTTTTCAGAAAATGGTTATCAAAGTAGAATATAGAAAAAAAATAGCAAATTCATATGGACCTCTAAATTATTTATTTAAAAAAACCCTTAAATTTCAAAAAATTCACCAGGCTTCCAGGTAGTTACAGAGGTGAGTTTTAGCAAACTTTTAAATAACTGACAGTTACTAGTTCATACTTTGTATTGTTAGCAAATAATAACATTGAAATAAAATAAACTTCATTTTGTAAACTTGCATGTACTTGATATTAAATCTGAAAAGTGTGAGAAAAAAGTTATAAGCTAATATATATAGAAAACCATGCCTAATCATATTAAATAAATAGCTATGTATGAGAAATACATCATTCTTAATGGTAAAACTTTCAAAATCTCTTTAGAGTCAGTAACTCAAATGATGGCTGTTCTGATGTTTCTGCCAAAATTGTAATGGTGATCCAGTCTAGGATAGTAATAAAAAAGAAAAAAGAAATAGGAGGTAAAACAATGAGAAAGGGAGAAATAAAATGAACATTCATAGGTGAGATGATGCTTTACCTAAAAAATTCCAAAAGAAATTTAGTATTCTCCTAGAAATAATAAAAGAAATCACCAACGTGGCTGGCCAATAACTTAGTAGGAAAAAGTCAGTCACTTTCTCATAAACTAACAATAACCAATAAGATTAGACAGATAGATAGACAGACAGATATCCCTTAACAATAACCTCAAAACAATGTCATTTAAAAATTATCTATCAATATAATGCAAGATTTAATGGAGGCAATTAGAAAGTTTTATTTAAAAACATAAAGACAAAAATAAGTGAAGAGATATTCAATGTACATGGATGAAATAATTTAATATTGTAAATAGATACATTTTTCCTAAGTTAATCTATAACTTCTATGCTATTCCAGTAAAGTTCCAATAAAATTTTGGGAAAACATCATATATTTACATGGAAAAGTAATGAATCAAAAAGTCAAGTCTATTTTGAAGCAGGAAGGCAATGGGAATCACTCTACCAGACTATCAGATATCATAATGACCATAGCTAGATTATTTAAATTTTAAATTTGTATTAGGTATTAAATTTGTAAATGGTATTAGGACAAGGATAGATAGAGGCACAAATGTAATAAACTAGATAATACAGAAATAGAATATATATAAACACATTCAGACTGAATGTTTTTCTCTTAAAAGCAGATAAAAAGAAATTTGCTCTTCCCACATTGATTCAGCACTGGACATTCCACCAGTGCCACTAATAAGTGGAAAAAAGAAGGAAGGAAGGAAGGAAGGAAGGAAGGAAGGAAGGAAGGAAGGAAGGAAGGAAGGAAGGAAGGAAGGAAGGAAGAGAAGAGAAAGTAGAAGAGGGGAGGGATGGAGAGAGGAAGAAAGACATCAAAGGCATCCAGATGGGGAGAAGTGTCTGTCTTTAATGCAGATAAGATTATTCTATATATAGAAAATATTATGGGATTTTTTTTAAGTACAAGAACTCAGAAATGGGTTTAATAGGTTTGAAGGACACAAGATCAATATATACATATTGCTTGTATTTCTATATACTAGCAATGAAGCAATGAACAATCTGAAAATAGAATTTGAAAACAATTCATGATAACATTAAAAAGAACAAAATACTTAGAAAAAATTTACCAAAAGAAGTCAAAGAATTAAGACCACAAAACATTGTTGAGAGAAATTAAAGAAGATTTAAATGAATAAAAAATATACATGTTTGTGGATTGGAAGACTCAATGTTGCTAAGAAGGAAATTCTATAAATTGATTTATAGATTCAACATAACTCCAAGTGAAATTTCAGCTGGAATTTTGAAGAGATTGACAAACAAACCTTAAAATGTGTATGAGAATGCAAAGGGTCCTTGATAGCCATAATAATTTTTTTAAATGAACAAATTCTGCCCAATTTTAAAACTTACTATAAAGCTACAGTAATTAAGATAGTGTGGTACTGGCATAAGGATAAGCATCTAGATCAATGAAACAAAATTGAGAATTCAAAAATTAAGTCTTATATTTACAACCAATTGATGTTCAACAAAATTGCTAAAACAATTCAATGGGAAAAATTTGTTGGGACAATTGTATATCTATATGAAATAGGATGACTACAGAACCTTCCATCTAAGACAAAACTTAACCCAAAATGGATCATAGATCTAAATGAAAGAACTAAAACTACACTTTTCTTTAGAGGAGACCATCATGAGTTATGTAAAGGGTTTTTAGGAAAGCAGCAACAAATTTTGTAAAAGAAAATATATAATATTGGATTTAACCAAAATTTAAAACTTTTATGTTTCAAAATATGCCATTATAAAAAAAAAGACAAGCCATCCACAGCATACAAATATGTGTAAATCATAAATTGATAAAGGACTTTTGTCTGGACTATATAAAGAACTCTTTTGACTCAATAATATGAAAACACATAATAATATAAAATAACCAAAGGTTGTTGGGGTCTTAAAGCATCCTTTCTTTTGTTTCTCCTTCCCCTAGTTTCTATTTTGGACCAGATCTTTTTTCCTAACAACTTGACTCCTACCCTATTTCTTATTCACCCCTCCCCCAACAAAAGCCGACACACCCACACATACACATTTAATTTGTGGGGTGTCTCCCCAACTCTTAAATGATTTGTGCAAAAAACCTTGAAGAAGCTAAGAATACTCCTTGTTCCCAATCTCCTGAGTCAAGACCATCCTTGATATGTGATTCATGCCAAACACTTAGATTTCTATATTTGGGTGGCTCAAGCCTACGTTACCTCTAACCCTGGGGTACAGAGAAGCAATAAGGAGGACTTGCATCTTGAAATTTGGTTCAGGAGCTTGAGTTTTTAAGCAGTTGTGGAAATGTTAATGTTATTATGATGTTTTCTCAAAAGCCTAAAGTCTTCACAATCCTTTTGAACCTGGCCCTACTTCCCAAGCCAGAAGTCATTTTCAGCTTTATACTAGGAACTTAATTGCACCTTTTGATTTGTGCTGAGCCACTTACAATTTCATACATTTTGATATACTTGTGCATCTAAAGCCAATTTGTGTCTTAGGCCAAACCCTGAGCTGAATTAACTTACCATAAACTCTTTGACCCCAGAGCTATATTAAACCATAACACTAGGGCCCAGTTTGTAAAATCAAAGTAAGGCATGCAGTAAGGATGCATTTCTGTGTTGGCTAATGAGGCATTATTTTCTAAAGTCAAAATCTCCTAGCAGACAGACATTTTTAATGATCTCATTTTTATACGCCAGGTTTCAAAGTTCAAATTATAATTGCCACAGGACAACCAGAGGAATCAGAACTTTTTCTTTTTCTTAATTTCTCTGAATTGCAAGAAAAAAATTCAGATACTAAGTGATAAGGAACATCAAAAAAAAAAAAACTAGATATGATGCTGTATCAGACCAAATTTGGACCCAGATTCATCTGGTATTAGTTTCACTGTTGCTTCTCATCAACTATGTCACCTTGAGCAAATTATTTTGTCTCTAATCTAAGTTTCTCTATTGGTAATAGGGTGTAAGAATACTTACTTCTTGGGATCACTCTGAGGACCTAGTGAAATATCATAGGGAGCTCTTAACCTGAGCTATTTTAACTGCTTTCAACTGACTGCGAAGTACCTAAAACTGCAAGAGAACTTTTGTACATAGAGTGTTCATAGTTTTCCTCAAGTTCTGAAAGAAGTTTGTATACTCATATATATAAACATATATATATATATATACATATACACACAAACACATGTGCGTGTGTGTGTATATTTAAATATATATAAATATATATATACATAAAGAGATTTACTATAAGGAATTAGATCACACAATTATGGAGGGTGAGAAGTTCCAAAGTCTATCATTTGCAGATGTGCAAGCTGAAGACTCAAGAGAGCCAGTGGTGTAAATTCCAATCTGAGTGCAGGAGAAGACTGATATCCCACCTTGAAAACAATCAGGTAGAGAGAAAATTTTCCCTATTTCTTCCTTTTGTTCTATTCAAGCATCCAAAAATTGGATCAGGCTCACTCACATTGGCAAAGGGCAATTTGCTTTAAGTCCCCTGATTCAAATGTTAGTCTCATCCGGAAACAACCTCACAGACACACCTGGACTAAAGTCTGACCAAATATATGGACACTTGGTGGCCCAGTCAAGTTGACATAAAATTAACAATCACACAAGATATTGTGAAATAGCTGTCCCTAGAAGGAAAGTACATATTCTTAACATAATTTAGCAATTAGTAATATATTTTATTTCCAATAGTGTGCCTCATAGAACCCACAATTAAAACACATTCCCTATGTTAAATACTTCCATTTTGACTAAAGCTTGTTGATATCCAGTGCTTTTTATTGTTTTTCCTATTGCTTTCTCCTATTTTAATTTCCAATTCTCCTTTTCAAGTTTCATTTAGATAATTTCGATCTAGTAAATTATTTTATCTACTTTCTAAGTTTGCATTAATATATGCCTATGGTTTTTCAGAGTTCTTGCAAACTGTTCAACAATTTTCTTCAAACTTTTAACTCATTGATTAATAAAGAAACCCTTAAAAATATGCAGTGCTTACATTTGCATGCATTGAGTTAATTTCCAAGTTAGTAACATGTTGTAAAATTTTAAAACTTATTTTCAATGATATTAAGTAAATAAATACTTAGAAACACACAATTCTTATATCAGTGACTACATGCCTTTTAATATACGTAGACCAAACTATAAAGATATCTAAGATGTGCCTGTTTGCATGTATAGTAGACCCTTCTTATCCATGAGTGCTATGTTCCAAGTCCCCCATTAGATGCCTGATCTGTGAATAGTACTGATCTCTCTATATATTATCTTTTTTTCCTATAGATATATACCTATGATAAAGCTTAATTGACAAATTATGGACAGGAAGAGATTAACAATAATAACTAATAATAAAATTGAACAATTATAATAATACACTGATAAAAGTTACATGACTGCTTTCTCTCTCTCAAAGCATCTTACACTCTATTCACCCTTCTTGTGATGACGCAAGATGATAAAATGCTAAACCTATTTCTGAATCTATGAAACCATCTTTTACTTGCAGTAAATGGCTTGGTGTTCCTTATTTCAGAGGATCCCTTGCTGAAGTCAGCATATATGCTCAGTGCTTTCTGGTGCAACTCATTGCTGTAAATCAGAAAACATTTTCTGTTAGTCTTCCATCCACAAATTTAATGTCTCTTTTTACCTTAACTAAGTAGTTATCACATACCTTGGCCATAAGTTTTATAGTTTGAGTTGCAATAGCAAAACTAGCACGAATTTCTTCTTTTTCCCCTTCACAATTTTAAGGATAGAAAATTTGTTCTTACTGTAGATCTTAGCAACCTCAGCATATAATTTTTTTTTTTCTTTTCTCATTATGTCCAGAACTTTCACTCTTTTACTTAAAGGAAGCACTTTCCGGCTTTTCTGTGGCATATTCAAATTGCCAGCACCACCATTTCTGTATTTTGGGCCATTTTGAAGTAAAATAAGGGTACCTTGAACACGGGCTCTGTGATTCCACAAAGGTCGATCTGATAACCAAAATGGCTACTAAATGACGAATGGTAGGGAGCCACGAGGACACACTGGACAGAGGGAGATTTACATCCTGGGTGGGACCACATGAGATTGCATCACACTACTCAAAATAGCTCTCAATTTACAAGTTACAAATTGTTATTTTTGGAATTTTCCACTTAACATTTTTAGATTGCAGTTGACCTCAGGGAACTAAGACCTCAGAAGAGGGACTCTTTTACAACTTTAACTACAACCTAATAGATTTAGGATGTGATATTTGGGGGTTTTGTTCTTTCTTATACTTCTGTAAGAAATATTATTTTTCAGGATCATTTAACAATTGCTTCTTTCTTGTCCTTGAGTTCTAAGCTCAAATTTCACTTTTTTACTGAGGCCTTCCTAAACAATCCATTGCAAAAGCACCAAACTCACCCCAGTAAAATTCATACTTTGTTATGTTTACTTCTTTACATTCACTAGTGTTCGAATGACTATTCTGTTTACTTATTAAAACCTGCCCTTCCTAAAATGAAAGTACTCTGTACCTGCTATATAGTTGCTGTATAATAAACATTGACTATATAAATGAACTAAAGAATTAATGTGTACATTTTTATTGCCTGAAAAATATCATATTAAAACTCTTTGAGATATATTTTAAATAGTTTATTGCTTAAAATAAGCTTAAATTTTTTTTTCAATATTAGTAGGAAGTAAAGAAGTTGAAAATCCCCAGGCTGTTAGATAAAGGGACACTAAGGTAAAACTGTGCTGAGGAATGTCAGAAAGAGAGAAGAAGAGGACAAAGGTACATGCTGTTAGGAGATAATTCTCCATGGGCCTCCCTTATTTTTGTACCGCCTGAAAGCAAAGGCACTGGCTACCCTAGCTTTATATTTTCTTTTTAAGGATGTTTGTACAGTGAACAGCTCGGAAGATAGAGATAGTTTCTCCCTTCAAAGTAATGGGCAGATTTGATAACCGTCAAATATACTAAAGGTAATGTCTCTTTCTGGGGCAAAAGTCACAGAAAATCTTGATGCTTAGTCAGAACATCCAAATATGAAATCTGGTTCTGCCACTTATTAGTAAGGTATGTTATCCAGTTTCAGATTTCTAATTTTGCAAAATGGTTTTAATAAAATATGCCTGAAGAGCAGTTCTGAGAAATAAATGACATAATGACTTGTACCATGATAGGCTCATCCTGGGTGTTCAGCACCCATCCATCTTTTCTTTACTCTCCTTTTTCTCTGCATTCCATCCTGCATTCCTCAAGCTGTCTTTAGAAAATCAAAATGCTTGCATTTCCTTGGAAGAACTGAAGCCACCAAAAATTGTAAAGAAACAATTATACATAGAACTAATTCAAGTATAATAAGCCTATACGTTTCTGGACAAAAAAGTAAACAAAATATAAACACAGATTAGATATCACAGAAGTCTAGACAATCATAGTCAAACTCCTCTATCACAAGGTCTGTCTTTCACCCAGATATGTTTCCCTGCCTTATCAAATACCTATGGGGCACTCACTCAGTGGAAAGAGAAGAGGTAATGTGTAAGTGTGAAATAAGTTCAGCTGCAAATAACAGAAAACTCGATGAACAGTGGCTTCAAAAAGTAAAGGATTTATCTGGCTTACATGAAAAGAAGCCAAGGGCGGTTAGTTTAAGTGCAATGATGCCATAAAAGATCTTTCTAATCTACCATACTTCACACACAAGCTTTCAGCCTCAATCTCGTTTCTTCTTAGTAACATTAGATGAACTACATGAACCGCATCCATTTAACTCTCAGGTAACTCTTGAACTCTCCCTTCAAAGTTCTTTAAACTTTCCTTAACAGCACTTACTGACCAAAATATCTCATGTCCTATTGGTATTTAGCCTCAGAGAAATTCTACTCAGATGGGCTGCATTTTTGTCCCAGAACACTGAAAACTGCCACTAGCCTTTTGCAGATTCTTCTTTATCAGAAGGCCTGGGCACCTCATGGGTGATATTTCTTGCATATCACTATGAGACAAGGATTAGGCCCCAATCTCTTTCATATTCACTTGACCTTCCTGGTAGAATGCTCATTACATTCTTTTACTGCACTGACTAATATGCTTATTATATTGAAATTCAAATAGATCATTTCAACTTATCTCACTTTGGGTCACAACCCTTTTTCTTTTTCAGAAAAATCAAGAATGATTTGTCCTATCCAAGAATAACAGTTACCACGGATGGAATGACATGTGACCCTATCTCCTTGGTGCACACACCACTGGATGGGAATATGTCAGCCTTAAAAATTGGGGCCTCTGGAGGGGAGTAGGTAAAAGGAAAACACACAGAGAGACTATCTTCCTCAGCCTCTAAATTAGAACAGCTTACATATCAAAAGAGATGTATTTCTTTTTCAAAAAATAAAAATGCTGTTTCTAAACAGTCCATGGAAGCAGCATCAGCTTCACACAGAATAAAAATCTAAGTCTTTTCACCTTACTGTGCCACTATCATAACTCATTTCTCTTGCCTAGCAATTACAAGATGGTGGCTGATCCCCTTGGCCACCACTTAGGAGGACTGGGAAGGAGCTGCCTTCCAGAAATCCTCATTCAATTTCCATCTTTGTCTCTTTGGTAATAATGGTGTCACACAGCCACCTCTAGCTACAAAATAAAGTGGGGAATAGAATATTTTAGTAGAAAAATTTGGCTTCTGCTAGTAAGGAAGAAAGAGAGAATGGATATTAGATAGATAACAAGCAACATCTGCCATATAATAAACTGAGAAGTGGAGATTTTGCTAGCTTTGATGAATTACATCTGCCTCCACTTATTTGCTATTGTCACATTTTGAATTATTTTCTATTGAATCCAATGGACTCACTTTAAGTCCCATTCAAGTTTCAAAGTGGAGATGAAAGTCCCATATTTCTTCTGTTATCCTCATTGTTTTTCTCATATCCTGAACTCTTTCATTCCTCACCACTGGGTCTCATACCATTATGTCCTAAATCTTCAGTCACAATCCACTAAAATCTATAGCAGTCAAATCATTAAAGCCAGAGTTTTTAGAAAATTCACCTGTAGGTGATTAGCAAAAGCAATCTGAAAAAGTAAGATATTTCACTGCCTGCCACATAACATTTCTCCAGGCCCAGCCCCTGTAAAAATAAAATATCTTTAATGGAAGCCAACTCATTACCCCATAAAATTACTACAACACATGTGCTTGAAAATATAAGACAGATATTCTTAACTTGGCATTCCACAGTAAACCACATAAATGTTCTCCAAGAAATGATTTCATTTTGTTGGTTTTATATTTAAAGTCACATTTTTGGCAGGCAGTCCCAGAGACAAAATTTGAGAACAAGCTGGTCTATGGGACAGAACTCAGACTTTTGGTTGCTCATTTGTTTAAATCGTTTACCTGTCCTGTGTACCTTACACACTGATCTGAGAACCTGGCTTCGTGGTTTATAACTGTAGACTTCCTCTTGCCAGCTTTCCTCCTACCCTCCATACTCAGAATAGTTCATGACTTTAGCACACACAAATGGGGTTATAAAACAGTCTGGATCTGAATTGTCACTCTGGCACTTAAAAGTGGTATGACATTGGACAAATTACATAACCATCCTTTGCCTCAGTTTACTCACATGTAAATTATCACAATAACACCTTCTTCATAAAGATGTTATGAGGGTTGAATGAATTAATATATTAAAGTTCTTAGAATAGTGCCCGGCAGGTAGTGTTACGTAAGTGGTAGCTATTATCATTATCATCTAGCTGAATAACAGGACATGACCTAAATTAGCCAGTGAAATGACTCCCCAAAGTAAGCTTCTCAAAACAAGAATAAAAGTATTCTGTACAAATGTGTGCAGAAGAGGAGAGATATTGGTATATTAAGGGACTCAGGTAGCTGGTTGCTTAGGGATTATACAATTTTAGAGAATAAAGGAACCTTAGAATTTTTCTTATACACTTCCTTCATTTAAAAAAAAAGGGGGAGACATTTGAGTTAATACAAATTTACATAAGTAATTAGTGGTGAGCCGGTACTTTAATCCAAGTTTCCTGAGCTCTGATGCAGTGATCTTTTCTCTACATTAAGGCAAAAAAATTTCTTCATTTCTACTCAGGTGAGAATGGAAAGAGGAAGAGGAGTGATGGAACATAGGTTACGAATCACAGAGATAAATGCTTACGAAGAGGTCCATTCTAAGTTGAGAATATTTACTTAACACATTTACTTAACATCTCAAAGTTTAGAAGTCTTCATGCTTGAATCTCTATAGCCATTTATGCAGATAATTTGTTTTCTTCATTTCTTACAGTGAAATGTGCAACTTTTTAAAAATAGTGCTCGTACGGCTTGAAATCTTCAAAAAAAGCCAAAACATGTCAGTTAGGCTCTACCATTTGGAGACCGAACTGACAATTTTTGTTGTTCTTTTTCTCATTTTTGTTCCTGGAGTGCAACTACCAATTTCAGGATAATTTCCAGCACCATGATAGAGATGTGTATGGCATTTTCATTTCCCCAAATGCCTTCATCATCTCACTTAACCTTACCAGCAAATGCTTTATCATCAGCAGCATCATCCCCACTTAACCAATGAGGAAGTCAAGACTTAGGAAGGGATTCAAAAACTCTCTTTTAAGATCACATAATGAGTGAAGGAGGAGACTGATTTTTTTTTCACAAAAGCAGTTTTTCTGAGTTATTCCCTTTCATTCAGTTATTCTACCAATATTTTCATGTATACCAAGGATACAAGTAGTTAAAAAGTCACTCAAAGTTCTTATATTTATGAAGCTTACCTTATTAACTCTAGATCAGTTAAGTTTCATTCTCATACACAGTAAAACTATTCATTGCCATCAGTGAGTTTACAAACCAGTCAAAAAAGCAAAATATACCTAAGAGACCGAGTATAGAGAAATAGTAGTATTTATTAGGTAATACAAAACAAAGTATAAATGTGCTGAGGTAATTAAATAATGATCAGATGATCAGAGTGGTGGAAATAACTGAGGAAGACCCCCTGGAGAAAGTCAGCTTTACTGCTTCTTTCCCAGCCCTCCTGCCCCAGTCACATCAGACCGCTTTCAATTCTTAGCACACTCCACACAATTTTATCATGCCTTGCTACTTTTACACCTTTATCATTTACACCTTTATCATTATTTATTTTTAAACAAGTGATTTCCTTTTCATTTTATTTATTTTCAAGGCCTAGTTCAAAAGGTTTCTGAACCAATAAAATTACTACTACTTAAGAACCTTCACATGATAACTAGGGCATTCTGAGAATGTTAAGAGACTTTAGGGAATAAAACGAAAGTTAGTTTACAATAACTTGGCAAAATATTTTATCATCATGAAGTCAAGACTCTGTGAAAGAGCGATATGATGTCTCAAGCTTTTTCACGTATTCAACATATCTTTATTGAGCACCAACTGTTCTATTATTTTTTTAAATAAAGACAGTTATTAAATAAGACAGGGCTATCCTCTGTGAAGCTTTAAGTGCGGTATGGAAGAGAGATAATAATAATAAATATATAACAACATAAATAAACATATAATTTAAAATTGTGGTGAATGTAAACAATTAAAAAGATCACGGGATTCTGCCTGAGGGGAAAGGGATTTCATTTTAGTTGATTCCTCAGCACCCACTCCATCTTCTCTTGATTAATAGCAGTAATGTGTGGTTTCAGAAATGGATTTTGGCTCACAGGGTGATGACTCATTATTATGAATGTATCCCATCCACTTTATTAATGATTGGTTCGAGCATAATCATGTGACACACAATTCCAGACAATGAAATGTAAACAAGTTTGCTTCAGGCATCTGAGAAAGTTTTTTTTTCTCATTTCAAAAATCAATGATAAGAAATTAATAGTTTTATGGCATTAACCAGGAACATATAGCCCAGATTTTCCCTGGAACCATTTTATAAACATAAAAGGAACCAGTCTTAAAAGAAAGATGATTCCATGAAAGCTAGAGTGCAGAAAAAAACTTGAGGTACTAAACCAATCACCTGAAAGTCACTCAACCTGAGGACTTTCTCTGTGTAATCTAATGGTTCCTATTGTTGAAATGTATTTGAACCACATTTTCTTTTACTTGTACCTGAAAGCAAATGACGCAAAAGGCTGGATTGTCAGGTAAAAACTCTCTGAAAAGGTGGCATCTGAAGTGAAATCTAATTGATATAGAAAGGGTCAAAGATCTGGAGGATTTAGAAACAGCCAGTCAAAAGATCCTAAAAAGAAAAGAAGTAACTGTCATATTTTTGAGGAAGTAGTGTGTACAGAGAAGAGTGAATAAAGGGGAAATTTGAGGTGAGAAGAGATTGACAAGGTCAATCATCTAGAGTTTGGAGGCCATGGTAAGGGGTTTTAATCAAGATTTATACAGAATCACAATATTTTATCTTTAAAAAGTATAGCAAGAATAGATTTTTTTTTGATATTCACTCTTTCTGAAGTTATAGATTTTTCATGACATACATGACAAAAAGCACCTCAAATATTCTCTAGCCTCCTTAAATCTTTCTGGAGTTAAGACCCACATCACAATTTTGGAGATTCTAAATTATTCACTTCTGATAGAAGACTGAGGCATATGCATTCTTCTTAGGGTTATAAATACCCATTGGTAAGGATATAGGCAGAAAAGCTATGATTTTAAAGAATTTGTTTCAAGAAAAAATGGAATGAAAAAAGAGAAAGTAGGTATCTAGATATCGGAGCAAACAAACAATTCTGCCTTAAGGTAATTTTCAAACATTCAGAACTGAATGGAGAATGAGAGTGTTAAACTCTCACTGCTTACTGCCATAGTTTAAGAATTACAAAATTGCCTTTAAATCCCTATGTTATTACAACAGAATAACAGTTATTTTTACTTATTATATTCCAAACCTAGTATTTTATTTATGTATGTATGATTCTATCTTCCTCAATAGATTTTAAGTTACTGAAGGAGAGACAACTTTAAGATCTCTTTTATATTCCCTCATCATCTGACAGCTCTATCAATATAACAGAAGCTCAGTACATCTTTAATAAATTAATGGCCCCTTAATTGCTATTTAAAACTAACAGACAGTGATGCTAAGATTTCATTTTTCAATAATTACATCATATAGACTGCACACTATGTCAGTTAATTCCAGCAATTTGTGACAAAATATTATATAAAAAGGGCTCTTTTGTTTTTTGAATAATTGACATCTGTTAGCTATCATAGAAATTTGACTACTGTTTATGTTTCTGAACCAATAGTTTGTTCATTCATTTCATAGAAACAAGTGCTGTAACTTTCAAATAGAAAATCTGTATCAAAATACACTCTTTCATGGAATTCTTCAAATATCATTTTTCTTAAAGAATCAGTTCCTAGCACCCTAATTTGATTTCAATATCCTTCCATTATACTACTGGAGTAATATGGTTTGTGTAACTCAGTTTATATGTCTCAGTCTTATTGTGGTAGATACACAATATATATTTGTTTGACTGACTACGAAACAATTGGTGACATCCAACACTTTCCCACCTGCAGCTCTTACCAGAAAGTTAATCAACAAAATAATGTCTAATGCATATCTTTGATACAATAAATAAATACATATGAATATTGTTGACATTTGTAAAGTAGCATACATTGCACTAAAAGCATGTGCACATATTATTTTATTTCATTTCATCTTCAAGACATTTCCCACCAAATCCAATGATCCTTCCTTCATTCTTCATTTTCATCTCAGCCTGAGTCCATGGAAACTGAAAACTCAGAATGCATTCATAGTGTAGATGACTACAGGAATAAATATTTTTCAAAACTACTCACTTAAGTTCATTATACTCTACTCACTAAGTCTAAGAATTCCTTGAGAGCTGGGGGATTATTTATTTAAGGTAGTCTCTTTAGCCTCCTTGTTGCATGGTCGCATGTGCCATGTGCCTAATAAAAAGCCATTGAATTTAAGCCAGGAGGATCAGTCCTTTAGAAAGATTTTCAACTATAAGGCTACAAGTACTGAAAAAAATAGTTTGTTTTCCAGCCAAATCAAAACTTTGCTTACTCAAATATTTCTTTTCCTCAACTCTTCTGCTTAATCAACATTTTGTTGAAAAAATAACCCATTAATTAAAATCAGGTTCTCTTGCAGACTACTATTTTTAGTTTCTCTTTTGTTCATTAATAGCTCTAAAGTCAGCTATATTTTTTTTAATTCAAGATGGAATATGTTACCACGTTTATTCATGGACATTTTAACAAGCAAACTTGATTCATCTTCAAGCTTTTGATAGAAAATGTTCTTGCAGTTGCTGAGTGATCTTTGGTAAATGAGGACTAGCTTCCACAGTTAATTTCTGAGACTTTATACCTGTCAAAGAGAAAATGCAAATGACTCAATGTCTGGAAGAATGTCAGTGTCCAGGCTATCACTACCTGCCAGTAAGCAATCTCAGTCCCTCTCCTCACTTCCAAATCAAATAAAAATGAAAAATTCTGCATCTGCTTCTGATGTACACCATTTTCAGAGAAGAAATTTACTGAGGTCTCTGTTGGCCCCATAATGGATATATTTTAAAGTGTGCATTCACTTTTATTCAAAATATTGCAATACTCTTACGAATTTAATACACTTTACAAAATCCTGTGAAAGTGCAGGTTTAGACTTTTGCCATTACTGGGTTATTTGACATTTAATAAGGTGGAACGAGAAGATTTTTATCTGTTTCAAGCCAATGAAGATATAAAGCTGCTGCCACTTTTCCTGATTCATTATGTAGTTGCTGTTACACAGTGAAGTAAATTCACCATCTAATGCCTGTACTTCAATGTCAATAGATAGTTCAGCAGCAAATGAAATGAATTCATGACACATATGGAACTTGTGCAGTTGAATTGTTTCTAGAATTTCTTCCAAAATTTGAGCCAATCATTCCAGGAAATTTATTTGTGACCCAAATAAAAATACTATATTTTTGTTAGTTTAGTTTTTTGTTTGAAAGATATCTTTGGGTTTCTAAGGAATATAAAGCAGCCAAAGTCACAATAGCTCATGGTTGAGATTCTTTAGCTCTAAAGCCAGTCCAAAGACCAGGGATTACACTTTTGAAGTATTCTCATTACAAATAACTCTCTAGTTAAAGTGGCCATATATTGTATATTTCCTTGAAGTCATGTTTTTTTTTTAATAAAGCTGCCCAGAGAGGTTATCATTGTTGTTAAGTTTTACATCAGGAAAGCTACATTCTCTGGTTCCCCTAAAATCTCAGTGTCTCACAACAGTGAGCTACTTGGCTGTCTTCGAATCCCTCAAGATGCACAGCCATGTGTCACACCAGAACCTGAACAAGTACAAACAGATATTGAAACCAATGTAATATCAACATAATAGAATCATGAACTTTAACAACCTTTGGGGATCATCTAGCCCAATTTTTTATTTGAGGAGAGAAAACTAAAGACCAGTTTGGTTAGAGCACTTTTCCAAGATCACAGAATCGATTAGTGGGTTAGAAACCGTGTTAGCTGTTTCTTAGATTCATTGTTTCTCAATCAATTTTCCTTCATATCATCTCCTTGCCATTCTTGTGCTCTCCTATGAAAGCCTGGCTTCTCCCAGTCTTCACTGTTAGCTATCTTCCATTGGGTTAGCCACTAAGAACCACTGGTGGAGCACTGGATGATGTGAAAAGGAGAAGCAAAGAAGACCTAAACAGTATCCATGAGTGGTAATGCCATGATATTTCATCTTCCACCCGTGAGTATAATCATGAAAATCAGAATTTAACTTTCACTTTCAGGATGGAAAACTTTAATGCTTAAAGGGGTTGTAAGGTCACATAAATGAATAAAGCAGACCCAGTGGGCACCATCAAGGGCACTCAGTCCATCTAAAGAAGACAAGCTGCCACACAGCTCCAGACAACTACTGCCATGTGATAAAACTTGTATGCTGCCAATAGCATGTTGTTGTTGTTGTTGTTTAATTCAATTATGATATCCAGAATTGTGTGTGAAATTTTCTTATTTTTAAAATATAGAGAGCATTTAATTTTTATTTTTGTACTATATGGGCAAATACAATCTAACTAGGAATCTTGCAAATAGTTTGTGATTCTGGCTTTAGAACAACAGTTCATCTGGGGAGAAAACATGTTTAAGTATTCACAATGAAGTGCAAGTTTAATGCAATTATCTGGCTAGATCCTCTCTTCTGCTGCTCTCCACAATGAATAGTTAATTATTTCAAATCATCATTTTTATCTCAGCATAGTTGCTTAAATATTTCACTTCACTTGGTGTATTTAAACACAGAAGTATGATGCTATAGAGTTTCTGGGAGTTAAAAGGGCAGCACTTGATAAAGGACGTGAAACTGAGTTGCTAAAAAGCAAACAAACCCTGTTGTAAGTACATGACATACCTTCAGTTATTATCTACAAATAAAGCCTGGTAATGAGGTTTGGGGTTCCTCTCAGTTGCATGTTGATGATAAATTCTCTGTGGAACTGACGCCAACCCATTAAGCATGCTTGCTCCTGCCACCATGGCTGTTAATTTGACAGGACACTGTCACATTAAGTAGAACAAACATGTTTTCGCCCAGTCGGCCATCCAGAACCGACATGGCTGTTACTCTAACAACTGGATATTGATTGAAATCACTCACCCCTTCCGACCCTCCACTGGGAGGTGGGAACCAAGCTCAGGCAGATTGAGGATTTGCTTCTTTGGCACACATGGGTAGAATGTTAAGGATAGCCACAAATTTGAAGCCATTTAGCTCCTTGTCATGTTCATCTTTCAGACACTGTCTGGTTCTCATTTTCACCGGTGGAACATTAGGCTCTGAATAAATCACCGTGTTTATTAATTTTATGGCTCTACATATCCATCTGGGAAGGTCGCTTTTAGCATTTACAATTTTATAAATGCAAAATATAAGAAGACATAAAAAGGGATTCTATAAAAAGTCCAAAAATCAACTCAGAAATTGAAAATCTTTTTAATTTTGAGAGAGAAGACAGACTCTGGACTCTTTTCCCCACTCCCTTTAATTCTCCACCCCACCTCCCCACCTCCTACACATACACTTTCTGGACTCTTTTTTGTCTGTATAATTCGGCGACATCCATTTGCTAGATATAATCTTAAAGTCTTCTCTAAGGCAAAATTGCTAGAATAGAACTAATACTGAACCCATTTTTAATTTTTGACTATTTAAAAGTTACTTATTACTATATATACCTAACGTCAAACAGAGTTAGCATGTCACAATTGATATACCATGGAAAAAATAATAATCCATGCAATTGTTGGGCTCTCATTTACCTGTGCTTCTTTTTCAAACTGAGCTTATTTTGTGCCCTGCTCTGTGCATTAAATCCCATGTTCACCATGGAATCTTCTGGTTGAAAAGGACCTTAAAGGACATTTAACCAAATTGTTCCTTAGTGTCTTCTGTCTGCTCCGGAACATTCCTAGGAATTTGATATTTGCTTGAATGCCTCCAGTGATGGTAAATGCATTAAACTCATTACCACTCTAGAGAAATCTATTAGTCATTATTTTATTTGGCAAACACATGTTGTTATAAAGCTTCTATACATTAGTAGTAGATCTTGTCTTATAGTATAGGTCAAACCCCTTTTTATATGTAATTTATTAAAATATTTGAATATATACTGTTCTCTTTCTGTCTCCTCCGAGATAAACATAAAAATTTTTCAACTGTTTCTGCTACAGCAGGGGTCTGTAAACTTTGGTCTGAGGACCATATCTGGCCTGCTACTTATTCATGAACTTTTATTAGAACATGTCCATTCATTTATCTATTATCTGTGACTTCTTTCATGCTATCATGGCAAAATCACAAAAGTAGTTGTGATAGAGACATTATGGTCAACACACAAAACCTAAATTATTTAATTAGCTCTGTGTGTGTGTGTGTGTGTGTGTGTGTGTGTGTGTGTGTGTGTGTGTGACAGGTCAAGCCCCTTCATCATCTTTATTCCTTCTCAGATGCCCTTCAGGCTTTGTATTATCCAAACCCGTGACAGCCCAAAATTGAGAAGCTTGTGTGAATTTTTCTGGATACTCTTTTTGTTAATGCAAATAAAAATCATTGGCTTACAAAAATTCCCCATCTTAAAGCACAAAGAAATCCTGTTAAAGCAGTGAGATTAGCCTGGTTTGTGGTAGAAAAATATAAGTTTTCTTTAAGTCTATTTTTATTTTCATGTTTCATTGTTGCTTTAAAATATTCTTTGAGTCTCTACTTTTGCATAGCATTGCTCTAGACACTGTATGAAGTACTAAATAAAATAGAATCTTTTCCCAAAAAAGCTCATGTCTGGTCATAGAGAGAAAATATTAATGAAATAACTTATTTATTTTGTTTATTTCTTTATCTCCCTTCACTAGATTAATTCCCTTCAGCTCTCAAAAGGCAGAATGATTTGTCTGCCTATTGTACTATATTTTCTCAGTGCTGAGAACAGTACTTGGTACATAGCAGATGCTCAGGAAATATTGGTTTTATGAAGGTACTATTTAGAAGAGGAAGACAATATATTTAACTAAATATTAAATTATGTGACAAAGACTGTGTGAAAATAGAAACTCTGAGTAGAGATAGATCAACAATGTCTGGACATAGAGTGGGATGGAAATTTAGTTATGTATTCTAACTCCTTCTCTAAAAGTAGAAATCCTGTTTATGCTCTTTAGATTAATATTTCTCACCTGCATCAGAATCTTCTAGTTCATTTCTTAAAAACAAGAGATTCCTGATACCTGTGACTGACCTACTGAATCAGAATCTCTAGATGCCAAGCCAAGAAATATGCATGTTTGGCAAGCAGTGAAAGAGAATAAATCTCTTGAACCCTAAAATTTGGAAACTACCTTTTCAACAGAAGGAGGGACAACTTCTATGTGAATGTCTCTAGTGATGAAGAAACAACATGACAGGCTAGCTTCTATTTTTGTTAGCTTTAGTTGTTGGGGAAAAATATTTATCAAGTTGTAACCTGCCTCTTATAATTCCCAATCATTGGTCCCAGTTGTATCCATTAAAGTCATATGGAACAAATTTTATTTTTTCTCGATATAACAGCCCTTCAAATGTGTGACAATTCCTATAAAATTTCTTTTTTAAGTTAAACTTTAATAGATGCTTTTATTTTTGTTGTCATTCACTGGCAGAACTACCTGATGTCTATCCAGGATTCTCAATCTGTGTTGCCAGAGGAACCTGGCACTCAAGGGAGAGGGTAAGGAGTTCAGAAATCCACAGATAAATCTCCCTTCCACTCCAAGTAAAACAACTGACCACAGGCCCATTCCTCATCCACATCTGAAGCCACACTATGTGCCTCCTACTCTAGCCCCTGATATAAAACTTTCAGCAGACTCATTGGAAGGGTGCAAAAGGAGCCTTGCTCCTAGATCATGGATTTTAGTCTCCACATTTTTTTTGGCACTCTCCTGACAAGTTCCATATATCTAACATGTCTTAAAATGTGTCTCCCAGAATAGACTAGTGTAGTGGTCAAGCTGTGAGTCATAGAATCAGACTTAATTAGCTCTATGAACTTGGGTGACTATTGTTTGACTTTTCTCTATCTCTGCTTGTTTGTTTTATAAAATACAGTAAGAGAATCAATGATAATATATATAAAGTATTTAACATAGAACCTGGAATATAGTGAGTTTTCAATAAATGTTGATTACTATTACTACTCTCCTGGTAGAATGAAACCATTACTTCCCAGAAATCTTGTGAGTGTTATAATTTTTTTACATTCCCCTCTCCTCTTGCAGATAGCAAACTTTTCAAGGTATGAACCACATCTGACTTATCTCTAGCTACAGCTAGCTACTAAAGGGCCACTAGGGAGAGTTCAAATAATCCAATACTCTCTAAATAAGTTTTCAACCTTTCCAAAACTTTAAATATTACCAACCTTCTACATTGTGCTTCCAAATTAAGCCAGCCTTAATACTCACAACTCTGTTGGTAACCAATTTTAAAAAGCCACCATTGCACCATCCCAGTTCTTGGTAATTGTCTAAATCCAGCTTCCCTACCCTTGCTCTTGCTTTGAGTCTATATGCCCCTCTTACACCTGATCCTCTGGCTTGGTTACAAGGTTTTAGTTCTGCACTTGCCTTGTGGAAATAAGAACAAGGTTCGAGCTTACTTTCTGAATTTTTTTTTTCTGCTTTTAACCCTTTGGGAGTAGCTGCTATGTCTGCCTTAGCTGCAGTCCTGAAGCCTAGAGTTATATTCTATGTTGGACATCTGGCTGGTACTCCAGCCACACCTGTCCTGTCACCCCAGAGAAGAGCAAAGCAGAATAAGATGCCATGATACAAGGTTGGCCACACATCAGTCTCATCTCGTCTCACCATGTCATTTTGGTTTAACTTTTGTGTTATGCAGAAAGAGAGCAAAAGTACCACATCATTAATATTTCATTGCCTTATCAGTGATGAAGTGTCAATATAGCTGGTTCAACAAGATATGGGGTTATGCAGGTTAAACCCAGAAAATTTCATCAGTGTAAGTTCTGGGAATCAGAAGGAAAAGCAAACCACAGGTGTTGAATTCAACCTCCTTTGTCTTTGTGGAGGCAAAATAACACTCAATCAGTCTTAGAATGGGAGTATGATGCTTTGCACGGAAGAGGCTGCTGCAATTCCGCTGAGTGGGCGGGTTGATGGAAAGTGACTCTGGCATTGCTGAGTTCAAATGGAATTAAGGATTCATGAAAGCACGCAGGCAGGCAGGCATAGAGCCCTGGGTGAATACAGAATGAGTCACAGGGGAGACCCGGCTGGGCTTCAAAACCTAAATAAGTAAGGATTGCTTTTTGATGATGGCAAACTATAAATATCATCACCTCAGAAAACCAGGTTCTCCTCTTACAACATCAGGAATGAACAAAGAAGACTACTAAGCCAAATGAGTATATTATAGACAGGCATAATGCTCTGCGTAAATAACACTGCCACTCTGAAGCTATTCTTGAAAAAATTTTGAAGAAACACATTTTTCTTAAGCTATTATTTTATTAGTCTTTTAATCAAATTTAAAATTGTTGGTAGAATTCAAACAAATTCAGTTGTTTCTGGGCTACCTAATAGGTGATAAAATTAAAAGCATTTTCTCAGGTCCTACTCTGAGTCTGATTATGTGATTGCTGATGTTGAAGTATTACGTCATAAAAATGACAATATTTCAGGCTTGATTGTGATGCTTATCTCTGTAGCTTCTAATACTCTCTCCAGGTTTGCTTTTTCAACTGAGGACAGAAAGTAGGGAAAGAGCATATGCATTTTTGTCAGAAATTTTCTTAAAACCATTGAAAAAATGTGTCCAGAAACCCTAGGTATTAAATCTTTGATTCTGCCATGCTTGTCATGAGAAGTTCTTGCAGAATTCCTCACTTCAGGCTTTAATGAATTAGAGCAGATCTTGCTCACAATCTAGGAAAGTGTTAAGTGCTGGACCTTTGTGACCTGTCCAAATCTGAAAGAGCAGGTAGGTTCCATTTTCAGTAAAGCAAGGCTCAAATAATTCACCTAAAAAGAGGAAGCTAAAATCCTGTTTATAATCCAATGCTGTTCTGTATTTATTGCATGCATGGGAGGAAATGACATGCCTTAACAGTGGAGCTATGTGTGTAAATGCTTTAAGTACATACAGAGACACATACATACATAAATTTGTTACAATACTGTAGTCTCACCACTGCAGCTTTCAATACACTGTGTCAAACAAAGGGAAATAAAGACCTAATTTAGGGAGAAATAAGTTATGCATGTAGGGGCCTGGATCAACATGGCTGTACTAGACTCTAATGTTTGGAAGCTGATTAAACCAAAGCAGGTTTGAGCTCTGGACTACGTGACCAGAATTCCATTAAAGCAGACTCTGTGCATCATCTGGGGAGAACTCATCTCCTTTCTCTGATCTTGTCTAATTTCTGACTGTTGTCTCTGGTTATTTGTGGACTAAATGGAAGGCGGCATTGCTGCTGACTACTCTGTGTTCTTATCTTTATAAACACCTACTAAAAAAAATTCCAGTAACTAACTTGATAAGTGCAAATAAAATATTATCTATTTGATTAATCATAGTAATACCACAGAACATTCATCTTTCATTAAAAAGAATCATTGGCTTTCCAGAATTTTCTAGGAATTTTCATTGTCTTCTCCATTTATATGGTAAGGTAAAGGAAAGCTATGTTATATAATTCTAACACTTTTCTTTTCCTTTGATGTAATTTACACCATGTAAACTTCACAACACCCTTTCAATACTTTAAAATTACACTGTAGGCTCCTCATCTCGGTTTTTATTACATAAATAAAAACTCTCTGTGTTTAAACTTAAATATATATATTTTCTCTTCTCTGAAAAGAATTATAGCATGGAATGCACAACACCAACATATTTTTATTCTTCCAATCTTCTCTCACAATATGCCTGTACATTAGAACCAGATTTGGCTCCACTAAAATCCATCTGTGAATGTGACATATATTAATGAAAAAAACGTATTGTTTTTTCCTTAGAATAAAAGCACATGAAAAATGGCTTTAAAACTGTGGATAAAAATTATAGAAAAGTTAACGTCTAAAGAAGTGCTTGGAATATAAGAATTAAATTAAATGTCCTCAAATTTAGCAAAAAAAAAAATCTCTTCTTTAGCAAGGTGTTTATAGGTTCAAGCCCTATAGAATATTCATTATCTAGCCTCAGTCCATCTTTCCAGGCATCCCTCTCTTTTTTAAACACTCCACTAACTTACCACTCTAGACCTGTTTGGTTAGTCTCAACTCTCTGAATATATGTATGCTCATACCATCAGACATTGCCCATACTGTTCACTTCATCTTCCCACCTTCCTATTCCTTCTCTGACTATTAAGAGCTACTTACTCTTCCAGACTCAACTCAGTGTCACCTTCCCAGTGAAGCACTCCTAATGCACACTTGAAATTCTCCTCTTTGCCCAGCTCATATGTCAATCAATCAATCAATGAACAAATCTGAAAACTTTCTTCAGCCTTAATGGCCTTTTCTTTCTGAATCACATTTTTCATTTAAATTAATCTTACCCTAATTTTACAGTGAACCCTCACTGATAGCTCAAGCCCTGGATTTGTCCTATCAAGGTCTATATTTTTTCCCATCAACAAGCTCACCATATATTCTTCGGGATCTTCTGACATGCTTTAAGGCCAATTTAAATAGAGCACCAGACTGAGTAAAAGTCAAGAAACTGACAGTCAGGAAACTACTAATTTACTGTAAATCCTGAGCAAATTTCAATTCCTTTCTGGGTCTTTGGATGCTTAGCTGTAAAATTAGGAAGATATACAGAATGCCTTAGGTCTCTTTCAACTTGAGAAACATTGTAGTTGACAATGTATTTAAGAGTAGTGCCCCTATAGAAATATCTGCAATTCAATAGAGACTTGAGTCCTTCAACAAATATTTACTAATGCCTACCTCTTGTCAGACATTTTTCTAAGACCTTGGAATACAGTAATAAGTAAAACATAAATGCCATCTGCATAGCTTATTTTATGGTGGAGTGAGGAAAACTGATGATGACTTATCTATGTATGTGTATATGTATGGATCTATTGAATCAAGTGGTGATAAGCAATAAGTGCTGTGAAAGAAAAAAACTTAAAAAAAAGATTAACATGGAAAAGGACTACTGTTGGGGTGAAGGCAGAAGGATAGATGGACTTACGATTCTATACAGTGTATTTAGTGATGGCCTCGTTTATAAAGTGACAACTGAGGGGGCAGGGGAAAGAGAGAGAGAGGAGAAGTTAAAGGGACAACGAGTGCAAAAATAAATAAATAAAACCTGTAGCGAGAGTGTGACTGGCTTATTCAAAAAAGATAAAGAAGTCAAATAATGCAACGGAATAAGAGAGAGAATGAGAAATAATATTAAAGAGTTTGAAGTAGAAGAAACAGATCATTAAGGAAACAGATAATTTGTTGGCTATTGTAAGTACCTGGCTTTGAGTGTCATACTTATACTGTTGGAGGAATTAAAGGGAAAAAAATGAGAATATCTGATTCAACATTTTGGAATAATCACTGAGATGGCTGGGTTCAAAACAGATGGAAGATGGTCGGTGAAGCACATAGCTAGAAGGCTATTATAATAATCTACTTATAAAACTGCAGGTAACTTGGACTTAGCCATGAGCAGTGAAGAATGGTAAATAGCTATTTGATTCCATGTTTATTTTGAAGGCAGAGTTGATAGAATTTGCCCATAAATTATCACATGTGGAGTAGGACAAAGAGGAGTTACAGATAAAAGTGTCTGTGGATGTAGCCAATGGACAGATAGAGTTGGTATTTAGAGAAAACTAAGAAGAGCAGGAGAAGCAGATTTAGTTTGGCAGGAATATTCAGGAGTTTAGATTTGGACAAGGTACATTTGTAATACTTCCTTTTTTCGAGAATTTTTATAAAAGTTTATTTGAGACAAATTGATGATATTGCCAGAAAGCAAGACCTCAAATGCTCCCGTAATGCTTCTTAAAGTGGATTTGTCAAATAGACAGATGATTAGGAGTCTAGAATTCAGTAACAAAGTCTGGGTTAGTGATATACATTTTGGAATGATCAGGATAGAGATGGTTTGAAAGATATGAGAATGAAAGAGATCACCAAGGGAGTACATGTGATAGAAAAGAAAAGAAGTGGCCCAAATACTGAGTCCTGGAGAATTCTAAGAATAAGAAACGGAAGTGATGAAGGGAACCCAGCTGAAGAGCTGAAGAAGGAGTAAGAAGCAAGGTAAGAAAAGAGCCAAGAAACAGCATGTCTCAGAAGCCAAATGAAAAGGTGTCTCAAGATTGACAAATGCTGCTGAGAGGTCAGATGTGGTAGAGCTTGAGTCATCTCTCAATTATTGGGAAGCTGTTTCTCGTTGTGGTCATTCTAGACTCTGTGTCAACCAGGGACACCATATTCTCATCATGGTTTGTGTAAAGTCATGTGTCCTGGAGTTATGCTGTACAAAATCTGAGAAAATACATATGACAGGCTGATCCAACTGTAAAGGGCCAGCAGAGCCTTTCTGTAAGACTTCTTAAACCAGCATTGGCAGGTGACTGAATAATAGTCAGCAGGTCTGTTGCAAATGCACACAAGAACTTCCATTTCCCCTTCACCCCCTCCCACACACACTTGGTATTTTCCATTTTAAATGCAAAGAATGGTGTATTCACCATGCTTTTGTTCTGAAAAGTAAATGAACTTTGGGAAATGGCACTACATGGTGATATTACTGTTACATTATTATTATTATTATTATTATTATTATTATTAACTGCTTACATTTATTGAATAATAACAAGTACTAGATATTATTTTAACATTTTATGTATATAATTTTGTTAAATCCTCATGAAATTCTCTAATGTTGGTATTAATATCACCTTCATTCTTAGATGAATGAATTAAGCCTTACGAGTTTAAATGGCTTATCTGAAGTCACAGTAAGTAATGGCAGTAAGTATTGAATGTCTCTGGGACTCAGTCAAGAAATAAGAAGAGAAACATTTAGTTCTACTAAATTCTTTGTTCCTTGGATAATATATGTACTGAATTCTCTGTTACCAACTATTCCTTTTTTGTGCTTCCTAATAAAGTTGGGTTATCTGGAACCAACCCCAGAATATTCCTGGTACTTGAAATGCAGGCAAAAGCTAACTTTGCCATTCCCTTAGACCGTTAGCTTTTGCTAAAACGAGGTATCTTATGGTCAAATTGACCAATAAGCAGCTAAGAGCCATTTGAATGGTAGCCTTCCATTACTTCGGGACTATAAAACTGACCAAACAAAGTTATTAGCTAGCATTTTTGAAATCACATCACCATGTGATCACTGACTTCTGAGTTCACTTTTTCAGTCACACTGCAAAGGTCAGTACCAAAGCTCCAATGGCTAGGCAGGTGGAACTTACTACCATCTTTGTTATAACAAGTCTTGATTTGGTAAGAAATAATATAATCATTTTTGTTTAAGTGACTGGTGGTTAAGATGGCTGCTTTAAAAATAAGATCTACAAATTTAAAATGCCAAATCATTTATTAGAGAAAGAAAAGAACCATTCAAATTCCTTAGTAGACAGAAAGAACAAAAAAATCTGTGCTATCAACAACAACAAAAACTGGTTTGGAGCCCCTCTTCTCACCATAAAAATAAATATAAGCTTAGGCTCTGTTTGCCTCCTTGTTCACTGAAAAAATATTCTTGGAAAATTTTATTTCATGTAGAATTTGATGAAATAACACTAAATCTTCTTATTTAATGGCTACCAGAATACTTTCTTGGAGTGTTTCCTTTTTTTTTTTTTTCACTTTCTATTTCCTATGACAACCTTGATCACTTCAGGTAAATCTGTGCAGTGTTAGAGAAAAAAATGAACGATTGACTCATTCTCAGCAAGGAAGGCATGCCCTGGAATTGGATTTTCTAACCAACAAGACAAGCTTTGCTGAGCTATCCATAGCCTCATCTGTCCTCCATGCTCCTCACCCAAGGCCTTCCACATACTGGCATCAGGCATGATGCCTCTAGCTGTCATTTAATGTGTGTGTATATGTTCATGTGCACGCCCTGGCCTTCACAGGGAACAAGCCTAAGTTTCCTACTTCACTGACAGAAGAGTCTACCTAAAAGAGGGTGTCCTGATGCAATTTAAATCTGGGCTCTAATCTCATCTTTCCTTTCTCAATGGCATTAGGTAACAAAAATACCAAGTTTAAAATCAGATACATCCTGATACAAATTTACATACTACAATCTCATTTTTAAGTCATCTTAGGAAATCATTTACACTCTCTGAGCTTTGATGTTCTCATCTGATCAAGAGGAATAAACAGTCCTATAATATGTGAAATGTACTTCCATACAGCAAGTGCACACACCTTTAATTTAGACGTCAGTGAAGCTTGTGCAGTAGTATCTTCAGTCACTTTCTTTAACATTATCATCCTGTCCTAGAAAATAAAGTATTGAGTTGCTCTTTATAGAGTGAATTTAACTCACAGCTGGTTCTGAATTCAGGAACTACCTCATAACTAGGTTAAAACAATAATAAAATATTTCATCTGGCTTTTCCCAACTAGAGAGTCTTATGAGACTTCAGTTAAAAGATGGATATGCTCATGTGCCTCAAATGGACTTTCACAACTTCTGAAAGTGAATGAATAATAACACTTAATATTTCTTGAGTACTTATTATATGAAACTACTGAGGCACAACAAATTACCCCCAAACTTAACACAACAAATATTATCTCAAACATTATCTTTTGAAGACCAGGAGGCCAGAAGCAGTGGCTGGGTTGATTTGACTCAGGGTCTCTCATAAGGCTTCAGTCAAGATGATTGCCAGGTAGGTCATATGAAGGCTGGAAGCTCTGCTTATAACTTATAAGCTCCCTCACATGGTTATGAGAAGGCAGATTCAGTTTTTGTTTTGTTTTTGTTTTTGTTTTACTGAAGGTCTTAGTTCCTCGCCACATGTACCTCTCTATTCAGCAGCTTATATGTCCTAGTAATATGGCAGATGGCTTCTGCCAGAGACAGTTATCCAAGAGAGCAACAAAGTATTAGTGAAATGACACATCATCACTTCCTCTAAAATCTATTCATTGTAAATGAGTCACTGAATCCAGCCTGCTGTTAAGGGGATGGAAATTAAGCTCTACTTTTTGAAGACAGGAGTATTAAAAAAATTATGGACTTATTTTAAACCATATTTAATATGCTAGAAGCTAGTATAAGTATACAGTATAAGTTATTCCTATTTAGTTTACACCATACCTCTATAAGACTAGAAATTATTATATCTTGCATTGTACAGATGAGATAACTGAGGCCTAAAAGTTTTAAGCTACTTGGGGATGTGGTGGTGCTGAAATTCCAAACCAGCCAGTATGAATGAATGTAGAGCCAAAATGTTTGAATCATCAAAAAATATTAATTTCATTTAATAAAACCTTAATAATTTTCTTTTAAAGTAATAATCTATGTAGACTTTTTTTATAATACTTTAGTAAATAGAATTTTTAATAAGCAGGATATATTGATCCCCAACAGTGCCAAATAATTAAGAATTTATTACTTATAAATTAGGATCAATTGTGGCAGATAAATATGTTTATAATATTTTGCTATAGGAGTTGTTCATTCTCAAATATCATCAATCCCAGAAAAATATTTTTTAAAATATAAAAAATATTTTAAATCTCTGGCCATTTATTCAGTTTATTCAGCCAGGACAGTTAAACATTCTAAGAGATATCTATAGAATCTGGTGTGAAATTATATTATGATCTTTTTCACTCCTCTATTTGTTATGGTCTCAGATTTAATTCCAATTATTTTATAAACATGAGGGGGAGAGAGCATTCATTGAGTAATAACTTAGACTGTCTTCTAAGAGCTTCTTTTCTGCCAAAAATGGTTTTAGTTTAATTTACTAGGGGATAAAATTGCAGTTAAGCAAGTCACAGCAGAACGGGAAAGAGCCAATGATCCGGACCATGGCTTCAGTAACAGGCAAGAAAAAAATGTCAGCAAGATATTAATCAAATAAATAATAGATGAGAGATAGGAGTGAGGGCAGAAAAAATGGAGAATGAACAAATGAATGAATGGACAAAGTAATAAATAAAGAAAAGTGGGTTTGAATGTAAAAGAGGCAAAAGAATGGTGTAGGCAAATGTTTTGCTGTGGCAAGGAGAATAATAGTGTCACGTTTGTATGCAAAAACCTTCCACAACTCTCCACTGCCTGCCTAGAGCAGAAAGGGGCAAAATATTGCCTACTGCCTTGCTCCAGCTGCCTGTCCCCAAGAGGGCTAATAGCTGAGAGGTGACAGATTAGAAGCTTGGAAAGTAAGTCCTTCAGTTCTAAAGGAAGTTCTCAGAGGCACAGCATGAAATCCTTTTTCTCCAATCATTCTTTGCTGCTTTAGACAGTACAGTTTTTATTCTGGTATGTCAATAAAGAGAATTATTCTAATTCAAAGATATGAATCCAAATCTCAATCATTTATCTGAAAGCAAAAGATAATATATGTTCATCAAAACTATTACAATGAGGATCAAATGAGATAAAGCAAGTAAAGCCTTCAGCATGGTATCAGAGTGTGTCAGCTGCAAGTATTATTATTATTAACTATATTTTAGGCTTTAGAAACTCATTATTCCAGAAAATGATCCAAAGTAAAAAAATAAATATGTACTGTAAAAAATACAAAAATTCAGGGGACATGGCTATTGCAATCATTAAGCATGTTCAATAAATGGCACCTCTGTAATTATCCTAAGATCTGAAAAAAAAAGGTTTAGGAGTGGCAGATGGGTGTCCAAATATCACATTTTGACAGATAAAAGTTGAGCTGGGCCAGCTAAGGCAGGCTTATCCATCCAGCCATTGCCACACTAAATTAGGACAAGCCTCCTCCCCTGTTCCTCACAGGGGCAAAACCAACCCCTGGAGGAGCAGAGTGGAAAGGCTGAGCTGAGTATGCCATATTTATTTGTTTCAGTGAATTAATCATGCACTCTTTCTCCTCTAGATCAGAGTAAGGAAGAGAGAGACTGAGAAGATATGCTTACTGAGCTCCACTCGCATGGAAGGAAACATCTAGAATTGGAGAGAAGTATTTTTCCATAACAGGGATTTTATAGAGAAGTTCTAACTGTTCCAAGCCCTGGTCAAGCCCTGTCTGTTGACAGCATTGGGCCTGGGACCAGAGACACAAAAGATCAATTCAGAAAGTTCTTAAACTCTCTAGCTATGATATGGTACATACTCTATAACAAACTTTTTGCTTTAGAGATGTATTTTAATTTTTTGCAACATATTTTGTCAGAGAGTTTATTGCCTTTTTAAAGCCTAAGAAATTACTTTATAAACAAATAATACCTAAAACACATAACCAGGGAACTAATTGTAACTAGGAAAACCTGAAGATCTTATTTTTGGTCAAAATTCAACCATTTTCTAGCTAAATATTCTTGACCAGTTATTTAAACTAAATCTCAGTTATCGTGCCTTTAAAACACAGAAGACACCAGGTTTCCTAAGATGTTTCACAGGATGCTGGCCAGGTCACGAAAGGATATACATAAAAGCACTTCGAAGGTGCTTTGCTTGTAGGTATGGCATCTGCAAGGACTTCAACTGTATTTTAATTTAACAGAAAAATAAAAGAATCTTGTACTTTGGAAACACAGGCAAAAGAAAAGGAACCATCAGTGTTTTAACAGTACAAAACAGCAAAGCAAAAAGAGAAGAGATTCTATTTCTTTCCACTCATAAATCCATTAATTTTTCATGATGGGCTTAGCCTTGAAGAGATTTTACATATGAGAGGAGTTTTTCATTATGTAGTCCAAAGGCCACATATTTGGAAATCAATCAGTTATCAAACACTTGGATATTTTAAATAGATGCAATGCCACTATATTTATCTTTTTTTTAAAGTCAGGCTGAACCTACCTGAATATCTTCTTATAAATGCTTTTCATTCGAAAATGAAACAAAAGATGTGCTGCTGCTAAGAGCCGCTGTGTTCCTTATTATAATTCCTTTCTTCAAAATAGCGTTTTGTGTCCCTGAAGGACAAGCCTTGTGTTCACTCCTCTCTAGGAATTGATTAATGTCTCAGGATGTGATGTATATTTTAGCCAGACTCTTGGCCTATTAGCAATTCACAAACCATGACGGTTTACAGTTTTGTGCACAACTTCATTTTGCATTTGAAAATGTTTAAAAATCTGCCTTCATTCTCAGAATAGCATATAAACAAGTCAACAAATCACATGTGTATTGAGGGACGAGGGGTAGAAGGTCATGAATTTATCATAGCCTCGGGCTGTTCTGTGACAAATTAAATATCATTCTGGCCACTGAGGTCCCTACCATGCAGTTGGTCAGAATGAGCTATAAATAGATTGAACCTCTCTTATTGGAGACCAGTCAGCAGCTCACCCAAACATAAATTGTATTCCTCACACTAGAAAGAAAATTACACCATGATAAAGGTAAGCCTCTCATTTATGCAAGACATATCTTATGATTTCCTTAGAAGACAGATTTTACGGCAAAAGAAAAGTCACAAGACATGGGTCAAGAGCAGGGATGGAGGATGGCGGGGATAGTGCCAACACCTGGGAAGGGGTTCAGATTAATTGAGTGTGTGTGTGTGTGTGTGTGTGTGTGTGTGTGTGTACACAGAATATATATATATATATATATATATATATATATATATATATATATATATATATTCTGTATCTTAAAGGTAAATTCTTTTTCCTTTTGTCTTTGGGACCTTAACAGGCAGCAGAAAGTGAACAGAAAAAAGAAAAAGGTCCCTACACAAAATTTGTCCTGAACCCCACTGCCAAGAGATAACTGTCTAGATTTTAGTTTTCAACAGGATTTAGTCACAGGCAAACCTCATTTTTCTCTCTTAATTTAAGAGTATGCAATTGGATTCAAACGTAAGTGATCTCTTTTTGTTCAGTGATTAGTGTAAAGATATGTTTTGATATGAACCAGCTATCCTAAAAGATCCTACAGTCAATTAAAATGTTCTTCTCTTAGAGCTTTATCTTATAAAATAGGGTATTTTATTTTATGTTTTATATAGTTTACCAAAATAAAGAAAAATTTAAGAAGATATAAGGTATTTTCTCCCAGAGAAACATACACATTAAGTAAAAAGGGTAAAGGTTTTCTGTGACTAGATCATAGAATTACAGACTTTCAGAATTGAAAGAGATTTTAGAAAATTAGTCCAGTACAGAAATTTTCAGGATATAATACTACAAGTTTGTTATAGCTTTTTGTAAAAAAAAAAAAAATTATGCCTACAACACCTGGTCTTCCTAGGTGGTCTCCTATCCAAATACTAACAACAAGACCCAACCTTCCTTAGCTTCTGAGATCAGACAGGATAGGGCTTGTTCAGGATGGCATGGCCATAGACTTGTTATAGCTTTTACAAAAAAAAACGAGTTAAAAGTTGTAGTGGTCATTAGTTCTGCTCACCAGCTTTCCTCTCCTCTGGGCACTATCTATATCCCTTAATTAAGGCCATTTGACTAGGTCTGACCAATGAATTGTGAGTCGAAATTATATGCATCCTATTAGTGCTGTAACATTTAATGGCAGGTTTGAGACCCTCCTAAACTTCCTGATCTCTTTTCTGGCAAAATGAATTGCAATTTTCATGATGATGTCTACACCATCAGCTGGTATTCCTGAGTGACTATGATGAAAAAAGCTACTCTCCACTGACATCAGACCACACTGGATATGTAAGAAAGAGAGAGGCTTTCTTATTTTAAGCCTGTGAGATCTGGATGTATTTTTTTTCTCTCAGCATCACCTAGTCTATCCTGACTGATACTATAGTATGATAAGTTTGAGGAAATGCAGATTCACATGGGAATGTTCAAGGCTTTAAAATGTTAATATAAAATTTGAATTTTCAAGAGAGGAATACATTGAAAGCATTTTTCACACCTATTTGACAATGAAAGTTTTTGCTTTGTTTTATTTTAGTTTTTGCATGTTGTGCAGAATACTTATGACCATGTCAAAGATCTCAATGTTCCACAGAGCAATATAAGAAAACACCTAGCTGCAGTGTACAAAATAGTCTTTACAAAGCACTAAGGTATGAGGGTCTTCTCCAAGAGACATAGCCAGTTAGTGGCAGACATGGCAGCTGGTGCTGGATGTTCTATTCTGGACCTGGCAAACTGGGGAAGCATCAGAAGTGTATCAAAAGTTTGCTAACATTCTAACCTTTTACATGCTTCTTTAAAGAGCTAGTCCAGTGGAAGCACCCATACTACTTTACCATGCAAATTAAAATCAACACAAAGTTGCCATTTGCCCACAGAGAATTAAAACAAAGAAACCCATAAGAAATGCTCAAAAGATTTTCCAATCCAGACAAAAGCCAGAGTTAACATTTTTTGGAGAATGAGGTGAAAAATATATCTCAGCTGGATCTTCTGAAGCCAGACTCTATTATGGTCCTCTGGGGGAAAAAAAAAAGTTCTTTTGCTAAAAATCTGGCAGTGAGAACCTCAAGGACATATTGCCCTTCTTTTTCTTAGGGGAAGCTTTGGCCAAAAATAAGATTTCAGCTTGAAATGAAGGGGGGAAAGTCTTGTTGTTAAGCCATGGAAGATACCTCTTTGCTTTGAAACAATTTATTTTGTCTGGTGCTAGAGGATCTGGCAAATGACAGTAGTCAAAATGACAGTAGTCAGAATGATATCTTTGAAGTCATAGAAGTAAAGATCTACTGAAACCTCATTTGGATTTAATGACAGTATTAGAGGAAAAGAGTAAAAGCTATTTGAAAAGAAAAATCAAAAAGTAAACTGCTGCATGGATATTGCTAGAAATTAAGAAAAGCTGTAAGCAATTGTTTTGACAAAGTTACCTTTTGTAGCAACTCCAAACCTCTTCTCTGAGCTTCACCAATTCACTTTGCTTCACAAACTAGGGAAGGTTCTCAATGGTGCACTGTGTCTTTCATGAAATATGGTTTCAAAATGCATGTTCCCTGTGGCTACTTTGAAATTACTCAAATCGTATTGGGTTCTTCAGTGGAGTGAAATGAGATCTTTAGTTAAAAAGTAATGAAGCATAATTGGAACATAAATAATTTTAAAACATTTTGGTGTAGGCCTGAATACGCATGTGAGTAATTTTGAGTCCTGCCCCAGGGCATATATACTGGTGGGCACAGGTGGGGAGCATGCATTCCAAATAGTGCCTTGAGGGTGCCAGACATAATGGCTAGGGCAAACAAATCTCTGCTTTCTCAAAGGGCCTCTACAGAAAGCATTCTTTTTAAGTATTGTTTATCCCTCTGAGAACAGAGAGCCCACAGCCTCTCCCAGTTAGCCGCAGAAGCAGGAGCAGCCCAGCTCATCAAAGCTCTCTCTGCCTCACCAAACACAAAGGGCTGCAGTACCTAGCCTGAAAGCCCCTTCTGCACAAAACAGGAGAAGAAATTAGAATAAACAGGATTTGGGAAAATAATGAATTTTAAGCTGCTGTAACATCTTCCTTGGAGAACCAAATCCAGGTGAGGCACCAATTAAAATGCAGAAGGAAGTAGTAAACCAAACCTGGGAGCTCAGGCATCTCCTTTACCTGCCACTCATTTGCAGAGCCCATCTTCCTAGAAATAGATCATTTATACTTGGCAGAGTGGCTATTTGTCAAATAGCAGAAACTACACAATGACTAGGCATCATTGTCTGCATCCTATGTTAAAAAAAAAAGGTCCAAAAAGTCTGGAGCCTCTTTTCTGGCTCCTCTGTTATCTAAACCTTACAAAGAAGTTCATCTCTAAGTTAAAATATGAATTATCATCCCACTTTCTTTTCTTCCTTTGGCTCAGTTCTTTCATTTTCTCTTTGTCTCTGATTTGACAAATGTGTTCTCAGGAAAATGTTCTGGATTGATTAGCTTATTCTTTCCAGAGCTGTGGCTTCTAAAGAGATCATGAGAATCATGACAAGACAAAATAACAATCTCTGATGGTGGGCTCTCTAGATTTGCTGTCATTGCTAACCATAAGCTGAGAGCACTAGGTGGTTACCAGTTTCATCTCTCATTCATCCATTCATTTAACAAGTATGAAATGAATGTGGATTATTGACCCATATACACACAGACCAAAGAGAAATAGACTTGGATTTAAAAAAACTTACAGTCTGATAAAAAAAAAAAAAGTAGACATGTAAACAAATACCTGTAAAACAAGGCATAAGGACATAACATATATGATGGTGGTGACAGCAGTATACTATAGAATACATAGGGGTGAACAAATAATTCTGATATGAAGACATAGAACTGATTCAAGCTTGAAGTAAGAGTAGTGGTTTCATGCATGGAGAAGGGAGGGGAGTGCAGACCTCCTGGGCTGAGAAAAAAACACAAGTGATGGACAAAAGGTTTCATATGTTGCAATTCCATTAAAAGAAAATCTTTTCTATGTAACACATACTGTCCTTCCTTCAAAGTAGTTTTCTTTTAAGTCACCTATTCTCATTATTTTTTACTCCTTGACTTTACTCTTCTATCCACAGTAATCTGCCTTTCACCCAAACGGTGTACTACACTTACCTCTGCCTAGATTATAAATGATACATTCAAAGATGACCCTTATATTAGTGTAGTATTTGACACTGATGAACTCTCCTACTTTCTTGATACACATTGTTTTGGTAGTTTATAGGACATCATTCTCCTGCTTTCCTTCTTACTTCCATAGGTTCTTGTGTTTCAGATTCTTTTTCAACACTGATTTATTAGCTAATAAATTATTATCAGCCTTACCACAGCCACTTCTCTCCACCACTACCAGAACCATTCAGCCGGAGCAGTTCTGTTTTGATCTCTTCTATAAATTGATTTTCCTTACAAAAAAATTTTATTTGCACAACTATTTCCACAGCTAAAGATTGATTTGAAAGCCAATGTTCTAAATGTGGGTACTTCTCAGGATTCCATCCTTGGCCTTTTTCTCTTTTCACTTTACCCATTCTGCCTTGGAAATCATGCCTATGTCCATATCAGCAACTACGCCCCTATTTTTATAGTTCCCAAAAGCACATTCCTAGACTTACTTCAAAACTTACCAGATCATTGGCTTCTCCACTTGAATGTCCCACAGACACCTGAAAGTGAAAATGCCCAAAACTGAACTTATAAACTTGCTTGAAAAATATGCTTTTTTTCTATATTCCCCACTTTAATAAATGGTGTTGCCATCACCCAGATCATCTTTAATTTCTCCCTCTCACTACTTACTATTCTTTCAATAACCACTTAAAATCCCACAAAATCCACTTCTTTAATATGCCTTGGATCTTCACTATTATCTTCACCTCTATCTCTTAGTTCATGCCAATGTGATTTTTACTTGATTATTTCAACACCCTCATAAACTAATCTACCCACATCCACATAATACAGAGGTGGATAGCTCAGGTTCTTACTTCAGTCTGCCTTATTAGAATCCTACCTCCATTACTGGTCCACAAATTACCCTCAGCACAGTATCCTGCAACCTTTATCATCGACAAACATCTCAAGTTTCATATCTCTCCATTCTTCTCCATTGAACCTTAAACTCCAATCAGACTAAGCTAATTGACCTTCTTCAATGGGTCATGTTCTTACATGTCTCTCTGATATTGCAAATGCTGTTGCTTCTAACACAAATACCCTTTCTACCCAACTGATCTGGCTAACTCCCACCCATTTTTTTCAAAATTTAGCTGATGACATCAAGTTTTCCAGGGAACCTAGCCAACCACCACAGATGCCCCGTACAATGCACACATACACATGCACTAACGCACTTATGCATGCTGGTAGATCCTCCCATGAGAACCCATAGTTCTCTGTGCACATTTCTATGTCGAATATCCAAAAGATTGTAACTATGTACATTTCTGTCTCTCTCTACTATACTCGAGAAATGAGCAGGAACATATAGAACATTGTAGCTACTCAATAATTTTAAACAACAGATAAATGAGGGCTACAATCTACCATGTTCTTTTTTTTTTTTTTTTTGAGACTATATATGAACTTCCCTGTTAGGTTCTCATGATTGACTTTTGTAACACTGGCTTAATAGACTGTGGTAATAACTAGAGAAATTCTTAGTAAAGATCAAACAAGAACACGTTTTCCAAACACCGAGAAACCCAGAGAAGCTCCAGAGACTTTGTCCCCGTGTATCCAACCTGGCCTTAGTGAGCGAAGTCATAGCAATCTCTTCAAGCCTGTCTATTCCATAGTGTCAGTCAGGTGCATATCTTGCTCAAATCTGTTTTAAATTCCCCACTCCCACAAAATTGCACAATAATTATTATGAAATTGAAGGTTTTGAGTACTTCAAGCAAAAGATTCAGACCAGCTTCAGTGAGGTGGTAGGTTTTGTCTTTCATCTTTCAGTAACGCTTCAAGTATTCAGGTACCTTAGTTGGGACCCCATTAGCCAGTGTATTGATTTCCAATCAGGAGAGTAAAGGTCTGAATCACTCCTGTAAGTATCAAGAAAGATAAGTGAAGAGACTAAAGAGTTTCTTATCTTTTTAGATTTAATCAAGAAACTGCTAAATTCCTGGTTCTTAAAAATATGTAAGAATGAGGAAGTTATGTTTTTTTTTTCTGCCAATACAATTTTCCCTTCTGATAAACCCTGAAGAAGTAAAATAACTACTGAGAATGACATGGACTGCTGATAAAAATGGGAGATACAGTTGTGAGGTCCCAATAATAACAACAAAAGAGCAGTGTCTGTATTATTAATGAGATCTTCTACTGAAACTACTCATTTCATAAAGATTCTAATATCTGAAATGAGCAAAGATAGTTTTCTCAAGTAGAACCTTTTTCTGTAGCTAGAAAAGATAAGTGAAAAGAGAAAATATGCTGTAAAATTGATTAAGAAGATAAAGAGAGAACTCTTTCTATTTCTAACACAGAGAAATAGAATCATTTTTCAAAGACATATTTTCATTACTAGAGTAAGGCAGCAATGATTAGGGTAAGATTAAAAGAGGATATATTTTTATTTTTTGTAGGGTATACTGGAATTTTGGCATTTCCTTTGGCACAAATAATTTTCTCAGAGTTGTTAGCTGGAAGTTCCCATGCTTCTGCAGAAATAGGAAATGGAAGCAATGAACAAGTGATTGGAATATTTTATGTAAAAAAAAACTACTATTCATAAAAAGTGGTGGCAGATAACAGGCTAAAGTGTTGAGCTGGCTAAGAAAAGAGATGCCAATTTCAATTAACAACTGAGAAATTAAGTATTCTGAAAATGTGGGTCTGATAAGTATATACAGGGCTACACAGTGTAATTCAGCTCACCTGGCACTATAAAAACACTCTAAAATTCAGAGGGAAAGGAGTTAATGCTTTTCAAAAATTCCTTCACCATCTTATCTTCAAACCTTTGATATATCCTTGTTAGCTATCTCCCAGCATAAGAAAGCAACTGTATCCATAACCAAATAACATACTAATGAAAGACAGTCCCACTAACCCCTGAGAAAGGGTTTTCTGAATGTACATATCTGGCAAGAGGCTGATATCAGAATGATAGAAAGAACTGGTAGAAGAATGAATGGGGGCTTTGGACAGATATATTACAGGGAAGGATATATGAATGTTCAATAGGCACAAAAAGGAGTTGTTCATTAGGGAAGTGAAAATTAAACAATGAAATATCATTTGTCTATTCACAAGAATAGCTAAAATCTAAAGGACTGACTATACTAAGTGTTGGTGAGAATGTGGAGCAACCAGAACTCTCATACATTATAGTGGTAACATAAAGTGATACAGTCACATTGGAAAAAAAGTTTTATCATCTCTAATAAAATTGAATTCATTTTATGACCCAGTAATTCAATTTCAAGATAAATGGAAACATATGTTCGTAAAATACCTTGCTAATGATTGCTTATAGCAGCATTATTCATAATGAGCCAAAACCTGGAAATAGTCCAGGAGTCCATAAACAGGAAAATAAATAAATACACTATAATGTAGTCACACAATGGAATACTGAAATTCCACTTGGGAATACTGCAAATCTCAGCAATACACATGCAAGAATCTCAAAAATATTATGATGAGTGAAAAAATCTGTATCATTCATGATTCTCCAGAGGACCAGAACAAGAACCTGCACACACACACACACACACACACACACACACACACACACACACACACCATACACATTCATTTAAGAATTGGTTTATTCAATTGTTGGGGCTGCCAAAGCCAAAACTGGAAGGGGAGGCTGACAGTCTGTAAACACAGGCACTAGTTAATGCTGCAGTCTTGAGAAGAATTTCTTTGGTAAACCTCAGTTTTTGCACCTCAGGCCTTCAACTGATTAGATGAGGCCCACCAAGATTAACAATGGTAATCTCCTTTCCTGAAAGCCAGCTTGTTGTAGAGGTTACCCACATCCCTAAAATACTTTCATAGCAACACCTAAACTGGTGTTTGATTAAATAAATAGGTACTGCAGTCTAGCCAAGTTGACACATAAAATGAACAATCATAGAAGCCTTACATAAAAGACTATTCTGTCTGATAATGTTTACATGAAATACTAGAAGAGGGAAAACTAATCTACGAAGGTATAAAATCAGAATGGAGTTTGCCTCTTGAGTTTGGGGATGAAGTGACCAAGAAGGGGCAGGGGAGAACTTTCTAAGGTGATATTAACATTCTATGTGTTGAGAGAGGGTTTGAAATACACAAATGTGTGTACTTGTCAAAATTCAGAAAATAGACACCTGGGGTTTGTGCATTTTATATATGTAAATTTTATGTCAAAGGGAAAAATTCATAAGCAAATATTAAACTCTGTTTAATGACAAATATACTGAAGTACTTAACAGGAAATACTTTTAAATGCTTTGAAAAGCGAGATTGATTGATGGATAAATAGAGGGGTAGATAGATATGTAATAAGGCCAATTTGGTAGTGTTAATGGCAGAGTGTTGGTGAGGTATACAAAAAAGTTTACTGTAAAATGCTTCTGGCTTTGTTGTATGTTTAAAAATTGCCATAACAAAATATTAGAAAAACAAACAAGTTTTTCAAAATAATTTTTAAAAATAATATTTTCCTCCAGCAACCAACTGCAGTCAAGCTTCATCCCCAATGCCATATTAAATTATTCACACTCACTAAGACCACTGACTTCTGTATTCTAGCTCTAGTATATTTAATGTTTCAGAGAAGGTGGCTCTGAATTTAAGAGCTCATTAAATACTCCTTGAAGAGTATTGCCTCAGCTTTAAACACTAATGTGTTTTTCTTTACAACCATAGATTCCACTTCCTTTTCCTGAGCAAAAAAACTATCAGGAGCAACATTTTTGAGTTGTCTTGTGTCCTGGAGCCTTGCTGTTCATAGTATGAATCAGCAACATGGGTTGTTACCTGGCAGTTTATTATAAATGTATAATCTCAGACCCCACCCTTGATTTACTGAATGAGAATCTACATTTTAACAAGGTGGTTGATGGGAAGCACTGGTTTCTTTCTTCACTGTCTAAACTCTGTCGGTCCAAGACACCACTATTTCCTGATTTACCATCAACTTCCTGGATTCCTCCTTCCAAGTCTCCTTGGGAGACTCCTTTTCTTCTCTCCACCGTGTATGAATTGGAGTTCTGTCCCCAGAGTTTTGATGCTCTTCTACCCTTGTGATGCAAGTCTTCCTCCCACCCCAGTTCCAGAAATCTTGTCCACCAAAATGCTGAAGGCTTCTAAACCTCGATCTCTATCCACTCTCTTGAGGTCTAGGCCTTCATGTCCAATCCCCTATTGGTAATTTCTCTTTGAACATCCCATAGATAACTCAGACTCTTCACATCGGAAACTGAGTTAATCTTTTTTCCCACTATAGTACGCTCTCTACACCCTATTTTCAGGGAATGGCTCCACTCTCTATCCAGGCTTCTGAGAGGGGAGTCAGATCTGATTTTTATTTCTATTCTGAACAATAACCAGGTACTATTCACTCAATTTTTAAAATATCTGTGAGATAGGTCCCTGCCTCTTCCTTCCCATTGCCACTAATAAGCTTTTCCTCCACACGTAGGCTACAGGAAGCCCTCACGATAGAGAAGCCTTGGTGAAACACTTCTCCATTCAGCTGCTGCCAGAGTGGTCTACCTAAAACTGAACTTTCATCATGTCTCTTCTTTGTTTTAAAAATCTTTCAGCTATGAGGCTCACTTTCAGAATGAAGTTCAAATGTCTTGGCTTATACTTACACCTCTCACCCTAAGCAAATAAGAAAGACATAAAATAACTAAAATGCTCTCTTACATCCTACTGCCTCTAAGCATACTATGTCCTCTTCCTGAAAAGCAGTGTTTTAAGTGTGATGAAGACCACCTGATCGAGAGTTAAGTGACCAGGTTTCAAATCCCAGCTCTGACTAATACTAGTTCTGCAACCTGATTATGTTTCCAACATCTCTATAAAGCCAGTTTACTCAATCATGAAATGGGAACAACAAATGGGATTTGTGTGTGTATGAATACATACGTGTGTGAATAAAGTAGTTAACGTATGCTAAGTTCTTATTGTGCTTTGTGGCATGGTTCTCATTCTATTAGCCCATACTCTTTCAGATAACTAAGATGGCCTTAATGTTCCCCTCAGCTTGACAAAATTTTACATAGGCTTTTTCTTGATTCTAGGCCTCTGACCTCTCTTTTCTAAGAGCATTTACTTTAGAAAACTTGTCATTGCAAATCATTTCTCTGTCTATTTGAGAAGCAAATCTCTCAGTCTCATGTCAGTTTTACAATTCAGAAACACCTTTCTTAAGGACCTGGGAATCGTCCTTTGAAACATAATCATTAAGGAAAATAGTGTCTCTATCTCCCAGTCTCTGTGGAAGAGTAGGTGACTAACTTTGGTGACTACAAGTTGCAAAAACTACATCTGATCATGAAGATGTGAGAAGTTTGTTTTTCCTTTGGACAAAAGCCAATTAGCAAACACAGATGGCCTATGACTTGCCTTCAATATCCTGCGGTACTTTTCCACTAGCTCACCCAGGCACTTAAAAACTCTGCTACCCTTTGTTTCAGTGGAGTTGAGTTCTTACTGAAACCTGGCCTCTCTTCTCTGTTGCAACTGCGTAGAATAAAGTCATCCATGCCTGTTTAACTTTGGTGAAATTTTGCTTTCACATTGGGTAATTGTTACTTAGTTTTTCAAGAGTCAGCTTAAATGTCACCTTTTTTAGGAAGCTTTAAAAACCTCCAGGCTACATTTCCACACAAAGATTTGGTTGCCTTTCCTCTGAACTTCCACACACTTGGTACATACCATGAATAAAATATGTTTTTGTTTGTTTGTTTGTTTATCTCATCTCCCAGACTGGGTAGGAATTTCTTAATATGCAAGTATGTTTTTGCATCTCTGTATCTCCAGCTTCTAGAGCAACTTTTATTCCACAATCGGCATCTATTAATGGTGGTTGAACAAATGATTCAGCAAATGAACAAAGATCTTGCTATAACAGGATGCTGAACAAAGTATGGCCAGCAGGTTACATAATGCCTATTTAATGTCTGAAGGATCTGAGGCGATCTTGAAGAACACATTTTTTGATAAATGTAAAATAAAACACACACAAAAATCTATCTTCGGCAAGTGGACATAGAATATCTCTCTTCCTCCTGGAATATGTTTTATTTTATGTTATCTACTAGCTTCTACCGTTTCAGGATCTCAAATGTTTTCATATCACTAAGCTAAATATTTAGCTTCAGAAACATTCGTATGTTAAACAATTTTTTTCTTTTGAATAAGGAATAACCTTATTTCTTATGTCAATTGTTTAAGCTATAAATTTGGTAAACCCGAATGTTCAAGTATTGTGAGTTTCATGTCTGCCTTGGCATACATGTTTTCCTAAAAAAAGGAAGACAACAACCTCACTCTCATGCACTGAGGCTTGTATACTCCAGCGAAAAACTGACTTCGAGGTTTATAGAGCACATTGGTTTCACCACATACATCAGGAACACTACCAACCATTTATTTGGTGCTAACTAGGGGAAACATATTGAGCTAAACACTTTATAAGCTTTATTCTATTTACATAACAATTCTGTGACTTAGATACTGTAATTACTTTTACTAGTCAAGCTCATGTTGTTGAAATCTTCTATTGCTCACTCTCTCCCAGTCATGTGAATTTTCCATCTCAGAGTTTCTTGCACTAGCTGTTGCTTCTTTTTCCTACAAGTCTTTGTTTGGCTGGTTTTTTCTCATCCTTCTGGTGTCAGCTTAAATCTTACCTTCTTGAAGAGAATTTTCTTGACTATCCAAGCTAAAGTTGCTCTCTATCCCTCCCATGTTGCTCTCTACCTGTTCCTCTTGGTTTATCTCCCTAATAGCAGAGGTTCTCAAAATGTACTCTATAGTCTTACGGGAATCTCTGAGACCCTTTTAGGGGATTCATGCGGAGAACAATATATTTCTAATAATACTAAGATGTTATTTGTCTTTTTTCTGTATTGATATTTGCACTAATAGTGCAAAAGCAATGATAGATGAGACCCTTAGTTTACCTTAGTATGAATCAAGGCATTGATTTAAAAAAAAAGACTATACTAGTGGTCATTGTAGCACTATGTAGACACAGGATACAACAAAAAATAAAAGCAAAAAAAAAAAGTCTCTTAAGAATATCCTTGCTAGGGCTAATATCCAAAATATATATATTTTTAAAAACTCATACACTTAACAACAAAAAGCAAGCAATTTAATTTTTAAAATGGGCTAACAACCTGAATAGATACTTTCCCAAGAAAGACATACAGATGGCTAACAGATACATGAAAACATGCTCAGCATCATTAGCTGTAAGAAAAACACAAGTAAAACCACAACGAGATACCATCCCACACCTGTTAGAATGGCTATTATCAATAGGACAAGAAATAACAAGTGTTGGAGAGGAAGCAGAGGAAAGGAAATCTTCTCACATTGCTGGTAGGAACGTAAAGTGGTGCAGCGCTATGGAAAACAGTATGGAGATTCCTCAAAAAATTAAGAATAGTGCTACCACATGATGCAGCAATACTTCTTCTGAGTATCTAGCTTAAAAATTAGAAAATACTTATATGTAAAGATATATGTACCCCTATGTTCACTGCAGCACTATCCACAATAACCAACAAATGGAAACAACTTGAGTGTCCTTTGATGGATGCAAGGCTAAAGAAGATGTGGTACATATATAAAATGGAATACTACTCAGCCAAAAATATTTCATCAAAACTAGATGAAATATTGCCATTCATGACAATATGGATGGATCGTGAGAGTATCATACTAAGGGAAATAAGTCAGATGGAAAAGAACAAGAATTATATAATTTTGCTCATATTTGGGATATAAAACAAAAGCAACAAACAAAACAAACATAAAAATAAATAAGAACTCATAGGTACAGACAACAGAATAATGGTTATCAGAGGGGAAGGGCGGGGAGGGAAGGATGAGAAGGGTAAAGGGGTTCAAATACATGGTGACATAAGGAGACTAGATTTTTGGGTGGTCAGAACACAATGGAATATACAAACGTCATATTATGAAGTTGTACACCTGAAATTTATGTTATTAACCAATGTTACCCCAATAAATTTAATTTAAAAAAGAAAAAAATAAAAAGAATATCCTTGATGAAGCAGTAAAGGCATTTATTTGGTAAACCTCCATGTGAGTAAATACTTCTTCAATATTCTATATGATGAAATGGGAAGTACACACAAAGTACTTTGATACACACCAAACCAAAATCATTATTTTGAAGAAAAGCACTAGTGCAACTGAACTGAGAACAGAATTGGCTGTTTTTCATAGAACAGCATTTCTCTTTTAACAAAACTGATAAATATGTGTATTTTTTAAAATTAAATAAAGGAAGTCTGTCACTTCAAGGAAAATGACTGGTAATAATCGCTGCCAGTAATAAAATTTGAGTTTCCAGAAAAAAATTAGAGTTTTAGAAAATTTTTATGTGCTACCATGAGTTTGAATGCTTTGAAATACTTAAGACTTTTCTAATGAGAACTTTTTTGGTAATAATAATAAATGTGATATTTGAATATTATGTAATAAAATGTTAATATTTGGAAGATATGCATAACTCTGTGAACTAATATTTTCCAAATGACCAATGCATGATGTTACAAAATCACAAATGGATAAAAGAGCCATTCAAAGTGCAGAATAGCCTGATGGTTTTTATTATTACATAGTATAAAAAGTTTATTAATGTGATTTTAGAATCTATGTTGCAGCTAACATTTAAGAAGCTACCACTTGTCAAATTCACAAGCTTACATTCTATTGTATAGTTTAAATTATTGTTTATTGTCTATCTTTATCCACCAGATTGCTAGCCATAAAATGGTCTATATCTGTCTTGTTCATTGATAGCTCCTGAGCCTAAAAGTTTGTGCCTAAAAGAGCACATACTAGGTGCTCAATAAATATTTGATTGCGTGAATGAATTCCCATTTTAAAGATGAAGGAACTGAGTCTTAAAAACTTAAAAGTTATGTATTCAAGTTCACAGATCTAGTAAGTGCCTAAGAAGGGATTCAAATTCAGCTCTGTTCAATTTCAAAGCTCATGCTCTTAATTAAATTATTCCACCAAATTGCCTCCACATTGAAGATTTGAAGATGATATTGTCACATCAATATATAACTTTAATATTAACAGATTTCTAGCCTTTGTGAACTTTTATAGCATCTTATGTTTGATATAAAATTATTTTAAAACTACAGGGAACCTTGGAGAGTATTTAGTCCAACTTCTCAAATTTACCCAGGGTCACAGTCCGTTATTGGTACAGCTGAGAAATGGCCCTGGAGTCTCCGTCTATATCCATTAGAGCAATATATATGGAACCAAGCCATGGAAATTATATGAAGTAGTTTTCATTTCTTCTGACTCATCCCCAGCTCTTTATTTTCTAAAACCCCAGGTGATGAGGAAAAAGCAAGAAAGAAATGCTCTGGCATGCTAAGTTGAGAGCTTTTTCTGACCACAGCAGATATTTTTCCATAGCTGACAACTAGGTCTCACATCTTTTAGAGATGTGCCTTGATGATTGATGCCCAGCTACACCCTATGAGAGACTGCAGCATCAGACGTGGAATCATATTCTAGCAATTCCAGCACTTGGCAGAAGCACGGAGTGCAAGTCTATAGAGATCAAGGCCCTTTGAAAAGGACCGTGTCAAGTCTCTTTTGTAATTTAATTACCTTTCTTTTACATATGACACTTTAACCAACAACAAAAATACTTTATTATAAAATCATTTAAAATGCTGCAAGGCAGCAACCAAAGCAAGTGTAACTAAAGCAGTCACTAAAGAATATGTTCATGTGTGTTCACAGGTAACGTAGTTGGGTATTTCGGAAATAGAGTGAAAAGGAGCCGTGTCTCCTACACTTTGTCCTAACAGTGCTCAGGGCAATACTTATCTCACAGCAATTCCAATGCTCAGAGAAATCCCTACATCAATGTTGGCCTTAAGCACTGAATGGCTACCTAGGGCGGTAAACTCACCAGCTTGTGGCACAGAGCAGATGATCAATAATCACTGAATTACTAATTTTCCACAATGCCAGTACATTCACTACAAGTACAGTTCTTCTAACCTTGAAACACTATAGTTGTACTGAGGACCAAACAGATTCTACTGTCTGTAGTGGAGAAGGTTCAATTCCTAAATCATGGTGGTTTACATACTTCTGTTGATAAAGATGATAATATTTTACCTCTACAGAGATCACAGCTGATCGGTGACAATATTTACTTAGCCTACAGCTCTACCACAAAATCTAAAAGCATAACACCAACGTACTTCTTCTAGAGGTGGGGGAGGTGAGAATGATATTAAAGAAGTCAGATACTTAACTCATTGATTGAGTTATTAACAGAAGGTTTTAAATCATCCTAATTAATGCATTTTCTAATTATTTTTCCTAATCTTAATATTTTATTTCTGGATTTTAATATATGTTGTATTCAGACACTAGCCAAAATAAGTGCTTAATAATTTTTTTTCAATTAATTTCATATAATGACTCTCAAAGTATGGTCTGAGGATTCATAGTAATAGTGGTGTGCTGGAACAACTTCTATCATCTCACAAGCACCATTGTCAAATTTTTTAGATTTTTATGAGCCAGTTTTTAAATATAACCAGTATTAAAAAATTAAATTATAAAAATTTACCATTAAACAAATTACAATAAAATAAAGACAATGGTCAAAACTTGTCACTTCCTAAATATTTTACTACATTTTACTATTTCTAAATTCATGAAGTTATTTATATCTATTATATTTACAATGTAGAAATATTACATAACAGTATACTATGCACATTGCATTATCAGCCACGATTAGAGCATTTACACCAAGGAAATTGGCAAATGCTACACATTGGGCTTTTTTTCTCCTTCCTATTGAGTTGGTCATCAAAATATTTACCAGCACACCACTTGCTGAGCATGCCCAGAACTCTTTCAAGTAGTCTACCAAGTCCTCCTCCTCTTTAATGTGAGAGGCCCTATTTTCTTCATACATGTTAAGGAAAACAACACATGCAAACATACTGAATGCAGAAAAATATGAGATTCTAACTGTAAGCTAGATATTAAAATAATTTTCAAAAAATGTAGAACCATGCCCTTCTCACTATTTTTTTCCCACAAAAATGTGTTAACATGTAACCTTTTTACTTCTATTTTTAAATGTATTAATTTTTAAATCTATTAATACTTTTATCAGTTTTAAATTCAAAGACAATAAATATTGATAGCTATAACTCATAAGAGCAAACATTCTCTGGCAACCTCAATAATTGTTTTGAGTGTGTTTAGGGGCCTATGATCAAAAGTTTGAGAAACATTGATTTAATAGTGTAGCAAATCCCATTGAGTGTTTTTCTGACTGAGTGTAGTCAAACTAGAAATGAAGGTCTGTCTAGGCCTTTGTAACCTTGGGAAATTAATTCTTGACCTTTTCAAATCTTTATTTCTCTATCTGCAAAAAGACAGAGCTAGACAAGATGATCTCAATAAATTTTTCTTTAGCTCTTGGATTCTGTACCCATGAGAATTATAAATGAGCTTTGCTTCTAGCTTGAAGGCAGTAGAAATGATTTTGCTTTGTCATCTTTTTCATACCTCCAAACTACAACATCACTGCGTTTAATAATCTTTTCTGCCTAAGCTCCTGACCCCAAAAGGACTTAACATTTGATTATATCACTATAATTACAGAAACCACTATTTTCAGTTGTCAAAAACTCAGAGCAATCTTGGATTAGAGTATATGCCATGCAGCAGATACAAAAACGCAGTGCAGGCCAACAAAATGCCACAGTTTAATGTTCCTTCATCCATCAGGTGGAAAATTAAATGCATAAAGCAGACACTATGCCTGAATTTAATAAACTATTGCTCAGGCCCTGCTTTGCATTTCTGCACAACAGCAGAATAAAATGAAAAGCCATGTGCTGCCCGATTATTTCCTCTTTTCTATGCGAACGCAGCAAATTAGCATCTGCTCGGTGTCCTTAAGAATGTGTGAATTATCGAATTATCCCTCTTAATTCCAGTCAAGTCTGGATAGGCTTTGCCTTGGAAATCATTGCGGCACAATGCAAATGATGTATGAAATAAAGGGCCTGACCAAGTGCGCCAAGACTGCGGCCTTCACTTTCACATCACATCTGCGTCTCCTTTCTCCTCGCGCACCCACAGCCAGAGGAAGATAAGGCATCTTTTACCAGTGTGCTGGGAATCAATTTCCAGATCCCTCCTAACACCAAAGAACCAGCAAAAGCAAACGTTCCCGGCGCGGAGATGCTCGGGAGGTGAAAAGGCCAAGGGCGCCCGCCGTCTGCCTGGGTCAGAGACTGATGCGGGCCCCTTGGAGGTCTGGAGCGGGAAGGGGCCGAGGAATCGGAGCTGCGCTAAAAATGGCTGCAGCATCACCGCTGCGGGGAAGGGGGCTGCTCCCGCCAAGGACAGGCTGCCCTGCCCAAGCCGTCCGCACGCGCCCGGCCCGCGCCGCCAGGGAGCGTCCACTTTCCAGCAGAAACTGAGGTACAGCCAAATACCCGCAGTTGGGACATTTCTCAAATGGCCAAGGTGTGGCAGTCGCCTCGCCTTCATTTAATTCTGCACAAGGTCACTGCCCCACCCTCCACCGCCCCCACCCACTCCGCACCGCCCCCCCCACCCCGCACCGCCCCCCCCACCCCGCACCGCCCTCCTCTTATGCAACCTGTGCAGTAAGGCATCGCCATGGCAACCCCCTTTCTCCCATCTCTCATTATTGAACAGCTGAGACACAGAGCGTCCCTGAACTTGTTACTGCACAAGTTAATGCGGTCCGCCGAGGACTTAGTTTCCTAACTATTGTTTGTGCCACCGACTGCTTCCTGAAGCTGGTAAAACCTATTGTGTATTCCCGACGTTCTCTCTACCCCACGCAAGTCAATGAATCAGAACTTTCTCCTCCAAGGAAGCACAGCAGAATACACTGGAATGAGCAGGGTTCGACTCCAACCCCAATTTCCTGACACCTTGGAACCAATTTAACGTTTGGAGGTTTCCATTTCAAGAGCTAAACCGTTAATAATTATGTATAATTATTATAGTTTATATAATATACATTATATATTAATAATTATATGACTACCTTCTCTCCTTTTCCTACCTGTAATTAATGTTGGTGCAATACTAAAAGTGTAATATTCTCTCTCAGGGACATTAACACGAACAGCAATTGTTCCTTTTAATTGTGAGTAACTGAAAATAAAGATTTTGTGTGTGTGCTCATTAATAAAGAAATACAAATTAAAATAGCAAATGTATGCTATTTAATAAGAATTTTGTTTATTTTTATTTAATAATAGCCAGTGCTGACAAAGGTGTAGCAGATATGGCTGGGAAGTGAGTAAATTAGTACAATCTTCCTGAAGACATTTTTTTTTTTCAGGAAATAGAGATCTGAACAAAATACAGATACAAGTGTAACAGAATTAGATAAAGAAATCATAAGTGAGATGTGTATCTTTTAAAAATAAAATGAGAGAATACATAAATCCTTGAAAGATACTTTCAATGATTTATTGCTAGGTGAAAAGTAGATATTAAACAGTGATCCTATTTAATTTTAAATGTATTTAACCAAAAAAATGTTAACAATAGTTATCTCTGGGTTGTGGAATTACCGATCATTTTACCATGTTCCTTTTTCTTTGATGGTGATAAGCATTTCTTATATAACAATAAAAAATATATTGTGTCTGTGTCAATGGGTCCTATATGTTTCATAAATAAATACACATATTTGTAATAATATAATTGTAATCTATATACACATAGATTATAATTATATTTTCTTCAAAGGAAATTATGAAGATTTTAATAGAGAAAAGAGCTATGAATCACTCTGATCATCTGATTTTCCCTTCAGATATCCAAGTACTTGGTATTTGCATTTGGTCTGGAAAGGAAAAATTTTTTTTTAATCTTTATGTTCCACCAAAAGAAACAAAAAATGAGTTTTCACTGAAAACATAATGATATTAAACACTCAAAAAACGTTTTAGTGTCATAAACCTTTATTAAGGATTAAGACTTTCATTTTGTTCTCTTTCTCTGACTATAGAATTGCAAATTGAAAAGCAGTTGTTGGTTTAAAGTGGAAATTCATGAGTAATGATGAGAGGACTGGCTCCAGTGCCAGTTGGTGCTCAAAGCAGAATCCTTCAAAACCACCATCTCTATGGTCCCTGCATCAGGCACCAAAACAGCAGGGAATGGCCTGTCATCTCATGCATACATGACTACTTGATCCTTCAGGGAATTGCTCTCTTCCCACCCTAGCAAGAGTGAACCTGGCTCTTGTCCATCGCTTTTGAGAAGCCCTGCAGGTGTACACTCAGGACACCTCATTTCTGAGGAAAGCTCAAGAAGAACCCCAGGCCCAATGATCACAATCAAATTGAGCCTTTGTAAAACTTGAGAACTGCTCCCTGTACATTATCCCAAAGAAAATAAATCATAGACCTGGGCAAAGATACAGCTACAAAAATGCTTTTTTAAAAATACTATTTTCAGTAAAACGTTTGAATCCACATAAATGTCTAAGAGAGAAATTACATTTTAGCTGGGTGATAAAACTGTATGCAGCTGTTAAAATGGAAGATGGAGAAAACTATTCAGTGATGCAGGAAAGTGCTCACAGTGCAGTGTTGAGTAAAAAGAAAGGCATGTTAAATATAGAATGTACAGTGTGACCCCATTTTTATAAAATACTTCATATTACACACAATATTTAATGTATTTTATAAATAAATAACTGAAAATTAAAGCTCCAAAATTGGGAATTGCCAGTTATTTTTCTTTTAACATCTCTAATGAATCCATTAATAATAAGCTATTAGTAATTAAGTAATTACTAATGAGGTATTAATGGGAAAAAGTATCTTACATTAGACTCCAGGGAAAGGTACTAGAGGCTCTGAGGACTTTTCAGGTATGGATTTTGCAGGCACCTGGAAATACTTTCAAAGCATATATTTTATTAGCTCAGCAATTAAAAGACGATACATCACCTGGGCCATATTATTCACCTCACATATCTATTCATCTGGACTAAAATACTGGACTAAAATTCTGGACTCTGTCTTTCTCTACAACTTAATTGTTAGAGCAGGTAAGACACCACTTATCTGAGGACATCTGCTTACAACATCGAAAAGATTAAATCAAGCTACAGGATGTTCAGGCTCTGAGTGAGCACATTATATGCATTCTCAGAGGACATTCATTCTCTGGATTCTGGTCTAATTTTCCATAAATTCCTCATTTATAAATGGAGAAATGGTTGACCACATGACTTTCTAACAGTCCACAAGAGCTACCCCGCCTGTGTGCATGACCAAGCTTTTCAGGCATGAAGAGCCTTTATGCCTGGTCCCTACCAACCACTAGAGCCTTAAGTCCCAACCCTACCTTCTCCACCTATTGTTCTCAGTCATAGTGAAACTACAACACCAACACAAATAGAATCTTATTATATAATGGACATTGTTCTAGTTCTCCCAGCAAACCTATGGGGTAAATATTACTCTAATATTCTTTGCATTTTAAAGATGAAGAAACTGAAGCAGAGGTTAAACAATCTCATCATCCACAGTGTCCATCATCTACACAGTTAATAAGCATTAGTAGGAGGAAGTCTGGATTCAGCTGTTAACTGTTATACCACTACCCAGATATATAGTTTGCCAAGTAAGCCATTAGCTTCAGTGGATCTCTGACTTGGCCCTGGATCTTCTTTCTGTGTAGAAGACTCTTCCACTTAGCCAAATTCTGACCCTCCTTTCAAAACAAATGTAACATATCTCCTCTGAAAAGTTAATAATTCTAGGCAAGCCTAAGGATTTTCCTCTATACTCACATAAGTACCTCAGTTATGGAACTTACCACACTGCTGGAAGACATTTTTATTTACCTGCTTCCAATGTGAACCCCTCAAAACCCGGGTTCACATTCTGTTCATCCTTATACCTTCTCTGCCCCCCTCTCCCACAGTATCTGACAAATAAGAGGCTCGTAGTAATTGATGTATGAATATTTATAAGGAATACAAAATAGTTCTGCTTGCCCAAAAATATGGTCTTCAATGTCCCACCGTAACAGCCACCATCACTCCATTGGAGCACTCTCTAGATGAACACTAGACTAGTAGCCAGAAGACTAGTGCAGTGCCGGCTTTGCTCCTAAAGTGCAATCTTTGCCTTGCTGGGCTCTTAAATGTTAAATTTGGACCTCTCCTAAAGAGGGAAAGGAGGATGTTAAGAGTACCTATTAAGAGATAATAAAGTATTAATAGTTGACAATTTGCCAGCTATTCTATTAGTAAAGAAGGGCCCTTTGGGGGTGCAGCAGAAAATGGCTAAGTCTGATAAAGGGCCAAGGACTCAGCATGTGGCCAATATATGCATACCTGGATGGGGCTCTTGAATCAGCAGGTTGACAATATCACCAGATCTGTCAACTATGGGCAGTTCACACTTCCCCTGCCTTACACACTTTCACCAAGACAGGGATGAAACACATGGTCTATCTGTGTCAATGTTCTTGAATACTAAGAGATATTCTTGCTGGTTTGAGTCAGGCTACTACTAGGATTGTCTGAAGCAGTGGAAAGTAACTAATATTTATGCATCAAAGTTAATACATAATGAATATCCAACATAAAGAATTGTTTCTGTTTACATCTTTCTTAGTATTTGTGTCTTCTACTGTTGTGCCTGCATCTTTATTAAGCTAGCTAAAAATCTCTTTTTGAGGGTCTGGTTTGAAATTTGCTTTGAGCTTCTAGGTTTATCTGTGACCACATTTCTCAGGGAAAGTAAACTATCCTCACAGATATCATAACAAATGCTTTGAGAGAAAGGGTTAAAATCCTAGGATACTTTTGTCCACTCATTTGGAGGGAAATAAAACCAATTTCATCCCCAAATATTTTTTACATTCTAATTGTACATACTGAGGTTTGTCTATTTTGAGGTTCATTTCATCATCATGGAAAATTTTGGTTTATGTACTAGTACTATTGCATGTTTAAAATTTTTTTTGAAGTTTTGCAAAGTTCTCATAGATATCTAGTGACTCCTTGTGGAGTTTTCTCTCTACATGTAATAATTCACTAAAAAGTTAAGAAATCAGAACCTCAAAGTGGAAGGGGCTATAGGAGTATTTAATGCTAACTTTCAGCCAGTTGGAAATCTATTTAGCAATAAACATGAAAGAAGCTTGAAAATCCCTGGTGAAATAAGGCATTTTTCAAAATATTACCTCCACTCTTCTCCTCTAATGGTGAAATAGATTTACAAACCATGTTGCATTTTTCTTGTGATGTTGCCATAAAGGTAACCATTTCAAAGGGCCCAGGAGGAAAGCAAAAAAGGAAGAAAACAATTTCACATTTGCCCAGGTTGAGGATTTCCAATAGGGTTCTATGAGGAAATTGGATTCTCAGGACAATTGGTGGCCAAGTAATCCATGTTCCAAGAACAATGAGGTGTCTCAAAAAACAAGCCAAACAACCAACAAACAAAAATATCCCTCTTTTTCTGCAATTTCACCATTACTTTATTTGGGGATTTTGTTGAATATCCAACAATCTTTTTAGTAGTCATTTGTCATGTAGTTCTCAATACCTAGCCTCTTGCACTGATATTACTCTATTTGTGTTTTGTGGGAAAAATTTCTCCCGTATTGTGTGTAGTCTAAGTAGGATGGTTAAACTAGTTGCCTACTTTCTACTCCTGAAGTTCAGTATAGTCATGTTACCAAAGACAAAGTGTTTCTCCCCAGACACTGCATCTTAGGTAAGTAAGGAAGAACCCAAGAAACCCATTGAGATGGTCATTGCAGCAGTGGTACCTTATAGAAATCATCCAGTTTTGAGATCATCGTCTCACCCTACAGCACTGGCTTACATCTTGGCTGATGCCAAGATGGTTGTATCATTTTTTGGCTTCCCTAATATCCTTCTAATGGAGTTTCCGTTTTTAAAAAGCCAGATTCTAGAATTGATTGTAAAGAGGGTTGCACAACTCTGTGAATATACTAAAAGCCATTGAACCATGTACTTTAGTGGGTAAATTTTTAAAGATATGAATTATATTCTAATGAATCTCTTGCCCCTTCCCCCAAAAAAGTCAGCCAAAGCTGGTTTCCTTTGCTTGAAATATAATAAGATCTAATTGATAAAATCTTCCTGTCAAATGCAAATATCTAAGCTATAAAGGATTACACACTCTCAAGTCTCTTTAACACTGAGTTTACCAAAAAAAAAAAAAAGAAAAGAAAAGGAAAAAAAAGTAATGGACACTAGTTTTTTTGGACACTGAACAAATCTAGCAATTATAAATTATTCTAAGAGGGCAGGCAACATCATTTATTATCTACCCCATTATTTCTAATAACAAATGAAGTATTTGAAGATAAAGAATACACATGTTAAAAATACATAATTAATAATTAATACACATTTCAAATTCTGGGGTAGAATCTTTCTGTGTTTTATTTATAACCCATAACAACCCTGTGCTTCAATTTAGAACAATTTAGTGTTTCTCAAGGTTACAGAGCCAAGAAGTAAAAGACATGAAATTCAAATTCAGGTCCATCTGATTACAAAGGCCGTGCATTCTTTTCACATCCCCTATAATGGTCTCTCAGCACTCTGAAATGAAATCTCAGTTATAATTGAGGACAAGAACTAGATAATAATATACATATGTAATCCCTACTAATAAAATATTAATTTTTAATTAAATCAACATGGTGAGTTACATTTTGTACTTTTTCACGCATATAAATCCACACATTAAAAAGAAACCATATTTTCTACAAATACTGTATAAGATTCATTTACTCTAGCTCTAACTTACCTCCTTGACTCATCTCTTCTTTCCTGTACCTTTCTATACTCTATACACTGTGAATTTATTATATGCCATGTTTACTAGAATTTACATACTTCTTTCTCTGCTCAAAATACCCTTTCCTGGTGCCCATTTTGGTTTAATCATTTCAAGGAAAATGTCTCAGTTCAACTTACCTTTAACTAGACCCTCACAGTGAATGAAATCAATATTCCCTACTTGTCCACAGACCCCTGTAGTATCCTGTATCTGTCTCTAACACAGGACATATTATTCTGTATTATATTGATGGATTGTGTCTTCCTGCAACTAAAAGGCAAGTTATTTGACTCTAAAAACTATTTGTCTTTAAACTTTAGCTCCTATCCAGCACCTGGAATATATTAAGTGCCCAATAAATGCCTATTGATAAATAAAACAATCAATCATTCAAACTAAAATGTTTTTCCCCAAAGTCTAATAAATTAATTTTAGGATATGATAGAATGTTCTATTTAAACAAATCATCTATTTAAGAGATTGTCTATACCATAAATGTTATCAAAACCCATCATATCATTAAGTATATGAAAACCCCACTACATATAACTTAACTTCTACTTGATAAAATAATTTTGGATATTATGATGGTGGAGGACATCACAGGCCCTCATTGGTTGTCATCAGTAGGCATGCTTCAACATTATTTAACAAAAAGATCTGGTGAGCAGGGTATCAAATGCCCTTATTATATATTATATAATATGTCATAATATTTGTTATTATTCCAAATATTAATCTAAAAGTATTTCTAAACATAGGGGAGAAGAGCTTATTTTGAAAGAAATGGTAGAGATCATATTCAGTAATTTTTTGGATATCATCCCATTATCCTGATGTACTGACTTTGACCCATATGTCACCAATGTTAATGTTTTCCTAGGCAAAATCTCATCTCATGCTCTGCAGCTAGGACTGACTTCCTGTCTATGTATTCCCAATTTACTGTTCTATTTTTATCATCCATGTCCTAACTCTTGGTTTGATATCTTGACTTGATATCATATTTTTCCCCTTCATATTTTATAACATTTCAGACTCTGTCCTTGGCATTTAGGACTTAAGTAATCAGGAAGGGTTTTGGCTGTAGTACATCTTAACTTTTAACATTCGCTATTGCCTACAGTGGGGACTCCACTTCAGCTTCCAATGGATTTTTCTTCGCCTGTACTACTTACCAACTTCCTCCGAGGAAAGCAGAACAGTAAAGGCATTAGACAGTCAAAGATTTGACAAGATTGCTATTCCTCTTTGTCATCACAAAGATATGACCAATCCTTTATAATAGGAAATCCTGGCTAAATTTGAATGACAGGCAATTAACTGTGAACTTTGCATGAGGAAAAAATGTGTTCTCAGCATTTCCTGAATTCTAATTCTTACTTTGAATATTTGTATGTGTGCACAGGCAAGACAGTGATCTTTTGTGTCTTGAAGTCACTATCTGTAAAACTAATTATAAGAACAGCTATCTCCTGAAAATACAGATACCTAGATTAACTTTAGTTTGTGAAAAGTTATAATAAAACTAAGAAGGCCGCTATATACTAAACTGATTGTACTCCTGTTTCATTTGGGGGAACACCAGGAAGTCTTGATGGGACTTTAGTATGTTGTATGCTTATGTGTGTAATGTCATTAAATATTTATATAGAATGTTATGTCATATGAACAAGACATATTTTTAGCAGAAAATATGATCTTATTATATGTCTGTCATAAAGTTATAATCATGGGTGTCCTAGGGTTGGAAGTGGGAAAGTCAAGCAGTCAAAGCAAGCATGATTTTCCATTTCTCAGTTTTCCACATGCTTGTTCATCAATTCTTTTTTCTTCTTTTAAAGATATGCTGTAGAAAGTATCAAATATCAAAAAATATATATGGAAGAATTTTAAAATTTGAGCCAGTACTTGTCTCAGAAAATCATTGCTCACTTTTGGAAGCAGAATATTCCAGCTTAGTTCAAGGAGCTCTTAATTTCCATACCAGCCTAGTTTTAAAACCACTGTGCTCACATCCAAACATCAGCCTCTAAAAGCAACTATTCTTCCTATGTTTATTCTTAAAATGAACTGCAAGTTAAAGTAAGATGGTTTTACTCAGATGGGGATTGAGATGCTAATATGTCCAAAGAGAATGAATCCAGAGTTTAGCATAAATACATAAAATGTACATTTCTCATTTTTAATAGCCTTTTAAATGTTGACATAGAACATTCACACTGTACTCATTCATGGAACTGATGCCTAATTTGAAACATATTTTCCATTAGCTAGATGATTATATATGGAAAAAGAAATAACTCTCTCAGTCCCTCTGTGTATATCAAAAGAGAAATCTGGAGCTATTACATAGTTTATGCTTAAGTTTTGATTAAAAGATACCATAAAAATCCTATGAGAGCCCAGCTCAAGGTAGAGGATTTGATTTGAGCATATTGAAAAAAGATTGGGTGCCCAAATACCAGCTTTAAGTATCTTTTCTTACTGAACTATATAATAAACAATCCACATGAATGTAAAAAACAGCAACTTCCTGAATAATAGTCACATCTGTTTTCCAGTCAAACTTAAATCTCCTATCTCTAAATTGAGTGAATAATTCATTTTAGAGCTAGAAGAGAATTTAGTCCAATTCCCTCATATTATATTTGAGGAAATTGAGGCACAGAGAGATTTCTCCTTAATAACCCCTAGTAATCCTACCAGTCTCAGCCTAAGATTAACTCCTTGGGAAAGCCTTCACTGATTCCTGCCACCACCAAAAAATGAGCCTCTCCACAGAGCATACTCAAAAATTTCTCTGCATTTTCCCTTCATACTACTTAACATAACTTATAATTTTGCAATTTGTTTTAGAGTCTGTTGTCACAGTGAACTCTTCACAAGGCTGCATAAGCTGGATGTTAGAACATAACAAACACACAGAGTGTGCCCAGTACATATTTAACAAATTAATGTTTAGGCAACACACAATGACACTACTATATTTATTACTTCATTTATAAAATGTGACAGGCTAAATGACCTGTAAATTTATATTAACTAAAAAAATATTATGACCAGTTAAGTCTAATATTCTTTCCACTATGCCACAAATATCAAACATGTATTGTCGCTATTCACAATTTCTCCATTTACTGTGTGTGACTGTGGGCAAATTTATTCTCTATATCAAAGTTCAATTTCTTTGATGGTAAAATAATAATAGAAATCTTTCTTCCAACCTGTATATTTTTAAATTAATTTTTAAATTGTGACATATGTAAAACAAAATTTACCATTTTAACCATTTTTAAATGTACTGTTCAGTGTCATTCATACATTCGTATTGTTGTGTAACCACATCCATCTTCAGAAATTCTTTTTATCTTTCCAATGTTTTATTTTTATGTTTCCACTTTGGGATCTCTTCTTCTTCCTATAACTTCCAATCATTTATCCTTCTTCACTATTCATCACTCAACTTGTATTAATTATCAACTGCTATGTAACAGGCTACTTATTAAGTTCACAATTCTGCTAGGTGGTTCTTCTGGTCTAGTCTGGGCTCAAATGATTTTGGGTAGGCTTGGTCATGAGTCTGCAGTTGATTGGTCAGTTGACCAGGGTTTGGCTCACTCACAGATCTACCAGGTATGATAAGAATGAGTGAGTCACATAATTTTTATTCTCTCAGTGGGATAATCAAAGCTTACTCATCTAGTGTGATGGTACCAAGATGTCAAGCTTAATGCTCAAATGTCTTTCAAGCCTCTGTATCACATTTTCTAATGTCCCATTAATCAAAGCAAGTCAAATGACCATCACCCATGTGGCAGCAGAAACTACTAAAGGGCATTGATGCAGAAGAGCCAGGAAAAACCAGAGGACATTATTTCAAAAACATTCCAAACCCTTGTTAAACAAACAGTATTTCATGCTTTTATTAATATGATAATTCCTTTCTAAACATTTCCAACTCTTTTTTTCCTGAATTCTCCCTTCAAAGTACTCAACTAGAAAAAATCCAAACTCTGATCAAACCCAGCAATCTGCCTATTCTGCCCTATATTGAAGCAATTGTACATTACTGAAGAAAATCGCCCATACTGACTGTTGTTAATTGTAATTCATAACTACAAATCTCATCTGAGCATTGAATATTATTTATCCACCTATTTTTCTGATTAATTCACTTTGTCATTCTCCTAGATGATGCTCTTACTTTAGAATATACATCACAAACACATGCATGGAGGGTGAGCAAGGAGTGAGTGTTTCCTTACCTTTTTAATAACAACTCCAACATTTTTTATCTGTTGGACTATTTCTTACCTCTCTTCTAGCTGCCTTTTAAATTTTCTTCTCTAGGTTTAACCTCTCTTATGCTCCCTTCTCATATATCCAGTCGCTGACCTGGCATCTCACTTAGATGTCTGTTAGGCAGATCATATACAACATGCCCAAATAGAACACTTGATTCTATTAGTTTCTTCATCACCATCCTCCAGCAGAAAAACTTCATCTCTCTCTCCCAGTTATTCTTTATTTATAATGGCAACTAACAATGTCACTCCAATTCTGTACCTGGAATTCATTCTTGTTTCTCACTATCTGCCCTCACAAATCCATTACCCAGTCTTGTCAGATACCAAATATATATATATCAAATCTACATGCTTTTTAAAATATCTCTGCTTCTACTAACTCTTCCTCATCACCTGCAGTATCCTCTTAATTGCTTCCCCTGTTTCTATTCTTAAATGATTCAGTCCATTCTCTACACAGCTTCCAGAATCTTTTAAGAACATAAATAACATATTGCTCCTCTGCTTAAAAACCTCTAATGGATTTCTTCTACATACAGAATTAAATCTAAACTTTTTACCATTGTCTGCAGGGCTCTGATATGGTCCCTGCCTCCCGCTCCCCAACCTCACCTCCCATTGTTCAACTCCTTCTTCTAATGCCTCAGCTACTCTGACCTGCATTCTGTTGGTTGATCACATCAGGCCTGTTCCTACCTCGTGGCTTTGGCATTTGCTATTTTTTCTACCTGAGACAGCATTCATGTGGTGAGGCTTTGTCATAATTCAGGTCTCACCTCAGATGTCATCTGGCCATCCTTTCTAAGGTTGCTTCTCCTTCTACGCCCACACATAATCTATACATACCTCTGCTGACTCTCCACCACACTACCCTGGTTTCTCCTCAGCATTTGTATTACTTGAAGTTTTTTGTTGCTGCATCTGTTCCACTAGAATATAAAATCCACTAGATGCTAAGAACTCATCTTGTTTACTATCTTAGTCCCAGCTTTTAGGACAAAGCATAAAAATAGTAGGCATTCAATAAATACTTTTCTGATAAAAAAATAACTAATAATTTCTGTGAGAAATTATTTTTAATGCATTCGAAACACTCTGGTATATAACAGGCAGTCAATAAATTGTTGTTCATTTCTTTGCTTACAGTTGGAAATAAATATTTTTTCCACCTAGTATTCTTGGCACCTAGCAGTTTCTAGAATAGTATGCATATGATCATTTTTTGGGGGGGGGAGGGTATCAAATCAATGATTGCACAATAAATAGAACTAACTTTGGTGAGTACAGATTCCATAGAATATTTTAATAAAGGCTTTTGTGGTGACAAGTAACAGAAATTCACTTACGCTAACTTCTATACAAAGGAAGAATCATTATAAGAACAAAAATGTCATCTTAACAGAGGCACAGAAAGTATACCATGACCTCCCAGGGCCTTGGAACTAGGAACTAAAAAATCATCATACAATGTATCTATTTCTCCTGAGGTAATCTGACAGTTTTGTCTGCTCATTCTCTCTCTGTAGCTTGCTCTAGTTTCTCAAGCAATGACTATCCGAGCTCTAGCTTTATATCAGTTCATAGTCCTTATGACCCAAAGACAGTAAACTAATATCTGCGAATTAAATTTCCAAATCCCTGTGGAGAAAATCCAACTGACCCAGATTGCGTCAAGTGCTAATAAACATGAAACCAGGAGTTATGGTCATAGATTACCTGGTGACTTTGGAGGTCCACATCTCTGTGTGTGCATGTATGTAGAGAGGGAAGAAGGAATGAGTTCTCAGGAAAAATGGAGAAATAAAGAGATAAACAAATACCTCAAAACACATCTATCTCTCAAGACACAGAAGTTCAACTTAGAGAAAAGTGGAAAACATATCTCCAATGGCAGCTTTAGTCTTCAGGTCTAATTTGCTTTTCCTTAACCATGTCCCATTCAAATAGCGGAAAGTACATTGAGAGAGGAGGCTTGGCTCAGACATGTGTGGAGATTTCATCTTCAAGTGCTAGTAGGACTTCACACTCCAGAGGACTTAGGGTGAGCCGGTGTCTGATCTGTGTAAATTATAAGTCAGATACCCAAAGCACTCACAAGATGGGGGCAAAACGTCTTGTCTGTTGATGCTGACAGAACAAATGTAATTGGCGTTTGGATTAGGGTACACATATTCCCAGGAAGAATCATTTTGAGGCAAGTTACTGAGGAGAGATTGAAACTGAGATGAAAATAAATAATACTTTCATCTTTGACCTCCAGAGAAGCTTGATTTATTAAGAACATAGGAAACCAGAATGATTTGATTCCTGGTGTTAGCATAGGCATTGTAGTAGTCATGGAAGAAAAGGAAGGTGGATTTGTTTTAATTCATCTTACCTTAGCCCTCTGTAGGAAAGCCTACAGGTTTCTCATGCATAAGAGAGAAGTATTTATTGAATTTTAGGGCATAATTCTTCTGCCTGCCATCACCCACTCTGTGACTCTCGTGCAGAACGAACACCTTTTGTATTAAGAAGTAGACAAGAGTGATAGAAAGGTGAAAATTGAACTGACTTTTTTGAACATAGAAAAAAGTTAGAAAGATGAAATAAAGATATGTGACTGAATGCTGCCTTGTATTATGGACCGTCTAGATTAAAAAAGAAATGTTTGTTATGTTCCTCAAGTCTAGCTACATTTTAACAACAATCAGGGAAAAATACACTAGTCCCCCTTTATCCTCTGAGGATACATTCCAAGACCTCCTGTGGATGCCTGAAAACATGGATAGTACCAAAGCCTATATATACTGTTTTCCTATACATATGTACCTATGATAAAGTTAAATTTATAAATTAGGCACAGTAAGAGATTAACAATAACTAATAATAAAACAGAACAATTATAACACTATTATCACAAGTTATATGAATGTGGTCTCTCTCAAAATATCTTATCATACTGTATTCACCCTTCTCTTGATGACATGAGATGATAAAATGCCAAAAGTATTTCTGAATCTGTGGAATCATCCCTTATCTTCAGTAAATGGCTTGGTGTCATGCGTTTTGGGGGATCACTCACTGAAGTCTTCATATAGGCTCAGTGCTTTATGGCACAACCCACTTCTGTCAATCAGAACACAATTTTCTGTTCATGCCTTTTACCCACAAATTTAATGCCTTATCTATCTTAATTAAGGCATTTATCATGCACTCCAGCCATACCTTTTGCAGTTTGAGGTGTGATAGCAAAACTAGCACAAATTTCTTTTGCCTTCTTCACAATTTCAGACAGATTTGTTCTTAACACAAATCTTAAGAACCTCAGCATACGATTTTTTCTTTCCTTAGTACATTGAGGATTTTCACCTTCCCACTTAAAGGAAGCACTTTCTGGCTTCGCTTTGGCATGTCCGAATTGCCAATAGGCCTACTCTTGCACTTTGGTGCCATTATTATGTAAAATAAGTGTCCCTTGAACACAAGTACTGAGCTACCTCAACAGTCTGGAGCTACTAAGTAACTAATGGGCATAGGTAGCATATATAGGGTGGATACGAGATTCACGTCTAGGGTGAGACAACATGAGATTTCATCATACTACACAGAATGGCATGCAATTTATAACCTATAAATTGTTTATTTCTGGAATTTTCCATTTAATATTTTAGGACCACAGTTGACCACAGACAACTTAAACTGTGGAAAGCAAACACTAAAAAAAGGGGACTATCATAATTAAGAAGATATAAATGTTGGCTATTCTAAGGCTATTTCTGCTCTGACCAAGTAAAATAATTATACAGAGATTATGGTATTTACCACTTATTCTTCACTCTTCAAACTTCACTTCATATAGCTATGATTTAACATTTATATAAGTTGACTTTAAGTAAAGGAGATTACTCTCAATAATGTGAGTGGGCCTCATCTAATCAATTGAAGGTCTTAAGAGCAAATATTGAGGTTCACCGAGAAAGAAGGAATTCTGCCTCAAGGCTGTAACATAGAAGTCCTCCCTGAAACTCTGTGTACCAGCTTGACTCACAGATTTCAGACTGAAGATTTAAACATCAACTCTTCCCAAGTTTCCAGCCCACAGTCTTGCCCCACAGATTATGAATTTGTCAGCCTCCACAATCACATGAGCCAATTTCTTAAAACTCCTCTCTTTCTCTTTCTCTCAATCTCTCCACCATAGAAGATATTTTCTTAAAAGCTTTATATTTATTTAATATCTCATTTAATCTTTGCAACCAGAAGCATATTCAGATTTTATGAGGCTTGAAGCTCAGTAATTATAGTCATTTAGAAGGCTCTTCTTAAGAAAAACAGCACAAAATTACAAATTTAAAATTAGATGCTAAATTTGGGAAAAATCTGTAACAATGATGCTTGAAACTTACCCTTTATTAGTGTCATGGTGAAGCCAGCTTTTTAAAAATAACAACCTATAAGATGAGTACTATTATTTTAATTTTTCATAACTGATATATGAGGGAAATGAGATTTAGAAAAGCGACTTGCCTCATGTCTTAAAGGTCAGGATAGGACAATGTAAAATTCTAGAATAAATTGTAAGTCATGCCTGTGGCTAAAGGTTCTTTACAGTAAGTATACTGAGTAACGTTTCAAACAGGAAGTTTTTATTTTTGGTTGAAGAAAGGAAAATCTAAGAGGTCTGTGCCTTCCAATTTGATATGCCTTTCACATTTCTAGCTCCAAATGTACCACCACAACCTCTGACCAGACACAGAACATAGAGAAAGAATGTACCATATACCCAAAGGCTTGAAACCCATGTGGTGCTGGCAAATTAAGATATACAGACACAAAATAATTGTGCATTTAAAATAAAACTGAAGCAAAAATGGAATGGCTTTAGTATTTATGGAAATGAAAATGCATTTTCTTTTATCTTATTCTTCATTCCCAAGCAAATGTTGTATATTATGTTCAAGATAACTGGTTTTAAAACAAATGCCATTGTACCTACAAAAAGCTTTAAACAAATCTTAATATTTTGTCATATTTGCTTTGAAATTTTAAAATAAAATATTACAGATAGAAATTAAGCTACCATTGTATGCTGTCTTCATTCACACTTCTCTCTGCCTCAGCAACTATTGGTTGAATAAATGAATAAAAGAACTAATGAATAAATACACTTTCAATAATATTTCCCCCCCTTTTCTTCTCAACAAAGCCATAAGTACTTCCATCCTCTACTAAAACACCAGCAAAGGAAAACATCTTGTAAGTCTGAGTGAAGAAATTTGAGGTAAATGTTCTGATCCACCCAGAATATTAAAAAAGAACATTATTTGGAAATACATTCATTTATTATAAAACCCTATTGAAAAACCTTGAATTAACTCAGACTTCTTTCATTCCTTAATCAATCTATGATCGATCTGTAGGCACTGAATGCATCTGTCTTTGTAAAATTGCTATCAGAATCTCCCCACATCCATTTTTAGAACCAGAATCACTTCTCTTTAATTTCTAGATATATAGGTTGAATAAAAACTAACATCACCAAAGTTTATGAAAAATCAGCATCCATGTGTGAAAATCACTTTTAGCATGAAAGGTGTTGATATTTAAACTCTGTTGGAAAGAGGACGATGATATAGACATAGGTAACAGAATCACATCAAAGTTGAGTGACCTACTACATCTAAAGAGCTCCTGTCTTTGAGTTATGCTTTGGCTTTCATGTTCATGGAAGAATTGCTTGCAATCTCTGTTTGGCCCTGAACACTTGAAGGGATAGAGGAAATAGCTGCTCTCTATCTCACTAGGGTTCAGAGTTCTGCTCAGGGAAGGGAAGTAGAAGTTTGGTCCATACCTGAAAAGAGACATTTATTAAATTAAATGTCAATAATGATCAACAGCTCAAATTCTGAGCCAGGCAAACTTGGTTTAGTATTCTAGTTTTTCACCTGACTAGTCTTATAAAGTCTGAGCAAGTGACCTCTTCTCAATAGCTTAGTTTCCTCATCTGTGATACAGAGATAATAATAGTAATTACCTCATTAGGCTAACATTTAATTATATATTGCATCTAAAATTCTTTGCATTGTTCATGACACATAGTAGATGAGCGCAAAAGTACTTTAATTAGTACTTTTGAGAACCAGAAACTTATCTGCCTTTCCAATTCCTGTCCCGTTTTAGAAACCCTACCTCCACCATCAAAGTCACTGCAGGAGCCACCATGTGAATACCTTATGAACTTAGTTGCTAGCCAGTTGATGGTATAGGGGTGGACATGTGATCAGTTCTTTTCCTGAGAATTTTGGAACTAGAAGTGGGAGAGACAGATTCTCTTGGAATAACTACTGCCAAAGATATAAAACTCATGAGCTGACTTCTTGGGAGCCCATAATCATTTACCATGAATAAAAAGCTAATGTTCAGTGGAAGGGAGGTAAAACATCCACATGCAAATGGAAATAGATATGAGAAGTAATAGAGTCCTAATAACGGCATTTGAATTTCTGATTGCAGTTGGTTTTGTGATATAGCCACATTCCCACATTCTGTAAAATCTTCATGTTCTATGACATATCCCCATAAGTCTCCAATGCACTGCCCTTTAAACCGATTGAAGTTTTTATCTCCTGCTAATTATGGCAGCACTTTACATATAATATCTCATTTACTTTTCAGGAATGCTGAGATATAAATATTATCTACAATTTGAAGATAGGGAAACTGAGGTTCAAAGAAGATTAAGTAGTTGCCTGAGGCCAAACCACTAATAAATGTTAGTACCACAAGGGGAGTGATCCCTCTGCCTCCAAGCATCGATTCCCACCTCTCCCTTCCATCCATTATGTTTTTGCCTTTTCTTTCTGTTCTCCTCTTTCTCTTCATCTAACTTCTGTTGGTCTTGCAGGTGCCGCAGCTCAGGAAGCTTCCCTTGACCCCAGGACTGGGTGAATGTTTCCCTTCTATGCTCCATGGCTTCTATGTTTTTCTTTATTATAATATGATAATAAGAGAGGTCTCTTTTCCATCTTTGTATCTCATATCAGTCTCAGCCCCATGTACAAAGTAGGCCCTCTATACAAGTATTTTGAATTGAATGAATAAAGGATATATTTAGAGGAGGAAGAAGGGGAGTTCTCTAAATCACACCACTAAAGGAGTCACTCACTTTTTTATATAGATCAATTCAGCTTTTTTTTCCTGGGCTTGATGTTCTTGTCTTATGGAATAATACCCATCTTTTGTATCCCTGACCTCCTGCCCCCATTCCCTGCAGCTTTGCAGCTCTGCTCTAATTGGGAGGTGAGAGTGAAAATAACAAATGAAGTAAAGATAATTTAAATACTTTAAACCACCTTATGACAGTTCTACAGCATGGAAAAATATGTCTTGGGCTAATAATGCTTATAAAATTTCTGGTTTAAATTCTGTCATGCTGCACTTGTTATCTCCAGGAATAGAAACTATGGTTTTTCATTAAATTTTATTTCAGAATATAACAAAAATTATCTAGGTTTTATATTTTTTTGACATGCAAAGAAATATATGTATGAACATAACATACACACAGAAAGAGAATGCATATTTTGAAAAAAATTTAAAATCTAAAATAATTACAATATTATCAAAGATTCTTTAAAATTAAATAAATTATAATAAAGGACATTGATACAATAAAATTTAAGAAGAAAAATTTTTAATGAGCATAGTCTGCACCTAATTAAACTATTCTCAAAAATGTTCTCAAGCGAAGGAAAAGCCACTGGAATGGATGCTAAAATGAGCTATCAGGTATGAGACTTTGTCCGTATTTTACTTGATGAGCCTCACTTCTCAGCTTGATAGAGAAGACAGAGTGTCTTTTTGTAGAGACCATACTGAAATGGTTTTGAATTATTAGGACTTGTGGTAAAATGTGTCTATTTTGGACAGGTGAACTGTTCTGGACCTGGGAGTCTGTTACCATCCTCATTAAATAAAGTTCTGAAAAATCAAATCTTCCTGCCGGTTGAGACCAGATGGTTTCAAATAGATGCCGAACAGTGAGGGGCCTACTCTGTGGTCAACCAGGATGTTCTTTGATAGCATTGTCTCCTAAGCAGATGGAAGGAAGGAGACAAGAGCTCTTCAGCACTGCAGAGGACACAGCAAACAAAAAGATGTAGTGTGAGAGCTTTCAGAGCGGGGTAGCTTAGCCCTGGAATATGTGCAGATCCCCTTTCTTCTTGCAAGATGGGGGATGGGAGAAGAAGACTCACAGAAGCATAGAGGGTTAATATAATTAAACCAAAGCTGTCATAACATGAGGAATCAATTTTGAGTGAGGAACATATTCCTCAATCACTGTCAAAACTAATTTCCACAGGAAGCTTTTTGGTTCTCAAGACCGTAAAACAATGTATTTAAAACTTTCCACAAGCTGTGTTCACCTTCCTTGAATCTTTTTTTTAATGAAAGTTGCTATCTCTAAATTTTGGTGTGATGGAAAAATCTGTTCAGCTGTAGCTCTTCATTCGTTGATTGTAAGGAAAAGGTGCGTTGTCTCACAAATACAATTTATCATGAAAGGTGTTAACTCAAAGAGATAAATTAGATTGATGTTTGTATTTATTGCCACGAAGATGAAAAGAGTTACTTGGAAATAAGTCGCAAACCTGCTCCAATCAGAATGCAAGTGAAAAATCAATAATTCATTCTCATACATCTTCCTGCACTTTGCTGGCAATTGCAGACAAAATTAACGGTAAGCCTGACAGCCAAAAGAAATGACTCTACCATGTTTCCCCGGGAGGCATGCACCATTTCAGTCCCAGTGACATAGTCTCTACATTTTTCACACCTTTACTCTGAGTACTTATGAGTCAGCTATTTCCTGTGACTTAGCTTTATCGAGAGTCTGGGCAATTATTATTTTTACATAGCCAAAAATAATAAGTTTCCCTTTGCAAGGAATCATCATTCCTTGGGTATACAAGATCCAAAATTCAATAAAATCAAATTAGTCAAGGACACTTATGAGCTGTAGGAAGAGTCATTAATATTTTATAAGATCCGTGTGTGGTGGTAAAGGAGGGGTCGTCAGCTGTCATAGCAGAGATCACTCGAAGAACAGAAATCTATTAAAGCTAATCTAGATAAAGTAGAGTTCAGAAGCACCTAAGGATAAAAAAAGAAGCAGACATTTGTTCTAGAGTTTCTAAGATGTTTCATAAATTGCTCTCTCATTCTCTTTCTGTTAAAGTCATCTCACAGAAGAATGGGCTCCCTGACTAAAATTTAGTTCATATGTTGAAAGTGACAATATCACACACACACACACACCAAGAGACTATGAAAAGATCATTCACATAACAAGGCTTTCTGGGGAGAGCAGGACAGGGTCTAAAGCAGTTCCAAAAATGGTTTGAGAAAGCAGACTTGGGCAAATGGCTTCGGTTTATTGTAGTTAGGGGGTGGGGCTGAACTGGAGGGTCTGAAACTGATTCTTGCACAGTTTACCATTGTCCCCAACCTTTTTGGCACCAGGAACTGGTGCTCCTGTGAGAATCTAGTTCCTAATGATCTGAGGTGGAGCTGAGGTGATGATGCTAGTGCTGGGGAGGGGCTGCAAATATAGATGAAGCTTCCTTGCCCACTGCTCATCTCCCGCTATGCAAACAAGTTTCTAACAGGCCACTGACCAGTATAGTCCACAATTCAGGGGTTGGAGACCCTGGTTTAGACTTTCCACTAGTGCCAAGTGAGGGAGCACCTGGGCTTTTTCACCAGCTTGCCTAGATGTGGGGCAGAAGAGAAAGGAGGAGGGTGCTTGAAAACTGTCAGCAGTTGAACTTTAAAAATGCAGTGAGACTCTTTACCACTCTCTCGTGTGTTGGTCCCAAATACTCTCTGATCTCAGATTCTCTCTGCACATCTGTTCCTTTATCTTCTTTGAGTACCTGCTCCCTCTGTAAGTCTCTTGTTTTCTGTGTGTTCTTGGGGTTCTGTTAGGGATGACAAAAACTATATACATAATATAATATTAGCAGATCATCTCAGTGATCTGTTAATATTAGCGCCTATTACCATATAAATGACTAAACTCTGTATCTAAATTCAGGAGTAAGAGAAAGAAAGGGAGACAGGGAAATGAGACAGAGAAATTCTATGTTTGTTTTTTCCCAAGGGAAGGTATTCACTTTGGCGCATTAGGTTTTACCTACTGAGGTAAAGTCACATAGTCCAAATATGGCCACTCAGTGTCCTCTTTCTAAAGGTCCTGTGGTTGGAGTAAATTTTAACAAAAGGAATGCTCACTCAGAAGTGTTTTGATATGTCTTAGTGGTTTCCTCTAACCAAGCCCATACTTTGTAAATAAACTGTAATAAATCCCTTTTTCTTGACCTTGTTTTTCCTGCTTCCTGATGCAAACCTGACTCTGTATATACACATATAAAAATACCTTTTAAATATATACATATATTTAAATCAATGAATAGAAACATCTGGAAATTACTGCTTAAATAAAAGCAAATGTTAATTTGACTTTCCATATTGTATAAAATAAGCTCAAAATTTTAAACTAGTTATTCAACTGTTAAGAAATACTTTTAGTTTATAACAAAGCCCAATAGTAAACTCTCTATAGTTAGTCCTGATATTTTAAGAGATTAAACCCTAGAATATAATGGTGTAAGCATCATTGTGTTAATCAGAGACTGTGTCCTGAATGTTAAAAACGTTTAGGTGCTTAAATATTAATTTTATTTCACTATATCATTATGTGCAGTATACCTGGTTTATAGAATTTCTATTTTTTGTTAAATACTTTCTCAATAAATTTAAAAATAGACATATTGTTGGATTTCATTATCACTGACACTACCAGCATACAAAGAATCTTACAGAATATTAGGGAAAGGAAAAGACAAGAAATTAAAAAAAAATTATTGTCATATCCAAGTTCAGGTATGGCCCTCGGGAACATTGTCAATTTAACAAGGTCTTCCCAGCTCAGATTTAACCACATTTCCATCATGTGCCTAACAACTGAGTTGTTTTTTTTTTTTTTTATCTTTTCTCAAAAGCTTTCAAAGCTTACATTCTCATTCAAATTTTATTAACTGATTAAACTTAAAATCCAGTCTTAATTTATTCTAATTTTTTCCCCCATTGTCCTTGAATCCTCTTTGTACTGGCCCATCAAAGACCCCCAAAGCCAAGAATCTTGTCATTTATCACTTAATCTCCAAATCAGAGCACTGTTTTATACTAACAAATCTTTGTTTGTTGGGTACTTACTATATGCCAGACCCTATCCTAAATTCTGAATGCATTCTCTCACATTTACTCTTTATAGCAACTATCATTTAGGTACTCTGATTATCCCTGCTTCATGGATGAGGTTTCTAAGGCACCCAGGAGATTCTTTTGCTCAAGCTGCACAGCTTTTAAATGGCTGAACTAGTAAAGAAGCATGGGTCTGCTTAATGTGAGAGATGGTGTACTTAAGTTCTGGGTTGTCTTGTGGTCCTCAGAAGCTGTTAGACACATGTACGTTTAATATATAGATTCTAACATCAATTACCAGTTCATCCTGATGAGAAATTTGTGGAAGCTCTTAGCTAGAAAATATTCTCTGTTCCAGTGGGACCTGGATTTCTTTTCATTATTTTAGTTGTTTTTGCAAAGAAGAGCCAAAGCACCCTGTGAGCCAAAGGACTAATTGTGAAATTTCTCTTGATCTTGATATTACAGACAATGCCAATCACATCAAGTACGTTTGAAAAATGGCTGAACTTTTAAACTGTCTTAATCACACCTTTCTTTTAAATATACCCTCTTTTCTAGTATTTAAAGAGCACATATTGCTGTAGTTCTTAAGCTTATCAAAAGGTCACACCAAGATAAATTATAAGTAGAAGAGGGAAGAAATGGCAAGGGGGAAGGAGTGGGGATTTGAAGGAGAGGGAAAGAGCACACCCAGCGGGAAGAAGTTTGAATCAGTGGGGGACAGCATTGATGAATGTAGGGAGGAAAGCAATTTAATTCCTGTAAATGACCATATTTGTAAAACTAAAAAGAGCAGATCCAAAGCAGTCCTTCCCAAGAAGGCTTTCTTGGAGTCTAGGAAAAGACCCTGCCTGAAAAGGCCCTGACTGAAAAGGGTCTGAATCCTCTTCATTAGTCCACCAGCCCCTTACCAGACAAAGTCTGGCCTGGAGGGATTGCATCTTACCAGGATAGAGGCTTTTAATAAAAACCACAGAGTCAGGGATGCAACAGTCTTGGTGTCAGGGTATTTTTCTTCTTTTACCTTTTTTGGCTACTTTTTATATTATGTCTTTGCTTCTCTGACTCTCCTAGCCAAAAAAAAAAAAAAAAAAAGGTAAATTGTTGGCAATTTTCAAATATCCCTTCTGCTTTGCATTCTTTCAAATGCACATCAGCTTTTGGAGGTGATTAGATTTCTGCAGGCTTGGGTTTCGAGTAGAAAATTCTTCAATAACACTGTCATGAGATGTTTAAGCAAGGTTCCTCTTTTTCTCTCACCTTATAATCCAATCTGTCAGCATTTCTTTCAGAATATTCTGAAACTCTAACAGCTCATCTTTACTATGGCTACTATTGTAGTCCAAGCTCCATTGTCTCTCAACAGTAACATAACTGGTCTCTTCCTTCTATTCATGCTTATCCTATCATGTATCTTCCACAAAGAAGCCTCATAACTTATTTTGAAATTGAAGTCAGATCATATCACTTAAAACCTTACAATGAGTTTCCCATAACACTTACCAAAAAATGCACACAGGTCCTGGTTGCCCATCTGCTTCTCCAGCTACATTCATGCCATGTTCTGCATTCCCACTGAGTTCCAGACGCATAGTCAAGCTTATTCTGGTGATGGAGACAAACACTTGCCTTTCCTTCTGCCTGAAGTACCCTTTTTCCAGATTTTTGCACAATTGGCTGATTTATACTGCCAGCACCAAGATCAAATATCACTCCATACCCCCATTGTTATGCTGGTGTAGCCAACCCCCAGCTGTTAGGTGTATTGGTTGTTAACAGCTAGCAGCTGCCACCCTTTGCTAAAAATTGCCCCCTAGCATAAAAGGTTGTACTCTTTCCATCAGGGGGCAAACTGAAACTGATGACTGACTGACTGATTGCCTGCCTGATAAGGAGATGCAAAAGGCAGCCCTCTTGTTTCTAGAGGGTACCAATTCTGTGGTATACTTAATATTCTAGAGCTCTTGGTGGGACCAGGCTTAAGGAACTTACAGCTGAGACCATAACCCTGCCATTCTTTCTCTGCTCTCTTTTTTTTTGTAGTTGTCCTCTTGAGAGCATACCTTCAATAAATCACCTAGAATTCCCCATCTCAAACTCTGCTTCTAAAAATCCCTACTTAATATTCCTCCTCAGAGAGGCTTTCTTGACAACCAGATCTAAGGTAGGGCTCTACTCTCTCACCATTCTTCTCTACATCATTATCCTCTTTTATTTTTGTCCTAATACAATACTATTCTGGAATTATCTCATTTTTATTTATTTATTTATTTATTTATTTATTTATTTATTTATTTATTTATTTAAAATAATGTCTCCTAGACATGAAATAAACACCATGACATACGTACATATACTTGGAATAGTACCTGATTATGTGTGTAATACAGTCAGTATTTGTTGAATGAATAAATGGAATGGAGGCTTTAAACTTGGATGAGGAAGAAAATGCTTTCTCTCTCTGAACTTTGATTTCTCTCTCTCTCTCTCTCTCTCTCTCTCTCTCTCTCTCTCTCTCTCTCTCTCTCCCGCTCCTCGGGCTTCTGAGGTTTAGTAGATGTTTGTGAGCACAACTGCAGGTGAAGGGGAAAAGTTAATCTCTCTGCCACAGGGACATAGGGTAAGAGTAGGAGAAAATTAGCTCTTGCCAGGAAATCAGGCCTGTAATGAGCATAGGCATTCTGTAGAGATGCCGGAGGAATTCTCAAGTCATGTAGCCTCTAGAACTGCCGGCCCAGAGATTTCCAAGGGCTAACTTGGCCTGGTGGGGGTGGCTCCATAGTGTAATTGTTAACACGTCTGCTTTACATGCAGAAAGTCCTGGATCTGCACCCCAGGTGGAGCCACTGACCATACCACGAGTTAGCCAGCCCCTGCTCCAGGGTCCAGGGGTGCTAGGCCCCTGGGGCACTCTCGTGTGGGAGGAGATGCACCACCTTCAGTTCAGAAATCCAGTTCTTAAGGAGGAAACGGCAACATTCATAGGTCAGGGGTGGAAGTGTGTGTGTGTGTGTGTGTGTGTGGAGAATCAAAGAGGAGAAAAAATAAATAAATAAATAGGCTTGGGGCTATTTTGTTTATTTAACTTGCATTGTTTGTTAAGTTGCCATTATCTTTGTTGACATTAAACAATAATTGCAAAATGTCACAGAAATACCTGGATTTTCAGCCAACCTGAAAGAAAGTGGCATCATTTCCACATGGCTATGTTCAACTATAACTGAGGAGCTGCTGCCCCTTTTTGGCTGGGAGTAAGTTTTCCTCGTCACCACATCCCTAATAGCCTTCCTCCCTCTTTTGCACAATATGCCTAGTCCCTATAAACCTCTGAGTTTCTAATCCCAATAGTGACCAGTTCAAGATCTCTATGTCAAACCCTCCTATAATTCTGGATTCGTTCTTTGATAAACCATTGTAGACTCTACAGCTTGTCTTGAGCTGTACTGTAACTAAAGGAAAGATTAGAGTGGTAAACTGAACAAAGGAACAAGATGAGGAAGCCATTAGGCCTGAAACCAACCAGAACTCTGCATGACAAGCAGCATACCCGGACACCAGGCAACCAAAAGGAAGGGTGTTTCTTTCAAATCCCATCTGCCTCTTTGTAATTAATTGGCCAAGGGCAGGCTATATGTAGAAGCTTGGTCGTGAGGGAGCAATACCTGCTCAGATCAGCACGGTGATAGCAGCAAGAGTTCCTGCTGGAACTTTTAGGGGTAGCACTGTGTAGATAAGCTCCCTGGTATCAAACACAGCAGAAGCCCAGTTGGTGACTCAGATGGATATGGCAGCCTGAGGAAAGCTCCCCAAGAGGAAAGTTGGACATAAAGTCGGGAGTGGACTTTAGATTTAACTGTTATGTGACCTTATTTGAACCCAGAAGCAGAATGACCTAGAGAATTCTGGTTTTATTAGATTTTCAGGCAACTTTTCAGCTTCATATACTTTGCAGATCTCACATTGTATACCATGTAGTTGTTGATTATTAAATAAATACTCAAAAAATACCTTTCTACAGTGACTGATGTTGCCATTATATTGAATCCTTTCACTGAATTTTCTGAATGATGTTAAGCATAGACTAAGACACAAATCACCAAGTGGAAGAAATCAGACTTGAGTGACTTGAGATACCAGTCACACAGGCAAGTACATTTGTTTTATGCCCTTGTCTTCAGTGCTCATTTTATTTCTTGCCCTTTGCTCTAGTATTTCTGCCATCTGATTCTTGAGGGGATCGACAACATGTCTTGTCAGACTGACTCCTTGTCAGCTGAATGGCCGTGAAGCATCTCTGTGATGTCTTCCTTGCTGTCCAAAATGCATATTTACTCTCCCATTTCTAGCTATGTTAGTAGTGGGAACAATCACATTCCTGCATGTCTTGCAAAAAGAATGCTGGAAAACCAATGTTCACAATAAGCTAAGTGTAACAACATTTTGCAAGAGGCTCATTATCCACTGTAAAGGGGAGAAATGGAGAGAATATTAAGAATAACTGCTCAAACAAATTCTTAAAAACTGAGAGCCTAGTGGGTTTTTTTAAAGACAGAAGGCGGTTGTTATGGGCTGGATTATGTCCCCCTCAATTCTATATGTTGGAGCCCTATCCCCCAGTACCTTAAATTGTGACTTTATTTGGAAATAGGGTCTTTGCAAATGTAATCGGTTAAGATAACATCATACTAGACTAGAGTAGGTCCCTAAGCCACTATGACTGGAATATTTATAAAAGAGATAGACATACACACAGGGAGACCAATGCCATGTGAAGATTGGAGCTATATTGCCATAACCAAGGAACTACCCAAAACTAGAAGAGAGGCCTGGAACAGATTATCCTTAGCACCTTCGACAAGAGCACAACCCCATCCACACCTTGATTTCAGACTTCTGACCTCCGAAACTGTGAGACACTAAACCTCTGTTGTTCTAAGCCACTCAGTTTGTGGTACTTTATTATGACAGCCCTAGGAAACTAACACAGGGGTGTTCTGACTTTAGCTCCACTTTGTTCTCTATTTATTAGATATGACGCATAGTTTTGGGTACTGCGGGAATATAAAAAAATAAATAAGACATCATTCCTACCTTCAGTGACTTTGCTGGGGGTCACAAATTTAAGCACAAATAATAAGATAATAATAAATAAGGCTACCTGGAAATAAAGTAACTTGCTGTCAGTGAGCAGAGAAAAAGATAACATTCAAGCTTTCCAGACCCATTTCCTTCCTTCTCAGTGCTCCCTTTCTCCTTACTCCATGCAGGGCTTCCATGTAGTCATGTGGCTGCTCCTTCCCACCCCCACCCAAGGGGCCCCTACTGAGCCCACTCTTACTCAGGAGCACCTCTTTTCACAATTATCACCCCTCTTGGCATTTATTTCCCTTGGATTTATTCCATCCAAGTATGAATACTAAGATGTATCTGAATTAGCACTGGTCCTGGGTTCTAGCCCCAAACTGGATAAAGCAAAAGACTTTCTCTAAGTCTCTATTTTTTTTAATGGGAATAATGATCCTTCTTCATTCTACCTCAGAATGAGATAGAATCTGGAGACATTTGAAAAAATGTAATATATAATAAAATATGTATAGTTACTAATAATCTAGGAGGTTTACATTGAGTTAAATACTTCCTTTTTACCAGGACCTTCTTGAAGAACCACTACCTTCACTCAACTAGAGAAACTTGAAATCCCTGCATTGGTTTGGCATCTTATAAAGACTTAGAAAGCTTATTTTTCCCTTAATGTTTACCACAGTTTAATGAGCTATACATTGTTATGCCTGTTTTGCTGATGAGGATACTGAGCTCAAGAAATGAAGTTCTTTGCTCATAAGTGGTTAGAAATGTGATGTGCAGCCAAGTCCAATCCTCATCTTATTGTCCTTGACAACCCCTAGTGAAGGGGACATTTTGGATCACCCAACCCCTTCGATGTTTTTGAAAATAAACCCTTAGTACAAGCAACTATCTTGTCTATCATTTCTGATGAAGAAGTATGATTTTGACATTGATAGCCCTCTGGTGATACATCAAGTTTTTATTTATGTTTCTAGACACATCACAAGAATTATATTCTGTCAGGAAAAGAGAAAGAAATACATTGGGGAAAAAAGGCACAAAAAATGATGCGAATATAGTCAAAGCTTAAGTTGAATCTACCATTAAGACAAATCTATTGTTCCCTGGGTTGAATGTATTGATTTCCTGGAGAAAAGAGACTAACTTGGGGATACCTCTGGAATAAGTACATCCCTAGATGTGAGAAAAAGAAAAGTAAGAAATTGAAAAATTTTGTTTTCTTCTTGCGTATAACCTTGAATTTCAGACAGGGTTTTGAAAGAGAAGAAAGGGAAAAAGTGTTATCTTATAAATATAGTGTGTAGTTCTTTCTTCCTAGTTTTGGAAACCAGGAACAAGTAGATCACTCTGCCTTGAAATCATTATGCAAGGTGCAGAAAGCATAAATCATGTGTTTGTCAATGTATTTTGATCATTTGCATTTGCTTTTGGGTTTGAGTTGTGAGTAGGTGGCTATAAAAGTAATGAATATGCCAAACTCATGTCTTAACATCCAAAAAGCATCATGATCCCGCAGGCAACCATGTTCCCCCCATGTCTTCCTTAAAATTCTTGTACAGAATTTTGTACAGAGAATTTCCACTCTTTCTCCATTCCTGGGCAACATTCTGCAAGACAGATCTGATCATCTCATACTTCACTAAAAATTTTTCAATTATGAGATAGTATTTAGACACTTTAGTCTGACATTTAAGGCACTGCGCAAGCTGCCTAAATGTCCAATTCAGCCTCAAATTTACTAAGCACCCTTGACAGTCCATCATACCACCTGCTCACTCCTCCAAACATATCATGATAGCTACACTGCCATGATCTGCTAATGATATGGCCTCTGTCTCTATGCCTTTCCTCTATTTAAAAGGTGGACAAACATCTATTCCACTTTCAAAGTCTACTTCAATGTCTTCCCTCTATCTTTCCCTGACTTCCCTTCTGAAAAGAATAATTAACTTAATGAGGAGGATAACATCATTCTGCTTGCTTATCAAATGTAACCATCCATTCTTCCATTCATTAAGTATTTGTTGTGTTCTTATCTATGTTAGGCAGTGGATATAGTATAGAGAACAAAAGACATGCTCATGGCATTTAAGGATTAATGCAATAAAAATATGCTAATGTTAAAGTTTTAAACAAATACATAAATTGCTAATTATAAATTATGATAAATCATATCTAAAAGTGCTCAGAGAACTCTAAATTGATATACTTATGAAAAGAATGATTATAAATATATGCTGATATGCAGAATTTGCTACCCAAATAAGAGATTCTATATACACAAAGTTATCTTTTAATTTGCTCTGATAACATTCTATACCCATTTCTATTTCTATCTGTATTTCCTCTAAATCAGAAGTTTCTCAAGAGCAGAGACCTTTGTATCTTCGTAGTGCAATTAATAGGCTTGCACATAGCTTAACAGACGTTGAATGAAGTAATGATGGGCCAATTTGTTGTGCTTGAAAAAATGTTTTAGTATGTTAGATTTAGCTTAGTTGATTAGCATTTCTACATATTGAATAAATCCCATCTCTACTATATGTATACCTACTAACATTTAGGTGCTAACAGTAAAATACTTACCAAGTTTGTTCTACCTTAAGGTCTTTGCAAATACCATTTCTTCTTTCTGAAAATCTCTTTCTGTCATGCACTGCCAAGTTAATTTATACTCACCTTTGAGGTCTCACATTATATGTAACATTTCTGAGAAAATTTTCTTAAATCCATAGACTAGGCCAATTCCCATTTGAACTTCTCGAAGCACCTATACTTGACTTTCGTAGTCTCTATCTCAACTATAATTAATTTTCCTGTTCATGTATTTACTATCTGCCACCCCCACTGTGTAAAAAGTTTTATTTTGTCTTTTCCTCCACTGCATCCCTAGTACCTGCCACATAATGCATTCTCAATATTCACTGCTTGACAAACTAACTTACTAAATTAAAAAGTGGTTCTTAATTTCTCAAAAGCACTGTTGTGAACCCCAAAAAGTAATTCCATGCTAACCTCAGCTACTAATTAGTTGTGGATTTTAACCAGCCACTTCTAGCTGCAGCTTCCCCATCTATAAAATGAAGGGCCTTGAGCATAGATTTCCAGCATTTCTAATGTCAGGGATTTATAATATATCCCATTAAACTAGTAAAAGTTGAGCAAGACTTGTTATTAGAACTTAGACTCATGGTTTTCACATACAAGGATTTCATCTCATTGCAGGATATTTAATTAGTAGATTTCCATAAAATTCTCAAATCCAAAGTTCTGTAAAAATGTGTAGGGTGTTTCCTCATGAGGCAAGAAAAGGGCATCACAGAAAAAAACCCACCAGGTTGTGAGGATCCTCCAATTTTGTCCTTTCTGTAACCTATTGAGATGGGTGACTGATTTAAAAAAAAAAAGTCAATAGGGATGTAGGCAGAAAATAAACATTTAGTCTTGTATGTAGTAAAATTCTAAGAACAATTATAATACTTCTTCAAGTTCACTTGAGGAGCTCAGCTATTTGTCTGTGAGAATGGGGTCAGAGAATTTCAGAGCTTCAGAACCGAGGAGATCTTTAGAAACAATCAAAGCTAACCAAGCCCTTTATTTTCCAGCTGGAGTAGCTGAAGCCCAGAGAGCCGATGTAACTTGCCTTGGCTTATATAAAGGGGAAGTGGCAGATTCAGATACTGGAATCCAAACGGTTCTGCTTTTTCTGCTACCCCACACAACTGGAATTGTCAGAGTTAATATGCCTGTAGAATTATGGAAACATACTAATTTCTACCCTGCATTCATGGACAGAGATGTGCTTTCTAACACCCCCTCCCTTTTTTTTTTTAATCTTTGAGAAGCAGCAGGCCAATAGACTCTGATGAGATCTGTCAGAAAGATGGCTTTCATCTGTGACATTTATTCTCATGCACACTTTTGTTAGCTTTGTGCAGAAGAACTTCATTTGGATTCATAAACCTGTTCATAAATGTATAAAATTCTACCTTTCTTTAACTTGACTTTATAAAATAAAACCATTCTCCCAAAGTTGTTGCATTACATTTTGTGGCTTCAGAAAACTGTCAAATACTCTTGAAGATCATGACAGCATCTTCATTGACAATCCAGATATTAAAAAAAGAACTAAAGAGAATAAGACTTGTACTTTCTGGGAAAAAAATATTTTACCTTATAATACAGAAAAGTGCCATGAAAAGTAAAAGGCCATACATGAATTCTAAGAATAAATAAATATTAATATATTCTCACATTTGCTTAATATCCTTTCTAAATTAAAAAATGATATATTTAAAATTTATTTTATGCTTTTCTAAGTTCATTCTTTCCTCCTCTCCATATGCAACTACTATCAATACTTTTGTATTCAGTGCTTCCAATTCATGTCTTTATCTTCTTACTACATAATATATAGTATTTTATATTTTTATAAATATATAGATTTTATAGATTTTACATAAATAGCATCTTATAGCATCTATTGTTCTATGCCACATAAAATTTATAAAATATAAATGGAAAAATAACTTAAGTAATCAATCTGAGTAATTTATAACAAAAATATAAATATCTCAAGATAATTTCCCAAATGGATCATTGTGATGAATCTGACACTGAAATTATAATTGGAGAATTAATATTTTACATTTACTTAGCATTATAGGAAAAGTGAAGGAGAAGTAATATTTGTTAAACTCTTACTACTGTTCAGAGTGCTGTGCTAACCACTTGCTATGTTATTTTATTTAATTGCAAAACTAGCTACCAATTTGGCTTTAGAGTGCTAATATCATAGATGAAAAAGTGCATCTCAAAGAAATTAAGTAACTTACCAAAGTCACACAGCTACTAAGAGGCAGTGATAAAAAGTATAGGATCCGGAATCAGACAGCTTGTATTCACATTCTAACTTTATTAGCTGTATGATTTTGAGTAAGTAACTTCCTGTGCCTAAGTCCCCTCATTTACAAAATGGAGTTAACAATAGTATCTAACACAACAGGTTATTTTATAGATTACATATATATGACATAAATATATATATTATAAAATATAAATTATATATATACACATATATTTATAAAACCCTGAGAACTGTGTCTGGAATTTTCTAAACCCTATAAACAGTATTCATAGAATTATTATTGGATCTCTATTCACTCAAAAGTAAATAACATGTAAGCAAACAGTAAAAATCAGAAACTAAATAAAAATAAGAGAGAGAAAAAACAGCAACTGAGCCAAAAAAAAAATGTTTCTCTAAGCTTCTTGAGAGGAACACAAAGGAGACATGGTAACTTGCGTCCTTTTATATCTATTTGTTGAAAGAGCTCTAATGCATCAGGAAAGCATGCCTCAAACTCTTAGAAAGGCAGGGATCTTTATCTACTGCATATTGAGCAGAGTAATAAAACAGGTCCTCAAATGTGATTTAACAAAATTGGAGAGGTTTCTTCATTTTGTTTCCTCTTGGTGAAACCCCAAGAGTTTCACTCAATAAAAGCTGCTAAATTTGGATAAGGGACACGGGAGTATTTCCAGATTATGCAGCTTTTTAGGTGCCTGGCTGTATTCAAGGGGGAAAGCTTGGAGAAGCTTGAGCATTTTAAGGGATTGAATAGTACAGACCAACGTTCATAAATAATTTTTGACAGCAGCTGAATGAAAATTCAGGTTTGAGGTCTTGCATGGAAATCAAGAGGAGGAAAAAAAATACAATAATTACATCACTACAAGAAGAATGAAATCTCAATAGCCACTATTTGTGGTTAAAACTGAGGGAAGCAGCATATAGGTGAAAAGAAAAAAACAGAAAGAGAAAATGAATATATAGGTCCTTAGAAACCCAAGGGACAAACAGAAACAGAGCAATTTGAAGAACTGGATAGAAGATGCTCTTAAGTTCAGCCCATCTATCTCCACTGTTGCAGAGATACAGACACTGGACATAGTTTACTGATGTTACCCCAAGGCCTAGACTTCCTGCAGCATGGGGATCTCTGAGGCTAAAGAAAAAGCTTCCTTACCTGAAACTTAGAGGAAAAAAAATCAACATGAGGAGCACCTGGAAAGCAGCCCAGCTTTGAGAGTGTGGGGAATTAAGAACAATCCTTTCTCAGGAAGGTTAGCAAGGTCCCTGTATTTGAGAGCCTCTTCTTTCAGTCACATCTGTGTGGACTGACTGGGTAGCTGAGTCTGCTACAAACACCGTGGGAGGGGACTAGACTGTAGGGTCCATGAGAGCAGAGACTGGATCTCTTTTCTTACCAATGTATATACCAGGTGCCTTCCACAGTATGTAGACACTTATATAATTTTTGTGTGTTTTTCATAGAAAAAAATCTAGAAATACTAATAGTGATTACCTCTGGATGTCAAGATTATCAAAGTATGTGTGCAATTACCTTTACTTTCATTGTTTTAATGCTCTTCTTTACCTAATAAAGGTCCCCTCCTACCCTATACTACATTTATAATCAGAAGAGTAATAAAATGATTTAAAAGCAAAAACAAATTACTCTCTTACTGTGGCCAGATAGTTTGTATTCTTGTTCCAGCCCTGCCTGGGGAAACTTTAGGAAGTTAATTACCTGCTATTAGACCCGGGTCTTCTTATTTAGAAAATATAAATACTAATATTAATATGCGACCTTTCAATTTTACAAGGCAGATGTGTGAATGAAATAGGGTAATGCATGGAAAAGCATTTTTTTAATTGCAAAATACTAGATATATATTCTGAGCCAGATTGAAATAGGCAGTGGGATGAGGGGGAAAATATAGACAAAAGGCAGGACAAGAAGAAGAAGGGGAAGATGCATACCTGAGAAAAAAGAAAATGAGTGTGGATAGTGGTAATATTAGGAGACATTGTTAGAGCAATTTTCATACAGGAACTGTAAATGTTTATGTTATGGAATTAGGAAACTTGTAGTATTAAATTTAAGACATTTTTATTCCTGCCATCAAGTTATGCAAAGATGGCATGTAAGCCACCTTAAGAATTAGGCGTGGTCTCTGGCCCTTGTGTCTTTATGTAAAGGAATGCAGGAAGAGAACATATATTCCCTCACCTACATTTTTCCACCTTTGCCCCATACACTGAGATTATGTGAGTGCTGAGTATGGGGTAGTGGTTAAAGCAATAAATATTCTTCAATTCCTTAAGTAAAAACTGTTTTAAACTTAAAATAAAAATAAAAACAAAGGTATAACTAATCAGAACAACTTTTTTTCTAAATCCATAACATCTTGTGTCCTCTTGATCAAGTCAGTTTCTCTTACTGACCTTCAGTGTCCTCTCTTGTTATATAAGGGGTGTCAACCTCATCATCTCAAAGTCTCTTTAAACAGTAAAGTTCTAAGAGTCTCAATTGCAGTGCTATATAGTTATAGTCTCCCTTTTCTACACATCTGTAAAGTAGGGAATCTGAGCTAAATGACTGCCTTTCTAGTGACGATGAACATTTGATTAGGCTGCCTTGATAAATCTTGCTCACTCCTGGCTGGTTTGGCTGACACATTACAAGGTAATGTCATTACCCTATTTTACCTTCGAAACGTTATTTAAACTTTTAGAGCTTTACTTTCTTCATTGTAACCTGAGAACTAAAAACACATACTTTGGAGAATCAGTGGAGTTACCTAAGATACTTTACATATAATGAATAGAGCAATGCCCAGCACAGTATATGTGCAGTTAAAATTAGGTAGTATCGCTAACCTGATGAGCTTCAAATTTTTTCCTAAATTTTTCTTGAAAATTTTAGCAGAAGTTGTGGAAAGACTGTCATTGAAAGATAGAGTTTCAATAACAATAAAAAAACACAAATGATCCAATCAAAAAATGGGCAGAGAACCTAAACAGACACTTCTTCCTAGAGGACATACAAATGGTTAACAAATATATAAAAAGATGTTCAACATCGCTAGCTGTTAGCGAAATGCAAATCAAAACCATAATGAGATACCATCTTACACCTGTTAGAATAGCTATAAACAGGACAAGTAATAATAAATGCTGGAGAGAAAGCGGAGAAAAAGAAACACTCATTCACTGCTTGTGGGACTGCAAATTGGTACAGCCACTATGGAAAACAGTATGGAAGTTCCTAAAAACTAATAATTGATCTATCATAAGATTCAGCAATCCCTCTCCTGGGTATTTACCCCAAGGATTTGAAAACTCATATCTAAAAAGATATTTGCACAGTGATGTTCATAGCAGCCTAATTCACAGTGGCCCAGACATGGAAGCAACCTGTGTCCTATGATAGATGATTGGCTAAAGAAGCTGTGGTACATATATACAATGGAATATTACTCTGTCATAGAAGAGATGAAATACTGCAATTTGTGACAACATGGACGAAACTCAAGATAATCATGCTAAGCTAAGTGAAATAAGCCAAAAAGTTGAAAATCACATGATATCACTTATATGTGGGATATAAACCTAAAAGCAACAAATGAACAGTATAAACAGAGACTCATGGACATGGACTATAGACTAGTGGTTACCAGAGGGTAAAGAGTGGGGGAGGAGGAGGTAGGTAGACAGTGAAAGGAGATCAAATATAGGGGAATAGGGAGAAGGTGAAGTGGGTAAAGGAGATCAAATATATGGTAGTTGAAGAAAACTGGACTTCGGGTGGTAAACCCATAATAGAATATACAGATGTCAAATTATAACATACACCTGAAAAGTATATAATTGTATTAACCAATGTTACCCCCAATAAACTTAATTTAAAAATTGTGGGGGGGAAAGGATAGAATTTGACTCAGAGACCTATATCTTGATATAAAAATCTATCTACAGAATCATATCCCACACAATCTAAAGAATGCCATATTCTTCCACTAAATCTTATAAAGTGGCTAAAAAAATGTTATTCTTGAGCCTAGATTTGACTCTGTTGGAGCATACTCAAGCTAAAGTCACATCAAAACTACAACCTAAATAAAATAAACCCAAATTAATGTATTGTTTTCTTACAAAAGGATAAATAGAGCATTTTATTAACACTTTTTTTTGCAGCAACAAAATGATAGTTCACATCTTTTCATTCAGTACAACAAAAGCTATGATTGCATTACATCACTAAGACATAAAGCAAAAATTATTTTTATTTTCCTAAGGTCAAGAATGGTTTGCATTTTTAAAACAAACTTTATGTTTTGTATTTGCAGTAGCAGAGCCTCCAGTCACTAGCACAATACAATGAACAGATCAAATATCCAGAATAGACAATTAAATACACTAATAATATTTTGAGTTGAATTGGGAAATGCATTATTATCATTTTAGAACATTATAAAGAGGTCTGATGTTAACTTTTTAAAAGGAAAAAAAAATCATTCCAACCACTCAAAAAGCTACCACAAGCAAAAAAAAAGAGAATATACAGACAGAAAATTTTATGCATTGCACTTATTGCTTGGTACACAAATGTTGCAATTCCTGTTGAGTTATATTAAGAAATGACAAGCAAAGTGCCTCTGCCCCATCTAAAATTCAATGATTCTATGAAAGTAGAAATTGCAGTCCCCTAACCCAACATTAGGTGTATGCTATTTTTTTGTGAAGATTGTTTATTATGTTTCTGTGTATGGATATGTATAAGATATACAGATATATAGAGATATAATTTTAATATAATTTATTGTTCTATATATTTAAGACAAATATATTTAAATGGGACTTTAAATAATAAAATTGTCTACTTACAATCTCTCTATTAAATTTATCTTTTTATATTATCTATAGCTCTGTGGCACAAGTTTCATATAGTATTTAATTATTAAGGAAGAATATCTAAACCATTTCTATTTGTTTTGTTGCTAATATTGCATTTTCAGGGTTATGTTTCCATAATAAATTTCTTGTTAGATTCTTTATGGTGATTGCATCTTTTTAATGCAAGTTACAACCTGTACAAAGTTGTAATAAAAAATACATTAAAGTCTATTTGTCTTTTTATATATTTTTGCAAAAAAGTTATGTGATATGCTACATGAAAAGTCAGATTTTATTGAAATGTGAAGTGTTACATACTGTTAGGTAAATGAATGGAAGAACATGAAGCATACCCCTCACTTTACAAGTTTTCTTTTACAGATATAAGTGGTTGTGCCCAAGCATTTCATATAAAACACTGCAAGATATTCCTTTTGATACCCAACAAAATATTCCACATTATGTAAGAACAGCAATTATTTAGTATGCCTTGCTAGTTGCTAGCCCACAATATTCTTCTCTAATTGAGAGATATCCCGACTTCATGATTGACACTCAATAAACGTTGTCAACATCTGATACAACCAACATGACAACTTTACTTTTTTTAAAACAGCACTTCTGCATGAGATCTTGCAATTCAGTGTAACAAATATATAAGTGCATTTTACATGGTCAAATAGCTTTGGTTTCCTAACCTTTATATGGTGAAATGTGCCAACTGTTTTAGTTGTGCTTTATTAAATGGTGATGAGTTTTAGCTCATATGAATCCAATAATTACTTGCTTCTACATTTTTTACCAGTCGACCTTTAAAGCATAAACACAAGAATAGATGACCTGGATGGAAATGATTGATATTCACAACTTCTACAGATTGCACTTGATGGTAACTTCATGAGTGTGTTTTGATTTCATTTTTATAGCAAGACTTGCCTGGTTGATATGTTTACATGTTTACACCACATATTTCTAAAATTTTTGTGCAATCACAATTAATTTAATCACAAACACTAAAATCCAGCCAATAGCTTTGTTATGAATAATCATCTCGGTCCTTATAGGTGTATGAGTCATGTACTTCTTCTTGTACAAATTCCTCTTTCTTTTCCCAGCCATTGGGCCAACCTCCATTGGCCTGTGTTGTCGCACCATAAGACTTGGTGGTACCATAATTTATATAATTTTGAGTAATGTCCCCTGTTTCTTCATCAAGTTCATCTTCATGGATAAATCCACATTTTTCTTCACTTGTCTCCTCAGGGTCTGCCCAAGGTTGCTTCTCTCCTGAGGCAAATATTGCATAGAATATAACTCCGCCATAATGGACTAGGGCAGCGATCAGGAAGACATACTGCCACTCTTCACGTGACTGTAGTGACAAAAGTGGCACTGTGAGAACAAACTCCTCATGTTAGAAAAGCCTAACATCTTCTTTAAATGTTCCACCTTCAAGCTTTTCATAAAATTCTATCTTCAGGATAAATCCTATTATGATTATATAAAACAAATACTATGACCAAAACTTTTTATAATACTATAACTTCCATCATTAAAAAATTTTTAAATCTAATTTTGTAAAATAAGACTACCTATAAAATATTCATAATTTCTTTTCATTTCTATTTATTTACTTATTTTTTTCTCCCACTCTTTTGGTTTACTTCCTCCTGGTAAACCATGATTTTGAAGCTCTACATATAAGGACAAATAGCTGGTAATTATATTATTCCACTAATATCTGCAGAAGACTCTAAATTGAGGTTTGCAAACAAAATTCAGAGGATTTTTATTTTCCTATTCTAATAATACTGTAGAAGTGAAAGGTTATGTTTTTTACTACATCAAAAATATCAGAAATATTAAAAAGTATTCAGAAGCATATTGCTTATTGTTTGGGAAAAAGGTGTGACTCAGAGTTCTTAGAGATTTTCTTCTGAGCCTCATTTATCTCCCTTATTCAGAAGTATGGTGACTGAACCAGAAAAGAAATGCCAAAGTGAATATATTAACCCCTTTCCCAACCATGAGAGAGAATTTTCTACAACTGAACATGTTTTATTTCATCTTACCTTATTCTTGGTCATTGCACCAACAATGATAGGGCAAACCATTCCCGACAATGTTCCAACACCATTCGAAATACCCATTAAGATACTGGCATATCTTGGAGCGATATCCAGATGGTTAACATTGAAACCTGAAATATATACATAAGCTTTGACCAAGAATCCTAAACCTCTTAGAAGTATCTATAGAATGTTTTCTACTATATTCACTACACTCCTTAAAAGACAATAGGTACATAGTATGTGCTCAATAACTACTTTTGGATAATCCAGCTCATGGGAATAAAATGAAACATAATTTCTTATCTAATATACAATATGTGATACTCCACAGAGAAGAGATATGTTCTCTAAAACAAAATAAAATAAAAAAGGAAGAGTAAGCCAAGATAAAGTGAGTAGTAAAAAACTACTCACCTAAATAATGATTTCTGATTGTTTTATTACTTTTATTTTATTTCCTAGTGGAAATATGTTGAGTGAGCTTTCTCAACAGTCAAAATATTTAAGAGAAAAGTAGAATATAGAAAGATTAATCGATGATAGATGATAGATAGACATATCTAGATAAATCATCTTTTATTAATAGCCAAAATCAAATATCATAAGTACAAATTTAAAAAATCTATATTACCAGATATAGCAAATCCACTGAATCCCACTGCAAGTACCAGAAATGAGATAGCTACCCCTCTAGTATGAGAATAGCCGACGACCAGAAGTAGTGTTGCTTCCATGCCAAAACCTTCAGAAACAAACATATGACAATACTTCAGAAATTTGTGTAAAATTCTCCAATGAGCCTAAAGTGCTAAAAATGCATATACTAACTGACCTAGCAAACCACTTTATAAAGTCTATCTTAAAAATAAAAACATTAATAATTTGTACATAGAGATTACTGAAGCCTCCCTTGTGTTTTAATAAAAACATCAAAAACAACCTTAAGTTTCAATGGTAGGAAGGGGTCAAATTTGTTATGCAGTTATTTAAAATTAAGAGTTATGAAAATCTGAAGATGGGAAAATGATTATAAATGAACAATGAAGGCAGAAATTTAACTGCATATTTAATATGTATAGAAAAAGTTACTCATGTACATTAAAACTTTGTGAACTAAAAACACATCCTGAACATCACTTATGCACTTACCACCACAATTCATAATCTTTCTTACTGTAGTAGTGGAAAGAATTTGCTTGCTTCTTAGAAAATCTGCAATCTGCCCTCCAATAGGCACAATAATAGTCATTACTAAGTGTGGCACAGCAGACAGCATACCAACCTGATGAAAAACAAAAAGAGGAGAAATATATGTGATCATAAATAATGTGGGCAATTTAATGATCTTAGTTTTCTGAATCCATCATAAACACTGTATGGACAAAGGAAGGAAAGATATTGTCTCCAAATGACCACTTACTCATTCCTAGAATAAGTAATAACTTCCACAGAATAAACAAGAAAAGCTAAGTAAATTTACTTTGATCCCTTTTTATCTTCTCAAAGAGAATACTTTTATTCCTGTGCCACGAGTCAGTAAAATATTGAGTTTTATGAATCTTATCACAGTAATTCACATTTATGTGCCTATTTTATATTCTTAAATATGTTTGCAAATATTTGTCATTAGCCTGTTAGGGGAGTGAAAAGAGAGACAGAAACAAAGACAGGGTGAGAAAGAGGAGAAATCCATTTAAAAAACCTTAAAGAGGCTGTATTTAAAATTCATTTTTAACTCATAATAAGGTTAAAAATCCTTTATTGGGTTTTAAATATATATGTCTTATGAGTGTTATATTTAGTTTCTATAAATTAAGAGCCCAGAAAATACAAATCAATTCTTCGATTTTAGGCATTTTCTATATCAAATGTCAATATTTGGTCACATTGTAATACAGTATAATTTCTGTACTAATTTCATAGTATATAGCCCAATCTAAACTTTAACCCACCAGTGTCAATTCAACACATACTGTTTGACCAATAATTATGTGCAAGGCAGTGTTCTCTAGGCATTATTGAGGCAGGAAGTATAAATAAAATGCATTTTAATCATGTTTTACCGCATACACGGACTTAGTAAATTTTAAATATAAACATACAAGGAAGTTTTTTACTAAGTATAATTTGAAGAACAATTCCTGGCAAATTGAAAGTATTGAATAAAAGTTCATCGTCTGGTAAAGTATGTCTTTCAAATTCGATTTTTGAAGGTTCAAGAGACAAATATTGTGTTCTATTTTACAACGGTAAATAGTGTGGAGACTCATCCATGAACTTGGGTTGTTGTGATGATTAATTGAGATAGTGAATGACTCTATAATAGCTTAAATGTCTAAGCAATTTAAGTTTCTCTTTCATTTCAGATGGAAGTGTTTTATATATTATTATAGTTTATTGCAGAGCTTGGATTCAGAACTATGTCAGCCTAGATTCAAAGCTCATGTCTACTTCCTACATTACCTCCTTCACACATTTTTCAGGTAAGTCAAGAAACTTATTTTTAAAATAGTATAATCAAAATCTTCAAGCCAATCTGTTAGTATATAATTTATCCACAATTTGAGCTAAAAACATAAGTGAATCAAATCAATCCATCTGGTTATTTAGTTTTTATAAAATGTCACTGCTTTTACTCAAGGATTTTCAATTAACTGGAGCTACAGGGCCAGAATGACCATACAGGTTCATTAATATCAGTTGGCTCCTTCACTCTCCTCCATTAGACCTGACTTTATTAATAGCCTCTCAGTGACATATTTGTCCTAGATTATGAAAATGGACTCACACCTCCAGCAGCTTTTGTTGAGACGTATAACACCTCTCAGAGCTCCCAAAGGCTACCCTGCAATGTTTGATCAGCTCCAGAGAGAAGAGCCCTGTCTAAAGCAGCCATTCTTCTTAGCAATGGAGGAAGCAGTTTCCTTAGAAACAGGGATTACAAAAGAGCTCTTAGAATAGCTACTCCTAAACTCAGGTTTTCTTCAGTTCCAGGCCTCAGATAGTCTTTCATGTAGAGACATAATATGAATAGCGAGCCCAGCTGGACTTATGTAATGACATGAAGAGAGATGGCAAGTCCTTTGCCAGCACAGACAAGTGTATTCAGGACTCAGCAAAGGGCTTGGCATGGAGATGCCATTTAACAAATACTTGCTAAATGCTTAAATGAACATATGGTTTACCTGGATTTGAATGGTATAGTAGAGAGAATTGAAACATAAATCAAAAGATCTGGGCTTAAACTTGAGTCTGTCATTTATTTCTAGATTAGCCTTAGGTAATTTAAATACTCCCTCTAGTTTCTGTTTCCCCATCAGTTCAATAGAAATGGTGATAGTTATCCACCTGGTCAACTATACAAGGTTGTTCGTGAATATAAAACAACCTAGTAAATTTCAAACCCTTATATATAGTAGTAGTATTATGTTTATTTTATCCCTATAGACAAATCTCAAAATGATTACATTTTCATAGGTATAATACATGTCTGTAGCATTAACATGTTGTGCTTTAATTGGTAACCTATTTTTTTGTCTATTCCACCACCAAGCTATGAACTCTTAAGGACAGGAACCATGAACCATGGGTTTTATTTCTGAATCTAACGCAAAACTTGGCATATCATGTTCAACAAATCCTTGGTAATAAATTGGATAAATAACATACAAGAATGTTTTCAGATATTTTTTGCTATCCTGAAATCTTTTAGCCAAGCAGATTTCTGAGAGCACTGAAGAGGAGTTAGATCGTTATTTACATAAATACAGTTTCATCTCAATAAGACACTTTTTATTCACTGTTATATTATCTCTGACCTGAGACTTAAAAAAAGTTATGTTTACAGGGAAAAGGGTGTGCTGATGCCCACCCAATTGAGATGTAAACTCCATGAAGGCAGAGACTGGGTCTGTCTTGTCTATATTCCTAGTAAAAAGGAGCAATTTCTATCAGTTGAATACAGTAAATACTCAAACACCTTACTTAGTCTTCATTTCCTGAAAGTTATGTTGAATAACTAAATGAATAGCTTAAGAAATTTAGAAGATAAAATCTTGGCAAAGAAACTTAATATTCATGTAAATACAAAAGTAATGGATTAAATAGAGATAATTTTTACATACCTTGCTGATTTCAAATCCAAAGACTTCCTCAAAATATGCTGGCTGACTAATAAGCAATAAATAAAAAGTCCAGCTTCTGCAGAAGTTTGCAACAATTATTGCATAGACTGGCATTGATGTAAAAAATTTCCTCCATGGAGTCTTGAATTTCTGAAATCCCAAAAAGAGAGCTATTATAACCATTTTAAGTATATTCTAACTTAAATAGGAATGATAGGGGCTTTGTATTTTCAGGATGTCTATGTTGAGACATGAGTAGAAAGTAGGCAAGAGGTAGTGAATCATTCATTGCAATAGCCTAGGTAACTTTAGCTGCATGAATAATCATTTGAATAGAAAAAAACATATCAGCCCCTTTTTTTGATCAAATTGTTTCAGTGTTAAGAATATACAGATTCCACATTTTTAGAAAACTAATTTCAAAAGCCTATATAGATCTTAGTTTCTAAGTTTTTTTTTTTTTTTGGCAGTGATAAATCATGACTCAGCTAAAACTCACTGCCAAATCAGTGACCTTGTTGGTATCCAAATATTTTATCTAAAATACTGAAAATTCAATGTCATTAGGAGAACAAAAATAAGAAAAATTAACAGTGCAAAAATTCTAGACATTCTAAGACAATGTTACCACTACCAACTGATAAACTCTGGATAGCGAGTGGATATTAGTATAAATTCTGTGACACTGGCATGCAAGGTTCTATAAAATTCACATAGTAACATCTAGTTAAAGCATCTGGCCACCCAGCACACCAGCAGCACTTCATAACCACAGTCATGCATCGCATAACAATGTATACAATATAGATGGGTGGTCTTCTAAGAAAATATTGAACATCTATAATGGTGGTCTTATAAGATTATAATGAAGCTAAAAAATTTGTTTTGCCTAGTGACACTGTAGCCATCCTAATGTTGTACTGCAACACATTACTCACATGTGTGATGATGCTGGTGTAAACACACCTACTGCATTGTCAGTCATATAAAAGTATAGCACATACAATTACAGTCGTAGGCAATACCATCTAGGTTTGCGTAAGTGCACTCGGTGATGTTTGCACGACTAAATCACCTAACGACACATTTCTCAGAACATATCCATTGTTAAGCAACACATCACTATAGTTATTTTATAGTCAAATCATTCAAAATTAACAATCTAAATATCATTGGCTTTGCTTATAAGACTCATTAAAAATTACATTTAGTGTTCTTAAGATCCTGTATATGCCCAAATATAAAACAAGTGTCTTTCCCTAAGACTAAGTTTTATACCTTAAAATGCCTCTCATATTTCCAAATACTTTCTCAATTACTTTATTTTGAACATCAAAATACTGTTTGGTGAAGAAAAAAAAGCCTAAAAGAACTTTATTTAATGCTAGCTTGGGACATTTTGGCCTGACCAAATTAGTAAAAGAGGAGGCAAAACATTTTTTAAACAGATTTTATAATTATTTTGGATATAAAACCCCATAATTGTTTGTATTGAGAATCTAATTAGGCCTTTCAAAGATCACTTTAAAAGTAATATCATAGGAAGTTATATTGTGATCACAAATATATATGATAAGAAAGAAACAAAACAAACAAAAATTAAAACCTGTCTTAATAATATATAATGAGCACTATATGACTTTGGATAAAAATTTCTAGTGACAGCATTACAGGTGGGTTAAAAAAAATGCAGGTTTTTTTTTTTTTAAATTAAATATATTCTTGGAAAATGGTGCCAGGTGAATATACTTATTCACTGATTTAAAAAATGGTCAAATACAGGAATGTCTGCATTATAGTATTATGTTTACATATGAAATAATTTTAGAATATTATTAGAAGTAAATAACTTTTTCCTGCAGGGGAGGCATTTCTTTTATATATACCATCTCTACTAAGAACTTTATTCTTCAGGTTACAAAATGCTTCACCAAATGTAAGAGAAAAGTATCTAATTTTATATCTTAAAAAATTTGGGGGGTCCATAGGAGGGTTTATAGTATTCTGATAATATTCTATGTACTGAATTGGCTGTTTGCTTACAGGGGTATTTAGTTCATAAAAATTCAGCATGCTGTTTGCTTATTATTTGGTGCATTTTTCTGTATGTATGTTATATTTGATTAATTTTTAAAAAAATAAAAGAGATTTAAAAGACATAGTCAGCTGCAATGCATGATCCTTAATTGGATCTAGACAAAACAAATAGTTACAAAAGACATATGAATATAGAGTAGGTATTAGAATTTAGACTGAATATTATAAATTTGAATATAATATAGGTATTAAATAATGTTAGGAAATGGTCTATAATTAAATATTAAATTAGGTATTTTAAATTAGGTATTAATTAATTATTTTTAGGTATTATAATAGTACTTAGATTGTGAAAGAGGATATTATTGTTTTTTAAAAAATACATGGAAGGGGTTTGTGGATAAAGTTCTGATATTTCATTTATTTTCAAATCATTCAGCAAAGAAAAGTGAAATAAGTAAGGCAAGGAGTTAACGACTGTTGCATCTACGCCATGGATATATAGATGATGTTGTTACTATTCTTGTATATTAAATTTGTTTACAATAAAAAGTTCAAAATATCTACAGCACAAATTCTATTCCTACCTTATCTTATTTTTAAAATTTTACTTTGAAGCTACAGAAATGTGTAAAATATTAGTAAGAAATAAATTATTGTGTTTAGAAAACCAATAAGGTATAAAAAATGGGGAGTTTGAGATTATCTCTGCTGTTTTATTAACGTACTGGCTTTTTTTTAGAAATTGGTTTTCATTTAGACTAAATTTCTGATAGTTTTTAAAAAACATATGCTTGATCTAGACATATAATTTTTCAAAAACTGGTTAATAAAAGAAGCATATTTAACCATGTAGATACAAGCTGATAAGATTATTTTTGGCTAGATATCGAAGCTAAATTCTGAACTCATCAGCCTATAGTTAGCTTTTGGTCATGGCAACTGTAGCTGGTGGACACCAGAGCACACTGCCAACTCCTTCTCCCGACCCTCACGTCACCACTTGTTTTCTGAACAGCCACCATTAGAAAGAAATTATCAATCTATTACAGAAACAGAAAGAGAAAAGTTCTAATGTCAGTCTATTCATCGAATGGAACACTATAATGTAAAGATTATTTTTAAGTACTGAAATTTAACTTCTGGATAATATCCAATATGGGATTTTTTTTATTCATTAAAGGCCAAGATACCTCAGCAACAATGGGTGGCAGACCTATTTATCTGGAATGAGATGTCAAAGATAGCTCTTCTCTAACAAATGAAGCAGAGAAGCAAAGCTAGAATAAAATACAATTAAAATGGGGCAAAGGAGCCTTTAAAAGAACAAGGAGAAACATAATGTGCAAGGGGCATGGGTTCCTCAGCCAGTACATGTTACCTTCCAACTCTTAGAATAATAAAATTAAATTATGCATCAAGTGCTGAATTACTTAATTTGTCTAAATGCATTACTTGTGTTTATTAGCTTTTTCTTTTTTATAGTATCATATGGTTATTTATTGATTACTATTTATGATATATTAATGTCTTATGAACTAAAGTATTTGCATTTTTGACATAGAACTGCCTTTCACTCTTTATAGGTAGATCCCATCTAACCAAATCATAATTACAAAAAAGCTTTACAACATTATCTTATAATACTTGATCTTCATAATAATAATCCTAAAAATTGATAACATTTTATTAGTAAAATGATTATATTAAGAATATTTTCATGTCAGCTATCTATTATTGGCATTCTAATGCTTTATATTTACTAAACCATATATAATATAAATATAAATTCTAATGCTTTATATTTATTAAACCATATATAATATACATACATATGTATTTTATTTAGATTATTCAATAAATAAAATATAGCCTTTTCAATGACTGTGTTAGGTGATTTGGTATTTCTTACAATCTAAAATTAAAAACAATTTCTTGAATTTGTTTCAATTATGGACCATATAAAACCGTTTTCAAAAACTTGTTTAGGTTTACAGTAATCACTATAATTCAGGGCAAAATCTGAAGATACTTAACAAAGATTTAAAAAAAAGAAATTATAGATGGAGGAAGTAGCAATCTCTTATAAATAAATTAGAGAATATAGATGAAGTAAAGAAAATCATGATTCATACCAAACTAGTTTTGTTGAATTGAGTAGTGACACATAAAATAGTTTGGTTGGTTGAAGGAAGATGAGATGGAAAATTAGAATAGAAATATACACCATAATAAAGTTCTTACTTCCATTGCACCTAAAAGATTTGCACTCTCTCCAATGCTTTCTTCTATGTACCTACGTTCTTCATCTGTAATAGTAGGATGCTTTGCAGGACTCTCGTAAGACACCAAAAGCCAAAACATGTACCAGATCATTCCAAAGCTTCCTGCAAGCCAGAGTTCAAAAGGAGGAAATCAGAGAAAACCATTATAAATACTGCCTTTTAACAGTCATTTGCTAGAATAGACTACGATAATTTTCTGACAAACATATTCTGTTGAATATGAATTTGAGTTTATGTGTCTCCAACTGACTTTAGTCTTCTCTTCTTGTCTTTTGCCACCAGACATCAAGATTCTTGAAGGCTGGTCCTATAGTTTTATCTCATTGTCTCTATTAAATAATATTGATACATGAGAAACTCACAATAAATAATTATTGAATGGTGTGGTTCAGAACATGTTCATATATCCAATAAATATTTACTGAGCAGTTATATTGCAGGCACTCTGCTAAATGAGAGAAATGTGATGAACAAAAAAAAAAAATTCCAGTCCTTAAATAATTTTTCTAGGAGTGGATCCTTTTACCTTGTTGCCTGTCTTAATTATATTAGAGTGCTCACTATTTTTAGAGAAAAGAAATGCTTGTTTCTCTCTACTGTTAGCACTTCCAGATCTAGTAAACAGACTATTAAATAAAATCTAGAAGATTATTTTACCTTGAGTGGCTACTGTACATTTAAAAAGTGAGCTTCTGTAATTAATGTAGTAACATTTTTCACTTTATATGACTGTATACCATATTATTTTCAGTACATGCTATTACCTATTGGCCATTCTTTGGGCAGATGAAAGTTATAAATTCCAGTACAATAAACTGCAAGTTTTTTTCATCACCTTCTTTATTTAGCACTCTCGCCATTAAAGTATGTCTTTATTTTGCAATATAAATGTGGAAGCATTAATGACAGAAAGAATTTTAAGTGATTTATTCTGGTTTCCCAGCAGCTAGCCATTTCATTTTTGTCTTGTATTGTTCTTTTTCCAGTGGATAACAATCTGAATGCCTCTGATCGCCATAATTCTTGTTTTGTTTTGTTTTTTTTCCTTGTTCAGTCTCTAAGAAGTGTTCCTTAAAACCATAGCTTCTGATGTTCCATGCTTCTTTTAATTACTGAACATGATAGCAAACACAATTTTGGGTCATATAGTATCTGAAAATTCGGTATAGTGTAGTGGATATGGAATATGATCTCTCAGATTTAAATCCTGGCTGTCTCACTCATTAGCTATATCATCCAATCAGAAATTGAATTTCTGTAAACATCCACTACAAAATGAGATGATAATTTTTATGAGATTATGGCAAAGAGAAGTTTACAGAGATGATGTATAAAGCCACTAGCACAGTGGATGGCACAAAATAAGCACTCAATAAATAAGAGCTCTTGTAATTTAGAAATAATCATCATTACTGATAACTGAATGCACCTAAAGTGCCACTCAGCTAATTGCTTTAAGTGCATTATCTTTTTAAACTTAAAGCACTATATGGGTCTTATCTTACTAAATTTTAAAATATCTGTATTGAATGTGTGGCTCGAAGACCCAATTTTTGTTATATACAGCAAGTATATAATATACTTTCAGATTATCCAATATTAAAACTTTGTATCATTCAATGATAAGTATTAAATAAGTTATAATTTGAAATAATAAAATTGGTTTTTATGAGTGCTTTGTGGAATTAGCATCCTTCCTTTAAATCTACATCATGTCTTTGTTTAAGTAATTGACGAAGGGACAAATCAAGGGATTTAATGGATGGCCATCCCAACTTTACTATACATTCTATAAATAAATACTTTAAACCTCTTTGAACTATGAACTCTTGAAAATCTAATGAAATATATGGATTAAAATTTGATAAAAAGATCTAACCGGAAAAGAAATGTACAAATGCATGTATGGCTTATAATTTAGGCATTCATAAATCCAAAACTCATTCACGGCTTCTGACCGAGGATAAGAGCCTCTTCTATAAAGTATATTTAGTAACCATTCTACAAACATAAGGATTTGCTCTGATGAAAACATTTCAGAATGGAAATGGATCATGGCAAATTTGGAAGCAGCTGAATACTGTTCTATTCAACTTCATGAATCTTTTAGATTCTCATGCCCATGTTCAAAAATGGTATTAATCAGTGACAATACCAGTTATAATTCAGCTCTCCTATATTTATCCTTTCCTCATTAAAACCGTCTCTTAGAAGGAGATTCTAGGAGTACTTTGAAGTGGTATGCTTTCAGTTTATGATTAGAAAGTAAACAGAAAGGAAATTTGAACTTAGGATTACTTGTTATTTTTTATTGTCATTTGAGGCTTCATCTCCTTTAATTCTGGAAAATAAGGACTAAAATGTGTTGCTGCTGTAGATGACTGATAATATTTTATCACAAAACTGAATTGTTTCATTAGCATTAAAAGTATCATCCAGCTTTCTACCCCTATTCAGTCTTGAGGAAGCACAATCAGGGAAATGAACTAGACAGTAGCAAAGAAGAGTGGGTACAGCCTAGTTCTTTCTCTTAATGAGCTTTGAATTGAGAGCTAATTTCATTTTTTTAATTCATAATAATCAAGGACAACACTTGTCATATATTACAAAGTTTCCATCAGCAATGTGGTTGCCTTTTTAAATAAGTAACAATGTAAGGAAAATAGCAGAGAGAGAACATTTTCCTTGAGTTTCTGAGAATATAAGGAAAGAATTCTTTATGGAAAAAAATAAGTGAGGAAGCAGAAATATGTTTAGTGATCCTTTTGTTTTAGTTTATGCACATTTCTTTTAACTCTATTGTAGAGAAATGTAACATACCATAGACATAGAATACTGAAGACCAGCCAGTGTACTGTACAAGAATGCCAGCTAAAGGCATTGCAATCACAGCTCCAGCATAGGAACCTAAAGTAGAAGGGAGAATGGGTGACAGCTAAGTAAATTCAATAAAAATTTTTGACTTTATCTCATGTTCCTTGGTTGGTTTATGCAAACACACACTTGCACACAAATGCATGTGCATTCATGCCCATACACTTCTGAACACACACACATATCTATACCTACATATTTAGCCAGTAGAGTAGAGGACTGCACAAGTGGATATAACTTACCCAGGACACAACAGACATTTAACAATAATAAGACTATAATAAAAAATAAAAGATTATAATAGAAACCATTCATTAATGTCTTTGGAAACCTAGATGAAATGAATGAACTAGAAAAATATAAAACGCAAGAAGAACTTGAGGATTTAAGAAGTCCAATAAGAATTAAGGAAATTGAAATGGTGGTCAAAAACTTTTCCCCGCTTTTGGATTGCCGGGATGCCCCATGCCTGAGGCTGACGCCGCCAGAGTTGTGGCGTAGGACTCGTCCTTCTTTCAATAAAGTTGTTTGTCCAACTCAAAACAAACAACAAAAAAACTTTTCCTCACATACACACACATATAGGTGGTTTTATAGCTTTACTAATTTTCAAGTCTTATTCAAGTTGTTCCTCAGCTTTTACCCACCAGCACACAGTACTCACCACAAAAGGAGGTGGTCGCCAACCTACTTCTCTCTAGAGGAGGGGCCCATTTGCTCCATATCCCATGGCATGCTGGGTAGGTGACACCCTGTGATGGGGGAGGACATATATCACTATTTAGGATCCAAGGCCATTGGGAAAGAAGCACATTCCCTTCTTTGATGCTGTTTCCTTTGAATGGGCACAGGGGAAGCTGCTTCTTATGGGCCTTTACTGATTCCCTAAAACTCTATTTTTGAAACTTTCCGCCCAAACCAGGTAAAATATGACCGCTTTTCAGTGACCTGTTGGAATTCTCCCCATCCTTTAAGTCTTCCTCTGATCTTAATTTTATTCTAATTAAGGCAAAGTAAAAGATCTTCTATTACTCAGTTTATTTGCACTTCAGAACAATTTGAGATTTTGGAAGGTCTTTTTGTGAGGTGTTAAGGTACAGTGATATCCATATATAAAGAATGCATAAAAAGAAAGGTGAAGTTTACACTCCCTAAAAGTAATGTCTAGAACTTAAGACCTTTAAAATACAATCAGCTCTCTGTATCTTCATGTTCTGCATCCACAGATTCAACCTGCCTGCAACCTCAGGCCTAAGTAATCTGAAGACAATGTAAAGTACACAGGAGGTATAGATTATATTCAACGATGCTATTTTTTATAAGGGACTTGAGCACCCTTAGATTTGAGTATTCTCAGAGAGGAAGGAATCCTGGAATAAATACCCTTCAGAAACTGAGGAATAAGTTTCAGTTTGTCCTATCGATTTTTCCTTCAGTTTGGAGACTGGAGGCAGTTTTCAGTGCCTTAATATTTTATGTTTTATCTATTCCCACCATACTCCATGGAAAGAGAAAAGGCAACAGGCAGGACAATCCCAAGTTTAAATGATATTCTTCCAAAGGCAGTAGGTTGATAGAGCAAATCGTTAGAGTTAACTGCCCAAAGATTATATTCAATAAAATATTTTAGTGAAAAATCAAATCATGATTCAAAGCCAACAGAGACTTTGTATAAAACACTCAAAAGATATTAATTCAGGGTTATCTCCAGCAAAGGGCAGACTCAAACATTTTTAACATAATCCATTCACAAAATTGCCTTTTCTTTTTTTTTTAAGTCATTCACTAAACATTTCTTTAATACTACTCAATTCTAAAGAAGGGAAAGTAATCAGTAACTGTTGTAATTTAGTATCTTTTAAAGACACAATATCTAATTGCCTAACTCTTCCAATTTTTTTTAACATGATGTAGACATAACCTAATAAGACACATTTATTTTGTAAATCAAGACAAAGATCGCTAACGATTCTTAATAACATGCCAACATTAAGATGATGTCATCTTACATTTCCATACCTCAACAAGTCCCTGCAATATCCTAACAAAGATGACACACCCATAATGCACTCTGGCTGCTGATGGGATTAGCATATTGAGGGTAGAGGTAAGAAGTATGGCAGCTCCAAAAACCCTGAAAAAGAAAAGGAGTTAATAGAGCTAAATTCTCATGTCAAGTTAATTACAAACAATTTAAAGTAGATTGTTTTTTTTTATGAGAGAATAAAATATGTTCTGGATTTCATTGCTAGCCATTGCAAATAGGTATTTGAACTATCTTGAAATGCTAGATTACTTGAAGCACAGGAAATAAAAGAAGGATCCAATAAATCCGGTTATACTTACTTGTATTTATTTTCTTCATAGATATATAATTACAAATAGTAAATATACAATGAATCATTGTATATTTTTTGTTCTCTGTCTTAGTTTACAATATAAGCTGCTTAAGGGCAAGAGCTGGAGTTGTGCCTCACATTATACAACTATTTGCAAGTCCCCTGGATTCTGTATAGCTATAAAAATTTTATGAATGAAATCATATTTTAACTCTCATGATCAGATCCCACAATACATGTTTTTATAATCAAAATGACTATTACTTAAAATATCTGTCTCAGGTCTTTTTATTTTTTATTTTTTATTTTTGCATGTGGGTGGGTAGGGAGATTATGTTTAAGGCAAAACTGTTAGGTGTGTACATGTACACAACAATTCAAGAAAGAATTGCTAGAAATATAGTGCTAATATTTTTATGCATCTGCAAGTAAAAATTCCATTTTATCATTTAAAATATATAATACTCATACTAAGCAAGAAAAACAACCTCATAATTGAGAGTAATTTTAGAAATGTTCTCTTATGCAAAAGTTTTGAGACACACTATCTCTAATGAGCTTAGCTGTGTGTTCTGTGCAAGTTCTCTCAAGTTGAACATTGTGCCTTTACTTTAATTCAGTCAAAATTGGTTGCCTCATAGAAGCTCTAAGTCTTCCATGGGATACATTTAAATGTAACTGTGAAAGACTTGAGTTTCTGAAAGGAGTCTTGAGCACTATTAATCCGCTACTGAAATTTGAAAAACGACTTTAGAAAGTGGATCATCTCTTTTTCTATGAATCATAGACTGGGTCAAAAACTTTTGTTTACTTGATGCAGCCTTCCATCTGCCTGTCCTTAGTGGCTTCTCTCTCCTGAGGTAGTCACTCAGATGGTGAATGTTCTGTTCCATTTTTTTCTCTGTGCTCTTTGCCAAATAGGTATTTTTGAGTTTGTGTCAAAAAATAATTTATTTCCTAAACATCTGGCACAAAATAGAAACTTTCCAATTCTAGAAATAATGACTTCAATGAACATGCCACAAACCTAGTGGCATCAAATGTCTGCCAAATATGGATTTATTTTTCAGAAAATAAATGCAAAAATTTTATAACGTGTCTTTGTAAAAATAAGTATTCAAAATTGTTATAAAAATTGATTTAAAACATATTTTAATTTTTGATTATTACTTTAAGTTGAAAGAATTTTTGCCTTTCTTAAGATGGCAAACCAAATATCTTTGTGTGCAAACCCCAGAACACCTTGGAGGATCCCTTTAAGGCTGACAGGAAATAGGAGGGAGTATATGGGGCATGTTTCCTGGACCTAGTGGTAAATGGTCCGTGTTCCCAAAGGCCAGTGAGGTGAATATATCTTTCCACTGCTCTGGGAGTTTGAATGTGGTATCTGTGCAAAAGAGAGGAATAAAGGTGGAAAGGGTAAATGACACAGGACTTTTGGTCATAGGAATAGGCTGCCTGGGTACTGGCAATCTTGTAATGACTCTATCTTTCTGGATATTCATTCCACTTTGCTTATTATCATCAATAATAATGAGACTGACTGAGTAAGGCTTTAAGGATAAAGAGAACCAGAACTACATAAGGCTACAGGATTTTTAAAAGTGTATATATGATGTATGCATCCACGCATTCAGCCTTTTGGAACAATTCTTCCAAACTGTCATCCCTGAACCAGCTGCACTGGAATAGCTCAGAGTGCTTATTAAAATGCAGATTTCTCACTCTAGACTTTTTGAATCAGAAAGAGCTGTGAGTGAAGCCTGGAAATCTGTAGTCCAGGTGATAATTTTTCATATTAAGGTAGGTATAAAAACACAGTAAATATTTTTATTAGGGTTTATCTAATGTGTGTCTTCCAATAATATTTTGACAGTATGATGCATAAAGTTCATTTTCTGTGAATATAACTTTCAGTCATTACTTTATCTCTTTTTGAAGGGTTTTAAAATACTGCTATCTCTAGAAATACTCAAGAGAGATGAATTTTATTTATTTCCTAGCTTGAGTTTTCTCAGCCTCCACACTATTGATATTTTGAATTGTATAATTCTTTCTTGTTGAGACACTGTTCCTGTGTGTTGTATAATGTTTAACAACACCTTGGCCTGCACTAGATACCAGTAGCATACACCCCAAAACTGTGACAATCCAAAATGTCTCCAGCAATTCCAAAATGTCTCCTAGGAATCACCCACCAGTAGAACTAAATCAATTATGGACTATTGTTGAGTGCTTAATAAAGTTGGCTCTAAATTTAATGAATGCTCAACTTGCTACACACTATACTAATACTTCACATACCATAAAGTCCACAACCACCTAATAACCTAGTGATATTGGTGTTACAAATACATCTATTTTATAAATAAAGAAATACTATGCCTGAAAAATGTGAAATGACTTGCACAAGTTTTTCACCAGTTCTAAGTAGAGCCCTGTTTCACATCTAATCTGATTCCAAACCCAGTGGACTTTGCCACTAGGATTTCTATCTGATGATGCATATACTCTGTACTTGGTAATGCATTTTACGATTCTAATCGTAAATTTAAATAATAATTTTCACAAAGCTACTTGAAATCAACGTACTTTTCCTGAAATAAAACGTTAATAGATCACTTTCAATGTTTACTTTCTACTCTTGCCCTGAATAGTGTTTCAAATTATCCAATCTTACAACATTTCTAAATGCTTTCAACTTTAAAGTTCCTTAATTCCTTTAACAATCCTTTTTTTATTATTATTAGTGGCCATCGCATCATAAAAATGCGTTTTTTTCTGTTTTAAGAATAAAATTCATTATAGTTTTCAGAAGCTCATCTTCTCTTTAAATTTGGTGTAATTGGTATACAAATCAATATGCAAATAATTGAAATTCTGATTATTAAAATTCTTGCTCAATATGAGAATGCTTTGCACCTTTTTCTTCTGTACTATACACAGCCCAATTGAAGCAGCCATTTCATTCAGCATTCATCTGTGCATTTACACTCCACATTGTTGTGAGACTATATTTAAGAGCTGAGTATTGTGCTGAGGAGAGGGGAGCTAAAAGTCACAGAACACTTGCTATACTTTTTACACCTGCAGTAACTTAATCCACACAACAACTTTCTGAGTTACATTCCCTTCTCATTTTACAAATATGAAAATGCAGACAGAAAGTTATGCAAAAAAAAAAAATCAAGCAGTGGAGCTAAGATTTGAATCCAGGGCTCTCTAACATGAAAATTTGTGCTCTTTTATCTAAATAATGCTACTAGGCACTCAGAAGAAAGACAAGAATGGCCCTTAGTGTAGTAGGAGAAAGAAAGAAGCAGCCAAGAGACAACTATGTCAATGCTGTAACAAGACTATAAACAGAAAGCAAAAGAGAAAAATATCCATTCCAACTGGGGTGACCAGGAGGCAAGCCCTTCCTAGGAAAACTTTCCGGTTGGGCATTGGAAAATGAATTAAAACAAAAAGGAAGAATTTCCAAAAGGAGGAAATGGATCAGCAAAAGTTCAAAAAATGGAAGAGATTAAGTTATATATCAGAATCTAGAGCAGTATTGAAAACGGCCGGACAGAGTAATACAGGTGATAGAAATAAGAATGCCAAGAGTGAGATTATGAACAAGAATGGTGTGTGTGAGTGGTGGGGGGAGGGTGTTGAGGAAATGTAGTTAGGGTAAGAGGGAAAGAGCAAAGTCCTTACATCCATGACATCTCAGAAATAAAGGAGTTTAGTGTAGTAGGAGAAAGAAAGAATAGAGGATAAAAGAAGATTAAGCCACTAAGGTGAAGTAAATGTGAAACTTACAAGAATTAAAAGGAGAGGGATCTAAAAGGCCAAGGAGACAGAAGGTGATCAGGATTCATTTAAGTTCATGTAAGATGATGGCATGAGAGGAACAAGGGGCCAAAGTCACTAATGGTAGCAGAGAAAAATAAGTGATGTAATATGGTGCAGAAATTTTTGTAAGACTCTAACTTCATCACTTAATGAAGATGTGACAGGAAACTACTAACTTTATAACCTTCTGATTAGTTGTCTGTAAAAAGGGCTGTGCATGGTCAGGAGCAAGGTTTCTAGGGCAAAACTCCCTGGTTTCAAAGTTCATTTCTGTCACTTATTATTGGGGTTATCTTGAGCAGTTTATTTTACTACTTATGCTTCATTTCTCATATACAAACGGGGATATTAACAGAGTTATTACAAGTAAGACATCCAGAAGAATGTCTAGCATATCCTAAGCATCTAAGGGGTGTTAGGACGTATACAAGGATGATATTAATATGTAATGTTTCATAGAATTGCTGTGAAGCTAAATGAAATAATGCACCTAAATGGCTTAGTCTGGTTCTGGTACATAAAAATAAACCCATAAATGTGTGTCAGTCAAGAGGAAATAATAATGGCTTATGGTTATTGAACTGTTAGTGTGGGTCAATCACTGTTGTAGACTCTTGTTTTAAATGAACAGAAATATTAGAAAGCTATAACTGCTATCCTTACTGCATAGACAAAATAACCAAGTTCTAATGAGTTTAAATATCTTTTTAAGGTCACGCAGATACAAAGAGGATATCTATGATTTATATTTACTCAGTCGGGTTGTACATCCTGATGCTCAAACACGGAGCTCTACTGTATGTAAATAACAGCAGGACACTAACAGTGACAGCACCAGCAGACAAAATGAAAACTTTGAAAGACAAAAACATTATTGAAAAGATGAATGATCATAGCAGTGGGAAACAGAATGGGACTCTACTCCATTCCTCCTATGTTTTATAGTAAGTAAATAGAGAGGCTCATTAAGGAAGGGTTTTTGTCTTTTTATGAACAAAGTCTGTTTCAAAAAAGAAATGGAAGAAGTAATAGAACTAAGTATGGAAAAGAAGTTCCAGAATATAAAATAGTTTAGCTCAGTGATTTTCAAGCTTTATCCTATGTGATAATCATCTCAGGTAGCTTGTTTTAACACAGATTGCTGGACAGCAGAGCTTCTGATTCAGCAGGTTTGTGTGGGATGGAGAATTTGCATTTGGAGCAAGTTTCCAGGTGATGCTGATGTTAATATTTCTGATTTGAGAATCATGAGTTGACCAGTACTATGCTAGATATTCCCCCTAGACATCACAAAAAGGACAGATCTGAGGCAGAGAAGGCCTAGAATGAAAAGAGCTAGATATAGCTGAAATAAGGGGCTTACCTTTTATTAGAGGGAAGTGCAAAGGTTGAATGCCACTGCAAGAGACAATGTCCTTTATAAAATATAAACTGTAATTAGATTATTTGATCAGGATTCAAAATGAAGTTCACTGGCCTGGTTTTAACTGTCTGAATTGACCAAATTGACAGAGCAGCTGCCATATTTTTCTAAAGGACATATAAACAGCATGATATAACAAACTGGTGATTGCCAGAGGGGCAGGGTTTGGGCACTGGGTGAAAGAGGTGAAGGGATGAAGTAGTACAAATTAGTAGTTACAAAATAGTCATGGGGATTTAGAGTATAGAGTAGGGAATATAGTCAATAATATTATAATGGCTCTGTGTAGTTCCAGATGGGTGTTAGAGTAATCAGGGGATCATTTAATAAATTATATAAATGTCTAACCATTGTACTCTATACCTGAAACTAATATAAAATAATAATAATAAGTAAAAAAATACACTGTGTGAATTCAAATTCCAACTCTAAATTTCTTACAAGGTATGTTGTCAGGCAAGTTGTTACTACTTAAATTCTCTAAGCTTCAGTTTCTACACTTGTAAAATGGAGATAATAAGTGTTCAAAGGATTGTCATAAAGAAGGTAAAATAAATCAATTACGAAAGGGGACAGTGTCTGGTTCATGGTAAAGAGTTTATAAATATCAGCTATCATTACATAGAAATTTCATAACATTCAACTGAGTTTTCAGAGAATTGTTATTCTTTGTCCTTTTCTTCCAGAATATTTTTGCCTTGACTAAGTAATCTATTTCTATATCAGTGGAGTCAGAATTATTTCATGTCATCCTGAAATTCTAGCAGCTTAAGTGAAGATGTACAGTGGGAATTCTATCTCCCATTCTGAAAGCATATAGAATTAATAAACATGCACTAACCTCTAAATCTGTGCTTCAATAGTTGATCTAAAATATCACACAAGAAATACAATTTTTTAAAAAAATTAACAACCTTCTCTAAACCAATTATACCTGTTTTAGTATCCCCTTACCCTTACCCCCAATACTTCTCTTACACACACACACACACACACACACACACACACACACACACACACCCTCTTTTCAAGCTAATTTCTTGTAGATATTTCTAAAGCCCAGTAGAGCATTTGTATAAGACTTAACCCAAGGTATCATGTGTCTCTCCACCCCCTAAGTTATTTGAGTCTCTTGGAGAATACAGTCCAGGTCTTTATTTCACTTTTTCAAACCCCATGATGCTAGCAGAAGGCTTTTATATAGCATGCTGTTATACTTTTGTATAAAGACTTTAGAGGGAGAGCAATGATAACCTCCTTTTCTGAGGTAGATGTAGGTGAACCTTCTTTATTCAATCAAATGGCCATTTATTTGTTCTTGAGCTTTTAATGGGGACAAACTACAGTTCCTAACAATTCTAAGAAGCTGAGTTATTCTCACGGAATAACTGTAAAATGGCAGCTATGGACTAGAATTTAGACTATCCCTGTGGATAAATCTTTACTTGAGATAGTTGTTGAGTTCAAGTACATGGCCCAGTCTGGCCTCATCCTTAAGTCTTCCAAACAACACTGTAGAATCTCCTGAAGCCAACAATTACACTTCTGTTCATCACAGCATCCTGGTCAGCCTCGGAAACCACTGTCTCTGAAGCTCTGCTTTCAAAATTAAATGAGATTGGAAAGCTTCAGAGGTAATACATCCTCCTCTTAAAGAATCTCATCATTTATCAATACTTAATGTCATTGCATATGTTGTATCATGCTTAACTGTCATCATTTTTGTTTGGCCTGACATAACAAAAACAAACAAACATGATCATTGAGTATATTTTTGATATCTCAACAGACAGAAGGAAATCGATTATGTACCAAGAAACATTTGATATTCATGTGAGTTTTATTATCGCTAGCATTGGTCTCAACTTTGACACCTATTTGCGTTTCACAGCACTGCTGCCCTAAAAACAATATCCACCATAAAAGGTTTTGCAAGTTTATCCTCTTATCAAAAAACTTGTCTAAAAAAAAAGTAAAATTATGCATATAAATAAATCTTTTAATTATTCCACAGCTCTAAGTAACATAGTGTTGTTTTTTTTAAAGAGGCTGTAAAATAGTTTTGTTTTTTTTTTGTTTTGATTTTTTTTTTCTAGAACATGCACAGTAAAGCTATTCAACTGGAGAAATCTGTTTAGTAAGAAAGCATATCATATGAAGTCAGACACACGGGAGTTCATACCCCTGCTCTTCCTCTACCAGCTAGTAGTCTTTGGGAAAACAACTGTGCTATTCTGTGTTCAGTTCTCTCATCAATAAAATGGACGTAAGAATGTCTGCCTTATAGAGTCACTATGAGGAAGAAAGATGGTGTATATTAAGTATATTTTTATTATTCTAATCAATTCTAATTTCATATGCTTCTTAAAATGGAGAACTAAGGCAATTATTAAGACAACTCATAATTTATATTTCCCTATTCCCATCCCAATGAAAATGTATTGTTTGGGGAGAGGTAGAAATTTTATCCCTGAATAATCTACTTCACATTGATTAAATAAGCTCTTCTGATATTCACTTACCCCTGTCCACTTCTCATGGTTAGAGTAGCTCTTCTGTGTTTCCACTCTGTTGAGCTGGCTTTCTATTTTTCTCCATTTTAATCTAACAGCAACACTTCTAGACCCTTTTTAACCCCAGGAAAGGAGAAGGCATCCTCTCCTCCATCACATAAATTAAGTAATCAGGTTACTGCATGACTGCAGTAGGCATAAAGGGAACATTTGCATGGTTTTTTAGGTTCATTTTTACAATCTTTTTGCTTTTTGAAATCTTACTATGGATTTTTTTCAGGTGCATTTTTAGTGTTTGTCTAGGTTTATTGTTAGATTTCAGAATATCAAATAATTATGTAATTTATCTGATACCTTTTTAATAAATTGGTAACTATAGAATAGAAAATTAATTCTCTATTCACTACAACTAAACAATTACATATTTGTAAAAATCTGACTTCTGATTTGTAGTCTGGGTTTCAGTTTTGTGTTGTCTTCTTGTTTTATAATCAATTTGAATTAAAAACTCATTCAAGGTCTGATCGCTACTTCTTCCAAGTAAAGGTAAATAGTGTAAGGGAAAATAAAGAAATACACTTTACATATGAAAAAAAGTTTTTTAGAAAGAAATAAATTTTCCCAAATAAATATTTGTCCATTTTTATGTTTTAAATTATAAATCTCAGTTCTCTATAATGTCAAGAAATATTTGTATCAGTATATTTATATCACTACTATGTATAAAAAAACATAAATGAAAATTCTAGCAAATTACACATTTTCTCAACAATATACTAAACTAAAATAGTTACTGGTAAACAATAATCAAATCATATAGTTATGAATTAGGTAGATATTGCTGAACTTGAAGTTCCAAATAGCAAGTTGGATCTCAGCTAGAAGGATATTTTATTTTGCTTAAAGTCCTTCTCCTTATAATTGGCAAATAAAGTGCTACCTGAAAAGTTTACTCCTGGTGTGAATTTAAGTCAGGGATGAGTCATCGGCAATTGGGCTGAAGGAAAAAAAGAAACACAAAAAATGTGCAGATTAAATGTGAAAAATCTTAACTTTTCTATGCCTGAAGAACCGGGTTAGAAATTGATGGGTGCTCTCAATTTTTCAAAGAACATCATTATAACTCCTGTGAAATAAGGGCCATTTGCTTATTAAGATTGCTTTTCAAAAGATAAACACTTAAAAGCTACTTAAAATTATTGTTTTCTTATGATTTCCTCTGCCAGAAAATAACATACTAATATGAATTTGATTTCTTTATTTTCAAATTGAAACCTAATTTTGACTTGCTTTTTCTCTGATTATTACACATACACACACACACACACACACACACACACACACACACACACTTCTTTCCTCTCTTTTGTCTTACAATATGAAATAATTATATTTTCTTACATATAATCACTTTAAAAACACTGATATGTATGTATATTGTCTGTATATTAATAAACAGATTGCCAAAATTGAGAGGCATACAGTATCCTTAATATGGAAATGCTTAGAAAAACAAATGTTGTTGTTGAAAACCTGTACCACACCCCTGCCTGATGATTAACATTCAGTGTGGCCCAGGGTGAATTAGTTGTGAAATTCCCAATCATTTCTTTTTTCTATGACCCATAGCCACACACCTCTTGCATATCAAATCCACCCCAGAAGGGGCAACAGAAACACTAGTGACTTGTCACTTTTATAGCTTGTATCCGTTTTCCCTGAATCAATCAATCAATTTCCATTTGGGCAGTGGCTTGTCATTTAACAGGGAACTAGTGTTCCTCCCTGCAGGTGTGGCACTAATCCTCTCCTAGAGGGTGTGCAAGAATAGACTGATTCAGGCTGCTTAATCTATTTAATCTAATCAAATCAGAGCTCCGTACCTTCCTTTATCACATCTGATGCCCCTACTCCCATATTAAAAAAAAAAGAAAAGAAAAGAAAAGAAAGAAAGAAATATACACACCAGCATGAGCCAGCCCTCTAGGTCCCTTGGTACATCATTAAGTTGTAAAAATGACTTCATCACTCATGACAGAGAAATTAGACAGCCCCAATAGTGGCATATGGCAGCGGGAGAATCATTCTACCAGCTGCCCACCTGACTCCTCCCTCAAAATCATGTCTCTCCCACTCCAGAGGCTGCCTCTGCACTGCGGTAGTAGAATGTGGCAGCCACAGGGGAAGCTAGAACTAGTAAAGGGTGAGAGAAAAGGAGAATGGAAGGAGAAAAAAGCTGAGAGAAGCTCGCGTTAGCAAAGCACGTGCAAGCCCTTTAGAGACCCCTCCCCGTCTTGATCCATCTATTCATCTTATGTAAAGGGTATTTTCTTTTGTCAGAAAAAGGAAGGCCTCTTCTGCATTGCCCTAGATACCTAACCAACAGGGCCCACAATAGGAAGGCAGCTAGATGTTTTATAGATGAGTGAGATAGAAATAGTCACCTTTGGCCCTAAAAGACGAAATGACTATAAACTGGTTTTCAACCATAGAAGGATGGTGTTCCCTTGCAGCGTGCTTTATGTTTATAGTTTGAATTATATTCTCACACAAAGAGGAATTTGAAAATGTTTCTCACTGGAAGGGTTAAAGAGCCTTAGCTTGCAATGGAGGTTGGAATAGATAGATAAGTAGAAAGAGAAAAAAGATGCTAGATAGATGATGGATAGATGTGAGAGACAGAGATAGTGTGTGTTTGGTGATGAGACTTAAAAATTCATTTTCAGTAAAAGCTTATTTCAATAAAGCACATCTTTATTGTTTTATTTCTGTGGAAAATAAATCATGGCAGTAAAATCATTTCTTTCTGGGCTTAAAATCTGAAGGTGTTGTGTTTAAAATAGGTTTGCTCCTCTCTTTCTGAAAATCATTCTCACAAGAGGATTTTCATAATCAGGCTAGCAGAATATTTACCTGAAGCATATTAAATTTTATTTTTATAAGTGCTAATGCACATTAGTAAACTGTTTTAAAATCTACCCATTTTAAATCTATTCATTTTAAATATAAATTATTCTTTCTTTTATATCAGTAGTATCAAATTTTATTTTTATAAATGCAAATGCACATTAGTTAAGTTTTAAAGTCCATCCAGTTAAATTTGTTCACTTTAAATAGAAATTAAATCTCCCTTTTGTATCAATAGTATGAATTAAATTGTATCATTTGAAATCCTAAGGGAGAACCTCTCTTTGCAGACAAAAGGTCCAAACTACCCCCACCTCAGTCATGCTCAAACCTCTGCAATCTTCTAGAAGCCCAAACTGAAAAAGGGGCTAGGTAGAAACCATGCTTTCTGTTACAGATAATCATTCTATTTAAGTCATTATCAAGTTTGAATGTTGCCTTTTGCAGAGAAGAACAGAATCAGTCATGTTGTGGTCAAATAGTTTGGGAGCCAGTGCACACACAAAAATACAGTATATTTCTCCTGCCACAAAAATCTAAAGATCCCTTGGGCCTGCTAAAGGCTTCTCTCTCTAATTCGTGGATTTTTGTCCAGGATTTGGGACATGATAGATTGTAGGCACTCGTTCAGGGAGCAGATGGCTCAGCCTGCTACTGAAAGTGAACTTTGCTGTGAAACACATAATCAAGCAAAGATATTAAATTTCAAAGTAGATGTAGCCTGTGGTCATGTATTGCTGGATATCTGAGTTTTAGTCATAATCTCTTCTTTCCTGGTTGTAAAATGAAAGGATTGGATTAGATGAACCCGTCCAGATCTAATACAGGTTCTTTCTGTCATAGAGAGTTCATCTTATGATACAGAAACATGCAACCCTCAGTCTTTTATTCAAATAAGGAACTATTTTTTTCTTTAGCAAAAGTCATTAGAAACGCAAGAAATACTTGAAGAGACAAAATGTTGTCCTAAGAACTGAATCTTATTTAAATAAAGGATAGGGGCAGGGGAAGATAAACTGTAACTTTTGACAGAGAAATCTAATCTCAAACTTAAACGGATTCCTCTAAATGTATTAATAATGCCTAGCTAGAATTCTAACACTGTATACACTGAATTACTGGCACTCTCTATACTGTTGGATAAAAATATTTTAAAGGCCTTCAAATGAGATTTACAACATTTGTGGTGAACAACAAAATTAATTGAGAATAATGTGTATGAGAAAATAATTTTAAAGGCAGAAATCTGACATGTGAAAAGAGGCATTTTTATCACAATAAAAATAATCCTTTTGTATTACTAATACTTAAACACAAGTAATACTGAATGGTCATAGAAGTTTTTTCTTTTAATTTCTTTTTGAATTTAAGATTTTTAAAAATAATAACAACAAGTTATGAGTGCCAAGCACTTTTTTTTTTTTAACAGAATTTTACATGTCTTCTTATTTAGATATCATGAAAACCATACCAGGTAAGTACTTTGATTAGTCTCCTTTTATAGAAATATAAACTGAGGTTCAGAGAGATTAAATAATGTTTAATGTCAGTAAGTTATTTAATAGCACATTCAGGCATCTGATCACATACAGTTTTGTTTTAGAACCTATATCTTAACCTCTATGCCATGCTGCCTTCTCAGTTTTTCAAAAGCCCAAAACATTTTGTTGTGATGTTCTTTTTATTTATTCAACAAGTATTGACCATCGGCCACTCATTCTCTAAGATGTTAGGTATATAGCAATAAAAATAACAATGACAACACTATTTCTTTTTGTCTAGGAGCTTACATTTTATTGGAGAAAGGCCGACATTAAACAAAGAGAAAAATAAGTAAAATATTGATAAAACAGGTGGCTGTAAAATATTGATATGACAGATGGCATGGCTGGAAAATCAGGAGGACAGGAGCTGGATAGAAAAAAATTTAAATATGGTTTAAGTAATATTGCCACTTAGACAAAGACAAGGGTAGTCTTTGTGTATACAATACTGCCATTAAAAATATAATGTTGACCAAACTTCCTTTGGTAAATCTGACTTTCTCTGGTTATGCCAATGCAAAAATTCTGTTGTTTCTCTCATTTCATACTTGCCCAGGTTCCTCATTATTCTCTAAATGCAAGGTAAAAGTAGTCCTTAGCAATTTTGAATTTATAAATATCTGGATTACTATAAGTCCCATATCTCGTATTATTTAAAGACAAAATTAATTTGTCCCCAACACTTTTTAATCACTGTTAAATATGTTGTTATTTGGAAATATTACAGATTTTCTGAGGAGTCTTTCTTTGGCTCTCCACCCAAAGGCCCTCCATGAAACTGACTAATCAACCTGCCCAGAATGTGCAATAGCCCTATAATGAAAGGTAAAGGAAAAAATGATGCAAGAGCTCTCCTCTGAGTTTCCTCTACCCAGGACTCCCTCTGCTCTTCTGTTCAATAAATAGGAAAGCAAGGATATTTATAGTTTGGCCAGAAAAAGAATCAAAACTCTATATTCTGACCAAATATGGGACTGATTTTGCTTAATCTATAAAACAGAGACTCCAAATCATTGTCATTTGTTTTTCATTAAGAAATATGCCGGGAAGCATAACCAGGAGCCCTTCTCTCTGGAGGAGCTCTCTCCACACATCTCAGTTCCTCTACTCCAGTTCCACCCACAACAGTGAGAGCACACACTTTCCAGAGTGCACTTCTTTCATACCTAGAGGGAAAAGAATCTGTCCCCAGTCTCTCACCTAAGGGAGATCTTGTTCATTATTAAATGATCCAATGGGAGAAGCTTATTTGAATGGGCATACAATACTAGTAGTGGAAATCTGGTCTCACTGTGTTGTTTTTACTGTTTTTGAAAAAGAATCATAGAAAATATACATAGAAAATATACATCTTTCAAATCAATTCTAAAACTTTCAGATTTTGTGTTTTAAAAAAGCCTTATAGATAAAATTCTATATGGCATGTATAGGACTAATTGGACATTTACCAACATGTAACTAATAGATGTCTCTGGGTGATTAAATTATTTATGATTTTTTATTATCCTGTCTTATATATATTAAATATATATATATTTACATATTAAAATATTAAATATTTTAATATATTAAAATATTTAATATATATTTAATATTTAATATATATTAAAATATGTAATACTTTCATAATACAAAAGGGGACGTTATATATTTTTAAAACAGGAGGCTTCAACTGTATTGTAATGTTTGGTTATATTTTTAAAATGAAGCAAAGATGTCAAAATCCTAAGATGCAATAAGGAAGTTAGTCTATAATCTTCTACCTGTTCATAGGACATTACAATAAGGTTTAACTTAATTTTTTTTAGTCTTGTAGAACACAAAACACTGTATGTAAAAATGTTAAGTTTCTCTCCTTTGAATACCCATTTAAAGGTAAGGTAAATTTGATTCCAAATAAAAATTCTAAAATTCAGAAATTTTTCCTTTGAGAAAAATTTACCAAATAAATTAAAACCTGAGTCAACATCAGTCTTTTCTTTATGGAAGATGACACAAGTGATAGCCGTGAGCTTGCTTTCTTTCTTTTTTTTTTCTTTTAACCAGGAAAATCTGTTTATTGACCTCCTACTGTTACAATTAGGAAAGCTGGGGCATCCATGGTGTTTTTTTCCTGGCAGGAAAATGTTATCATTTTAACATTTGGCAAGCTGAAGATTTTGACTCTGAAAAAATACTTACTGGCAAAGCCATTATATTTCTACTTGACATTACATTGAGCTTCCTGTATCAGTTTTAGGTTTTGGCAAATTATTGGATATTTACCCCTGAAGTGAAAATGTTTCATATATATATATATATGTTTGGAGTATCTTTCTAGGGAAGTTTATTTTGTTTAAGAAAAAAAAAAAAGATTCAAGACACTATGCATTAAGGATATGAAAGTCCAAAATGTAACATGTTCATCACCAATAATATTTAAGGAAACATTTTCTTCAGATTTTTCTACCTGATGTCAGTTTTTTTTTCTTTGATTTATCTCATTCATAAAACTGGGCCCTCTACACAGTTAATCATTTTTATTTTAAATTGATTCTTTAAAAAAAAATGTGCTTCTTGTTCTGCCTGAGTGCTAACGCTGCATAATGTCTGGCTAAAAATAATATTCCTAAGCTATGGCACTCTCCTCTCGAACTCGTGAAAGACTGTCCAAATATTCTCACCCTACAGTCATTAAACCTAAAATACATTTCCGAGAATTTCTTCATAGGCCTTGGAGAGGATGGAGAAATCTTGGACAGGAAGACACTTCTGGTGAATGAGATTGAAGCCACAGGAAGGTTTCATTGAGAGCTGAGGAGGGACCAGTTTACTAAAGCAGAGAAGAGCTCAAGACTAAAGAGGTGCCCAGTCTTAAATTACTTCCCAGGCTTTGGAGGGAGGGAGAGAGTGAGGTCATGGGTACAAGGTCTGAAGGAAGACCTGAAGTCTTTATTTGAGGTTTCTATGAAGTAATAGCTGAAGGGCGAACACATGAGTTTTTGCTCAGCTTAACGATTAAGATTTAAGGAGCATGTAGTTTTATTATGATACACACAGTGAAGCAAATGAAGCTCTCACGCTCTGAGGACCAGGCTGTGCTCCTTGACAACATTAGTCCTTATGCCCCCAATGTCGGGGTCCCTCTGCAGGTGGCGCTGGGGACATTCCTGAGGGCTGGCGCTAGGACCAGGACTTGCAGCCACTACAGCAGCAAGGCTGGTGGCCGCTGGTCGCAGCTGAGCGCCTTCCCCGCCCCGCCCCTACTCTGCGGAGCTCATTAACAGGTGGAATCGCACCCCGGGCGCCTGAAATCCCCCCCTGCCTTCCATAGAAACAAATCCTTCAGACCCAGAGCACCATCTGGACTGGCTCCCCGGCAGTATTTTCGACGCGCCCTGCCAGGAGGTCAGCCCTGCAGGGAGCCGGGGCACCCTCGGGACCCGCAGGCGAGAGTGCAGCACGTGCCGCCCCCACTTCTTTGTGCTCCAGCCTCACAGTCCATGCTGGGTCAGCTCACTGCAGGGCCTTAGCTCCTCCTAGACCTGAAGACACGTCCACTATTTTGTGAAGGGCCGGTTGGGCCAGAGCAAATAGGAAGCGACAACCAGCGCCCTCCCAGGAGAGCCCCAATCCTTTTGGGAGCCTCATTACGGAAGGAGGCACCAAGAGTTACCACTTCGAGAAGGAGGTGCCAGGGACCTCGCTCAGGAGTTCCCAACCCCCGCAGGACTGTCGTCTCTTCCCCCAGCCTCCTCTGCCCCTTCCAAGTGTACAAGCACCGCAACGTCAAGCCTCAGCCCTGCCCGGCGCGTTACCTGTTAGCTGCCAGCCGAGACGCGATGTAGCCTCCCGGAATCTGGGTGATGATGTAGCCCCAAAAGAAGGAACCGTGGATCATCCCTACGGTTTCTGGGTCCCAGTTGAATTTGGCTTTCTATCGGAGTAGGAAAAATAAAATAAAATTAAAAGCAGGGTGGAGGGAGAGAGCAGTCAGTGTCTGGGCTATGACTTTCGTTCAGTAATTCTCGGGCCAAATAACCCTCACCCTTGCCCGCCCCCCGTACTCTCTCCATTCTGGACATGCGGGGTTGCTCAGTTTTCGTTTCCTAATAAAGTTGAATCTTTATCTTTTTGTAGGGAAGAAATACCTCTTTTAACCAAAAAATCGTGCTCATTTAAAATCTATTGTGGTTAGTAGCAAAGTTGGGCCCCCTGGCTTTGCTCTCAGAAAATTGTTGGGCCAGTGGGATCACCTCACCTCGATGAATGAGGAATCCTCAGGACTCTAGTTTGGGAAATTTGGACTCTCCAGGAAGAGATTCCGTTAGCTGGCTGGGCATAGAGACACCTGGCAGGGTGCATTTAGCCAACGCCTGTCAATGAGGACAGTGGTGTGTGTCATCGCTCGGAGAAAGGAACCCAGGAAATTTAGAGAAGGCTGGAAACTTGGAACAGAAGGTGCGGAGGGGAAGGATGGTCCCAGCAAAATGAGGATCGGTGTGGACCAGTATGACTTGGAGCAACCCGGAAGACTGGCTGAGTCAGTGGAGAGGGAAGAGTGCTTTGGGGCGGTCAAGAAAGCGGGAGGGGTCTGTCTCAAGGTCTGGGCCTAACTCTTCCCTCACCAGCCTGAGCGGCTGCACTTGGTGAAACTTAAAGTAAACTGGGTGAAATATCTGCGTCAGAAAGGGAAAAGAGTGCTTATTCCGCCTGGGAAAATGGGGGTCCTTTTTTTCCCCTTTGAATGAAAATTTGAAACCAAACACATTTTGCAGGGGCTCCCGGAATCCCCATGGGGAGTCAGCGCTCACCGTCTACGTGTGCAGAGCGCGTCCCCAATTACTCCTCCCAACCCTTGCTCTTCATGGCTTATGATCACTTAGATCCCTAAACAGAAAGTATGGACCCATAGGTTTCTGTGAACTTGACATTGACTCTCTTCTCCCTAGGAGTCACTCAACACACACAAACGTAGGACTAGGGTACTGGATTCCCGAGACCGCGAGACGCGCCTGAGCTGCGGCGCCATCTCTCTGCTCCCAGGCAGGTGGAAGGCTCCTGAAGACCCCCTCCGGGGAATCTGTCCCTGTGCGCACTGAGGATTTGATTAGAATTGAATTGATTTGTTTATTTGTTTCATTTTGATTAAGAATGTTTGGGGGGAATTAGAAGTTAGGGGAAAATTATAACACGCTGCTCTGTTACTATGAATAAATGAAAAATATTCCAATTTAGATTTAGAGGACATTACTAAGATCAACTTCTTGTATGAAGCCACTCTTCTCAAAAACCTAGTGAACCAGATACTATTTTACACTTTCCGGGTAAGAAAAGGAAGGCCCAACGTGCAGAAGTGATTTGCTTCAGGTACAAAAAGGGAGATGATAATACTAGAAGGGTCCATTTTAGAAGAGCATTGCTAGAAAGCATCCAGGCCTTCTTCATTCAGTCTGTGTGTGGGGGGAGGGAAGAGGGAAAAGGGGCTCAAACGGGCCATGTGGCTTTGCACAACCACTGTGCCAGCTGTTGCCCACCTCCTTTATGACCTTGCCCCCGCGGTGGATGGTGCTGTTGTTGACCATGTCGACGATGGCCACGCCCAGGTTGCAGCGGATGCCGAACGAGATGCAGAAGCCGAGGCCGCTCATAATGGCAATGATGTAGCGACGCGGCAGGCCAAAGCACGTGCAGTCGCACAGAGGCGCCTTTTTCTCAGGCACCTCCAAGGGCTTCCCATCCTCCGTCAGCTCGATGGTCTCCCCGGCCTCTTGCTTCTTCTCCAGCACCCTGCACGGCAGAGCGGGGAGAGGCAAGGACGTGTCGGGTTAGGCACCTCCGAAGCTGGCCCGTTTTTAATCCTCTGGGCCAATCAGGGCTGAGGGAAGGGGCGCTGACCCATTCCCCTTCCACTGGAATGAGGGAGTTAGAAAGACACCAGGTTTCAGGACCTCACGGGCTCTCCAGCCTCTGCCAGTCCTCCTCCCTTCCGCAGCATCTCTTCAACTTCAATAGCTTCTGGCTTCTGGTACCCAGTCCCCATTCCCCCGCGATATACCCCTCAGCGCCTTGCTTCACATACACAGGAGGCTTGGGCCTAACTTTCTTGTGGGCTCTGCAGTTTATGAAGGTTACCCCAAAGGCGCCCTCTCAGCACCTGTGTAGGCGCCTCCCACCACAGCGGTTTACTCAGGCGACAGAAAATTCAGTCAGCCATCCAGTCTCCCGCAAGCCACTCGGCGCGGGCCGGCGCAGCCACCAGCCTGCACCCGACCTACCCCTTCCTTCCCCGCCAAGTTGAAGCTTTCTGGGGTGAGAACACCGCAATCCCGACCCCAAGCCGAGCCCGGCACCCACAGGGCCTAAGGCATTCTCAGTCCAGTGCCCAAGCGGAGAAGGTCTGCGAACGTTCTCTGGGAGTGTCACGCACTCTACTGCCCCGTCCTCCAGCCCCAGGGTGCCAGTTCAGCGTTTACTTCCCGTTTACACATTTCACTGCCTCCCCCGCTTTTGCTCCAGTTTGAAACAAAGGCCTCCGCAACATATGGCCTCCGACACCTAAGCTTCCTACTGCCAGAACATGAATAATTAATTATTCACAATCTTGCGTCATTACTATTCGGTTACAAACACCGAAAAATGTCACAAGCCCATTTCCAAAGACTTAAAATGTGAGTCTCAGATATACAAACGCGCCTCAAATTAACTCTGGTAAGATGTTCCGGCCGAGGTGGAAGGTCTCACCTTTAGTTTTTGTTTTGTTTTTAAATATGCATAGTATTTCACAAGATTTCACCCGCCTGATTCAGTTCCTTTTAGGCTTTCGTCCTTGGGGGCAGGGAGAAGGGGAGAGCGGAGTGATGGAACCATGTTACTAAAAGTTGATAGTGTTGCTCTAGTCCACGGTGTATCCGTGAAACTACTATTTTAAAAAGGCGAATGTGAACGAAAACATCACCGATGGACCCCTGAGATGGATACTTTCGATATTTGAACAATGAACCTCTCCGTTTACAATTTGCAGGGTTTTTCCAGTCCCCTATATAATGATTTTTATGTGTACTCTTTTAAATGATGTATCCACACGCAATTGTTTTCATGCACACGGGCAAAGCAAATGAAAATTTCAGATCAATTCCAAGAATGCACAGCTTGAGATTTGAGACTACCAAAAAAAAAAAAAAGTCAGACTTCCAAATTCTGCAAAATTATCGTCTGGGAATGGATCGTAAAGGTAGTTGTGGCTATATTAATGCTTATTCCTAACGTCCAATCCCAATTGTAGAGCACAGGGCAATTTATTTTGGGATGGAAAAACAGCTAATGAAATTTTATTATTTTCTTACATTGGCTTCATATGCTCATATATGCAAAGTTGAATTCCGCACCTGAACTTCCCACCTGATGGCAGTCCAGCTGGGGAACAACAGCTCTTTCCAGGGCAGCCAAGGGACTGCAGGCCCTTGCAGTACCTACTGCCGCATAGCATGACAGCCCACATAAAGCCCCACAAAACGGAAGAGATTTTGTAAACTGGGAGGCACACTGGTCTTTACATTTCCTATACATTTCCAAAGTCTTCAGTTTCCCAGCTGTGAAAATGAGTGCTCTCTTGGAATCATTTCTTTTTGTTTCTGCCTTCTCTTCTTGACTTTGCTCTGATTAAGAAAAAGTGATTTAATGTTGAGAAGAAAAAGTGATTTAATGTTGAGAAGTTTACCACATAATTAGTACAATGGCTATAGGGAAGATAAAAAATTTAAATAATTTCTAGTACTTTCAAAGTAATTTTGCTGGTTATTATTGTGTATTTTTTTTAAGTACTGTGGTATTTCCTATACAAGAAATAGACTTCTACGAGAGGTCAAATAATAAAAAATACATTGTACATTGTTTCAAGTTCAGAGATAACTGCTTTAGTTATCAATTATTGATATATTTTGATTCTTCTTCCTTCTGTACAGAAAGATGGTTCTACTGGGGATTCACTACTCAAGTGATTTTTAAGCTAAGATCTAAATTTCTTTTGGCAATTGCTCATTAGAATTTCTTGGTTAATTTTTTAAAGGACTGGTTTTTAAATTAATTTGTCTGCATCAAAGGAATTTAATTTGATGTCCCTATAAGCACTAAAAAAAAAAGATTTTTTGAATAGCTGCTGGTCATTTTTCCATTGTAAAGAGGAAAAATCCTGGATAAGAAATAATGAAAATCTGCAGGTACCGAAACAAAAATCACATCCACACATACACAAAGCAGACAGGTTCATTTAGTAAAACATTCCTGAATAAACAAGCAAGTTTCCAGAGCAGCCCCGCTCCAGCAATGAGCAACAAAAAAAGACTTTCCGATCATATTACAATCTCTCTAAGCAACCAAGGTTTACGGAAATAGCCCTGCAGATTTTTTCACGCTGAACCCCAGGCAAATATAGGTTTGCTCTCTTACCTGTAGATCTGGCCGAGGGATTTTCCTGCAAAATTCTTTAGCCCCTCTTTTCCTGGGGTCAAAATCCTTTGTTTTACAGACTCCATTCCTGCAAAGACTGGTGTCCGCTCTTGCCAAATTTAAGAAATGATCGCTATAAAAGGCGAGAGTTGTGCATATTGTCTTAACCCTTTAAGGTAGTTGTGAGCTTTTCTCCTCAGCAGAAAGGTATTGGTGTGCCTCCAGTAAGAGTGCTAGTGAGAGAGGGGAGGGAGAGTGAGAACGAGAATACAACAGAATAGCTGCATGCAACCCACGGGTTTCCTAATAGGAGAGTTGGTAGACACAATCAGAAAGTCTCATTGGAAGAGGAGGATCCGGTAGCAAAGGGCGCACGCAGTGCCATGGTATTTGGGCGGGTGCCGATGAGTCCTTGTCCTGGAAGTCAGTCCACTGAAAAACAATTTAAATTTCCGGTGTTGAACGCCTTATTGCTATAAAATCTTGTGGCTTTTAAATGGAAGGGTGGAAATATCACAGAATCCTTGTGTAAGGACAAAGTCAGAATAGCACTTTTTAAAATATGTTGTATTTGCTGTAAAGAGCAGAGAGCACTTCTCAAACTCATGAGAGCATCCTAGGTCTCAGGTGAGCGATGCTGCTATTAGTTTTTCTCCTTGTCTATGATCTCCTCCCATCACGCCGGCGCAACTCTGCTCTGCGGTAGAGTCGAATTAAGATGGAGAAAGCTTGCTGCTCTTTGAGGACGTGAGTAAATAACAGATACACAATCCTGGTTTGGGCAGCGTCAGGGAAGATTTTTTTCAGCACGGCTGACAGCGCCCTTGTGGTAGCGTCTCGGCAGAATGGTTCAGCACCACGGACAGAGTAAGTTTCAGGAAAAGGGGCAGCTTCTTTTGGCTGACCAGATTGCCAACTTTCTAGGGGAGCTGGGCGGATCTCCCTAACCAAGGACTAATGGGGATCTTCAGAAATGTATGCTATGGAGACCAACTGGGAAGATGTCATCATCGCCAGAGTTTGCAGGGAGAATGGTGCATTTAGCTCTGCGAAGAAGGAAGACTTTATTAAAAATTGACAAGTTACTTCTAGTCTCCTACATTTTTGCCCAGCACGTTGAGATCAAATCTGATGGTATTATTGTAGGAAAGAAAGATTAAAATATATTTTACTTATGTTCGTGGTATTCTGAGGTAAATGAGCTCCCTTGGATATAAAAGATATATAAACAGAATGCATAATTATATTGTTTGGATGTTTTGTTTTAACCCCTAATGAAAGAGAGAGAGAGAGAGAGAGAGAGAGAGAGAGAGAGAGAGAGAGAGAGAGAGAGAGAAGAAAGAAAAAAAAGAGAGAAAAGGAAAGGAGAGAAAGAATAGTTACAACCTCAGTGCCCTTGGTTAAATAAAAGACAGGTAGCTTAATATATATTTCTTGAAATTTTATGATTTTTCACTTAACTAATTCACAGCTGAAACATCAATATACTAATGCCATTTGTGGCTATACATTGTGCTTGTCAATAAATAATCACTGATGATATTTTCAAGATTCGTTTATAAATACTTTATTCCTTTAAAATGTAATTGTTTTGTACCATTTTCCCCTAAAATAGAATTAGAGAGATCCACTTAGACCTTTGTTTTCACACACATTACATACACATACAGCATTAATGAATCTATTTCATTAAGCAAAGCAACTATGCCAGCTTACTGTTCATTATTAATGCATTTAACATGCATCACAAACTTCTTAGATGCAATCCATGCAAATGATTACAAAACAGATTGCCCTTGAACTGCATTTTCAAGGTCAAAATACTTGGATTTTATTTAAACCAACAGGGGGAGTAGATTTTTCTTGGAGATCCTGGGACCAAATCTCAGAAGTGTGGATCTAAATGTGGAATCATATAAGAATGTTCTCTGAATAGGCCAAATAATACAATGGATATGTGTACACAAAATGAATAGCTGAAAAATATTATCGAAAGTGACTAAAACTATCTGCAATTATTAAATTTGATAGTTGTCATTATATTTCATTATGAGTTATGATAAAAAGGATACTGAAGGTATCTTTCCCTTATTTTGATAATTTGTATTAAATACACACACACACACACACACACATACACACACACATATATATCCTATAAAACATTAAACTAGATTTTTCTAAAACCCTGGAATGTCTCAAAATAATATCTATCCCTGAAGGTAATCAAGCATGAAGAGAAAAAAGGAAACATTAAATTACCCTCTTCAAACAACAGATTCAAGCTAATTAGGATGTGATTTATCTTGGTGCTTTTCAAAATACCTATGTTTTTAAACTCTAGTGGCCAAATTCATTAAGTGTAATTCATTTAGGGATATCTATGATTTTGAAATTCTGGAAAGTTATGATAAAAATATAAGTTAAATGGACATCTTTGAGGCTGGATGGTAATATAAAATGTTTCTCCTGAGTACCCCTGCTTAAGTTTTATCCTAAACACAGGACTCTAACCCACCTGATTACTAAGACTGAGCTATATTTATCTGAGAGGGCATCAAGCAATACAAATTCAACATGAAAGCATTGTTTCTAGAGTAAAATAATTACATTCACCTTTATTGGAATAAATGTCATCCGGATCTCTTTTCCATTCTCTTAATAACAGGGTGAGTGCTTGAATAAGAATTACTGCTAATATTGATTTATTCATTCTAAAAATATTCATTTAGTGCCAAGAATTGCACTAGGTTCTAGGAATGTCCCCTGAAAGGCTTCACAAGCTACATGGGAAATAGACACACAAATACAATTACAAATAATTATGGGCAAAATTGGACAGGTTAAGTAACCTGCCTGGAAATAAAAGTGTACAGAATAAAATTCAGGAAGTAGTGTTTCCTTGTCTGTCTTAATACTTTAACATAAACTTAGCCCTATGAAGATGATGGCAGCCCAGTGGAACTGAGTGGAGGTCGGGGGTGGGTGGGTTGTGGTACTTAGAGATCATCCCAGCCAGAGGGAAAATCTTGAGCAAAGTCATAAACAAGGGGAAAATGTTGTATGTGGAAAATTACAATTATTAGTAGGCCACCTGAGACTAAAAAATGCCTTTTAGGCTATTCTTAAATTAATAGCTACTCCCAATATAAGAGACATATAGTCAGACACTCTTTACTAATCCAACAAATTTTCTTTGTGTGTTTCCAAAATCCAAACACTAAACATGCACCTCTGTGACTTTAAGTTCAACCGATTTATCTTTATGCAAGGAAATATTAGTAGTTATACATATGGCATTAATTTAGTAATATTGAGAAAGCCTTTTTCCCCCCTCTGGACACTCTCCCTTACCCCTAACATTTTTCATATAGTCTTTAACAGTGCCTTAAATTGAATTATTAGACAATCCTTTTTATAGGACAATTGTCCTCTCTTTTCAAACACTCTTAAAAATAAAAAGGAGAAAGTTTCATTGAATATAACTAATGTGTGTATCATATTACAATTTCTGAATGACATTTACATACACAACCTCATTTATTTCTTATCCTTATTCTCCAAAATAAACCAGTTTTATTTCCATTTTTTGAGGTGGAAAATGAGATTGAATGACTTGCCAGAAGTCATGCAATCAGTGATGAAGGAGCAACAAGTGTTAGTTACTCAGAAATTAAGATCTTGTTAAGATACAGATTTTGATTCAACAGGTCTAGAGTGCAGCCCAAGATTCAGCAATTCTGTTTCCACGGCCGCTTGACACTTTGGGTGTCATAGGTCTAAAGTATGAAATGTGAAATCACTTGACCTGAGTTGAGGTCTTTACTAAGCTGATTATCATCTCTGGAACTTTGAATTAATCACTTAATTTGAATAAACTTTAGTTTTATAATTTGCAGAAATTCACGGTTGTAATAAGTGATCATCCCTGCCATTTGTAAAATTCTATGAGTTTTTCATTAATTTATTCATTAATGTAAAACCATCCTTTCAACCCTAAGATTTTCCCATTTTATTTGAGCTAAATGGTTAATAATAAACTGAGAAAATGTCAGCAATATGGAGAAATGTGCATCTTTCTGCAAGGTCTGTCTTGTTAAATATTTAAAGAAGAGTAAATTTATTGCTGTGTTTTACTGAGTAGATGTTAATTTTTATATTCAATTGTTTGAAGAATTAAACAATTGTCATTATAGTATTCTTTGAAATTTACTTAAGATATTACCTAATAGCAATGTGATAGGTTTACATTTGTTTACATCCTTGTGTAAGGAAATATTTTTGAGAGATCATTTAAATGTCTTGTAAATAGTGCCCTCTGGTGGAAGGATATGCTATTTTTTAGAAGCAAATGCAGTCCTCAATTATGTAATTAAAACTACTATACTATTCCTTTCTTTTCCTTTTTCTCTCCTCTTCCTCTTTCTTCCCCCTATTTTTATCTACTCCCCTGCTTCTTTTTGTATTTGTTAAAATCTATAGCTAAAATATAAAGTATCTTTGTGGGCAATATATTTGCTATTGCCTAACCAAGTACTAAATGTCCTTTAGAGATAACTTGTTTGTTCAAGAAACCCTCAGTTACCCAAAAAGTTATTATAAGAAAATATCAGTCTATTAAAATTTAGAAACGGCATGGCTATCACATTTAAAAAAATGGCTTAAAATTTCTAATTGCAATAGAATGAATTGTGATAATTTTATAAATATTTCAAAATAGTAATATAAGTTTAATAAGTTTCCTTTCCCGTCATCAAGTGTGTGTGTACACATATATATTTATATTTATATTAAAGGCATCATATGTAATGCTATTTATAAATTATTGCTAGGGTGTTCTTAAGAAAAATTTATTTCAAAAAATACTTCATGGTGTCTAATTCTGAGGCAATTTTGAATGAAAACTTTTCTATTTATTATTTTAACAAATATTCACTTGACAGATATTTGCATCTAGCATGAATTATGTCTTTTTCTGGGGTATAGTAAACCAATTAACTCAGCACAGTTTTATAGCTTTGTATAATAAATGTAGAAAGTCCACATTCCTACAGAGAAAACTGCTTTGAAAAGCTTTTTTTACAACATGGCTTTATTTGACTTTGAATTTCTAAATCAATCTGCAAGCTAATAATTATACATTTCTTTCATCTTGAGGCTATACAATAAGTTCTAGGATTAATCTGTGATTTTTTTTCTTATCAAGAGTTTTTAAGTGGATAGCTTTAGTTCAGCTTTATTTGACTTTATTTTGCAGTATCAGCCTGAGAGACATTTTCAAGAAGTTATCATTATATAATTTCTTGAGAACCAGAAATAGAAGAAGTAATTTAATTTGTTTTATCCACATCTATGTATGTAACCTCCAATACTTTGCACTGCTATATTTAGTGGCCTAGTATAAAATATCTTTTGATTTCTCTCTGATCTATCTGGTTAAAAAAATGGAAGCAGAAAGTTTTAAATAAATATTTATTGTAATCTTAAGTACATATTTCACCTACCAAAAATGTATGTACATAACCACATATACAATGTATCCTTCTTTTTGTGTGCATCTTACTCTGCATAATTTACTGTTAGAAAGAAGTATACATCTAATTCCAGTCCTTTTTTTCTGTACTCAAGGGGAAAAAAAAGACCCATTCACTACATGCCATTGTGCCTTGGGAAAAATCCAAGTTTTAAAGTAAATAGAGACCAAATATTGTTCTTTTAATGCCAGAAAAAAGTATTTCTATTTTTGAATCCCACAGTATGCACAAAGTAATGTGGTAAATTACAGAAACACTTTGAAAGCATTAGCCTCTTTAAGGTCTCAAAAAATATTGTCTTAAAGTAAAAGGCTTGACTTTATAAGAATATACTAGGTGGAAATTAAGAATAGAAAGAAGAAATAACTTGAGAGAGAACAAAAGAAATACTATATACTTCAATATGAAAAAAGATCAAGGCAGACATCACCATGACTTAATATATTTTACAGATAAATAAAGAGATTAAATGACAAATATATATATATATTTGGGCCTCATGAAATCTTACCTAATTGAAATGTTTCTCTCATTTTGAGTTCTAGGATCCTAGTTTGTTTTCATCATCCTGGGGTACTGATTTCCTGCCTTTGGGTACCACATGTTTGTCATTCCAGATTGTGGAATACTATCTTCCTTGAAGGAAAGCATCTAACATTATTGAAATCTCTCACTTGGCTGCAAACACTTAGAGATTTTCTGTTTAATTTCTTCACACTGTTTTCTAAGTTACTTAAGGTAACAGAGGCTTAAAGGTGGGGGGGGGGGGATTTGACCTCTAGAATAAAGTGATGTTTTCCAAAGTAGAGATATAAATGCATAGCTTTGTACTAAAACAGAATATTTAAAATACAGAATATGTTACTTTATAAGCATACTTTAATCATAATTTTAGAGAAGTAAAAACAACAAAAATGTAATAAAATACAGTGGTGGCTATAGATATTTTCTAACTGCTGCTCTCTAGTGGTGAGAAAAGAAAAATGTTTCTTGCGTTGAAAAGGCTAAATTTAAAGCAGGTTGATTTAAATTATTTGAAAGTAAGCAGGTAAGTATGTTTCAAGTAATATTCATAATATAAGTGTGGCTCCTTTCATAGCATTAAAAAATCAAAATGGCACTGATGAATCATTATTTAAATATTGTACCACAACTTGCACAGGTTTTTGTGCCTGCCTGTGGGGTTGTAATACTGGTAAAGACACTGTCACACTGTGATGAGACCGTTGCATGGGTGGGCTTACTGTGTAAAATGGAAAGTCTGTGGTCATTCACTGACACTTTCCCGATATTAAGTGCCAATCCCTTCTGTCATTTACTGTGGAGAAACAGAGTCAGAGATTTATCGGACCACACCTGAAACCTGTTCTCTAACTAGACTGATTTTCCAAATGTTTGGGCCAATGATGCCTTTTAATTAATATTTGAGCCAGTTCGAATTGGAGTTTCCATTGCTTGCAACTGAAAGAATCTTGATATATCACCTTTGAAGTTTTTATGAATGAATAAATGTATGAACAGAAAAAAATGGATAAACAACCAGGATTTAGAATATAAATTAAAAACACTGGACAGAATGAAAGGTCACATAAGAGAAATTATAGAACAAAATGCTAGAAAAATTGAAAGTATTAGCTTCCTAAAACCTCAAAGTTTTTTAAAAATAATATTTAATAGTACCTTAAAATTTTCCAGTTCTTCCTGATGCCTGCCCATTTGTCAACAACTGGTCTGAATCTACCATTTCAAACTGATTTCATATTTTTCCTTTTTAATGTTCTACACACTCCAGGAAAGCATAACACTCCACTACTCACAGAAGCTAATTCTCTGCTCCTCTCTCTTTATGCTCACCATTATCATCATCCTAATGTGGTTTCCCTTTCACTCCATTCATTGGTGTCCAACAATAATCTTCATTCAAGAGCCAGATCAAATGTATTTTTTAATGAAGTTCCTTCCTTTATCTCCTCACAGGAAATTAAGATCCAGCTCAGTCTCTGGAAGAAATATACAAACTCGGATAAAGTAATTAAAATTCACTGTGCCTCAATTTCTTTATAGGTTAAATGGAATAAATTGTAGCTACCTTTAACAAATTAAATTAAATAATGTATGTGAGCCACCTCTCACAGTGCCTGGCAGGTAAGTATGTAATGTATGAGAGAGAACTTATCATCATAATAGTTAATGTTATTATAATTTATATAAACCTCTTATATGGCACTTGCCACTTTCTACCTTTTGGTTTTTGAAAATGGAGTCCATATGTGCATCATGTGCATGTTCCATAACTCTTGCCAAAATATCTGACAAACATTATAAACAGTGAACAAGGCTGAATAAATCCATCTTCCTAAGCTTTATTTCTAGGCTTCCCTCTGGCAAAGGGTATTGTATCAGTTTCATAGTGCTGCCATAACAAATCACCACATTAAAATAATAGAAATTTATTCTTCCACAGTTTAGGAAGTTAGAAGTTCATATTTGAGATGTCAGCAAGATTGGTTCCTTCTGTGAGAGAGAAATCATCTCATGTGTCTCTCCTAGGCTCTAGTGGTTAGAGGCAATCCTTGTAGTTTCTTAGCTTTTAGATATGTCACTCAAATCTCTGCCTATATCTTCATATTGCTTTCTTCTTTGTGTCCTCTCTTTTTTTAAAGGACAGCAGTCACTGGATGTAAGGCCCACCCTAAATCCAGAATGATTTCCTCTCAAGGCCTGAATTTCACCTCAAGGCCCATATAAGGTCACATTCTGAGGTTCTGGGTACACATGAATTTTGGGGAGACATTATTCAACCCATACAATTATGTTTAGGGATCCTTTCCACTTCCAAAATTGTAATTAAGAATATAAATTCTACAGTTAGACTGCATAGGTCCTCCCCTACCTATACTGGATGTGTGGCTTTGGTTATGTTAGCAATTATACCCAATTTCAGTTTCTGCATAAGTGAGATGAGGACTATAACAATATTTACCTCTACATGGATTAAAAGAGATAATCCTTATAAAGGGCTTAGTATACTCTGGTTGTTAATAATCAATCAATAAATGTTGGCTTCTTTCTTTATTTTTTTCTTTTTATAGGGCAGGTTTCTCTGCCTGGAAAACTTACTATTCCTCTTACTTCTTAACTCCTAAAGATATACATTTCAGTATAGTTGTCACTTCTTTAGCGAGACATTCTGTGCCAGCCTCAAGAAAATCTGAAAGTTATTTTTTATCCCTCTTTTCAGTACTTATCACAATTGTGTAATGACTGATTAATTATTGCAATCAAATAATAATTGAATGCATTTTAGGTAACTGAAATTTACTATCTGGATCCTTATAAAGCTATATATTCCACAGGGACACGAACTCTGTTTAGTTTGATAAGGACACAGATTGCCTGGGATTGAACTCTGGCTCCTTCACCCTTACTCCTTGAGTGAGTTCCTTAATCTGCTCAAGTCTTAGTTTTCTCATATGAGATGGCTGTAATAACATTATTTACCTCAAGCAATTGTTATGAGGATTAAAAGAGATCTTGTACATAAAACATACAGCTCACAGTGCCAGGGACATTTTAAGTGCTTAAAAATTGCTAATTTTATATATATAGTCTCTGGCATCTAGTTGGTTAAGTGAATGAATGAGTCGGGTAATTGGCCAAATCTAGGAATACAATCTGTGTCACAGAACATTGTGGCTATTCCATAGGTTCTGGGGACCTTATCCTGGTCAGTGATTTTCTCTCCAAAGGCGCTAGCAAGCCCAAGAGAAGAGCTGCCTGACACCTCTGCCCTCAGATAATTTCCTCTATTATAACCTTTACAATCCCATTTAGAGCCAGAATTTTAAAAAGAAGAAGAAGGTTCAGAGAATTCAATTTGTTGCTCGCCCTGGGGTGGTCTTTTGGAGATGGAGAGAGACTTCCGAGAGGGCAGTGATAAAGGTCAGGCTGCCTCTGGCTCCTGAACCGTGAAGTGTGACTTTTGGCAGCAGCGCCTTGGTGGAAGGAGGGATATGAACTCGTTAGGAATGGGCAGCTTTTAAAGTGCTTCCCTACGGTCTGGGGAAAGAACAATGTTGCATGAACATAAACGGCCGGCTTTGAAATGCAAAAGAAAACTGTTCACTACCCTAAGAACTTGGTGTTGGGGAACAAATGGGACCGTGGGAGAGCACGCAGCGCTCACTCGCGCGCCGCCGTCACCGCAGCAGTGACGATTTCGCGGCACAGCTTGGCCATCAGACTGACCCGGTTTAAAACTCTGATGGAAATGTCAGTTCTATTTTAAAATGAGTCATGAATCATGTAGGTTTTAACTCTACTTTTTGGCGCTGATGGATTTCCTCAGTCCTCAACTCCCAGGGATTGTGACTTAATATGTCTAGGGTGGGTCAAGGATTCTAAGTTTAAAATATCAGGAGGTTTTAAAAAATCTGAGGCAATTCCAATGCTAACGATCTGCAGACCTTACTTTGAATAATAATAATAAAAAGCAAGAAAACTATTGCTGCAGTCAACACTTAACACTTAGCGTTGATATAAGAAAGGGTGTACACCTTTACATGTGTCCTTGTGAGACATCACTAGTAGACTTCTCCAGGGCGAGTTCCAACTCATTTCTCCCTTCTCCTACAGGACCCCTGTCTCCCCTGCAGCTATAGTTAGCAACCTGACCCAGTTTGGGCTTCTGAGACATCTAATCTGTTCAGTGCTAGAACAGAAAGGCACAGGGGCAAACGGATTGCCACTGCTCCCTCACCCTTTGGATCAGACATTTACCATATTTATGACTGCTCATTTTCTTTTGAACTGCACCGTTGGGAAACAGAGTCTGTGTGTTCTCATTTGCTACCATAGACTATTGATGGTTAAGGGATTGGATTTTGGTATCATCAGCAGCAGTGATGGCTGTTTCATAATGGTAGGGTGACCTACTCAGCCTGGTTGGCCCAGGGCTTTCAGTTTGGCACTGAAAGTCTTGTGTCCCCAGGAAACTGCTCGGTACCAGACAAGCCTGGATAGTTGGTTACCACGTGGCTAGGGCCACACTATCAATGTAGGTTAAGTAGCAAACCAAGTTCCTGGAATTTTATGCTAAACACTGGCTAAAGCTTCTGATGTGTTTTGAGATTTTCTCCTGGAAGCTGAACCGAGGGTCTTTTCTCTCACCCTTCCAATGGCGTCACAAGCTGCTGAATACACTCTAAGTTACTTTTGAGCTGAAACTAGCAAGAATAAATTTATTGTTTTCAACTAAGATTTGTGACTAATATACCCTCTTCCTTCTTCAAATGCGATACTTAGAGATATAGCAGCCATTTATAACATGAAATGATGAAAATGTGGATAAAAATTAACAGTAAGGAATAATAAAGTACAAGGAAATAATAAGCTTATGTTTTTGCTTGTATAATTAAAACAATGAACAAGTCCTGGAACTGCCTAACTGTAAGACTTCTTGTAACTGATATGATAAATGTCGTGTTTTAAGTCGTTGTACCCTATTTAAGTAGCTATTTTAACTGATATGGGCTCACATTACTCATGCTATTATGTAACCTTCTTTTTTCCTTTTTTCCTCAAAATAGTATGACTTCATATTTCTCTGTAAATGATGTAGATTGACAGCATGATGATGGCAAACACTAAATTTCCTTGGATGCCCAGTCCTCTTTTCCTACAAAGCCTTCTTCACCTGCTTTGAACTTTTCTAATATTTTTTGTGGTTCTGTCTCATCTTAGCTTCTTGTTACAATTTTAATAAAATCTGAGAGAAAAAATACTGTTATATTTGAATGTATTGATAAATAATAGACATAAATAATTTTAAATGGTAAAAAATAACATGCTATGTAAAAGGATGCTGATTTCTGCTGCAGTACAGATTTCTGCACAACTAAAAAAATTATTTTACATCTTTTTGTTCCTTCAAAACTTTACGTCCTGACTCTGCAGAATTAGTCTTGGAAGAGACAGCTTAGAACATCTTATATCTCTTCCAAACAAGAAATGAGACAGTTTTCAGTTGTGAGAAGCTTTACTGAGTTACTCTGAACAGATCATTAAAAGAAAGGAGAAATTAAAAAAAAAGAGGTTGGCGGGGGGAGGAAAGGGAAGGGAAAGAAGGAAAGAGTAAGAGAATAGCAAAAGAACAAAAAATGAAGGATGTAAGAAAGAAAGAATAAATCGACTTGGAAGTTCCAGTATGAACAGCAAGTGATTATGAACACACATTACCTACTTGTTTATGAGCTAAGTTCCCATTTGTCTTACTTAAAATCTCAGTTAACCCTGGTAATTTTATTCCCTTCAATATGTTAGTGATTCCATAAGAAGAAAAGTGACCTCTATCTTCCCAGAGAGTACATTATGCCAAAACAAGGAACAGTCAGCAAGTGTAGTGCTTCCAGCCCACATCTCCCTCCCCCCTGGAAAATTCCTGCTGCAAGGGCACAGGTGATGCAGACATATGAAGAAACCCTGCTCTCTCAGGATCCATGATCAGTCAGAGACTCACCAAAGATACTTTCTGCCAACATACTGGAGTTGTGTCTCTTGAAATCTGGAAGCTGAAGCCAACCCTACCATAGTCCCTATTAGTATCTTTGCTTCCCCTCAACTTGCTTTATCTAGCATGTTGCCTCGTGCTTTCACAATGTTTGTGAGAATAAAAAATAAATCATTTCTGACCCGGTATGTCAACATATATCATAAATCTTCCAGACTAGCCTTCACAGATCATTTGCACTCCAACTAAAATCCCCAACTATGCAGACTACTTTTTTTTTTTTAGCAGATAGCTAATTCATTTAACTTTTGAGAAGGTTTTAAAAAGGAACGTGGGTTCCATTGTTTCATATTTAAGAAGTTACTATAACTCTCTGAGCCTCAATTTTTTTACATGTGATATAAAGATAGCAATCCCTATTTTACAAAACCATGTTGATAGATAAAAGAAATAGTACACAATATGTAAAGTGCTTAATTTAACATAGTGCTCAGCACATAACCAAATGCTGTTTCCCCACCTTCTGATCCCCATTATTCTAGCATTGACATTTCTAGGAAAGGCTAGGTTTTGACAGAGGAGGAGCATGGGTTTACAAGCAGTCTTAGAAAATTTTGAGACAAATAGAGTAGCAATAAAAGATTCAAAAGGTCTGAGCCCAGGGACAAAGAAAGTTTCTTTGGGGATAAGAGGTGCCATCCCTTAAAGTAACCTGTTCTACCAGAAGATAGTATTGTACCTGTATTACTGATTCTTATTCTTCAGGAATCCCTCCAATAAAAATACATGAAAATGGGCACAGAGTAGAAAATACAACATAATAATAAAGAACTGGTCTTATTTAGCCCCAAATCTAAATCCTATTTCTGGCATTTATTAGTAATATGCCTAGCTAGGTTAGTTTACTTTTGTGGTAAATTTCTTCATTAGTTCAATGGGATCATAATATATAAAGTCTAGGAATAAAGGATAAAATGTGATGTGTAATGGTAAGCACACAATAAATGATAATTATATTTCATTCAACAAAATATTTTGATGATCTTAACAAATGTCAAAGGCAGGTAAGGCGCAGCCATGTAATCATCTCCTGAACCACAGTCACATTTTCCGGAGAGTGACATGTGTGGATGAAAGCAGACTCTTGCTCTTTGCAGCACCAGTTTTGTGGCACTGTCACCAATAAATCGCTACTTTGCGAGAACCATGAACGTCTACTATTGAGACCAAGACAGATGGAGATACTTTCTAGTTCTGTAGAATTTTTTATCCATCTACATTATTCTTAATATTGTTTCAGTTAGTTAGTAGTACCAATTTAAGAATCAGAAAGATTTGAACCCCAGCTCTATCAAACACTAATGAGGAGACCTATGGCTAGATATTCATTGCTTCATGAATAAATGGTGTAATATGTTTCATTTTTTTTTTTTTTACTTTAGTTAATGCCAGTGACACATAATTTATAGATATCACCCATTTTAAGTTGAGGTGGATGAATTCTGACAAATACCCATGTAACCACAGCCACGATCAAGAATAGAACATTTCCTTCACCCCTAAACCTTTCCTTATGCCTTTTTCCTGTTGGTCCCATCTCCACACCTAGCCCTAGGCAACTGCTGATCAGTTCTAGAATTTCATATCATTGGAACCATACAATATGTACTAGGGTATAATGACTTCTTTCACTCAGAATACTTTTGGTATTTTTTCATGTTATTATAAATGTCATTAATTCCTTTTTATTGTTCCATTGTATGTAGATGCCATAGTTGGTTTATCCAGTAATAGTTAACGGACCTTGAAGTTCATAGTTTTTGGTCATTATGAATATTTGAGATATAAATATTTGAGTTAGTCCTTGAAGTATGTTTTTTATTTTCTTGGGATTGCCAGGTCACATGGCAAATATCTGTTTAACTTTAAAACAAACTACCAATCTGTTTTCCAAACAACAGTAATTATACTGTTTTATATTCCCACCAGCCATGTATGAGAGTTTCAGTAGCTCTATCCTTGCTAACGCTTAGTACTGCCAGCATATTTTTTAGAATTAATTATTAGCCATTCTAAAGAGTGGACAATTGTATCACATTGTGGTTTTAATTTGTATTTCCCTGATTACTAATGATTAGAAATACATTTTCAACGGTTTATTGGCTGTTTTATAGCCACAAATGTAGGCTTACCTCTCCTTTTTCTCTTTCTCAGATATTGGTTTTATATGGCCAAAAGTCTCCTTCATAATTTTCCAGTACTTTCAATCGATTAAAACAAACTTTTAGCCAATCTTTTCTAGTTGTTTTAGGGGTTTCAATGATCTGAACAAAACCCAGGCTATTAGTAATGGAAGTGTAAGTTTTTGTTTCTGATTATAAAGGAGATGAGTCTAACGTTGCACTGAGAATAATGTTTTCTATATGTTTTCCAATAATTTCTCCTAAATTTGTTTTTTCCTTCCTTTTACTTATTTACATTGCTGCTAACTTCTTTTGACACTTAATCTGTTTTTTCTTTGTTCTCTTTAATAGCTTAATTAAAGGCTATACATTTCCCCTAAAAACCCACAAGAAATATTTGATACACCTACAAAATTTGAGCTATACAGTATATTTAGTACCATGTAATTAAAATTATTTTCTAAATAATTCCATGTTTACTTTGGTACATGTTATTTCAATGGCAATATAATTTTCCTAGTTATCTTTTTACTATTGTTTTCTACTTTCATTTGATTGTGGGTAATTATCTGATTGATTCTGGTCCTCTGAATTTTCTTTTTAATGACTTAGTATTTGGTCAGATTTTGTAAATGTTTAGAATGTGCTTGCAAAAGAAAAATGTTATTATCGAGTACATTTTATGAAGGCAAATTAGTCTATTTTTAAATCACATTGTACAAATGACCATAGTCCATAGTTGTTTTTTTCCTATATGGTAGTTTAGTATAAACTAAATAGTATATTCCAACTTGATTAAGCTGGAGCTTCATTACCAGAAGTCTTTTCCTTGTATGATATCTGGTTAAATTTGCAGAACAGGCAGACGGAAGTAGCAGCTATTTCTCTCAAAAGGTTTGAAGGCCAGAAATTGTGAAGGACACACACAAATGTATCCATCCAGGAAGCACTAGCTTGTTCTACTTTCCACTCCATGTCCAGATATCTTTCTGGCCAGCAGCAGCCCAAGCCCATAAGTAAAGCTTGGCTGAAAACTCACAGTAGTAGTAACTATACAGAAGCAATGGCTTTCCATAGACTTCCTTACTAGCTCGTCTTCTTGGCCTCTTGCCAGCACCTGGACATCTATCTGTACATGCTCCAATTTGTCCACTTATGGCAGTGTTTCAGGAGAGCAGGCTCTCCAAATCTCCCTACCAGACTTTTCCCAGTTCCTTCCACAATTTCAAAAGGCTGATTTTCTAAAACAAATCCTTTATTGTCTAGGAGTCATAGTTTTGCTGTCCTGATAAAATCCTATCTAAGAATCCATTTGTTCTTTTAAATATTTAGAATGTAATGTATTCACCACAATTTCTGGTACTGTGCACTTTTCTTGAATACATTGAGAAAAGCAAGTATCTTTTAAAAATATAAGTAGAAACTACAGTTCTAGGGCTCTTAGGCATAAGATTTCGATTACTTCAGCATGCTGCTGATTAGAGGGGTTCTGTGAATTTGGAAATCCTGAGTCTGTGTGACTTAATATACGTCCCTAATTGGTTGCAATGGTAAATGAACTTTTGAGAGTTATTACAAAAAATGTTTTTGTCTAAGGGATTTGGCATTTTTATGAAATTCTTGTCAATCTTAAAACCCCAAAGTTAACTTTGAAGATTTTTCTATAGCTCCTCTCCCAGAGGCTCTGTTCTTAGAGATCTAGGATGGGACCAACGGACATGCATTTTTCACAAGTAGCCCAGATTATTCAAACCAAGACAGTCACGGATTTCTTTTTGAGAAAGATGGCACTAGAAAAAAATTCAGAAAATATCTCAACATACTGTTTTTCTTCTTTGGCTTTTCTATTCACCTATATCACCGCTCAAAGTAGAAAAAAATAAAGAGGAATAACAACAAAAACTCCCACCCTCTCCAATTTTTCTGGACCAGCCAACCTCTAATTTCAAGGAATTCGCATCTCTAAATGTGACAAACATGTAACTTTGTCATTAAACATATTATATGTAATATACTTTAATATTTCTAAACAACAAAACATGACTTAAAAACCTTTTAGAGCACTCAAATTCAGAAAAATTATATCAACTTTTATGGAATGAACAAGTTGAATTCATGTCAAAATGTAGTTTAAAATTAAATATTATATTATTCACTGCATGAATTTGAATCTCTTAAGATTTATGTTAATAGCAACTTTCTCTCCATACTTGCATAGCCACCTTCTCATCCATGGGTGTGCACACATGCACAATTGTAAGAAAGAAAAAAAGAAAAAGCAGAACTTATATTCTTGGTTAACAGCATGGCATATAAGCACTCATAGGAAATAGATACTTAGTCAAATATTTTTGGGGGATGAAAGCAGGTATCTCACACACAGTGAACGACACTATTCTTTTTAATATTCTCATGAATTTTTACATAATGCTGAAATAATTGACATACTTTAATTATTACACATGAAGTAGAAAGAGTAATAATTTGTCTGGAAAAGGATTAACATAATACTTATAGAGAATCATGGTAGCAGACTTCTAAGCCTAGCCAATGGGACTTCTTGCAATGCCATTTTCCTTAAAACATTATTTAAGAAGATAACAACTATTGCTAATTAAAAACAACTAGGAGAGAATTTTTTTCAAAACCATAAACTCCTCTTTTGAATGAGCAGTACAAATTCCTCACCCTGAATGGAATTCAATCAACAGAGATCTGGGGCTACATGTTACATCGGACACTATAAAATCACTTTGGAATCAGTTTTACTTTCGACACAACAGTTTCCAACATGAAATTTCTTTGGCATTTCTCTCACTCTCATTAGATGGCTTAGGAAAGACATTCCTCTAGCCCCTCCCCACAGCTGCTCCACACCACCTCCTGACACCTCTCTCCCCATGGAAACCTGTGGAGGTTCATAAGAAGAAAACTCAATCTTATCTCCTTTTCCCATTGTCTCCCCTCTTATTTATCATCTTCTTTCCTTATTCTCCTTGAAAACTTGCTTAATGACTTAGATAAAAAAAGAATGTTAAATCCAGGAGGAGTCATGAGATAAGGCAAAAATAAGACAGCATTCCATTTAATTAAGACATTCCCTTCTTGATGGATTCCTCCACAATAAAGGTTTTGAAGTATATTCTGCTTCTTGTGTTCAAAGAAAAACTGATAAAGGCGAGGACTGATGATGACTTTTGAAAAGCGTTAGATATTTTTCAGCTTTTGCACTTAAAATTATTTTTAAAAAAATCTCAAATGCTTCCTGGAACATTTCCCACCCCCCCAAAAAAAACTATTGGTTTGATCAGATGATAAAAACATCTGCCATGATGATAAATATCAATTTACATTTGGTAGTCAGGCGCTCTTAATTCAGCCATCCCATAATAAGTGATGGGTTTAATTAGATAAGACAAACCTGAGTCAATTGGGCTTCAGATTTTGGCTAGCAAGCTTTTAGGTAAGAGATGAATACTTGTATTTCACTTTAAAATCTGTGAAATGAGAAAGTTCTTTGTATAAAATTGAAACATGAATACAAAGTATTTATTGATACATTAAAAGGAAAACATCTACCAATCATAAGAACTGTTAATTGATCTTAAAACAATTTCCTCCTCGTTTTTCATACATCCTAGAAATCCAACACTTGAGCTGGTTTAAGATTGAAGTGTACAGACAACTGTGACATAAATATGTCTTTACTTTCTTAAAATCTATCTCTATAAATACTGGTAGGACATAAAAACTAAAAGCTATAAGAAACCAATTTCCACACTCTTTATTTTTATTAGCACCCAGGAAGGAAGCAATATGAGCTGTGCACAATGTACAACATTTTACTAACACAGAGTTTGAGTTTAACAATCCAAAAATACTGCATCTGTGGCTTATTTCATAGTAATACTGACTAGTTTTTCCGAAGAAAAAAATATATTTCCTTCACATGTGAAATCATGCTTAAATAATAAGATCATTTCAAATTATACAAAAATGTTCATAAGATCTACCTAGTGGATTAGAAATTATTACTGCCAATATTGGGAAAACTGTTTCATGGTTTTATAAAATTCTTGATCCTCAGTTCTAAATGCTTCATATTTATTATTAATTAATACCACCTGCCATATACTTAATACTGGCAATTCCACAAAAACCTATTAACATCAAATAATAAAATGCTATTTAAAAAAAAATCTTGTGGTAAAGTTTCTTCTTTTATGCACAACTGAAAAATACTATTCTTTGGAACTGAAGTGTAATTTAAAACTGCAAGTTCAAATAATATATAATAGAACTACATCTCTTTATAGTGTTAAAAATATATATGAAACTTTTTTTAAGAGAAAGAACAAGAACTAGTATATATGTGCCATAGGCCTAAGTATGAAAGAAATAATTCAACAATTTTTTTTTCCCACTTAGCTAGCAAATCCATCACCTCACTCTTACTTAGTTGATTCACTTTTGATGTTAAATTCTGTGATAGATGTTAAACTGAAAATTTCTCTAAATCATCTGGGATGTTACATCATATCAAATCAACAGCCAACACCACCACTTGTGTGTCAAAGGCATAGAAACAAGGCACTGAGTATTGTAAGAAGAGATGAATCAGTAAGAGGATTTAAGCTCATTAAAAGATCTGAGATTGCTTTAAACAAAAAGATTGAATTTCATAAACAATTTATACCTAACTTATACAAATAGCTAATGCTATTAACAGGTTTCATGATGCACAATAGGCACTGTAGAAGACAAATAATTTTAAAAAATAATTTAAAGATTTTTTATATTAAGGTAAATAAATTAATCAATATACATTGTCTTGCATTCCTTAACTACTAAGAGACATTTAATGTTCTATAATATCTTTCATTTATCTGAAGACCTGAAGCAATCTAATAACTTAATGCTCTTTTCCAGATAAGGCAATCCAGTCTTGCAACTACTGTTACCAAAATGTTATCTTTAAAGAACTGAGTTGTTAGTTTTTGTTGAAACCCAAACTTTCAGTCTCTTGAAAGATCAGTTCTGCAGATCAGCTTAGGATTCTGATGTAAGTTTAACTTACTCAGGGCAATTTTAGAAACAAAACTTCACCATGATATTCACCCAATATTTTTAATATAAGAGTTTTCTTATGTCATTTGATTTTGCTTTTTCATTTGTATAGTCTAAAATGGCAGGAATACGGCTCATTTGGCCTCTTCACTTCTTCTATTTTTGTCTCAACCTTTTTCTTGATGGGAAAGAGATGTAAAACAACCCACTTGAAGACCATGAAAATGTGCAGATGCCCTGGAAGGTGAGGGGATAGCCCAAGTTTAATTATAAACTGCAACATTCCATGATTTTCCAATATTCTAATTCCACATGCACTTTTAACGATCATTTCTAGAATCCCAGACAACAACATCTAGGGAGCAGACAAGTGGAACTCTTCCAACTTCTATAAAAGTGTACAAAAACTTTGAATTAAAAAGAAAAAGAAGAAGAAGAGGTAAAATTAACACATAGCTTCTGGTCTCTGGCCCAGGGAAAATTGTGAAGCCTGACAGGAAACCAGCTGCTTACTGATTACATTGACTAGATTGTTGATTTAGCCAGCTGTACTTTGTTTTCCTGAATCATGACTTCCTTGACAAATTCATTAGAATCAATTTTCAAGTTCTCTTTTAACTGGTTAAGCTCAAAGTCATGGAGAATCTTGATTGTCATTAACTTTTCTCGTTTGATTCTCTCCAGAACATCTTTTGAAACATCGGGGATCATCCAGGCCAACAAAAATTTAACTAAAAACACTATATGCTAGAGGAAACAGAAGAAAACCAGAAATACTGTTAGAACTGTCAAATGTTCAGCAGAAAGTTCTTATAAATCATTTCATTCATTCAGTAAAATGTGTTCGACACAGGAGGTACAAGGAACAGCAAAAAGACATAGTCCCTGTTCTGGAAATTTCTAACAAAGACTAACTAACATTAAACAAATAAATAATAAAATACATAATACAGAAATTCCAGTCTGGACATCATTATTAATTATACTCTTTATCTCTGCACCTTCCTGAAAATGTAATAAAATATTTCCAAAGAAATTTACAAAACTGGTATAACTTACAAAAACAAAAAGAAAAGGGAGGAGACAGTAATAGACTCCAGTGAGTAAAGAAAGGTAGCATCTAAATTTGCAACTGGTGATATGGAAAGAGTAGAAACCAACAAGATAAAAGCCAATTTTGTTTCAGATCATCAGAAAAGTTCAGGAAATAAGGTACCAAGGACTTTGAAGGCATAAGTGTGGAGGAGTTGAAAACAAGAGGATTAGTTAAAAATCTGTATAAGGAGCAGCAGAATTTTCAGAACCCTTCACTCCTCTGTATCCAGGTATTACTTCTCTCTAATCCCATCCTGGTAGCAACTGAAATTAGAAGAGAAAGCTGTGGATTCAGTGACAGTAAAGATGGTGGAGGATGGAGATGTGGCACAATACTGAAAATAGGGCAACTAAATGAATTTCAGCATACTGAAATCTTAGATTCCTAGTCTCTTTTGCCTTGTTCAGTACTCAGAACATAGGAGGCCATGAAATAGCTCAACAGACAGGAGGATGGAGGACTTTTCTCTGGGGAAAATAATGAATCTATGAAATCAGCACTATATATATCAAAATTTTGTAGGTCTCAAATAAAAAGGTCCCCTCACTACCTTATCACACTACAGTGAAACACATAAAGTGGCACTCCTCATCAAATATTCACACAGCTTTTATCAGCATTCATTGCTTCAATCTTAAATATGAGGCAATTGCCAAGAAACAGTATTAATAAAGTATCTAACATGAAAAAAAAGACTGAAACAAAAATAGGAACTAAGAGGAAACATAATGAAGGGAACAAAAGAATAGTAGAAAAAAAAGACAAAGATATAAACCCATTTATTTATAGGAGAATATAAATGATAACATCTGAATAACAGAAGTCTCAGAAAGACAGGAGAGAGAAAAAATTTTCAGAGAAAGAATATAAGCAAATTTTCTCAACTTGAAGGGTATGCTTTCAGATCTAAAGGATTTAGTGAGTGTCCAGAACAAAGAGTATTGTCCAATATTAAAGAACTGTCTTGTGAAGTTTCGTAAAAGAACGAATGAGAGAATCATCAAAGATTATTGATATATGAAAGATCATCAACAAATAATAGGGAATCAAAATGGCATTGCATTTTATAACAACTCTGGACGCTGACAGAAAATAGAGTAATGTCTTTAAAAATTTCAGAAATATGTAAATAAAGTTGGTTAAAAACTTTTCAGGGAAAATGACTTTCAATCTTGAATTATATACCAATTAGCCATCTATAAGAAAAGATATTTTTAAAATCAAGATCTCAAACACTGACCATCCATAATTGTCCTCAGAAAATTACTGAAAGATATGCTTCATTAAAATAAGCTAGGCAAGAATGGGAGAAACATAGATTGCAGAAAAAAATAGTATTTAATACAAGAGAAATTAAAGAGAAGTCCCAGAATGATGGTGAATAAGAGCCTGGGATGAATTCAAAATTAATAATAATAATAAATAAACAAAAACAAAAAATCAAAAGTTCCTGGTGCAATTTACCAGACTGAAAGGTGATCTAAACTGATAAAAAAAATGTGAGAACGAATTAGTGGTAAATTCATAAAGTGGTAAATTCATAGAGAGAGACAGAAAGAGAGAGAGAGGAAAACATGGGGAGAAATGTTACATGAGACTGCTCTTTTTTATTTCGTAGAATTATTTGAATTTTTAAATTAGTTACATGTATAACCTTGATAAAAATAAATTAAATAAAACTGATTGGAATTTGTGTGTATTTGCATTAGACTTGTCCAGTATTGGGCTTTACTGTAGAGTGAAAAAATGCCTTACACTGATCTCTTCTTTATTGGCCTTCATGTATTATGATTTGTCTCACTCAACTGTAACTTAGTCAAGGACCACCTGTGTATTTATTCTTTTATTGCATGTGTTAAAAACATAATTGTATTAGATATTCCACCAAAGAGAAAACATAGTAGACAGAGCAGAGGCTTGAGAGGGAGATATCTGGCATTAAAACTCATATCTAATATTAACTGATTATCACTAACCAAATATTTAGTTTGGCTGAGTCTCAGATTTATTTTTCAAGGGTGAACAATAAAGTATAACTTACTTTATTGTTATAGCCTCTGGAACTAGTATGTAATCGGTATTCAATAAAATCAGTGGGTATTCTGTCCTTTTTCTAATCTTGAGGGAAAAGGCCATATTTTTTCTTTTGTCACCTTGATATCTTCAACAATAATAAGTGAAAAATAGATAATCCATTGTACTGAGAATATCCCTAAGTTACTTTTTATGACAATAAATACTTCTGTCAAAACAATTTGAGATGTTAATTTTCTGCTGAGCAGATATCTTTAGAAATATATGACTAAAAGGAGACAAACTGAAATAAAAGTTAAGAAAAGCTTACCTCCATAACTATGATAAAGGTCATCTTTGCAGCAAGGACATGCCAGAACTGCATGTTATGAAAGTATTTATTATCATGATCAGGAGGATATCTATAATCTCTATACCTGAAAAATAGAAATGCAAAAATTAGCTATAGTTTCAAACAGAGAAACCTAGCATAAATTTTTATTGTTCCTCTTAAGAGACCCTATTAATTGACCACAGAAGCCAAGTCATAGTAAGATAATTGCTATTATAAAACATTTTTTTTTGTATAGATAAAAATCATGGGCAAATATTGCTTATCATAGTATAGATGTAGCAGAAGACATACATGAACTCCTCTTCTGTCCTTCAAAGACAAATTTTGCCATCTCCATTCCTTTCCTTCCTACTTCTACTCCTTAAAGTTGATTAAAAAAATAATAATAAATAATAAGTAAAGTTGGTTCTATTCTACTCCATTGAAACCAATTGTCTCCTGTCATTAAATTGAAGGAATATTTTAATTCTCATCTTATTTGATCTTTCAAGAATAGAAAATGACACTGTTGACCATTTCTATTTTCTTGAAACTGTTTTCTCTTGGCTTATGCAACACTGCATTGTTTTCATTTTCCTTACTATCCTTCTGGAGTTTTCTTAGTGCTCAACTTTGTGAGATCATTGTTTTCTACAAAGTTGCCAGAAATGATGACCTTCAAAGTTTTAGTCCGCCAGTGAGGGAGTGATGGCATCAAGAAATCTGACACCAGTGCCTGTGCTCTTAAAGACTATGATTCCTCTATATGCAAATATAGAATATAACAATGCTTCGGTCTACCTGTTTCAACATTTTGCTGTTTCTTTGTTGGAATCACAGATGAAGCAGTTGGTTTAAGATTTAAGTTAAAGAACATTGGTGTTCTTCCTTCCTTCCTTCCTTCCTTCCTTCCTTCCTTCCTTCCTTCCTTCCTTCCTTCCTTCCTTCCTTCCTTCCTTTTTCTTTCTTTCTTTCTTTCTTTCTTTCTTTCTTTCTTTCTTTCTTTCTTTCTTTCTTTCTTTCTTTCTTTCTTTCTTTCTTTCTTTCTTTCTTTTCTTTCCTTTCTTTCTTTTTTCTTTCTTTCTTTTTTCTTTCTATCTATCTATCTATCTATCTATCTATCTATCTATCTATCTATCATCTATCTACCTATCAATAAAATAAAATAATTATATACATATTATATAAAGAGTATATACACATAATCTTTAAATTCTTGAGTAAAAAGATCCTCGCAATACATCAGACACTAAGTATGGAAATAGTAGGTTCACAGATCCAATTTCACATTCCCTGCATGAAAAAAACTTTTTCAGTGGGGTGGATGGTGAAGTAATAATATTTTTATTTCTTTCTCACTCTATCATTTTTTGGTTAAATTCATGTGAGTTAAATGCACATATAATACAATCATTCTGCATGATCTGTAGATATTATCACTTGGGATTAAGGAGTATTTATTGGTGAGAAATCTTTCAAATAAATTTAGAAAATAAAAAATAATTTGAAATTGACATTATCTTTACCCATAATATTCTCTTACTTTGGGACATCCTACTATTCCAATTCAGAATCATACAATGTGTGAATTCTAGAATTGACATACAAATACAATCTAAAATTTTTACTCTCCCAAGTAATCCTTTACATTGCAAAGCATAGCAGAAACAGAAAACATAAGGAATACATTTAAAGGACAAAATTAAAACTTAAGAAAACAAGAGGAAACCTGCAAGTGGTGAAGTCTCGTTTCTCCGAAGGTGCTGTGTGGTTTGGAAAATCAGCTATCAGGAATACTGACAAACTGTTATTTACATATCCTTTCATAGGCTTAACAGCATTTGTTGAGTAGGCATAGTAGTAAACTAAACGGGGAACGATGTCCGATGTAAATGAAACAATAAAAGCCTAAAGGACAAAGCAAGAGACAGATGATGAGCTAACAATCTAGCTTTAAAAATGTCCTATTTGTACATCTCTCAGTTCCACGTGCCATGTGTATACAAAATGAATAAAATGCTCTTGCAAATCATGTTAATACATGAATCTTTGGCCTAAAACATGAAGTAGCTCATTTATAGTATATGACAAGTATTATGAGATTTCATAACTAGAAAGTGACTAAGTTGAAAATTGAACCTAAGTGCATCTGTCTCCAAAAATCATGCTCTTTCCACCATGCCTTTCTATTTCTTACACTTCTTATTGTTTCATAGCATAGTTCTACTGTCCTCAACCAAATTCACTTGCCTGGACCAACCCCATAAGTTAGGACAGTGTGAGTGAGTGAGTGTGTATGTGTGTGTGGAGGAGGCTGGTGGGGAGGGAACAAAGATATAGAAGACCAGGAGCTGGTAAATTTCTCACAGTGTAGTACAATTAATTTCAGTATTTGATTTCTTTTCTATTAAATCAAATACTGATTTGATGGGATGGGAAGTCCCATCTTTTCCTAAGATGGAAAGTCCCATTTTTCCTAAGCTATAAATAACATGAACAATATGCTTCCTTGAGGTTAGATAAGTCAATTTAAAACCATCTGGCTTTGCCATCTATATTTTTAGTGGCACATTTTTAAAAACTTTAATATTACTTCTATAAGTACTGGTCCATTTAGGTTTTCTATCAATAAATTTGGCAGTTTTTATTTTCTAAAGAAGTGACAATTTCAAATATATTTAAAAATTTATTGGCATAAATATGTACATAGCAGTGTCAATATTCTCACCTGTACCTAGTAACTTTTTTCTTGTTTGATATTTTCAGAGTTTGCTTATGTTATTTTTCTTTTCAGTAAGCCAACTTTTGATTTACTAAGCAGCTATATTGCCTTTTCTTTGTTTTTTTTAATTATTCCTGATTATATCTTTATTAATTCTCTTAATACTTTCTATTACTTCTGCATTTTCCCTTAGTTTTAAGTTACATGCTGAGCTGTTTTCCAGTCTTCTTTCTTAATAATAAGAAAATTTATTGCTATAAATTTCTTGTACCTGTGATTTTAGCTGATTCCTATAGTTTTTCATTTTAATAAAGTACTCTGTAATTTCAATTTTGTTTCTTCTTTACATAATAAAGTGGACTTAGAAGAGTGATTTTTAAGTGGCTATTTGTTCTTTTTGACTACCTTATTATCAGCTTTACATACTATTACTGTAGGTGAATATGCATTGTAAAATTTCTGCTTTGGGGAATTTGGTTTTATTTTCATTTCTCAGGAAGTGTTCCATAGAGATAATGTAAATGTTGTGTATTCTCTGTAGCATACAGCTTTACGTATAACCAAGTTTTAATTGTATTATGCAAATCCTTTATACTATAACTTGTTTCCTGTCTACTTTGTCACATGCTACGAAATTGTATCATGGAATTTCAACGAGAGTGATTTTACAGTTTTCTTTGTATTTCTAAGAGTTTACATATCACACATTTCTCTATGTTGTTTAGTGCACAAAAGTTGAGGGATGTTTTATCTTTATAGACTATCACCACGATGAATTCAATGTAAATAAAGGTTGAGTTAAGCACTGTTCATATCCCCCCTTTCTCAAGAAAACAAAATAAAATACAGTCAACCCACTGAAATAGGTCCACTTACATTAGTTGCAACAGAAAGGACAGCCATTCCATAAAGAATGTCTTGCCAAACACCTATGCTATGGGCTTTAAGAGCTACAGGTCTCCTGTACTGCGTAGTAAGTTTCCAGGCATCCACTCGGATCTCTATAATATTATTCAAGAGAGCAAGAAGAGGAGCCAAAGGAAAAGATGCCACAAATAATGTAACAAATCCAAACTGGATAACTATAAGGAAAAAAGAAAAAATCGTGAACTCATTATTGTGGAGAGGAAAAGAGGGAACACTCTGCCTAACTCCTGCCACTGCCTTCATTTTGGAAGGATCTACACCAGCACAACACTCTGGGCCTCTTTCTATCTGCCCACTTCCTCCTCTCCATAAGAAGCATAGTGACTTATCTGCTTACTAGAATAAAAAGGAGAAACAGGGCATGTATAGCTCAATTCTGCCCTGTTTCCTTTGATATCTGCTGTCTAACTTTAATCTACTCTTGTTAGATAAGATAGTCTTAAAACATAGTCTTTTATTATAGGCTATGTTTAGGTCTATGCTTCTCTACCTTTTACTGTGGTACTGCCATATTAGTAATCAAGTTTTTCTACCTTGCTTAACTATCTACCTTTTGAGATCATGAATAATTACTGATTTATTTGTGTCTTTCCAATGTCATCATGTTCTGGGTATATAAAAGTACTCAACTACAAGCATATGAATGAATGCATTATTAAAGATTTGAAAAAGCTAACAAATAAAAAGGAAGTACAAAACAAGATATTCATAATAAAGCAGAAAATTAATTATCTAAAGCATCAGAAATATAAATAAATTACATGTGGGTAAAAGAAAGATTCATTTTCTGGAACACAATTTTTGTTAAGGTCCTGATGCTCTGTACTAACTTGACATCTTACTAAATAAGTTTTACTCTCTTCCCCCATTAAGACTTAACATCTGTGTAAGTGGCTTCTCTCCCCATTTTTATTCTTTTGTTTTCAATTATGCTTGGGATAGAAGAATCCATGCAACTAGCAGTCTGGGGTTCCCATATGAGTGAAGAAAAATAATAAGATATACATGAATGGCTTTCCACTGAAAGAAGAAAGAATCTCCCCCTGGTCCTTTATTTTTAGATGAATCTTAAGTGGTTCTGGATATCAGCTTTTCTCATAAAAATCAGCCTATCATATACTAAGCCAAGTGAACAAATTACCTCCTTTCTTCCCTTCTCTACTGAGCCAAGAGATAAAAAATTAAGAGGAAATATGTAGGAACAGCTTGAATTTTCCAGGTTCAAATTCATTATTTACCAAAAATCTTTGTGGCCCATAGCAAATTAATTAACCTTTCCACGTTTCAGTATCCTCTAAAATAAAATGCAGTGAATAATGACTAGTTTATAGAATGTTTCAAGATTAGAGATAATGTATGTAAAACATCCAGAATAAATTAACTTAGGTGCTCCCTAATAAATGGTAATCGTATAAAAACTTGATTTCATCTTTTAATTTCAGTGATAATGTCTGATGCACTTATACACCTTCATTTGAAACTTACACAATTAATTAAAAGTTATAGCCTTCTCACCCCATAAATCAAAGACTACCTAATTTTATAGCCAGTTATATAAAATAGACTTTTTTCTATTTGTCTTAAATTTACCTATTTCAATTCAGGTATCATATGTATGTATTAAAGTGGAGAATCAGTAATAATTTCAGGTCATCTCATTCATTCCACCATGATTGTACAGGCCTTAATAAGTTAAGAAACTATTCTCCTAATTCCACAAAAAGAAGGGAGAATGTCACTGAAAGGAAACACTCTGAGTAAACTATCAAGCAGGACCCATCATTCTCTCTTCTAAAAATTCACTTCAAGATCTTTTCTTTGTTCACTCCTTAGAATATTTTATTCATTTATTGTGTTCAATTTGAGTTTACCTTGGATAACTGCTTTTAGCCTTCTTTTCAGCATGAAATAATGGACATACACTATAAGTATGCCAGACTCTGAAAATGTTTTTCAACTTATTCTCTCTCTGAACTGTCATTAAAGCAAACAAAAAGAGAAATAGCTACATAAGCTAATTTGAGACAGGTTTTAAAAAGCGATTTTTGCTTTTACTTGGTTCAGCAATCTTAACATTCAATTTATGGGAAAAATATCTCTAAGACTGGTGTTTTGAAACTAAAATTCATTCTATTTGGTGAGTGATATAAATATTGAACTAATCTTTTCTATATCTTTCCCTCTATCTCTCACTCACTACCCAATGATTTATTGAACATCTACTATGTGCAAGGAAGGAAGAAATACTAAGAGCTGAAAAAAACACTTATTTACTCAGTCTCACTTTATCATTCAAGACAAATGATTGAAAATTACCTGTTTCTAAGTATTCATAGAATAGCCCAAGAGATCCAAAAGTTTCAAGATCATGATCCTGTTCCCATCGACTGTATAACTTTTCAGAATTGGTCCGAGCTTTTCGGCGTCTCCACCAATTCAGAACGAAGCTGTTGGAAGTGATAAAATTAAGTACATGAAAGAGAGTTATAAAAGGCGGGGTCACAGAATCAGAGTGTTAGATCTAGAAGCCAGCTTAACTTAAGATCACAGAGTAAGTAGAGACATGGCTACAGCTAAAGTCCAAATTAAAATCTAATGTTATTTTCACAACACATGCTGAGGTCAAAAGTTGTTTATGGGGTGATTAAGAAAATATCACAACTCTGTGGCGTCTGGACAAGATGGAGGAGCAGGTAAATGCTGTGCTCACTTCCTCCCAGATCACATCAAAATTACAACTAAACTACAGAACAATCATCATTGAGAAGTGTCTAAAGTCTAGCTGAACAGAAGTCCTAAGGATATACAGAAGCCATGTCAAGACTGGTAGGAGGGTGGAGATGTGGACTGGGCTGGTCTCACACTCATGTATGGTGGTTAAAAATCAGGAGGAATATCTCAGATTTAGAGGTCCTCCCTGAAGAGAAAGGAGTCCCAGTGCCACACCAGGCTCCCAAATTCAGGGTTCTAGTGCAAGTAAGAGAAATCCCCAAACCTCTACTTGCGAAAATCAGTGGAGATTGTGGCTGAGTAAGACGGAGGGTTGCTAGAGTCCCAGGTGTTCCTCTTAAAAGGCCTAGCAATGAACTTATACTGACAGACTCACTGGTTTTGAGCTCCAGAGCTGGGACAGCAGCTTGAAAAGTGCCAGAGACATAAGGGGAGGAAGTGAATTGTCTGGTGTCAGGGCAAGAGCTGGAGGGGCAGCTTTCTCCTGGACAGAAGTGCAGGCAGAAACCACTGCTTCTTTGTTGAACCTTCCCCCAACCTAGCCACACATGCCAGCAGGTACCATATCTGAGTCTCCATCAACATGGCTAACACCGTTCGTCTCCCCTTCTCCCCTCGGTGATACCCTGAGACCCCACCCCACTCAACTTGTGGGATCACCCCAAGTTGCTTCCAGTGGCTTTTCCATATAAACAGCCTGTCTTGGCTTATGCTGTGGACTTTCTCCGAAAATCTCTCAAAAATTCACAGACCCCAAATAAGCAGCATCTGGCCTTGGTGAGCCCTGTACCTCTTGCTAAATATTCCCAAGTATCGCATGAGCAGCAGCCAAACTCAGTTTGCAGCTTAGTGTCTCCCAGGGCCCTCCAAGGCCAGCACAAATAGCAACCATCTGAAGATCACTTTGTAGCTCATAGCAAGTGGTCCCAGGCAAGATACAGGCTAATCTTGAACTGCAAAAGAGCCACTCCCAAAAGGCCCCAAACTAACACACCCAGTGGCCAGCTACAGACCACACCAGAGCACCACCCGACCACTTCCACAAACAACACACCCAAAGAGCAAACTCAGCAGGCAATGCAGCTCTGCTAAAGTGAACCTTGCTCCACAGGGTCAGCCCCTGAACAGCATCTCCTCCACTATAGTCACTGCCAGTCCTCAAGACCAATCAGCCTGAGGCTCAATCCCTCCCACTGATTTGCCAGTAGCAATCAAGACTCAACTAATACAGGAAGGCACACACAACCACATGAGTGACACACTGTAGCCAATGTGTATTAAAAAGAACACTTGTATACTGCTTATATCCAAACTGAAACACAAAGAGATATAAGAATGTTGAAAAGGAAACAGAACACCTGAGAATTCTGAGACAATATCAAAGAGATGAACATATGAAACTGGAATCAAATGTAAAGACCAGCCAGTTCAAGAAAGAAAAGGGTTTCCCTTTGCCCTATACCAAGTACAAAGTCCTTCATTCCCACATAGTAACCATTATCTTGTATTTTATAATAATTACTTTTATACATTTTAAAAAAATCGTTTCTCATCATAATTTGTTTCGAATTGATTTTTGAATGACATATAAAATTTACATTGAGTTTCATTATTTTGCATATGGACATCCAATTGTTCTAGCATCGGTTGTTGAAAAGACTATTCTTTCTCCAATGAATTGTTTTTGTCCCTCTGTCATAAATAAAATGGCCATATTTTTGTAGATTTATTTCTGCAATCTCTACTTCGTTCCACTGATCTCTCTATATCTCTCTCCCTTCATCAATCCCACTGTCTTAATATAGTTTTATAGCAAGTTTTAAAAGCCAGTAATGTAATTTTTCTATATTTTTTCTTCTTAATGAAAATTGTTTTGGCTATTCTAGTTCCTTTCTATATAAACTGTATAATCTGCTATATAAATTGTGTATCTACAAAATCCTGTTATTTTTATTGGAATAACAAATCTATATAATCAATCTGGCAGATAATTGGCATCTTTACTATGTTGAGGGTTCTAATCATGAACATGTTTTTCTTCTTTTATATAAATAGAATTTTTTTTCATTAGAACTTGTAGTTTTCAGTATATGAGTCCCATTATTTTTTAGATTTATACCAACACATTTTATTTTTCTGGAGCTAATGATTTCTGTACTGACCAATGTTTGTTGCATCCCACATCTCATTTTTTGTTCTCTCCTTACTCATGTACATCTTTCATTATTTTTCCAATGAAGGTAAAGTCTATGAATGTAAACGCCTAGTTCTTTTTTTTTGTTTAAAATGTCTTAATTTCACCTGCACTTTATACAATAGTTACACTGGTTCTAGAAATCTAAGGTGGACAATTATTTTCACTCACAATCTTCAAAATATTGTCTTTTATATCTAATGTTATTAGTGAAAAATCTGTTGACAGTATAGATGACATTTATTTTGGAAAGATTTTAAGATTATTCATTCATCTCTGATGTTCTGTTGCTTCACAATGCATCTTGATGTGAATTTATTTATCTTGCTTCATACTCAGAATTCATTTTCACATTTGAAACTCATGTTTTTCTTTGTTTTTGGAATATTTTCAGTAATTATCTATTCAAAGAATTCTTTTCCCCACTATTTTCTCAGTTTTCTTTTTCTGGAACTACTAGTGAATTAATGTGAAATCCTATTAATATAGCCTCCTGTCACTAATTTTTAAAATCCCATTGTTGCTCTGTTGTATTGTACAATGTTGGAATATCTGAGTACTATTTTATAATTCATTAATTCATTCTTCAGTTGTGTCCAGTCTGTACCTGATCCATCTATTGTATTTTTTATTTAAAGTACCATTTCTCATTTATGTATAATCGATTCTTTCCCATATTCATTTGTTCTTGTTTCATTTACGTGTTTTTATTTAAATTATTTCCTGGTCATTTTTAATGACAGTATCATCTCCTTTTATGTTTTTAGGCTTTGCTAGAATCTTCTAGCTAGAGTAAGTTCATTTTCTAAAACCCGATTTCATTTGCAGCTTTGGCAGTATTAAATCTCATCATAAATTTTGAAATTTTGGTTTGTAGGCTTAATTTTACTCATTTTTTTTCTTTTACTTTCTTGTTTGTCTCTTTTCTTCTTTGTGCATATTTATTCTCCCTCTTGTTTTTTGTTTAGAGATTACCTCCATTCTGCCATCCAGATTCTTAATCTAGAGCTACGACTTAAAATATTAGTTTGAAGTTATTCCTCTGAGGCAATATAGGGATATCAAATACTAACTGAAAGGATAAATTTATGTTCTTTGCCAGCACATGAAATACTGTGGAATACCATGGAACTGTGGGGGTGGGTGTGGGGGAGAGGTAGGAATGAAAGGGAAAGTGTTTTCAACCTCATTTATGAATAAGGGAAAATAATACAGTCCCTGGCTTCAAATACAGTTAAATTGGCCAATCACTTGTCTTAAATAAAGCACTTTTAGCCCACTTTATATGATGGGTATGAATCTCTGACACTGTCATTTTCTAAGTTGGAGCCCTACAAGATTATAGGCTTATGATACTTTCTCTTTTTGTCTGTGGGAATTTTCATCTTACATTTGAGATCAACTGTCATTTTGGTTTTCTCTTTTTCTAATGTTATTAATTATTTCTATGCTTTTAGAACAGGTATCAATCCCTTCATGCACCAGTATTTCATTCTTGATCAATTTTTTGTGCCTAGAAGTTCCATGAAAAATGAGTACTTTCAGAGAGTTCGATTTTTTGTTATCTTGAGAAATAATATGCAACATGTAGAAAATCTACAGAGGATATAACATTTACATTTCTCAGTGGAATCATCCCAGGAGAGGGGAATGATTACCTTTCCCTCAACTTGACTCAAGCTACGAAGATGCATATTTAAAAACCCGTATTACCTTAATGAATTTTTGACTGCTGATTAAAAGTAAATTATTTTGTCGATTTAAACATTTGCTAACAAAGGCACAATGATAACTGAAGAATTCTACCTAATTGCAGAGGAAATCTTTCATGGTTACTTAAACCAAGCAAAAACTTTTGTCATACGTACGGATAAATGGCTTCTTTCACGTTTCCAAAGATCTGCTTCCCAGTCATGATGATGGTCAGCTGAGTCGTCAGTTCTATGAGACAGCCTCCAGGGTCACACTAGTCAGAAGCCGGAAGAGCAGAAAGAAAGATGTGAGATGGAAGTGAAAGATGAGAGATAGAACTTTTTGCAACAAAAGAAATCCCAATTCAGATCAGAATCTGAAGATTTGGGTTGGAATGGCTATTAAAGGATATAAAGGGATATTTATCTCAATTGTTCCAAGCGTGATCACAGACCAGTGCCACGCTAGCTAGCTGCATTAGGTTCATGTTTGGAATGCGTTAAGAAGAGATTTCTGGATCTCACTCTTAGAAAATTATGCTTTCATATGTCTGGGTTAAGGCTGGAAGTTGTTATTTTTTCCATGTGATTTGGATGCAGTCAGGTTTGGAAACCACTGATCCGATCTAACTTTTACCCATGGTGGAGCCCTTTCTATTATTCGTCCTTTGCAGGAAGCCTTCTGCAATATAGAACTAACTTACTTCTCACATTTCATAGCTCACATTTTATTACCATACAATAAGCATAATATAACTTCTCACCCACAAAGAACTGGAAGAGCTATCAGATAACATGGATTTTAAGACCAATATTCTCTATGGACAGAGTCACTGTCAGATTTCTCTTGCAACTTGAAAATATCTGAGTTAGTGCTAGACACACACAGTATTTAGTTAACTCTGAGTTACTGAAACCACAAATCTCACCTCTCATGAGAATCTTACCTCTTCACTTCTCCACACATTAAACAAATATGTGTATTTTCCAGGATAGCCCACAAACTTTCCTTTAAAGAAAGCTACGTAGAAGCAGGATGAGTAAAAATTCACAAACTGAAACAGGAACATTTTCAAGGTCAGGCTGCTTTCATACTCCTGGTAAGTTCGAGGAATTTCTGGTAAGTAAAAAAACATCAAGGTTTAATAATGCACCTTCCTGTTTCTCCTTAAATTCTGTAATCTCTGGGACAAGTAAATATATAGTCATATTATTCTGAGAGCCTGTTGAAATGCTTGCCTATCTGGTCATAACAGACCCTAATATTAAGTTAGCTATAGATCTGTGCTAGGCTTTATTCTGGAGACTCTGTATTAATCTCATCACTGGAGAAGCCCAGGAAGCAGTTATTATTATATTTAGAGGAGTGAAATACTTGCCTGGAGTCACATAGTCAGAATATAGAATTCACCCCCATATTAGACTTAAGAGCCTTTTTCAAATTCCCATATACTGTATGATATCTTGTAAATGCATTAGATATCTATCTCTGCTCTCTCACATCTGTTTTCAATCCAGTTTTAACAAAGTAAACTTATATCAAGGGCAGAGGATGATTTCCAAATCAAATTGTGTCTTTCCCTCGTAAATTAAACAGGTATGCAAATTTTGAAAATGGTGTCATACAAATGGTGGCAGTAATACCACACATTTTCCCTCTCCTATTGTGATCTATCATTTAATGAATTCCAAAGAGTAGATTTTCTTCACACTCAATAAAGCATCATAAAGCATACAAAGGTAAAGAAGAATGCTTATCTGAGCTGCTGATCTCCAATAGCATGAGCGGATCAAACCAAATCTATGACATTTTCAGCAATCCTGAATAATAACATATTCTTCTAAAGACACAGATAACACCTCCATTTTAGTGAAATTTAGTTGCATTCCTACACAATCTCCTAAGTGAACACAAGTGACTTTTCTCATTGAAGAAAACTGCAATTTTTTAAGTACTTCATTTTTAGATGTTATCTGCTATAATTTTTTTTTTTTTTTGCTGTTACTCGCAGAAAGAAAAAGAAGTAAAATTAAGAAAAAAGAACTCAAAACTGGAGGATAATATTTGGTGAGAGCTGCTTCTCAGTGCTTCCTCCAGTGCTGCATGAAAATGTGTTCTTGCTGGTTCCACTGGGTATGCTGTCACTGCACCATGGCAGAGGGGGTGCTCCTGGACGGAGCACTCAGAGGAGAGGCTAAGGCCATGGGTAGAGTCTCTTATCTATTCCCAGCTGTGCTGTGTGCTACTCTCCCTGACTGAATTTGCCCCTTCACCTTCCCTTGTGGCTTTAGGAGAAATTTTAATATTTTAAAAAGAAAATGATCCAGGTTCTAAGATATGGCAACTGAAAAGAGAAGGGCTAAATGTTATCTTTATTTGGGAGAAGCTGATTGTTCTATTTTTTTCATGATGGTTTTCAAAACCAAATACTTGGTGAAAACCATACACATGAAATAAAAAGTATTTGTATCTTGTGAAAAGTGAAGATTTTATTTAGAATTCAACTAACCCCATCAAAGGAGATGTGAATACTCAAAAAAGATCTATAGTGTCTTAATTCTTCTTTTAGTACTTCCTTCTTCCACTATAATGGCCTGAATGTAGCTACTATGGGATTCTGAAGTATCAGGCTATGTATGGGTCTACCTATAGAGCGAAACTGCCTTAAAATAGGTTTTTTAAAAAATTAACTCCCTAGGGGATTATCCAAAATGGTTGTAGAACATTTGTAGGAACCCCTTTTCAGAGTCACACTAATAATTTGGTCAGCTTACCCATTTTTGTAATCCAGGCAGATAACTTTTCATAAAAAAAATTCAAGAACAAGATGACAATAAAGTTCAAGCATGATCCAGTGAGTGATGTGGTTATCTGAGGAGTGAGGACACTTTTGACATGCTTTAAGGATGTTTCACTTTCCATGAAGCTGGCAAATGTAGCAAAGACTGACAGGCGGTATATAATCACAGCTACCATACACGCAACGACAAGAGCCATCTGGGGATGGAAAACACAGGTTGGTCATTCTGGTCTCTGCAGTGCCGTGCTGCATACACATCTGAAATATATTAGTCTCTGCATCTCATTATCTTACATTTAGCAGCTCTGACATGGAAAGCAAACCAAGTCAGCCTCTCACACCACAGATGGCAGGAAATGAACAGCAATAAGTTAACAGGGTTAAAAATAAGGCATATGGTAGCAGCTGAGTAAGCCTAAAACATAGAAGTATTCATGGGCCTATCCTCTAGGCCCATCCTAGAACAAGAGTTAAGAAAATTGGCCAGAAAGCCAAATCCTGCTTTTGGTTTTGGCATGGCCCTTGAATTAAAAAGGTTTTTTTTTTTTTTGGAGATTTTAAAGGTTGTTAAGAAAAACAAAGACAGTTATGTGCCAGAGACTATTTGTGGCCCCAAAAGCCTAAAGTATATCTGGCCCCTTTACAAAAAATGTTTGCCAACCTCTGCTCTAGACTATAGTTAAACATGTAGTGTGAAGATCACTTACTTTCCCAAGAAAAATACATCTAAAGATTGTAGTTTATTTCCTCTTAGAATGTTGCCATTAGTGGTCTGATATGCCTGATAGTTTAGACATTTGTCAGATTTGCTAGAAATGTTATACACTTCCCATATTGCAAAAACACAAAGGTATAAGAATGGCTTTTTATTAATAACTGTAATATTTTATTCTGAAAGTTGAAGAAGTAAATCAAATTGAATGAATACTAGAAATAAAAGAATAATCTTTCAAGGACCACATTCCAGAATATTTCTCAAAGTGTGAGAAATATTGCTTTATTCTAGCCTCTCTCCTCAGTGATTGCTTAATCATCTAATAAAACACATATTTAAAATAGAAAACAAGTACTTTTAACAAGAAATTTTAAAGATAAATTATGGGACAATATGGATTGATGAGGTTAAACTATGGTCCACAATTGCTCGTTTTATATACTTCAACATGATAAACTCTCAAAGGGTAACATTATCTCTTTCCCTAAAATTAAAGTCCAACTGTAATAGGGTGCAAATTTGGAAAAGGGAGGGCAGGAAATAGATTGTGATCAAAGACTATTAGCTAAAAGGCATGAAGAAAACCTGACTCCCTCACAATGCGGTGTGATACCTAAATTCTTGAAGTAGAAGTAACATTTACTTGTTTGTTTCAGCGAGAGAATAAACCTTAACAGTTTGAGGGGTTTTCTGTTCATTTTATAAATATATTTTAAGTAAAGATAAGTTAATAATTAAAAAAAAAACAAATAATCTGCAATCAAATTGTTTGTTAAACTGGTGTGGTTTCAAGTTATCACCTAATTAATAGTTGGGAGAAGAGGAGGGACAGGCTCTAAGACAAAGCTCCTCTAGCTATTTTCCAAGGTTTAATTGTAGAACATCCATGTAAGTTATAGCTTATTTTATATAGCTCTATGCAAGATAAAAAGACTGTGGAGGAAAAGGGAAAAGAAAGGACTCAAGAGCCATTTCAGATACAGCTATTGAGATAATGCTAATATGATTGCATATCAAAGCAATGGTAACGTTTTAAAAAATGCTCACCCATAACGTTACTGTGGCTCCTGATACAAAGTACCATGGAATACGACGATGTAGAGGCATGTGAGGTTCCATCTCCTGTAATTGTGAAGAAATTATAGCAAAATTAAAAATCTGCCCTCAAAGTTGGAACCCCAAGAAGTAGTCAGTCACAAAGCTCAGTTAAAGTAACAACCTCCTAAAAGGGTCCAGCACAGCTCATGGAAAGCTACATTCTTGCAATGGTTCCTTCTCTTTAAGTAGAAAGCTTCAAGGCTCTTAGATGACATATTTTATATATGGTATGAAATATGGGTACACTACATGCTATTTCCTGTGTGCTGTATTAGAGTGGTATTCAGGGCCTGGTAGACAGGAAACAAAGTCAAAACACGAAGGCAGCTGCTTAAGCAGACATGCTTTAATAATGTTACAATTTCATTCTAGCTCAGTTAAATTGGATTGAATTGAATTGCTCTGTAAATGCTCTGCAGGATAATAAATAGAATGCCTTCTTTATATTTATAAGATTGTGTTATTCTTCACAATTCAGGGGCCCAGACTTTTTTTCCATTTTCATGCTTTTTAAGTCATTAATAGCAGATGCTAATTACATCAGCTAACATTGCTACATAAAGAGGCAGTTAGATTTTATCCAAAAGAATACTGTCATACAATAAAAAAATAGATATGGGCAGAAATCTAAATCATACCATTCTATCAAAATTTTAAATACCATGTGATTATGTGCATGTGTGTATCCAACGTGAATGTTCATGTGTGTGTGCGTGTGTGCATATTGGTGTATGCACCTGTGTGTGTCCATACATGCATGTGTGTGTTCCCAATATAGACTCAAATGTGAGCGTTTTCGTTGTATTTAACCACTGAAGAAGCCATGAAAGTGATTAAAAAAAGAAAAACAAAACTCTTGATTTCAAAACCATTAAAGCTATGTGGATGATTAACAGTGAATCAACACATATTGTTTTCAACTAGTTTCAAAGGTAATCATTCGGTACATCTCGCTTTTACTGTCCATAATTTTTGGCAAAGCCAACAGGTTGGCTTTTTCTTTTTATCTCTTCAAATATGCATGGCTCTCTTTGATAGCATCTGGTAGCACCGTGATTACGGATTATGGAAAGGTAGGAACTCTAAGAATATGCTGCTAAGAGTCTGGTTTTTGAGGGCAAAGTATCTTTCATTTTCACATGAAAAAAAAAATGGCAAACTACTCAGTCACAGTATATAGCTGGTTTGCCAGTTAAGAATCCCAAAATACAGATTTCCACCCCTAGACAGCAGTGTAATGACATTTCCATTATAATTAAAGGGACTCACTGAATAAAATTGGGTCTAATAAAACACTCATAAGTCCACTATCTTGATACGATACTAATATAATTTTTTGCATATTAACTTAGTATCATTTCCATGTATAAGTACATATATACAAAGCTCACAACATAACACACTATTTTCCATTTTTCTTTTATTTCACTTAGTATTAAAATGATAGATTTCATGATATGATGCCTTGGATTTACTTCGAAATAATTTAGTGGCAGGGAGGAGTAGGTGTAATGCATCATTATTTGAGAGGTAACCCAAAGCAGGGTGTCCACTGAGATACGCTGCCCATTTCGGTTTCCTAACCTACCTTAGTCACTGGATTCATTTTCCTGTGTTTACACATAGCTTCAAATTCAGGTCTCAGCTGAAGCTGCTGCTGTTCCTCTTCAAAGTCCACAAGGTCCCATTCATATTCCAGTCTGGCTTGTCGCTGTTTCCAAAACTCCAAAAACAATGTGACTATAGACAAATGAATGTACAGAAACAAATATAATCAAGAGATGGAGAAAAAAAGTGAATGAGAAAATAACTGAGTTTTTCCTCTATTTTTAAATACCAATTTGGTTGCATGATGGTTCTTTTGTCACTATTATATTTAATGATAAAATTATAAAATTATTAATGTTGGCATAATATGTAACATAACTCCTATAAAATTTCTAGTTAATTCCTTATATAGCAGTCCATGTAAAAAAATTTCAAGTTCATTACTCTCTCTCTTCATTAAAATAATTTGAAGTGATATTTAAACTTAACTTTTTGCTAATACTGATTTGCAAAATCAGTCTTTTACTAAAATCATTCAGTCTTCTAGGGAAATCATTCAAGCAATTATACCTTAGGGAAATTTAAGAAAAACATAAGAGCCATTCCACAGCACATTCTCATTCTCTCTCTGTTTCTGTCTCTGTCTCTCTGTATATATATATATATATATATATATATATATATATATATATATATATATATATATATAATATGTTCCATGTTCACTGCAGCATTACTTACAATAGTTAAGCCATGGAAACAAACCTAGGTGTCCAGCAATGGATAAATGGATAAAGAAAATGTGGTAAACATATGCAATGGAATATTATTCAGCCAATAAAAAAAAGAGAAAATCCTGCCATTTGGTTGTGACAACATGAATGGTCCTTGAGAGTATTATGCTAAGTGAGATAAGTCATACAGAGAAAGACAAATAATGTTTGATCTCAATTACATGTGGAATCTAAAAACAAACCAACAAACTCATAGAAACAGAGTATAGATTGGTGGTTGATGGCGGCTGGGGAGTAGGGAGGAATGGGTGAAAGTGGTCAAAATGTACAAATGTCCAGTTATAAGGTTAATAAGTTCTGGGGATATAATGTATAGCATAGTGACTATAGTTAAAATTACTGTGTTGTATATTTGAAAGTTACTAAGAGTGGATCGTAAATGTTCCATCACAAGAAGAGAAGTTGGTAGCTTTGAGGTGATGGATATTAACTAAACTTATTGTGGAAATCATTTTGCAATATGTACATATATTATATTGTATGTAATACAATATGTACAAAATCATTATATTGTATGCCTTAAACTAATAAAATGTTATATGTCAACTGTATCTCAATAAAACTGGGGAGGAAAGTGAAAGTGACCTAAATATCCAACAATATAGAACTGGTTAGATAAAGTATGGTAAATTCATAAAAAACAATTCTATTTAGTCATAAATACACACATCCATGTATTCACCACTATGGAAGGAATCCCATCATTTATTGTTTGTTGAATAAAAAAGTAGGTTTAAAACTACAATATTGTACCATTTATATAAAATTATATAAATACACATGTCTATACACAGAGTAAAGAATTATGAAAAATTCTAGCCAAAATAATAAATTCTATTTCTGGTATTTTTAACATTATTTTCTTTTGTTTCTAAATACTGTTTAAATTTACTATGATGGGTATATATTTTAATTACAAACAAGCCAATAAGTTAAAAAGAAATAAGCATTTCTTACCCTCCAGTACAAAGCACAGTATGCATTATTTTATTTTTAGGCCTCAATCTCTTAGACTAGTGCTATTCCTTTTACCTGGAATGTTTTCTTCACACTTACTCTGCCAACTGATCCTTTGATTCAGCTTACTTGTTGATTAGTATTTGTACTAAAACAAATATACTTGAAGTTCTGTTTTCACAGAATTTGGCTAAGATCCTCAAAAACCAAAGTTAAATCAATTCACTGCTATAACAAACTTTTCTGAAAGAACTACTTGATGATAGCGCCTCTTCAAAATACTTGTAGTGTTGCTGAGTGTTCTGCATGTGGCTTTTCCTCTATTTGTGATGAAAGATAAAGTTGGTGTGGTACACTATCTCTCTCAATGGAAGCAATCAAAAAACTACTACATTTGTTTTAATTTGTGTAACTATCATTCACTTCAGATTCTGATTAACGATGAGGCAGGATATGGCAGCCACATGATGAAGAGATGTTCATACACCAACTTACCAAACTCGGGGCTGCTGAAGAATTGTTATCAAAGTTTCTCTACCTTCCATTCTCTTTGAATCTGGGCTGCTCTCTTTAGATCATAGTGGGCAAACAGAAGTGACAGAAATCCATAAATCCCTCTGCTTCACATATACACCAAGAAATTTTGTTGTCTTTTTGGCTGGATCAAGCTAACTTTGTCCCTTGCCCAGTTTTTAAATGCACATATTTGTATTTGTTAAAGACTTTTTTTTTATTATTGGAAAGGAAAAAAAGATTAATTTTTCCAGAGTTCCTTAAATTCTGGGACATGTTTTAGAAGTCCTTAGGCCTCTGCTTGCTGAGTTACTTTTACAGAAACTATTTACCTCATTGATAGTAGGAACAACTTCTTAATACCTCTACTTCCTATGTGAAATGAAAAATATAAAATACTATAACATTTTCAAAATTAAGGGTAATTCTACTTTTTTATGAAAGATTTTTTTATCAAATGGAACTGGAAGCCAGAACTAGAATTAGCCACAGGGAACTCAGACTCAAACACTGAGTTATTAGCCCTCAATAATTTATTTCGATTCTTACTCCAGTTTGCATTCATGACTCAATATCCTCTAGTCACCACATAATTATGTATATTCTCTCCTGAATTAACTATTTTTGAGATTTTTTTTAACCATAGGGCTGAGAGACAGTATGAGCTAAATACATATGAAATTTCAAAAACTATACTCTCTCTCAGAGAAATGAGATGATTAACGGGGCCTTTCATGGACCAAGGACTAAAGAATATTGAAGTGGGCTCTATCAGTGTACTATCTAGCAAGGGCACAGAGATCTAAAATAACCTTTGGTATGTAAGGTATACCATCTGTATATGTTATACAGATGAGCCATATAACACATAATATGAAGAAAGTTGTTTTTATGTGACTATTTACTCACCCCAAATTCCCATGAATATTGCAAAGAATACTGTTGACTCATTATCAAATAAATAGGAAACCTGTATAAAACAAGAATAACATCAAAAATAGTATTAGTTTCAAATACAATGCAAAAGGAGAAAAATTACAAGTCTTTTCAATATCCCCAAATACATACATACCTTTGAAGCCAAACATGTACTATTTAGTCTCCAATAATCACACACTTGATCACAGAGAGGGCACATGATAATCTCACCTCCAATATCAGGGTCACAGATTTCATTGCTGCAGAGTGAACAGCAAAGTTACTTTTAGTGATGTATGTTTCAGTGAAAGTCCAAAACTGTTCTTATCAGAATAAAGCAATTTCTGCAGTAGGTCAAGTCACGCTTTGAGGAACTGGATCTTTAGAATTAATCATTAAATGCAGATTTTTTATAAAACACTAGGTTAGGGGCAGCTGCTTGGCTCTTTTTCATATATATCAATTATCTGCTGCCGTAAAGAAACATTCTGAAACAAATGCCAGGGAAGTAATAACACCAGTTTCAGTTAGAAGATCAAGAAGTTTTCTTTATTTAGGCAACTCAATTGCACTTACCTGCTTGAGCTACCATGCATTGATAATAAGCCATAAATAAAACAAGCTAAGCCAACTACAGCTGCAAAGAACAGCATTTCTGTGTAAAATCCGAGGAAGACAAAATAGATGCCAATTTTTTCCCCATAATAATTCCTATAAAAGAGAATAAAAACAAGAGTCAGAGGTTGGAAGAATAATTCAAGTAAAAACAGCCTTGTTTTGTATTCAGACAAGCCTGTATGCTAATTTTGGCTCCACTGCTTTCTAACTATATAATTTGGTAAAGGTAATAAACCTCTAAGCTTTAGTTTCCACATCATAAAATGCAGGCTGATGCTTATCCACAGAACTGGTTTAAGGATTAAAAGAGATAACACTTCTAAGTAAGACCTCTGTGTCCATAATGGAGCTTGAGATAATCACATTAAGCTAAATAAGTCAGGAAAAGTTGAAAACTGCATGATATTACTCATATGTGGGATGTAAAACTGTTGTTTTTAAATCCAGCACCCCTTAAGAAATCCCTCAAGGAACCAGGAATATAGTACTCTTCTTCAGAAAGCCATGGATTTGTATGTTTGTTAATCTGTTTGTTTTAAATCAGCTTAATCCTCTTCCTTACTCATATAGAGCACAGCTCACCAAATCTGTAAAGCCTTTCCATAGTTCCCTAGGAAGATAGATCTGATCCCTTTTTGGTACTAATAGCATGGTACATATAAATCAATGACAGCACAAAATGTTAAACTGTAATTTCAAAAAGGCAACTGTGAACATGAAGGGTATAAACTTAATCTCCTAATGAGAAGATTTTAAAATACTTTTCTCATATTCAATATTAATTTCATGTAATCTCCCACTCTTCAATTTTCAAAATTTCTAATCTTTTCTAACCAAATAAGCATCTTACTGCTTGTACCACCTCCCATTCTTTTCAGTGATATTTTTACATTGCTGTTTTTCTTTGTTCTGCTCTTCATTATAAACTTAAAATTAAATTATAATTCCATCACATTCCTTTGTTAATTTGCCATTAACAACTTCCTGAGGTTCATTCACACTTAGGATAAACTTGCTTTTTCTCCTTTTTGCCGAAAAACACAGCAATCACTATAATACTATATAACATCAAAATTTTTTAAAAAGAGTAAAAATATTTGATTTTGTGGGATTTATTATTCACCATGTCTATTTCCATTTGATATTTTAAAAATTAAAGAAGATAAAACAATATTATCGCTATAGATTTAACCTAAAAATTCTTCAGGAAGTCATAAAGAAACTGGCTATTTCAACATTAATTTTAAAGAATTACATTTTTTCCCTTTCAAATAGCAAGAATCTTATTTCTTGAGAATTAAAAAAAAGTTTTGAAGAACTCCAGATCTTTAATTAGTATTATAAAGATTTTCAAAAACAGAAATTCTCAAATGAGCATTTATTATATATAGAATTACAGAAATTATTTTTCTAAACTTGGACTTGAAGGGCTTAACTATAACCAATTAACCACTAAACCATCCCTTAAGAGAGCAAAAAACAAAAGGTCTGTTTAGATTTGCATTATGATAAAAATGTATATATTATTAAGATTGAGATGTAAACCTAAATTCTTATTATTCATAACAAAGAAAATGAGAGAAATCTAATCAAATGAGACACTCTATAAAGACTCAAATGTACTTAGAACCCTTTTTTGAGTATTTCTTTCAAAAATTGCACCTTGTGGTTACACCTATGGTAGTTCTTAATCTGTCCATTTTAGTTAGTTACTAGGCTTTCAACTCATCTGTGGCCTTGTATCATCTAATATAGCATCTGATAGGTAGAAGACATTCATCAATATTGGTTGTGAAATTTTATGAGAAGGCATTGGTCTAATTTTGTATTCCCAGACTTAGTACTTACTCTGAGACCCAGAAAATAATCAAAAGAATGATAAAACTGAACTGATACAGACTTGAGGAATAAATGAACAAATTCAAACATCTGGTCTAAAGAAATTCCTTTTTATAGTGAATTCATGGACATCTGAGAAACTTAGCTTAGCTTGGCATTTTAACTGCTACATTATATTAATTGTAAATATATTTATTTTAAGAGCTACATATGATATAGCTTAGTATATCAATTTTATTTCTAAGCATTAAGCCTTCATAATAGGTGATATAAAAAATTACAGGGAGCACTTAAATTGAAAAAAAAAATTGGAATCAGAGGGCATATAAAACTGAAGACTGATAAATCAATGATGGCAACTTTAGAATTATTGTTTTTCCTGGAAAAAAAAACCTAATATGACAAAATGATCAATGCCCAAAAGTCAGTAAAACTTTTACAAATATTTGAATATGAAACTTAAGTTTGTATAAAGATAACACAAAATATATGAAATCTAGGAATTTGGAATCCTATATTCTAAATCTCTTTCTCGGTACCTCAAGTCATCCTGCCTTTATTTCTTTTTATCCTCCGTATCTAATCATCTACTAGGTCCAATAAATTCTATCATAAAAATCTTTTTTCTAATCCATAGTCTCCTCTCTTTCCTGTTACCAGTACCTTGGATATGATCTTCAATGTCTTTTACTGGAAAATTTTAATAGCCTCCTACGTTCCCTGACTTCAGTCTTACATCCTTTTAAAGTATCTTCCTTGTTTCCAATAGTGATGTTTTTAAAGAAGAAAAATGTCCTTTTTCTCCTTCAAAAGTTTTGTCCTGCGGGTCAGCACTGTCCCTCATACTTTTGTTTCTGATAAATATTTAGGTCTCACCTGCTACTACTCCTACATGCAGAACTAAACGCACAAGGCTCAGCCCAGTGCTCTATACTTGCTTCCCTGTTGGAGATATTCTTATCTTTTTTTACTTAGCTACCTAGTACATATCTCTCAAAACACAGCTTGAGAATTAGCACTATGAAAGGTAGGTATTTTTCCTCTGTGCTCTATTCTTTCATGAGTATCACTCTTCTGTAATTATTATGCATTTGGGTGTCTTCCTGAAAATATATTCATGTTGGGAAACCATTTTCTAATTATCTTTGTAGCCCTAGCCTATTGCATGGTATCTAGTGATGCTTAAAAAATTCTCACAAAAGAAATGTATACATTCTAATTATGCATGTATGAACAATTCCTCTCTTTCTTAGGATATTTTATTTGTGTCAAGTTTTTCCACGAAACATTTCCTAAAGACCATACAATCAAGGAGAAGAAATAAAACCACACCTGATACAGTTTCATGACAGAGAACACCATCACCATCAATTACCTGTAAGTAATGAAATACGCCCAGTTCTAATACCTCCCATCATCTGCTACCACAAACCTGAGGTACAGAGAGCAATGAAGATGCTTAGGAAATTCTAGGGAAAAAATGTAAAGCAGGCTGGAGACATTACACAAACACTGACAAAATCACCCCTGGAAACAAATGTTGAGATTTGGTTAATTCACAGTATAAACTAAAAGAAAGAGATCTGAAAATGAGCAAAACTGGAAGTGACAGTCTCAGAAAAACATTGTTTCTGAGTAAGAATTAGGTATAAAGGGTGGTACTCCTTAAAAATGTGGTCATATGAGAAAGATGAAAATAAGAGGTACAGTTAGGATTCTGTAGAAATGAAAGAAATAGCACGTGACAACATACCATCATCCATAAAAGAAACCACATGGAATAGGAAAGGAGTAACAGAAACGTGTACTCTAATCTAGAAACTGTGAACTAAGCACAAATAGAAAAAAGCAGGCCATATATTACAAAATTATATTTTCTAAAAAATGGAAATTTGAAACAAATAATTTCAGCTAATTAAAATTCTCCCAAAAGAACATGATGAATACTGTGATAAAACACTAAAAACAACTAAATGTTGTCAAATAAATAATTACAACTATAAGAAAACACCAGAAATATAAAAATAAGAAGAGGGTGGATGTAAACAGAAAAAAAAATAAAACAAAAGGTGAAAGAATTCTAGAAAGAAAGGAAAAAGAGAAATCATATAAGATTATGTCAGAACTGATACTGAAACTATAAGGTACCCAAGAGAGAATAATGGAAAAATTAAGTGAAAGTCTAATAATAGAAACTAAAAACAGTAAACCTATAAAAAGAAGAAAAATGACATAGAGAAGTAAAAAGTGTCTCAGAGATATTGTTTGATATATGACAGGCAAAAAAAAACAAAATGTACATATAATTGGAGTCCAAAGAAAATAATCAAAACACTGCAAAACAACTAATATTTTAAAACTATAAACTAAGACAACTTTTCATAAAATAAACAAAAAAATAAAAGCTACACATTGAAAGGATCCACCAGGAACCAGGAAAAACTGCCTTAGAAAAATCTACTCCAAGACATAATGTGTTAAAACGATCAGATTTCAAAACAAACAAGCAAAAAAAAACCTCTCAAAGTCCCGTGGCAAATGACAAAGTAATGTACAAAGGCAAAAGAAATTCCTACTTAATGAGTATACACTAGAGACATATCCACTAAGATTAGGAATGAGGAAAGGATACTATCTCCACTATTACTGAACATTGTTTTGGAATTATTAGCCAATGCAGCTGAATGAAAGAAAGTGATTAGAGACATAAGAATTGGTAGAGAATAAAAAATAATACTTAGCATTAAACTTTAAAAAGTTTCATGACCTACACAAAGAAAATTCTACCTAAAAGTAAGCTTGAACAAATACATAACTTTTCCTTGAATAGAATGTCTCAATATCATCAAAATATCAAGCCTACCTAATTAATTTACAAACTCAATGTGATCCCCATAAAAATACCAACAATCTTTTTAGTAGAGAGCTAGACAAGTTTATACTAAAGTTTATGTGGAAAAATAGATGTGCAGAATGTATAAGAAAACACTGCAAATAAAAGCTATGATTAGGCATTAGCCCATTTAGATATTAAAACATTCTACAGTAAAGTCACAGTAATTAAAACAGCCTGGTATTGGTGCATGAATAGTTAGCTAGATCAACAAAATGGAACAGAAAATCCAGAAATAAACAACTACATATAGAAATCTAATATATGGTAGATGTGGTACCTCATATCACTGGGGCAACAATTAAACTTTTTAATAAATGGTGTTGGAGCAAGTAGATAAAAATAGATGTCTTTTTCACATAATATGTAAGAATCAACTCCAAGTGGATAAAGCATCTAAACATAAAAAATGAAAACTATGCAAGTAGAAAAAATGTGGGTGAGTGTCTTTACAATTTGTGCATATTAAAAGGCATTCTGAAACTAAAAATCCAAATTCAATAAAAAATGATAAGTTTGACTTAAATTTTTGTGGCCAGTTTTTCTTTAGCATAATGCTTTTAAGATTCTTTCCTTGATGTTACATGTATTAGCAATTTATTTCTTTTTATTTTTGAGAAAAAGTCATTGTATGAATGCATGATAATTTATTTATTCATTCATCAGTTGATGGACATTTTGGTTGTTTCCAGTTTTCTATTATTACATTGAGTTAAGCGACTACGAACATTCAAATAATGGTGTTTCAGTGGTCATATGGTACATTTTTCCTGGGTAAGGACTTAGAAGTGGAATTGCTGAGTCATATAAAAAGGGTATATTTAACTTCGTAAGAAACTATAAAATTGTTTAGTAAAGTTGCTATACCATTTGTATTCCCACCAGCAATGTTTGAGAGTCCAAGTTGCATTCCTGTTAGCACTCATCAATCTTTTAGATTTTAGCTATTCTAGAGGGTGAGTGGTAGTTTCTCAATGACATTTTAATATTTATCTAGTGAATAAAGATGTGCATCTTTTAATGTATTGGCCTTTAATAAGTATATTTTTGGTAAAGTATTTGTGATAATCTTTTGTCCATTTTTAGTAATTTTGTCTTCTTATTGAATTGTAAGAATTCCTTAAATATTTTGGATAAGAGTCCTTTATTGGTATGTGTATTGAAGTATATTTTTCAGTTTGTGGTCTGCCCTTTTATTTTTGTAACAGTGTATTTTAAGTGAAGACATTTTAAATTTTAATGAAGTCAGTTGTATCCATTCTTTAAATTTTGCTTTTTATGTCTTATCTGAAAAGTCCATGCCTAACTCTAGGTCACACTGATTTTTCTCCAACATATTCTTCTAGAAGTTTTGTAGTTTTACCCTTTACACTTAGTTCTCTAATCCATTTAATGTTAGTATAAATTTTTATATAGGAAAGAATCAAGATACATATTTGTCATATGAATATCCATTTGTTCTACCATGGGAGAGGACTATCCTTTCCCCAAATGAGTAAATAGACACCTCTGTTGGAAATCAATTGACCATGAATATGTGGATCTATTTCTGGACTCTACTTTTATTATTTTTTTTATATTTTATTATTATTAAATGTCTTATTTGTAAACAATTTAAAATATATAGAAATATAAAATATATAGAAAAATTGCAAGAATAATTAAAATAACATCCATATACCTTTTATTTTACTGTAAAAATATTGTTCCATTTGCACTCTCTTCATATGTATTTCCTTTTACAACTATGTATGTATATATAAATATCTTTGTTTGAACCATTTGAAAGTAAGTTCATTGAATACATCATGATCCTTTATCCCTAAATACTTCATTGTCTATTCCTAAGAATATTATTTTACATAACCAAGAAATAATAGCCATTGTCTACAATTGCTACCTTTGTGATAACACAGTGTTTTCTTTTTTTGCCTTTACAGTTACCTAGTTTAAAACTTTATACCTAGTTATCAATCCTTTACATTAAATTTTGTTAAATATTTAAATGTATTAAACATTTTCTCATTGAAGTGGGAAAGCAGTGTAACTTGCTATCCATGAAAAATTACTTTAATCATAGGATGAAAAACTTTAAAAAGTTGTGAATTTCAGCTTGACATTGTCATCTCATGAAATTTCTGAGCTTCCACTTTTTGTAAAAAATTAACGAATGCTAACAAAGTATTACAGATAGACCTGCAATGACCTGAGATGTGTTTGTGTATATCTAAGGTTATAAATACAAACCTTTGGGGTACACTTAAAGCAGAAACACCTGTAAACAATTAAAAATGTTAGTTAAATAAATATATTTTTAACAATGCAAAATACATAAACTTTCATTCTGACAACTTTGCTTCCTTGAAAATATACTATGAAAATATTCATCAAGGGCACAATGTCTGCAGATGTTCTTAGCAGCGTTGTTCTTACAGTGAATATTTTGGAACAGCCTAATGTTTTTCAATAGAAAATTAGATAAATGAATTACCAAAATTTATAATATTGCACTGTGTTCTGTTAAAAAAGCACAAGCTAGATCTGTGTGTATTCACATATTATTTAATAAAAAAAGAAAATCTATTATTTAATGAAAAACATATTAATTAATGAAAAAATAAAATCTAAGCAAAAAAGTAAATAATGAGGCCATTGCTCTGGTGGAAAAATGTGTTTGTGTGCTTTATGATACATGCACATAAAAATAAGACTGAATAGATACTATCAAATCAAGAATAGTTACCTCTATGAAGTGCAATAGAGGTGGAATTTCACTTAAAACTTTGCATATCCCTTTATTAGTTAAAATTTTTTATAAATGTGCTACTTTTAGAATTTAAATAAGTCAGAAAGATAAATATCATATGATTTCACTTATGTGCGGAATCTAAGGAACAAAAAGAACAAATTAATCAAAAACAGACTCACAAATATAATGGACAATTTGGTGTTGGACAGAGGAGAGATTGGTTGGGGGGCTGGGAGAATGTGGTAGAGGGTTAAAGAAGTACAAATCAGTAGTTGAAAGATAGTCACAGGAATGGGGAGCACGGCATAGGGAATGTAGTTAGCACTAATATATTGGCTAGGCAGTTTATATACTCTAGTTGCCTTTTATTCTAGATGTTTCCCCTTATTTGCCTTAAACAAACTGTTGAGATAACATTTCAGTTGATTTAGATACATGAATCAAAATCAGTCTCCTAAAATGGATGCTGTGATGCCGTGCAAGCATCACAGTGGAAGCATAAATCACCAAGTGAACTGTTCTAATCCAATTATTCCTTTACCAAAATCATAGCAGGAGTCTTCTATCATCCTGTATGCATGTAGTATTGTTATGTTTCAAAGCAGGAACCTGCGACCATGGTCTTCTTGCTTAGCTCATAGAACTGTCTGAAGAACCTACCTGAGAACACAGAACTCAGACAAGGCCAGGTACTAAGTTTTACAACTGCCTGAGCCAAAAGATTTTTTTTTAAAAAAGAAAGAATTAAGGTTATAGAACCAGTGGCTTCACAGCTCTCTGAGATCAATACATACACACAAACACAACAAAACGCATCCATACACAACCTTCCTGCTATCTTCGAAATTCCTGAACTGAGAGGAAAACAAAAGTGTTATGTATGAAGCACTAAGTGCTAGGCTAGCCTCTATGCTAAAAAAATATACATATCTCATTTCATTGTCAAATAACCCCATAAAAAAGTATTTTTGTTATTCTCATTTTACAGATGAGTCTCATAGACGCTAAGCACTTTGAATAAATTTAGATAGCTTCTAAGAGGAAGAGTTTGAATTTGAACATAACCTACCTAAATATCAAGGCCCAAACTCTGAACCACCGAGCTATCTCTGCGGGGTGGTTAAGAGAGAGCATTCTGGTGACAGCATTCTGTTCAAAATGAATGATTAAATGACAGTGTAGATATAAAACTGGGAATATGTAAAGTGTAGTGGGTGAGAAGAGTAGTAAAAAGGTGGAATATGATGCTATTGTAAATAAAAATCATATCAAGTTTTATTTGGTTTAATCCTGTGTAAAACTTACCTAATTAAATCTAAAGGTTGCTCCTTGTAAAAATAGGAAAACCGAGCCCAATTCTGGCAAAGCGTGTACCTTTCATTGACAGGATTAGGAGGTTCTGATGGCTTCCAATACTGGCCCTATGTGAATTACAAAGAAAAAGACAAGGGCAAAGTAAACCAACATTGCGTTTATAAGATTAGTGAATGAGGGGAATGTTCTTTTACTTTTAGACTTAGATTTTCATATTCCACTGATGTGAAATTATGCACTAAAATCTATAAAGAGCTATAATAATAGTGATTTATTTATTAAATATTCACACCCAATTATTTATAAATGCAGGTTAAAGTTTGAGACTTTGGCTTTCTTCAAGTTGTTCCTTTTTACCTGGAATGCTCTTTCTTCTCTACTCAAATTGAATATAAAATTCACAGTTCAGTAATTCATATAATTGTATAATTTGCTGGGACTTTAGCAACTGGCTAACACTTTTATTGTACAGATTGAAAACTTAAATCCCAAGTGAAGTTAAATGAATGATCCAAAGTCACAATGCTATGACAGGACTCTCCTCCAGGGAATCTGTTTTGTCCTCACTGAAATATCCATTTCCCAAAGAACTTAAAATATATGCAATAAACTTTGGCCCTTAAGAGCCTTAGCATTATTTCATGTATAAGTTCTTTCCCACTATTAAGTACTAAGTAGCTTTATTAATGTCCTAGCAGAGTATTGACTACACAGAGCTGCTCAATACTTTCTTTTTTAACTGTTTACCTAGACAAGTGAACTGCTGATGACAACACTGAATAAATACCCAATTTAAAATTAAGCACATATGAAAATCTCTATTTGATAAAGTATAGGATTTTAAATCCTCCAGATTCCAACAGTTTTCCTCTTCTGTAGTTAGTCCTATTGAATCTTGAGAAATAAAATAGAAAAAAAAAATCAAGGAAAAAAAAAGAAAAAGAGCAGCCTATATTTGTTTATCTGGAAAAAATGATTCTTTAAAGTACATAAGGGAAAATCTAGTACCTAAACTTGAATTCAGGAGAAAAAGTAAAATTATAGGTATCTGTAACAACTGCTCACTAACACTGATTCTAGCAAGCACGGAGGACTCTACTGGAAGGCCAGATGTACAGATTAAAATTTCTGGTGATTGAAGATATTGGCGTTTTTAGGTTGGCTTTATAACCTGGTACCAGTAAGAAGAGAATTAATGTCCTAAAAACAAACAACCCTCAACATCTTGAAAGAAATGGAACAAGCTCTTTTGTGAAGAAAGGTTGACAAAGAATGAAGTGTTTATTAACCCACTACAGATCTACTTTATCAAATGGCCATGACATTTTTTAAATTCATAATCTCCTAGAAATTCTTTTTCCAGGAATAAAAATATGGGGGAGGAGGAAAGAATACGGGTTGGGAGGAATGATTTCTCTAAGACTTAAATTAATCTGATTTGATACTCCTGTTGAAATTTGCAATTCACTCTGAAAAATTCTGCTATATCCTTATAGGAAACATATCAAACATAATCAACTAACCAGTATTGAACTGACTAGAGTGAATCACCATACTGTTGAATAAATATTGACAGCAGAAAGCTGGTACAATAGTTTAAATCCTGGAAAAGAGTTTGGCTTTGGGCTTTTGAAAACTATTACAGCAACACTACCTTCAAAATAATGGGCAATGATTTAGATCCCACTTGTTTAAATGGAAATACTTGATTCTTCTATATTCCTAAGGAATGTGCTTCTCAAAAAGAGAGCACATCATCAAAAATCTTTCATAAGTATGGAAGAATAAAATAGAAATAAAAGTAACAAAAGTTCCAAGGTTAGATCTTAGTTTATGTATGTTCAGCCACATGATATCTACTGTGAATGGGTGCTGATATTTCAACACTGAATATCCAAAGGAAAGGTTTCCCTCAGAAACTCCCAGAAACTAGGCTATCAAGCTTTCAGGTTTGGTTAAATGGGTGCATCACTCAAAATGTCATTTGTTTGTTAAACTTATAAAGCTTAATAGTTTTGTACAATAATCCACCAGCCTCAAAGAATCATTCTTTTAAATCTCAGTTATTTGACTCTTTCTTAGGACTGAAGTCATTAGCTTATTTTGCAGTTGTACACGTGCATTATTTCCCAGAAATTCCTAGTCTGTGAGCTTGGATTCCTGGTTATGTTCCAAAAATACCTAACAGAATGCTTTACATATAATTAAAACCAACTATGCCTTTAATGAATGAAAGCATGAATGCATTTAATGCATGCATGCAATTTAAGTCCTTTATAGCAGGAGTCCCTAACCCCCAGGCAGCAGACTGGTACTGGTCTGTGGCCTGTTAGGAGCAAGGCTGCACAGCAGGTGAGCTAAGATTCAGCTAAATACAGCTGCTGCTCCACAGCGCTAGCATCACCAACTTAGCTCCATCTCAGATCTTCAGACATTAAATTCTCTTAGGAGAACTGGTCCCTGGTGCCTAAAAGGTTAGGGACCACTGCTTTATAGCTTCAAAACTATATAAATGAGAAAAGATCTAATGAATTCAGATAAAAATTTCTAAATATTATGTTCTAAATATTTTTAATATAACTGTTATTCTCAATATGGGTCCTACAGAAAAGTCATATGCAAATGTAATAATTTTTTTCAAAATAAACTTCCACTGAAATCTCAATGTGAAGAAGTATTAACTACGTGTTTCAGCACAGTTGGTAAACTCTCAGCTTGGAACTAGGGAGTTTTGGGGAATTTCCCAAACATATAAGAGAATTAAGCAACTTTTAATGAAAGAGGAAGCAAATGGAAACTTCTCTCTCCCAACAAGGCAACCTTTGAACTTGGGAGAGGAAAAAGAGCTCAATATTTCAAAACCAAGCTTATACTTACATCATGGAGTGGATAGGCAGATGAATAAGTGTGAGAATTTAGCAGTCTTTCAATCCCAAACCTTTTCTTCCCGTCTTCTGTGCTAAAGGGACACCGTGAAAGTATATAATAAACCTACAAATTGAGCATAAAGAGACGTGCATTTCAAAACTTAATGCTTTCCATACTTTTTTCAATCGCAGTTCAACAATGTCCACTTGGAATGATTATATTAGGAACATTCCCTTCATTGTTTGGGGTAAGATCTGGAGAGGGTAGGGCTATGTGGAGTTCGCAGGTATTTCAGCTCCTGGGTATGAGAGCTCCACATTCCCTTGGGGAGAGGGGAGAATGAATCATAACTTATTTTGTTTCTGCCCCAAGCTTCTCTGGGGTCTCTTGTGCCAGAATTCCTACTATAATCAAGGCTCAAGTTGGAATCTAATATCACTGCTATTAACAGTTCAATTAGGGGAACATGGGATAGAACTGATACTTGGGCAAGTTATTAACTCAACATTATCATATATACAACTATTTTGTAATCACTGACATCTTAGTATCAGTTTTCTCCTCCATAAAATTTGGGCTTGGTGTCCTCAGCTCTTGTATTTCTGTCAATTCAATCTTACCTCCCTTTTGTGTTCCAGAAACTTAGCAGAATTTCTGCTTTTCTGATTGCTGAATTTAGTCTTTTTAGCACTTTTTTTAGATGTATTTCCCTTCACTCCCTTTTTTTATATTTCATCATTTAAGGAACTGTTGATTAAAATGGTTGTTGTCCTTGAATGACCATTATCTAATTTGGTTATTCATTTTACAGGCAAGCTTAATATTCTGACGTGGTAAATAAATCATAATTTATGTAAGGTTGTTTTTATTTTTATAAACAATGTGATAAATATTAACTATTCTATATACTTTGAATTATTTCCTTAAGAAAGAGTCACCAAAATAGGAACTCTGTCTTGTGATGTTAACAAAGTGGAACATTTTACTTTACCAGATATTAAGATTTATTATAAAACTATGGTAATAAATACAGCATGGTATCGTCAAGTCAAAACAAATCCAGATGTAGGAAAGAAATTATTCTATTCAAAAAGATTATTGTAAGAGAGTGAAGGAGACTATTGCAATAGAGGGATCTGCAAACATCTGCAAAGTTGGGCAAAAAAGAGCTTTTCTTTCACAGAGAGAAAAAAGTCAAGTTCAGGAAATGTCTTTTTTTGTATCCTACAAGCCAATGTTGGCTCAGGTTGAGAATTAAGTCCAACTCTAGGGTCCCGTGGGGAAAAAGTTTAATTAAAGTTTGATTGATTCAGCTAACAAGTACTCTGTTTTTATGAGTGGAGACAAATAATTTTGGCAAAATATTTATAAAACAAAGAATGGAAAGGTGGAAGGCCTGAGTCTGACCCTTATAACTATACAGTAGTAAGTGAAGAGAAATTGTAAGGGTAACTATAGATGTAGAAGAACTAAAATTTCTCTGATGCTAAAAGAGAATGAGACTTTCTTTGACTCCCTTTTCTTAGAGCATTTCCTATAGAGTGACTGTAATTATCAATTCTTTCTCTATGCCTTTGAGGTGTACATAAGTTTTTTTAAATGCTAAATAAACCTCTTGCCAGTTTTATAACCCAGGAGTGCTTTTAAGTTTTTTAGGAGTTGTCTCTTTGTAAAGTTAACATTGAGAAAGAAAGCATTCCTATCTTCCTGTCTCTATGTTGAGTGTAGACTGGGTGCCTGGCTCCAAGTTGTAACTTTCTGCTGAACCCAGGCTATGAGAAGATTTATTTTTTATTGTTTTGGATAAAGACAATTAACTCAAATGAACAAGTTGAGTTACAATTACAAGGTGAATTTAGGATGAACTATGTGGCAAAACGTGCTGCCAAGTCAGACTGGGGGTAGAGGTTATCTATGAATATGCTAAGTCACATAGGGAAGGGTGATTCTTTACAGTAATCAGTTTCTCAGAATGAGAAGAATGAGAGATTTCTTTAACTATCCCTGTTTTCCAGGACTAGAGAACCCAGGTAAAGTTCAATATTGGTAGTACTGACCCAAAAAATAGACAAAGAGATCAAAGCAGCAGGACCAAGCCCAGTAGTAGTTCCATGAGTATACAGATACTTAAATTATGATAAAGGTAGAACTGTAATACGGTATAAAAAATTATTGAATGTTTTCAATAATTGGTGCAAGTTGAATGACTATACATATGGAGAAAATACGGCCACCATCTCAAACCATGCACAAAAATTAATACCAGGTGTATAGCAGTTCTTAGTGTGAAAAGCAAAATAATACAACTCCTAGAGGATACTATATAAAATTAACTTCATGATCTTGTTGGTAGTTAAACTTTAGGAGCATTGTTCATAAAATAAAGGCTTGAGAAAGTGAACTACATTAGAATTAAAAACATGTTTATCAAAAGAAACCATTAAAGAAAAAAAAATAAAAGCATAAAGTAGGAAAAGATCAGTAAAATATATAATGAATAAAGGACTCATATAAAAAATAATAAACGGTTCTTACCAAACCAGAGACCTAATTGAAAAGTGGAAAAGAGACAACAGATACTTCATAAAGTGCATAATAAACACCCAATAAACATATATAAGATGAATCTCTTATGTCAGAGAAATGCAAATTAAAGTCATAATAACACACACAAAAAAATTTCCACATGCAGCAACACAAATGAATAGCTCATACAGAGCTAAATTAATCACCCAAATAAATGTTGAACCAAAGAAGCCAGACTCAAAGAAATATATGCTACATGATTCCATTTTGAAAAAACTGAAAAACAGGCTAAATTAACCTCTGCTGTGAGAAGTTAGAGTCAACCTCTGCTGAGGAGGATGAGAACAGTTATTGAGGGGAGGCACTAAGGCTCCTGCAGCATTTGGAAGTTTTTCTCTTTCCATCTGTCTGGTGGTTACATGACTATGTGTTTTGTGATAATTTAGGGGTATACTTATGACCTGTGGCCCTTTCTCTATTTATGTTGCTAGACTCTAAATTAGTACATCTTTTGTAAAGCATGATGGTGTAATATATATATGCAAAATTTTAAATGTGCATGTCTTTAGATGCAGAAATTTTGTATGTGGTATCCATTTTGCTGAAAAATTTACATATATGTTGAAATATGTAAACACCAGATTGTAAATGGCAGAATTCTTCGTAAAATCAGAGAAGTTAGAAACAAATTCAATAGCTGTTTTATTAAACATTTATATTACATTTAACAAAACATTATATCATATCTATATAAGATGTTATAAGATATATATCGTGAGGCACATATGTAATGATAGTTGTACAGATGTTTTGAAAGTATGAAATTCTATACCAATGTAAGATGCTCTTGTAATACTGTTTGATTCGCATATACATAGACTATACTGTTCTGAGCGAGGTTAGGAAGGACTTTTCTATGTTAATCTCCCAAATAACTTCCTCAATAGAGCAAGAATAAAATTGTTCCACCATAAAGGAGAAATTATTGTTTTAATGCTGAATTAACCTAAGATATTGATACTCTTTACAAAGAACAAGTAAAACTAAATGAATATTGTCATTTATATTCCTGATCAAATTCCTAATTTAGTTTGCAGTGTCTCATGTATATTCTTTCATTTGATTCTCTCAATAATGCCAGTGTTATCATTATCTCTATTTTAAGAGAGATTATTTTATTTAGAAAGTAGCGGAGTTATAACTTGAAACCATGCTTTCTGATTTCATGTCATGTGCTCTTTACTCCCTTACTGTCTGCCTCTTAGGTTTTTTTTTTTTAACCTGGTAAGAAAAAGAAGACAATTTTTAGTTTGTGGATTCACGTTACATTTTGTTTGATATTCCTGTCAGGGAATTTTTAAAAATAGATGTAGGTGCTAGGAAAAAAAAAAAAGATTATTTCAAAATCCTTCTAAGACACTTAACAGTACTGAACCTAAGAGGAATAAAGTCTCTAGTTGCTCAAGAAAAAAAATTAAAATCAAGGGAAGGAACTTGCAATCGTTAGAGAGCCCTGGTAATTACATTAATAGGCAATGGATAGAACAGATAAGAGCAACAAATAGCCTGATTTTTTCCCTCTAAAATCAGATCAATATTGAGCACTTAGCATGGTCTAGAAATTTTTCAAAGATTTCCGCACCTTAATTATTTAATTCTCAGGGTAACTTTTTGGTAGATATTATCCCTTTTTTAAAATTAAAATTATTGGGGTGACATTGGTTAATAGAATCAAACAGGTTTCTTTTCATGTGTACAAGTCAATCGTGTTTCACCACCTGAAGTTAAATATCCTTCTGCTGCCCAAAAACTTGAAAACATTTATCCGCAAAGATATATGCACCATGATGTTCAGAGCAGCATTGTTCACAGGGGCCAACATATGGGAACTACCAAAGTGTCCATCAATAGATGATTGGATAAAGAAGATGTAGTACATACAGACAATGGACTATTACTCAGCTTTAAGAAAAGATATTATTCCTATCGTAACATGAAGAAACTACAGCACAGAAACTGATTCTTTGAGAGAGAGGTTTTAATGGTAAACTTAAAGATCCTAGGACTATAAGTGGAGAGGAAATATTATTATTCAAAAGACTGGTTTTAAATGAAAAGAAAAAGCTCTGAGGTTTCTCAAATGATATCTACATATAAGGAAATTAAAACACCCCATTTCCATTTGGAATGACCAGTAGTACTCCCACTATTCACTGAATTTAAATATATATTTTAGAAACCTCTAAGATCATAAAGCCATTGTACAAAACTCATAAAATCAAAGCCCTGTATTTCAATTATATTGCTTTTCTCAGTATTGCACAATGCTTCTTTCTTCACTATTTCTACAATGTCAACCATTCATTTTTAAACAAGTTTCAAAAGTAAGGAGGTTAATAGGTTTAAGTGGTCCAAGTGGACCTTCAAAGCTGCCCAATACCACTAAATAAATTATCAAAATTTACACAGAAACACCTTGCAGACATGGTATTGTACATACACATGTATAAAAGCACACACACAAACAAACATCCCTTACTTGAAGGGATATGCCCAAAGTTCTTCACTACCTACAATTCTGTTTCTTGATGAGGATGGAAAGAAGCTTGACTTGTCATCAATGAGGAAGAGTTCCTGGCGATGTCTGGTGAATTGGGCAGTGAAATATTCAGGATGAGGATGCTTCACATTCCTTGGAAGCTTCAGAGGCCCAAGTATATAGCTAAAGGGGATTGTCTCAGGTCTGGGAATATCACTCTCCTTAATAGGCATTTTGATTCCCAACACTTCAGCATAAGTAGCTAATACCTCCCAAGGGGCATGAATCTTGACAAAATAAGTTTTTCCATCTTCAGAGTTCTGTATAAAAAGGAGGCAAAACAACAGAAAGCTTACTGATCTGTTTGTTACTGAATTAAAGAAACAAAATTGTATAAAACTGCAAACAAAGATGTCACAACACTTTCAATTTATTGAAAAATTTCAGCGAAACTTTTAGAAGAGCAAATGCTCAACAGATATATACTGTATATTATATTTACAGATACATGTATATATGTTTTATATATCTGTATGAGAGAGACACACAGAAAGACATACAGAGAGAGACAAAGATACAGAGAGAGAGAGAGAGAGAGAGAGAGAGAGAGAGAGAGAGAGACGGAAAGAAGGTAAGAGATAATATATTTAAAAATAAATTTCAGAGGCAATGTACAAGAGCCTGAAATTCACAGATACATACATTCTTCTGGGAAAACTTTTAAGTGTTTAGTTACTAGCTATGCGCTCAGAATTGTTGGTAAGGTACATGAGGGATACAAAGTATAAGATGCACTCACTCTTTTTACCCAGCTTCTACACCTAGAGGAAGAACTTTAGATGATATGGGTTCATTAAACAGGAGAATAATTATGTTATAGATTGTGTAGCATAATGCATACTTATTAATTCAGTAAAAATAGAAATAAGAACCAGAGAATATTAATTTAACTAAAGAGTATTAGAATTTCATGGACAAACTAGGATCTAAAATAGGTCTTTATAAACAATTCTGAAGGAAATTCTAGAAAACTAGTAAATGGCAGTAGGTTAAAAAAAAAAAAAGAACTTGGCATATTCATAAGGAGAAAAATTACCTTAGCTTAAATAGCAATTGCACTACAAAATAGCCAGGTTAACTAGTTAGGGTGCCAGATTACAGGCAGCCTTCAAAATGAGAGAGATATAAAACAAATGCCATGTGTTCACTTTCCTTGTATACTGAATAGAATTATTTATATTTATTTTTAAAGTATTCCATTCATCATTTTGTGTCTCTGTGTGTGTGTGTGTGTGTGTGTGTGTGTGTGTGTGTGTGTGTGTGTGTGTGTGTTTTAGGTAAGGCAACCCTTGGTTGACCTCACAACTTGCAAAATCCTTGTCAGTTTACAATCCCTTATTTTTTAATTTTTTACGCCTACAGCACTTGGTCTTCCTAGGTGGTCTCCCATCCAAGTACTAAACCCTGGTTAGCTTCTGAGATCAGAAGGGATTAGATGGCATGGCCATAGACTCATCCTCTTACATTTAAAGCAAAGACTAACTTATCTGAAAAACCATGGGCATTATCATTCCCAGTGTTCATATCTGTAGTCAAAAAACCTATTGTATTGCTCCCAAACACAAAGTTTATCCAGTCAAGAGCCAGAATAGGAGAAAACAACACTTAAAACACCAAGATTCTGATATAAATTAACAACTACTTTTACCGTTTTGTCTTCAATTTCCAACTCAAGACCTGTTTTTCTAAGATTTTCTTCAAATTCTTTTCTTCTTTCCTATGGACAAACAAATCAATAGAATTAAATAGAACACTGTTATTTACACAATGATAGACTTGCGACACAATGACTATGCCTCCAGATGATCCTCTGCCCTGCTCATGGTTGCATATAAAAGTATTTATTATGCCCATCTTCATTCCATGTACTGCTTTCAAGTGGACTATAATTCACAATATAACTATAAAAATCCAATATATCTTGGAATAATCTCCAGGAAATGTGCAAGATCTCTGTCAGAAAAAAACTACTAAATAACATTTTAAAACTTGATAAACAGAGACATATCATGCTCCTTCTTAGTTGGGAAAACACAGTATTTCAAAAATATCAGTACTCTTCAAATAAATGATATATTTAATGCAATTTTAAGTCAAAATACCATCATGACTCTTTAATCTTAAAAAATAGAATAGCTTCCCTCAGAAAAAAATTAAATTAAATTAAATGTAAATAATCATTACTCATGGGATCCAAAACAATATATTGATTGTCAGAAATCTTTTAATTTTAATTATGATTTGTGTGAAAAATTTCATAATAACTGAAATTTTTAAAAGGCTTCATTAGGATAAGATGGTCATCTTCTAACTTTACAAAAAATTAAAGATCATTTTTTCTCCACTTCCAATGTTTACTACATATGAGAACATATCTATGATAGTGGTGCAAGTTCTCCTTTCTCAGCTACCCTTTCATAATAGCCCTTCTCCTATGTTACCAAAGTAAGCTGCATAGGAAACCAGGAAAAGGGGAGAGGGACATTAAAACTATCATATCAGTACTGAAAAATTGCGTAACTTTTCTCATTGTAGTAACAAAAATGTTTTTGTAACTTAGATAGTTGTCAATTCTGAGTTCAACAAAATTAAAGGCAGGGCTAATAGGATTGTTAATTTACAGACCATTAAACATTACTTTTATGATGAATCACTTCTCAATTTGTATAATTGAGGAGTTCAAAAAAAGATTACAACTGCTAAAACAATATTCTATTCCAATCTACTTATTTATCTGAAAAAGCTTTATTTACACTAACATATATGAAAACAAAACAGCAATTACGTACTCACACAATTGTAAAAAAACTCAAAATGAAAAAGCGTAAGGCTTAGACTGTTAAAGAAACTAAAAACATTTCAATGTAAATACAGATATTCAATGTAAATACATATATTAGTAGGAACATGTGACTGAACAAAAATAAATAACTATCAAAGATAAAACATTTACATTAGGAAAAATTTACGTGGGGAAAGTAGAAAAAATTTTAGGTGAAGGAGAAAAATAAATGATATAAAATTTCAAGTGTTAAAAAGGGTTTCTTCACATAATTTATTTTTAAATGGATGATGATGGGTGTTGAATTTCCATGGCATTTACTTTCTATGGATATATGCTAAAAAGTGATTTAACTGGACCATTTACAATGAAGTATAAGTTATATGCTTTGCTGTTAAAATGTGTGATGAATGATAATAGATGAGGAAGACTTTTAGAGGGATCAGGCTTTTGGGGCAAGTTCAATAATTCATTTTAGACCTGCCAGTTCTGAGATGTCTATGAGATTTCCAAGTGAAAATGCAGAATAGTCATAAGGGAAAGAAGTACACAGACTGGAAAGGTAAACTTTGGGATTAGTACCCACAGGGTTTTAAACCTGTGAGACAAGATGTATCATCAAAGAAATCAATGCAGGTTGAGAAAAGAAGCGGATTAGGAACTGGGCCCTAACGCATGACAATAGTAAGGGAAAAGAAAGAAGAAAAGATTGAGAAAGAGCAACTAGTGAAATAAGAGAAAAACTAAGAGAATGTGGGGTCCTGCAGACCAAGGGAAGACACACAAGATACAGAAGAGAATGATAAACTGTAGCAAATGTTGCTTATAATAGTTCAAGTAAGATGAGGGCTGTGACTTAATCACTGATTTATTTATATGAATATCAGCAGAGTGGTTGAGATAGAGCCCTGATAAAAATGGTTTTAAGAGAAAACTGACCAAAAGGAATTTGAGAAATGAATAGTAGCTGGCAGGGAAACTGAATAAGAGAAGGTTTTTGTTCATTTTTTTTTTTAATATGGAAGAATTAACAGTTCATTTGTTTGTTCAAAGAAATGGTCCAGTAAAAAACAACACACAATATAATTTAGTAGAGAGAGGAAAGACTTGTAGGAGCAATATTCCAAGGCAGATATACAGAAAAGAGTTAATAGTCTTGAAACTGCTATCCTTAGAAAGCGAGATTGGCACTGGTGTCTGGGAACCTCGTTTTCTGGAGGGTTCCTACCATTCTCAGAAATGACAAAAGTCACTCACTTTATCTTAACTGTATAAACAACGTAGTTTATGTTAAACAATGAGGATATATTCCTAGAAACATACAATCATCCAAGACCAAGTCAAGAAGAAACAGAAGATCTAAACCGAATGATTACTGCCAATAAAATTGAATCAGTAATCAAAAAACTTCCAAAAATAACAAAAGGCCTGTACTGGATTGCTTCATTGGAATTTACCTAATATTCAAAGAAGAATTAACATCTATATTCTTTTCAAACTATTCCAAAAAATTCAAGAGGAAGAAATGCTTCTGATTTCTTTCTCCGAAGACATTACCTTGATTCTAAAACCAAAGACAATACAAAAAAAAAAAACAAAAAAAACAAAAAACAAAAAACACCTATACCTATAGGTCAAAATCTCTGATGAATACTAAAGCAAAAATCCTCAAGGAAATATTAGCAAACCAAACTCAGCAATACATTAAATATATTATACAAAATAATCAAGTGGTATTTATTCCTGGGATGCAAGGTTGGTTTAATATCTGCAAAACAATTAATGTGATACACTACATTAACAAACTGAAACATTAAAATCATATAAGCATATCAATAGATGCAAAAAAGCATTTGACAAAATGTAGCATCCATTTATGATTAAAAAAACCTCTCAGCCAAGTGGAAACAGAGGTTACATACTTCAATAATAAAGTCCATATGACAAATCTACAGCTAACATTATACACAGTGGTGAAAAGCTAAAAATGTTTTTCCTTAAGATCAGGAACAAGATAAAGATGCCTACTTTCACCACTTCTATTCAATGTAGTATTAGAAGTCCTAGCTAAAGCAATCAGACAAAAGAAATAAAAGGCATCCCAATTGAAAAAACAGAAGTAAAACAGTCAATATTTGCAGATGATGTAATGCTAGAGAGAATCCTAAAGATTCCACCAAAAAACTGTTAGAATTGTTCAATAAATTCAATAAAGTAGAAAAATTAATATTCAGACGTTAGTTGCATTTTTATACACCGATGATGAACTATTGGATAGATAAATTAAGAAAACAATCCCACTTACAAGTGTATCAAAAACAATAAAATACCTAGGAATCAAATGAATCAAGGAGCTAAAAGGTCTGTTCTCAGAAAATTATGTCACTGAAAAAAGAAATAAAAGAAGGTTCAAATAAACGGAAGCATATATTGTGTTCATGGGTATATTACCCATAGATTTCTATAGATTTAATGCAATCCCTATCAAAATACTAATGTTATTTTTCTGTGAACTAGAGAAAGTAATATAAAAACTTATATGGAACCATAAAAGATCCTGAATAGCTACAACAGTCTTGAGAAAGAACAAAGTCAGAAGTATCAAACTATACTACAAAGCTATAGTAATCAAAACAGCATAGTACTGGCATAAAAGCAGACACATAGATCAATGGAACAGAAAGAATAGAGAGCCCAGAAATAACTCCATGTCTATTAAGTCATTTAACATGATGAAGGAGACAAGAATATACAATGGTGTAAAGACAGTCTTTTCAACAAATGGTGTTGGGAAAACTGGACAGATACATGCACAAAAATGAAACTTGACCACTTTTTAATACCATATACAAGAATAAACTCAAAATGGATTAAAGATTTAAATGTAAGATCCAAAATGATAAAACTTCCAGAAGGAAACATTGGCAGTAAACTTTCTGATATTGCTATTGATAATTTTTTCTGATATATTTCCTTAGACAAAAGAATCAAAAGAAAAAATAAACAAATGATACTACATCAAACTAAAAAGGTTTTGCGCAGCAAAGGAAATCATCAACAAAATGAAATGACAATCTACTAAATGGGAGAATATATTTGCCTACAATACATCTGAAGAAAGTTAATATCCAAAATTTTTAAAGAACTCAACACCAATAAATAAAAAGATCCAGTTAAAAATGGGAAAAATACCTGAATAGATATTTCTCCAAAGAGGACATGTAGATGGCCAATAGACATATGAAAAGATGTTCAAGGTCACTAATCAGAGAAATGAAAATTAAAACCATAATGAAATATCACCTTAAACCTGTCAGATTGGCTATCATCAATAAATCAAAAATAAATAAATCAAAAAACAACAAATGTTGGCAGGGATGTGGAAAAAAGGAAACCCTCGTACATTGCTGGTGGGATTCCAAATTGGAAAACAGTTTGGGGTTCCTCATTAATTAAAAATAGCACTATCTTTTGACCCAGCAATTGCAATTCTGGGTATTTCTCCAAAGAAAACCAAAATACGAGTAAAGATCTATGCTCCACTATGTTCATAGCAGCGCAATTCACAATAGCCAGGATATGGAAGCCCATCAACAGACAATTGGATAAAGAGGTAGCACATATAAACAATAGAACATTACTTAGCTATTAAAAAAAATAAAATCTTACCATTTGCAAAGACATAGATAGACCTAGAGAGAATTATGCGGAGTGAAATAAGTCAGAAAAAGAGAAATACTATATTATTTCACTTATACACAGAATCTAAGTAACAAACGAAATGAACTAAATGAAAACAGACTCACAGCTACAGAGAATTGGTGACTGCCACAGGGGAGGGTGGTGAGGGGCTGGATGAAAAAGGTGAAAGGCTGAAGAGGTACCAATTAGTAGTTACACAATAGTCACGGGGATTTAGAGTACAGCATAGGGTATATAGACAATATTACTGTAATGGTTGTGTGTAATGACAAATGGGTACTATAGTAAATTGGGGGGATCACTTTATGAATTTTATAAATGTCTAACTTCTAAAATTCCAAATAAATAAATAAATGAATGAATGAATGAATGAATAAATAAAAATAAACATCTGACTTCCTTTGGGAACTATGAAACATTGGTGTGTGCTAGACAGAAGATGACAAGGTGATCAGCCCCCAGTAAAACACTAGGGCACTGAGTCCTTTATGATCTTCCCTAGTGGACAACACTTTACCTGTTACCAGGGAAATTAAATATGTTCTGTATGACCCCACTGAGAGAAAACTCTTGTAAGTTTATTCTTGGTGTCTTCTAGACTTTGCCCCATGTATCTTTTTCCCTATGCTGGTTTTGCTTTGCATTATTTCACTGCAATAAAACGCAGCCATTGAGTAGGACTATATGAGTGCCTCTAATAAATCACCAAACCTAGTGGTGGTCTTGGTGACTCCTGAATAGTAATAAAGTGATTACATTTGTTGACATGAGATTTAAGCTGGATAAGCAAAGGGAAGCCTTGGATATGGAGCAGCAGTAAAAATGTGGTTAAGATAATTGTATCTTATCAGGTCTTGGTACAGTTGAAGGAAGAAGGGTATTGGTCAGAAGGATTTGAGGGTTTGGTCAGACATACAGATGCCTGGAATGAGATTATAAAGAGTCACAGATTTTACTAATGACAAATTTTAGAGGAGTGAATGGCTGAGTTACAGACTATGAAAGTTACAAAAGGGAGTTCAAGGTACAGAGAGGTTAGGATGCCAAAATAATCATCTACATATGCATGGGATTACCAATCATTAAAAAAGAAATATTAGTGTAGAGAGTGACAGTGAAACAGGAACAAAAATGGAAGATCCAGGGACAGATTAAACAGCAACAATGCAGGGCAGTGACAACTCAGATGAGATTTAAAGCTCAGGAACTTCAGAGATAAGGGAGAGAACAAACTGTAATAAAAAAAAAAAGATATAAAAAGGGCAGGCATTTACTCATCTCCAGCAAAAGGCTGTGTAAGGAAAAATAACCACCACTTGAGAAGATTGTGTAAGGAAAGACTGAATAAGGAAAAATAACCACCACTTGAGAAGATTGCTGGGGAAGGCAAGGAACCTCAATGAGAGCCAGGTGTGAATGTAACATTCAGAGAAGAGATAGAAATTATGAAAGTGAGTAAATTTCGGAGGCCTGGTGGAAAAGTTTCCAGGGAAAAAGTGGAAGAAAGGAATAAAATTAGTACGTAAAGGGTCTTATGGGGATAATATCTATAGCTTTTTATTTTTATTTTATGTGACATTTATTTCTTATGTATGTGATTAAATATGTGTATATGCTTACACATATGAATTAATATGTTAATTCATTATCTGAAATATCTAATATTTATCCAGCATTAATTATGTTCCAACTACTGTTCCAGGCATTTGGGTATACAGCAATGAACAAGATAAAGTCCTTGGTCTTATGAACTTAATTTATGGTGTTTGACACAGTAAACAAGTATAAAAATAAATAGGTTCAGAAAGTGACATGTGATAATGAAAAGATAGAGTTTAAGGTAAAAGCTATTTCAGATAGAGTGGATTAATGAAAATTGATATAAAAATTGCATATAAAAGATACATATTATATTTAGATATATAACTCAAATTTTAGAGGTCACATTTAATATTTAATATAAAAATGTTAAAATATATAAAAAAATACATCAGTATCTTGGAAGAAGAAAGTTAGTGTCCGAAATGTCCAAAAAATAAAACTGATTTCACACATTCATTCTTAGGCTGCCTGTTTTGTAGTTGCCTCATTCAGTTTCAGCTTTCAGTAACACTTCAGAAGTCTTTGACTTTTACAACATAATTCAACGGGAACATCACTGTTAAACTACAGAATGTGCTCCTTTTTATTATTCCCAATCTCACGTAAGTACTTACCGCCTTTACGTCTGTGTCTTTCTTTATTTCATCAACATAGGAAAGCACAAAATCGATTTGCCTAATTCCATCTCGAAAGAAGATAGAATCTTTGCTTTGTTTATCTTTTCTAAACTGCAGGAGACATAAATGACATGAGTTTAAATTATAGTTTTATTTTCAAATGGCAAAAACCTAATAAGGATTAGCTAAAATTTGGTCACCAACTAATTTTTTTCAGTTCTGAAATGACAGGTGAAGACAAATAACCAGAGTTTTCATTAACGGAAAATTATGCTCATTTTATAAAATAAAATTCCATAAAGGATATATATACATTAAATAATAGACTCAAGATTATAGTTTTACTTTCAAAGGGCAAAACATAGTAAGGATTAGCTAAAATTTGGTCACCAATTAATTTTTCTCAGTTCTGCAATAACAGGTGAAGACAAATAACCAGAGTTCTCATTAACAGAAAATTATGCTCATTTTAGAAAAAAAATTCCATAAATGATATATATATACATAAACATTAAATAATACTCAAGACAACTATTAACAACATGCACACACAGCAAAAATGATGCGATTATACCAAAATAGAAAATGGAATATGTATATATTGATCCCAAAATGCATATTCAGAGACTTGTTATCTTCATTAGATAACATGCCAATTAGTTAAAAAAAATAAATCATGGTAACACACTACTTTGGGGATATAATTATAGACCAATTAATGAATAGCACTTTAAAAAGTACACTTGTTATTAATGCTTATACCAAGATTTCATGAGATTGCCACTTACTAACTCAACTTTTGAAGGGTTAAAATAACATAAACGTGCAGTTAAAAATTAGGAAGCAGATAGCTTGCCACTGGCTTCACTACAAGTAATTTCTCATGCAAATCTCAACATTAATTTCTTAGGTGAGCCAAATCAATCCTTTGTTTAAATTTGTGTGATCAATTCTCTCATAATCAGACTTGCAAATTCAATGTTCACATGTTGTATGGGTCATTAGTTCCCTCCCTTTCAAAACTGCAAAAACATTAGAGAGTTTCAGAAAGAAGGAATTTCATGCTTGTATGATTTGGTCTTCTTCATAGTTCATATGTAATATATAATACTTAGTACTTGTAATTGCCTACATATAATACTTAGAACGATACAAATAGAGTATGCAGTATATGTCAGTGATCTCTCTAACTCTGTGATGCAAAGTTATAGATAACTTTCCAATTGCTTGAATGGGGAACTTGATGTTTTAAATTTTCGTAACTGGCATTTATATTAATGAGTTTATTTTATGACACTTTATGCTGTTTTTCACCCAAGTCAAGCACAGCAGTTCTCCCATAAAAAGGAATCATTGTAGAATAGTCATGTACAAACAATACAAAAATCTCATGTATGATCTGTGGCCTATGAGCAGAGTAACTGTATTTTACTTATGTGAATGTACAGAGGATGTGTCTCAGACAGAAGTGGCTACCAATGCACAAGAGGAAATGAGTGGACAAATGGACAAATAAAAAACCTTTAGGGAGTCCAATGATTAAATATTAAAATATAGTAACTCAAATTTTATGTCTGAGTTCTCTGTACCCCAGCCAAAGGACACAAAATTATCTCCCTTTTCCTAAAAGAAAGAAAAAGAACCTGAGAAAATTCAAACTGTTATGTTATACTTTGATTATAAATCACTAAAAAAGTAAACAAAAAATAATTTGAGTTATCTTGTAAATCATAGTATTAACATAAAATCCATCAAAATGTGTGGAAGCCAACTAGGACAGAAAAAAAAAAACAATTAGACTAAATATAATCAAAGCAAAAAGTGAGAGAGAAAAAAAATAATTGTTTAGCTCTAAGTCTGTGAAAGCCATATTTTGCATGCTAGAATATTTCATAAAAAAACAACAGATTTACATGTGCTCTTACTGTTTGGACAAACTAAATCTAGGTCCACATAGAGTTCTGATGTCAGCAGATGTGCACATAAAAATAAAAAATAAAGTCACAAAGTATTTGATTACTTAGAAATAAACAAAGTACCTAGAAGACTAGTGACTCCAATAATTTTCCTGAGTGTTCAGTCAAAATGTGTATGTATACTTCCCTTCCCCTGAAAGCCAAAGGCTACCTAGGAAAACCCCAAACTACTATCATTATACCGTGCTCTCAGTATAAACTGTAACATTTTTTAAAATACAGAAAAACCATTGGTAGCCTTAAAAATCACCGTCAGGTACATGTCAGGTCTGTTTAGAAAAGAACAGCTGAAGCCAATGGGGACAGAAAAACCTTATAATTTTGCTACTATGAAAACCCATCATTCTTTTGTCTTGCCCAAAACATGACATTAAGATCATATTTTTCCATGTGTATATGAGTTTATATTTATATTTGCTTTGTTCTTATAAATGCCTATTTATAAGGAAGCAAACATCTAGGTGGCTTTTCTTTGAATGAGGTAGTTATTCTGAAGTTCACAGACCTGGATTCCTGATGAGGGTTCATAAACCTCTAAAATTTTATGTAAATTGCAAGTGTGTATATATATATGTGTGTGTGTGTGTGTGTAGACTGTCACTGAAGCCATCCAGAGCATAAGCAGCATCATTCAGCACTGGTTTTACCATAAGTCGTCGCTTCAGGAACAAATTGTATCGGTTTGCAGGCTGTGAAGCAACCATCAATAGAGAATTAGAAAATCCTCCCCAGGATTAAAGATTCACCCAAAACAGACATGCAAACAAACACATCCTCAGTATAATCACTCAGGTGGATATGAATGTGTATGTGTGTGTGCAATATTTAAAGTTAGAGGATTGGAGAAGTTAGAAAAAAAGGAAAGAAAAATAGAAAACAAAGAATAAAGGAAAGAAAAAAATAGTGATGAGAGGAAATTTTACTTTGAGTGGTAAACACATAATGCAATATACATATACTATTGAATTGTACACTTGAAACCTATATAATTTTAGTATCCAATGTCACCCCAATAAATTTAATAAAAGACTTCAAAGTAAATTTCTTTAAGTAACTTTAAATAATACAGTAACTTTAAATAATAACATATTTGTGGAACCAAAGCAGAAATGAGAGAGATAAAAGAATAAAGAAAAACACAGAAATAATAAAAATGTAAATTAAAATATGTATTGTGTTAAGAATGCCTGTGTGTGTGTGTGTGTGTGTGTAAACATGCACATATATATAATGTATTCAACAGGGAAAGTAAGTAAAATTACTATAATCATAATTATAATGGCACTTTAGATGGTATGGAAAGTTTACCCAGTAGTGTAAAATATTTCATAGCCTCTCAAAATATTGGAGAAAAAAAGAAAAAATCATTCAATTATTTAAATGAAGAGTTGTCTTCAATCTTCAGTTACTATGGCTGTTATTTTTAAAGCACCAAGGCAATTACCAAAAAATGTCTGGAATAATCAATAATATTAAAAAGAAAACCAAACTTATGAAACAAAAAAGCAAGTATATTGTATATTTTGTAATATTATAAAATGATAAATAATCTAATAAAATTATCAATTAAGACTTTCAGTTCTTGTCATGCAGTTTTGCTTGGACTGTTGTTTTCCTGGAATAAGCTAACGATACCTGAGCAACTGGTGACTATTGCAGCAAAAACCCTGTTCTGTAAAGTGATGAGCCTACTATGTACAGGTGAGTTAATATTGCTGTTATTTAAAATCTCAGCAAATACAAGAAAGATGTTGGTCATTGTATAAAGCATATTTTAAACTGTATTCTTCTGTTGGGCTAAAACTTTTCACCTCAGCACTTTGATTTTCTTGAGATCTTTCATGAGATTCACAAGTTACTATTTTCCTCAGATGTCTTCCTTAAGTTCATTACAGAATTGTTAAGGGAGATAAACAAATTGTACACTAAGGAGCCAGTCAGGGCCACATTATGACTTTTATTGGGTTCTGGCCTGCTTGCCTTCGTGGGCTCCATCCTCCATTAAAAAAAAAATGTGTGTATATATATATATATATATATATATATATATATATATATACACACACACACACATATAATATATATGTATATCATAGTATATGTTAATAGTATAAAATATAGTATATATATAAAATATACTATATATAATATAGTATAAATTATAATATTTAATATATAAAATATAGTATAAATTCATTTTTTAAATTCTGACTTTTAAAGAAATTAAAATTAAAGCATTTCTGTGGGCTCCAAAAAGTATCCTTGGCCCTAGTAGGCACTGTGTCTCCTGTTCTTTCCCTGGGGTCATAGGTTAACTAAATACTACCACATTTAAGAGCTGCTCAGAGTGCAGGGTATAAAAAGTTATCTAGATGATTAGTAAAAAAGCTTTTGTGATAACTACATCTAATGTCAGGTTAGTTTGCAGCTTTTCCAATGCACAGGATATCCTCACACTATAAAAACAAACTGGCTCAACACCAGCAGCTGGTCCTCAAATAGTACTGATTAGACACTTAGTATTTTTTAAAACTTGATTTTTAACTATTAAGTGAGTATCATCAAAGGACTTGATACAAAAAGATAAAATTTTATAGACTAAAATTTTAGAATAACATTATACATAGATTTCCATTATGTATTGAATATGTTCACTTTTTATGAAAAAATGAGTAACACTAAAACTAATAAAAAAAGTATCTTAAAAATCATTTCTATTTCCGTGTTACCTCAGTAACTACTAGGTATGTTTATTTCAATTTTTGTTAAGCACTGAATTTTTTAATATGGTAAGCGACTATATTTATTGTGCACATTTTTATCACCATTTTTCAAATTATAGTAAATTTTCACATAGTAGAAACTTTTCATAAACATAATTTTATCTATATAATTTCACTTCATTAAATCTAATCTAATTTACTTGTAAGAATATAATTTAGAGTCTCTACTCCAGAAATAGAATTGAAAACCTCTATTATTGGTGCTACGTAAGAGTTGTGAATAGCACCTTTCTCTTATTATATTCTTATTATATTCACTCTTTATTCTTCCTTTCTGTGTTTCCTTTTTCTCATACCCTCCCTTGGCCATTTCTGATGTCTTCAACAGGCCTGCCACTGTGCTATAATAGCAAGCAGCACTTAAAGGGTGACTGACTGCAACTCCTGTCTCAGCTACTAGATCATCAGTTAGAAATTAGCGGAGAAAAAATAGTATCATAGACATTTCCAGACTGTACACTCTGAGAGAATGGAAATCAAATTAATTCATAGAGTTATACCACAACCCATTTGATGCTCTAAATTTCTAAGCAAAATAATAGTAAAAATAAAGTAATAATAATAATAATAATAATAATAATAATAATGAAGTCCAATTATTCTTGAGACTTGGATTTCATATTAAAATCTACATTAATCCTTTAAAGATGTAGATTCTCAATCTAAAAACTATAAAACCCAATTACTGAGTGATCCTTACACAAGACTTAAATTTAAACAAAACCACAGCAATTAATTAGCAGCTAGCATATTTTGATTTTTTTGTGCCATAGTGCATGCAAAAATAATAAAATCAACAAAACATCAGTTACTAGCAAATTCTAAACAACATCGTTGATATTGTTGATATAACAGCCCTGTAGAAGTCCTAAACAATTGCTGAGCTTCTCTTGAGTTTTCATAATCTATATGTAAGTTTCAATTTAGAAATGTAAATTTGGAGAATCTCCAGTATGTGTGATCCGATCCCAATATGCTAATGCTTGCAGGTTCAGCAACAGACTTCACTTTGAGAGTGTATGTGTTAACTGCCTTGAAGATTCATGCTTTAGGTAGATTTCATATTCTCAGCCTCTGTGGTCTACATATTCTTATGTTGAAACAGCAGCATCAAAATAAACAATATTAGCTGTGTAAAATGTTCCTTTCTATCTATTTTCTAGTGTGAAATATTAGATTGGTTAATCAGACACAAAAATATTTGCAAATACCTGCAATGAACCTTGAAGAATGTAAAGTGAAACATCAAGCTTTACGACTGTTTCTTGAAAACCAGTGCATAGAAAAGTGGTGAATCCTATTAACCACATAGCAAAGAATTTAAAGAAATGGATATTTGCACAAAAAAGATTTCAATTTGTGAAAAGAATGCCTGAAAATTGACAAAAGATGCCACATCTTACATGACCAGAAGAAATAAAAATTTCAATGTATGAATTCAGCTTTCAGAGCTTAGAGTATCTTATACTGCCAGAAAGTAAGAGAATGCTAAAAAAACAAACCAAAATTAACAGCGGTATATCAAAGGGATACCGGGGGTCAATCAAAAAAGCTCCCAATAGCCAAAGCTAGAACAACTTGAGCAGCAAAAAAATAAAAAATAAAGTAGTATTGGGTTTATAACACAAAATATAAAATAAATATCCATGAATCCACACTGATATAAATAAATACACAGATAATATACAAATAAATGCAGGAATAAATAAATAAGAAGAAACAAATCTCCAGTGCAGAATTCCAAATAATTAATTTACCTTAAGGAGGTGTATCATAACCCCCAATCCTTAAGTGTGGTCTGCACACAGTAACTATCTTCCAAAGAGTACAATATGAAAAGAAACAACAAACTTTATGGTATAGCAATCTGACAAATACAACTTCAAGCCAGGCAATCAAGGTTAATATCAAGAGTGATGTCATGTTGGTAGGAGGTACTCTTGATATACTGTGATGAAAATAGCACTTTACTTCTATTGTCTTCCCCCACCAAAAATAGAAACCAAAAACAGAAAACATTCTTCCAGTCTAATCACACACGCAAAAAAAAACTCAGAAAAGTCCTAATTGAGGAGCATTCTACAAAATATTTGACTGATATGCCTTAAAACTTTGAAGGTCATTAAAAATAAGAAAAGTATGAGACACTGTCACAGCAAATACGAGCCTGAGGAGACATGACTACTAAATGCAATGTGTTATCCTGTCTGGGCACCTGGAGCAGAAAAGAATATTAGGGAAAAAATAAAGAAATCTGAATAAAGTATAAACTTTAGTTAATAACAACCAATACTGATTCATTAATTGTGAGAAATCTACCACATTAATATAAGATGCTAATAATAGGGAAAAAATCGATGTATAAGGAACTTTATGTACTATGTTTATAATAAATGTATAAATCTAAAATGATACTAAAATAAAAAATTAAAAAAGAAACTATATTTTTAACAATTTGCTGTTTAATCAAAGACAATATTATCATAAAGGATAAAATATCATAACACTTTATAATAATTTGGAATTTAAAATTTCAATTATTGGTATATGACATTACTGGGGAAATTATTTGTAACTTACATTATAGGCAAGAGAATAATAAATATGTAAGTAGTTCAAAAAATCAAGAGAAAAACTTAACAGCTTGACAGGAAAACAGACAAGATATATGAACAGAATGATCCTGCAAAATATTTTTAAATGACCATCAAAGCATAAAAAATGGATATCTCACTCATATTGAAAGAAACGCAAATTTAAGCAACACTAAGATACAGAGCTAACTGGAAAAGCTCCCAATAGCCTTTATCTACTTCATTATCAGATAGGCAAAACTCTTAACTCATGACAACACACTGTTAATGAGGCTGTGGGGAAAGACCTACCCTCATACATTTGTTAGACATGTAAAATGGAGGAAAATTTGGCAAAACTACATATAGTTCTATTTTCTGATGCAGAAATCCTATTTGGAAAATCACACTGGTCAAAGTATTATAAGACTGATCCCAATATCTGTAATAGCAAAAGATTAAAAGCAACTCGAATGTCCATCAATAAAGGGACTGGATAATACACTATGCTAATCCCCAACAATGGAATATTATGAAGTGTACAAATGAATGAGAATAAAATCTATATACAATATAGAGTGAACTCCAGGATATGTTTTTAAGTGAAAACCAAGGAATAGAGCAGTGTATAGTACACTACCTTTAGCATAAAAAGCAGGAAGAATACAAATGTACATAGGATGTGTACACACACACACACACACACACACACACACACACACACACACAGAAAATAAAGAATACATTGGAAGGATGAACCAAAAAAAAATGGTCACTAAAGAAGGATTGCAAAGAACAAGAATGAAGAAATTGTTCTCTGAAAAATGCTTTGTCTCAGTTTCAACCCGAGATACATCTGCCTTCAAGCTAATAAGATCTTTTAAGTTTCAGGGCCTCTTACTGTCACCAGCACCTCCAAGGGGAGTCTAGCTCCTTTAGGAAGAACTCTAGCAATGTGTTGCTCTCATGGTCAAATATGTTTGTCACAATTAATGAACCAAAATAAATTAACTAAAATTTTTAAAGTAAATTATTGTTCCATTATTCTTCTTAAAGAGTGACACCAAACTTAAGGCTCTACTGAACCTTATTTGGTCTGTGGTTTTCAACACTGGAATCATGTAAATGTTTTATATGATCAAAAAGTAAATAACTATTTAAAAATAAAACAAAACAACAAACTTTATTATAATTTTATTTTCCCCACAACCTTTATTCTGGAACAGTAAAGTACAAGCACTAGTGCAAAGCAAATCATCATCTATGTTAAAATTGTCAGCATAAGAATATAATTCTTTTCTGATTTTCATAAACTACCATTTATTTACTAAGCAACTAATGAAAAATTTTAAATCCCTTTGAAAAAATCTTAATTTTGTTTTTTTTATGGTGACATTGATTAACAAAATTGATTAACAAAATCCGGTAAGTATCAGTTGTACATTTTAACAGTAAGGCATATATATATTGACACTGTGTTCACCTCCCATAGTTAGATTTCTTTCTGTCACTACATATTTGACCCCTTTTACCCCATCTCTCTCCCTTCCTCCCCACTACTCTCTGGTAACCACTAGTCTATTGTCCATGTCCATGAGTCTCTGTTTGTTTGTCCTGTTCATTTGTTGCTTTTAAGTTTATATCACACAACTAAGTGATATCGTGTGATCTTCAACTTTTTCTGTCTGGCTTATCTAACTTATCATGATTCTCTCGAGGTCCATCCACATTGTCGCAAATGGCAGTATTTCATTTCTTCTTATGATTTCATCTGTTCTTATGGCTGAGTAATATTCCATTGTATATATGTGCTACTGCCTCTTTATCCAGTAATCTATCATAGGATATCTCAGTTGCTTCCATGTCTTGGCCACTATGAATAATGCTGCTATGAACATCAGTGTGCAAATATCTTTTTGGTTATGAGTTTTCAAGTCTTTGGGGTTATATACCCAGTAGAGGGAAAGCTACATCATATTAGATCAATTCTTAGTTTCCTAAGGAACCTCCATACTGTTTTCCATAGTGGCTGTACCAATTTGCAGTCCCAACAGTAATGTATGAGGGTTTCTTTTTTTCTGCATCCTCTTTGACATCTGTTATTACTTGTTCTGTTGATTATAGCTATTCTAATAGGTGTGAGATGGTATCTCATTGTGGTTTTGATTTGCATTTCCCTAATAGCGAGCAATGTTGAACATCTTTTCAAATATTTGTTGGCTATTTGTATGTCCTCTAGGGAGAAGTGTCTGTTCAAGTCCTCTGCTGATTTTTTGATTAGATCGGGTGGATTTTTGTTGTTGTTATTGAGTTTTATGAGTTCTTTGTATATCTTGGACATTAGGCCCTATCGGAGGTGTTACTTGCAAATATATTTTCCCATTCAGATGATTTTCTCTTTACTTTACTGACAGTTTCTTTTGCTGTGTAGAAGCTTTTTAGTTTGATGTTCTCTCATTCATTAATTTTTGTTTTTACTTACCTTGCCTTTGAGGTTAAATTCATAAAATCCTCTTCAAGTCCAAAGTCCTTGAGATTCGTTCTTATGTTTTCTTCTAAGCATTTTATTGTTTCAGGTCTTATGTTCAGGTTCTTAATCCATTTTGAGTTAATTTTGGTGTGTGGTGATAGACAACAGTCTATTTTCATTCTTTTGCAGATGGCTTTCCAGTTTTCCCTGCACCATTTATTTAAGAGGCTTTCCTTTCTCCACTGTATGTTTTGGCTTTTCTTGTCGAAAATTATTTGCCCATATAAACATGGGTTTACTTCTGAATTCTCGATTCTGTTCCATTGGTTTGTGTGTCTGTTTTGCTGCCAATACCATGTTGCTTTGATTATTGTCACTTTGTAGCAAAATTTGAAGTCCGGCAGAGTGATGCCTCCAGCCTTGTTCTTTTTTCTCAGGATGGCTTTGGCAATTAATACAAATTTGATAATTTTTTGTTGTATTTCTTTAAAAAATGCTGATGAGATTTTGATGGGGATTGCATTAAATCTGTATAATCTTTTAGTTGATAAGATTATTTTAACTATGTTGATTCTTCCAATCCAAGAACACGAAATATCTTTCCATTTCTTTGCATCTTCTTCGATTTCTTTTCATAGGGTCTTGTAGTTTTCATTACATAGGTCCTTCATATGTTTTGTTAGATTTATTTATAGGTATTTTATTTTGGTTGCAATTGCGTAAAGATTTTTTTTTCACTTCTTTTGCTGATATTTCATTATTAGTGTATAGAAACACTATGGATTTCTGAACATTGATTTTCTATCCAGAAACTTTACCATATTTACTTATTGTTTCTAGTAGTGTTCTTATAGAATCTTTAGGGTTTTCTATATAGAAAATCATGTCATCTGCAAATAGAGAGTTTGACTTCTTCATTTCCCATTTGGATGCCTTTTATATCTTTCTCTTGCCTGAGTACACTAGCTAGAACCTCCAATGTAATATTGAATAACAATGGCAATATTGGACAGCCTTGCCTTGTTCCTGAACCTTAGAGAAAAGGTTTCCAGTTTTTCACCATTAAGTATAATGTTGGCTGAGGTTTTGTCATACATGGCCTTTATTATGTTAAGGTACTTTCCTTCTATACCAATTTTGTGAAGTGTTTTGATCATAATTGGATGCTGTACCTTGTCAAAGGCTTTTTCTGCATCTATTATCATATGATTCTTATTTTTTAAATTGTTTATGTGGTGTATCACATTAATTGATTTGCATATATTGAACCATTCCTGTGCCCCAGGGATGAAGCCTACTTGGTCATGGTGTATTATCTTTTTAATATGTTGCTGTATTCGGTTCACTAGTATCTTATTTAGAATTTTTACATCTGTATTCATGAGAGATATTAGTCTGTAAATTTCTTTTTTTGTGTGTTATCTTACCAGATTTTGGTATCAGGGTAATATTGGCCTCATAAAATGAGTTAGAAAGTATTTCCTCCTCTTCAATTTTTTGGAAGAGTTTGAGGAGAAGAGATAGTAAATCTTCTTTGAATGTTTGGTAGAATTCACTGGAGAAGCCATCTGGTCCTGGACTTTTACTTTTGGTAGGTTTTTGATGATTGTTTCAATTTCCATACTGCTGATTGGTCTATTTAGATTTTCCAGTTCTTCTTGATACAATCTAGGAAGGTTATTTTTCTAAGTACTGGTCCATTTCTTCTAAATTATTAAATCTGATGTTATATACTTTTTCATAGATTCTTGTATAATCCTTTCTATTTCTGCAATATCAGTCATAACTTCCTCTCTTTCATCCTGATTTTGTTTATTTATGTTCTTTCTCTTTCCTTTAGTGAGTCTAGTGAGTGGTTTATCAATTACATTAACCTTCTCAAAGAACCAGCTCTTCGTTGCATGTATTTTTTCTATTTTTTAAAAATTTTCGATTTCATTTATTTCTGCTCTAATTTTGATGATTTCTTTCCTTCTGCTTTTAGGCTTCTTTCATTCTTCCTTTTCTAGGTTTTTAAGACGAAGCATTAGGTTGTTTATTTGGGCTCATTCTTATTTTTGGAGATAGGCTGTAATGATATGAACTTTCCTCTTATGGCTGTATTTGCCATGTCCCAAAAGTTTTGATATATTGAATTCTATGCATCTTTTGATCTTTTTATTTCTTCTCTGACCCAGTTATTCTTCAGTAGCATGTAGTTTAATCTCAATGTATTTGTGGTTCTTCCCACCTTCTTTTTACAGTTGATCTCTAGCTTCAAAGCATTATAATCCAAGAATATGATTGGTATGATTTTAACCCTCTTATATTTGTTGGGGTTGTCTCTGTGTCCCAGTATGTGGCCAATCCTTGAGAATGTTCCATGTGCACTAAAGGATAATGTATAAACAGCCGTTTTGGGATGGAAGGCTCTGTAAATGTCAATTATATCCAATTAGTCTAATGTGTCATTTAAGGATGTTATTTCCTGATTTTGTTTGGAAGCTCTGTCCATATCAACAGTGGGGTATTTAGGTCTCCTACTACAATAGTGTTTTGGTTTGTTTCTCCCTTTAATTGTTATTAATTGCTTTATATATTTTGGGGCTACCTGATTGGTAGCGTAGATATTAATAAGTGGTATATCTTCTTGATGCATGATTCCCTTTATCATTATGAAATGTCCGCCCTTTTGCTTTGAGTCTATAATTGTCTTTGGAGCTGAGATGTGTCTCTTGGAGGCAGCATATGGTTGGGTTTTGGTTTTTTGATCCAATCTGCAACTTCGTGCCTTTTTATTGGTGAGTTCTGTCCCTTTACATTTAGGGTGATTATTGAAATATGTGTTTTTCTTATAGCTATTTTATCTTTTGCTTTTCTGGTAGCTTGGTGTTTCCATTGCTTCCTTGTTGTTAGGTTTCTGTTTTCTTATTTTGGTTGGCTTTTGTGGGTTTTCTCTCTGGTCCTTATTGTTTTATGTTATATACTTTAGTTCTGAATCTTTGGTGTGTGGTTACCATTACAAATATGTAAAGAAGAGTTATATATACACGCTCATCCATAATCTTCTGTGTGTGCCTTATCTCCATTCCCCTTTGCAAATGTGGATCTTTGAATCCTCCCCTTTTCAGTCATTATTTTCTCAATTTCTTTCTCTTTGTATGCTGAACATTCAATACTATCTTGCTATAGCAAATTTCTTTTTATTTGTTAAGCTTATAAAACCCTGTTCTTAGTTAAGGGTTGCACTCCTCTGCTTGTATTTGCCTACTGGTCACCTTACTCCTAATTATGTATTTTTTTTGTCGCTTTGTTTTAGATAAGCTGACCCTTTCAATATTTCCTGTAATTCTGGCCTCATAGTGAAGAATTTCCTCTATTTTTGTATGTCTGGAAAGTCTTTATCTCTCCCTCATATCTAAAGGAGAGCTTAGCTAGATACATTATTCTTGGCTGGTAGTTTCTTTCACTTAATAAATATTTGATTCCATTCCTTTCTGGCTTATAAGGTTTGTGCTGAGAAGTCCAATGATAATCTAATGGGTTTTCCTTTATAGGTTACTGTCTTCTTTTCTCTGGCTGCCCTGAGAATTCCTTGTCATTGATTTTTGATAATTGTAATACAATGTGTTTTGGTGAAGGCTTTTTTGGGTTGAGATAATTTGGTGTTCTGTTGACTTCTTGAATTCCAAACTCCAGCTCATTCCTTAGATGTGGGAAATTCTCATTAACTATTTGTCTGAAAATGCTTTTTTAATCCCTGCTCCTTTTTCTAGCCTTTGATAATGCCCATTATTCTTATGTTTCCTCTCCTGATGGTATTAGCTAGTTCTTATATTTCTCTTTCATATTTTTCATCCTTCAGTTTCTCTCTTCTTCCTTCTGATTTATTTCTAGATTTCTGTCTTCAATATCACTGATCCTTTCCTCCATTTACTTGACTTTTTCCCAAGCTTGCTATTTCATTTTTCAACTCTTGTAATGTGTTCTTTATCTCCAGAAGTTTTTTTCAGTTCTTTTTGAGGGTTTCAATCTCTTTGCTAAAGAACTCATTCTGCACATCTAGTTGTTTTTTCAATTCCTGAAATTGTAGATATGAATTGTTTCACATCTCACAAAGTTTTTTCAGAAGTAACATCCTGAATTTTCTCTCATTTAAATCACACATTTCTATGTATATAAGCTTATTTTCTGGAGATTTTTCTTTCTTTCTGAGATGCATTGTCACCTTGGTTGTTCATGGTGTTCAATGGACTATTTCTCCACCTGAGCATTAATGGAAGTGTATTCTGCTGTTTTTCCAGAAAGATTTATTATATAAAGGTCTCTCTTTAGCCTGTTGCAAAGAAGGTGTTTTTTTGTTTGTTTTGTTTGTTTGTTTGTTTGTTTTGGTTTTCAGTAGGTCCATCTAAACCTCTTGGATCCTTGCTTTATATAAAGCCTTAATAATGACTTTTTTTCCTTCTTATAGATGTTTAATTAGGCTCACTACCCTCAGTCTCAGTCTGCGTCAGTGTTAGCGACAGTTTCGGTAACATTTGCTCAGATACCCCTCGGGCTCTGAAGTGGTCGATCTGAGAGAATATGGGGAAGGGGGCCCTTTGGGCTGAGGAATGGGGGATCTGGCTCAGTCTTGAGTTTTGCAACTGTGACTGGTAAAATTCAACTGTCATTTCTCTGCCGTCCCCAATTCTCTGCTTTTTACCCTGATGACTGGGCATTGCTTCCAGCTGCATGGAGCTCACAGCTCTCCCAGGCAGGGCTGTTCAGGGAACTTGCCTCACCTTCTCCCTTCCCCCTCCTCCTACAGGGAGCTCTGGCTGTGAGAGGCAGCTTCTTTGTTTCCCCTAGTCCACTGCCCAACACCCAGGGTTCTGACCTGAGGTAGTTCTTATGCGTAGACCCACGCTCAGATGTGCTGGTGTGAAGTCTGAGTGTTTTTTTGTTGTTGTTGAGTTTTAGCAGTTCAGCTTATTGTTGTTTCAAAGGAAGAGATTTAGGGACATCTTTCACTCTGTCATGTTTCTGACATTACTCTTACTTGATTAAAGTTTCATTTTCTATAAATTGTACTTCTTCATGATTATTCTTAGGTATAAATTTATGGGTAAGAAAATAATAATGTATGGAGAAATAATGTTGAACTAGTCCTTATAAATTTGAGTTCTAGTCAAGAATCTACCCCTTAAACATATGGACTATTTTGGTCAAGTCTTTAAACCTCTCAGATCCTTCATTTTCTCATTTGTAAAACTGAGAAATTAAATTGCAAGCAAAGTGCTATGCTTTATGTGTCCTTCTCATCAATATGTCTGATGTTACTTTTTTCCCCATCAGAAGCTGATTTTTTTCCAAAGTAATAAATTCTCAAAAATCATGTATGAGGACCTGAAAAATAACTGAACTCAGAAAGAGCATCATCACAAAAAGATACCCCATTTGTGTTCATGCAAGAAAGTACAGTACTGATTCCTGCTTACCGTTGGTTCTTCATGGATGAGCAAGCTGGTCTCTCTGCTGCCCAGGCTCTGCTAATTGTACCATGGGAAAGATACAATATTGTTAATAATGCAAGTGGGGAGCATATACCTTTCAACAACAAAAACTCTCAGTTTTCTTTGTAGAAATACTAAACCTACAATCCAGGGAGGCTATGAAATATCTGAAATGAAATGCAAAACTGTATTTATATATATGTATACATGTGTATGTGTTTTCATGCACGTGTGGGTATATATATGTGTATGTGATGAGAGCTTGAGAGAGTATAAGAATTTCGGAGGTAGCTTTAATAAATCATTAAAAAAACCTGAAACACAGAAATGATTAAGAACCATATTATGGAGAAGTAAGAGGGAGGTATATTTTTAATGTGCTGAATCCTAAACAAGACCAAAAGGAAGGGCAGAATTAAGTGGTTCTTTTAGGCCTTTCAAACATTTGATGAGAATTATTAAAGTGAATACCTTGGAAAATGCACTGCCAGAATTCTTCAGGATTTGTACTTATAACCCAAGAAAAAGCCATACATGGATATAAATACAAATCACTTGTAATTAAAGCAATAGTGTATAGTGGATGTATAGTGGTGTATAGTGGATTTTATATCCTCATGGTCCCTGATAGATGGCACACCACAGCAAATGCTCCTGAGAAACTTCTCAGCAGTTTCCAGAGACAGGTATAGTAGTGTGCTGTGGAGAGGTAGCAGCTAGCAGAAATGACTTGAAATACATGCCCAAACTGGGAATTCATTTACTTGTTTCTTGAAAAATCACAGACAATACCTTATTACACGAAGGTGGTGTGGGCAGGTCAGTTTTGAAAACAAGAGATAAAACGTGCCATGGACATATTTTTTTAAAAAAGAATTCAAAGGGCACCTTGGAAATACACCCAATGCTATTAAAGTTAAGTCTTAGAATGTGCCACAATAAAGCAGTAATTTATCTGTGTTCTTAAGAACAAGAAAGAGATAACACTAAACACATATTGATTTTCATACAACAGTATTCAATATAAATTCCATAAAAAGATAAATGTCATCTATGGTATTAAAGTCATACTAAGCCAGTAGAAAGAGCTGTGGGAAAAGAGCCTATTAGTAAATAAATTATCAAAATCCTACTTCACTGACACGTGATTCTATCTGCCTGTAGACCTTAAATGACGTCCACTAACTCACCAAAATACATCAGATATAAAATAAATAATGAATATCTTGATCATTCAATTCTGAAATAGTAGCCTCTGATATTAAACTGTGCATCTACATTTCTTCCTTTAAGATAATATATAAATTTATAACTACTTCATATTATATTGACTCCTCATAACATAAAATTTCAATTATGCTAGAGAACAGTCAGTTGTTTTAGTCATAGGAGCATACAAAAAATATATATTTTAAAAGGTCCAAAAGCAGTCACACTAGGAACTTTACAATCGCTCACTCTAGGAAAACTTAGTTTGCTGTGACTTTCCAATCAAAAGCTGTGGTTATATCTTCAGTCTGCAAAATGTAAAATAACATAGGTTCCTTCATACTTTTTGCTGAGTATTCCATTGTCTCGTTTCTCACTGACCTTGGTCTCAGGCAAAAAGAAAATCTATACTATTCTCAATACTACATTTCCCTCTTCAGTGGCCATGACTTTCATGTCTCAAGATGTTTCTTTCTCTGACCCTAAACATAAAGGAACTGAATGAAATGGTACAAAATGAATGAAATGAGTAACTGGATGAAGGAATGATACAAACTTCCACTAGTAATAAAATGTGGCAATATTCAGATCTATAAATCAGCATAGAAAAAGAGTAGCCATTCTGAATATTCTAAACATAAGTAGCAATGATTTGGAGATTGGAATTCAGAAGAAAAAAATACTTCTGGACAGCGTTCCTAAAATGAGATTCTTAAAGAAATAATATTGGGGGGTGGGAAAGAAGTAATATCATAGTGATTAAGAGAGCAAACTCTAGAATCAGATTGCCTGGGTTCAGAATCCCAGCACCAACACTTTGTAGATAAAACAATAACCCAATTTATATAGTCTCACTTTATAGACTCCTCATAACCTTTTTTTAATTTTGCAAAACTAATTACTTTATATATGTATACTTGAGCAAGTTAACCTCTCTATGCCACAATTTCTTTACAATGAGATTAAATACTGTTTCATTAATCTATGTGCCTCTCTTTGCAAATACCACAAAGTCTCAATTAGACTGCAGCTAGAGTAAATCTTTAAACTGGGTAGAGTGATTCCTTCCACTTATTTCTTTTTTTCAAATTGTTTTATCTCATCTACTTCCTGTACATTTCTATGTAAATTTTAGAAAAATCTTTATTTATAAAAAAGTCTTAATGAGATTTTGATAGGAATTGCATTAACCTATATACCAATTTGGGTTTCCGGGTTCACTGCTAATATATAGAAATGCAATTAATTTCTGTATGAAATTCATTCTTAGTTTTAGAAGGGCCATGTTTTTTGTTTTGTTTCTGTTATTGTTTTGGTCTTTGTTTTCCTGGATTGTGGCGGATTTTCTATTTAAACCATCATGTCATCTGCAAATAATAAAATAAAAAATAAAAAATAGGAAGAGTTCCATTTATTTCTTTCTGATCCATAATCTTTTTATTTTCTTGCCTTACTGCAAGAACTTTCAGTAATATGTTTAATAGAAGTAGTAATTGAAGACAGCTTTGCCATGTTCCTGTGGGTTGTTGGGCCTTTTTTATAATTCCATTTTGATTTATTGAAACACTTATTGAGTATATGTCTTTGTATAGTTTTTTTTAATGTGGGTTTTGAGAGTATATTTTATGCATATATTATTTATCTCAGCCTACAATGTGTATGTTTTATCCATAGCCTTTGTAGATATGTTTTAATGTAAACCTCACTTCCCTTTACACCTCCAAATCTCTTTGCTTATAAGTGTCTTAAAATCTTCTCTGCATATATAGAGAACTACATCAAACATTGTTAAAATTTTTACTTCAACTACTAAATGTAATTTTGAAAATTCAAGGGAAGAAAGTCCATTGCATTAATTCATATTTTTACTCTTTTTTCTTTTTCCTCCTTCCCCATGTTTCAAAATTCCCTTTTTTCTCATTTTATTTCTTTAGGGAACTTCCCTTGGCCAATCTTTTAAGGTAGATGTGTTGGTGAAATTTTTCTTTAGTCTTCCTTCATTTGAGAACATCTTCATTTTTTAATTCATTCTTGAAAGGTATTTTAACTGGCTATAGAATTCTAGATTGGAATTTTTTTGAGTTCTTGAAACTGTACCACTTCCTTCAGTCTCCATGGTTTCTGATGAGAAACCTACTGTCATTTTAATTACTTTACCTCTACAGTTTAGGTGTGTTTTTTTTCCCCTCTCTCATTGCTTTCAGAATATTTTTTTCTTATCTTGAGTTTTCTGAACTAGTTTTAGTTTGAATGATGTGAATTTCTTTGGGTTTATACTATTTGTGTTTGCCTCAGCTTCTTGAATCTGTAGGTTCTTTTAACAAATCAAGATATTTCCAGCTACTATTTATTCAAATATTTCTTTAGACCACTCTCTCCTCTCCTAGGACTATAACAACAAAAATGTAAGATCTTCTGTTATAGTCTTACAGGTCCCTGAGTCTCTGTTCATTTTTTTTTTCATTTTCTTTTTTCTTCTGTTTAGATTAGGTAATTTTTATTTATCTCCAAGTTCAGTGATTCTTTCCTCTATCTATCCACTCTGCTGTTGAGTTTTTTATTTCAGTTATTCTATTTTTCAATTCTAAAATTTTTAATATGTTCTTCTTTAAAACTTTTATTGTATTTTTGCTGAGACTTTCTATTTTTTTAATTCATTTCAAGAATGTTCATAATTGCTCACTGAAGCCTTTGTATGAGAGTTGCTTTAAAATCCTAATTAGATAATTCTAATATCTGTTGTCTTCTCTCATTCAAGTCTATATCCTTCTGGTTCTTGGAATTATATGTGATTTTCTATAGAAATCTAAACTTATGAGACATTGTGTTATAAAACTCTAGATTTTATTTAAATCTTCTGTTTTAGCAAGTCTTCTCTGACTTATGGGGCAAGTGGAGCAATACTTTACTACCAGGTAGTGGCCCCTCTGAGCCTCTGTGAATATGAAGGGGTAGTGGGGTAGTAGAAGGGTTTCACATTGCTGCTGGGTGGAGGTGGGGTGGAAGTTCAAGCTTACCTAGGCTTTCACTGATCCCAACCTGGATGCAAAGGGCAAGGGCACTTCCTTACTGCTCCCTACATGGCTTCCACCGTCACCATGGCAGAAGTGATACGGAGGTGGCCTCTCTACTTCTAGACAGTGGAAAAACACCTCGCTTTCCACCAGGCTACTTCTGATACTGACCCAGTAGAAGAAGACTGAACACCTTGTTAGCACTGATAAGAGTGAAAGTTCAGGTTGCCCACATGTTCTCCACTGACATCATGCTAATGAGTGCATGGGAGGGACACATTTTTACCCAGTGGGGATGAAAGGCCTGGGTCCCCATTGAGCTTTTTCTGACACTAACTCTATGGGAAGCTGGACACCTTGTTACCACCAGGGGTGAAAAGTCTAGTCTCCCCAACTGAGCTCTTTTTGAGGGGATGATGGTAGGACCATTTTTTTTTTCCTGTAGTATTTGGCTATAAAGAGCAGTTACTGACTAAAAGTTTTCTGTATTCCTAGGTTACCCCTTCCCTGGTCCATTAGCTAGGGAGAGTAGGCTTATCTTGATGCTTTACTTGTCTGTGATAGCATTTTGCATGACTGGCTCCTCCAGCATCCAGTCTATAATATATAAAGCAAAGAGAAAATTCAGGGAACTAACTTACATGCTGTCCCTTGACTGCCAAAGTTGCCAGCCAGTCTGTCTTTTTCTTTCTAACTTTAAGAGTCTTTTTATGTTTATTTTATATATAATGCCCAGGGTTTTTAGTTGTACTTAGCAGAAGGAATAGGAAAAATTTTGTCTATTCCATCTTTCTGAAAGCAAAAGCTACAGTCACTTTTAAATTGACTAATTCAATAATATATTCATTTAATAACTCTAAGCTTTACAGTAATTTTTCTTCTGTTTCAGACAGATGCTGATTTTGCTCCAAGGCATTCTACATTAAAAAAGACGTGTTAGCTATAACTCTAGGTTGAGTCTAAAAGGGAGTTTGGTATGACAGTGCTATACTCCCAGCATTGAATTCGTTTCCCTGTCACCTGTCACTTGTTACCTTCCCCCCCAATTCTTTTTTTAAATCCAAAAAACTATGACACATATTTCTAAAATACTACAGTTAAATTTAAATAAGTAAATTTATGAACTTGGCAAGCCAAAAATAAATATCTAAGCAAATATCTAAGCCTTAAATATCTAAGCAAACTTGTTTCAAATGAAGACCTATCTGAGGTTAAAGACAGGAAAGCAATAAATATTGCTCTTAAATGTGCAAAGGGATAAGGAACAGCATAAATGTGACATTAAATTGTTTTTCTGTTATAAAAGTTTGGGACATACATAAATATGAAAGATACACACAGAAGCAAAGAATGTGAACTGTAATTGAAGTTAACTTGAGCAATACATAAAAAAAAATTGTGAAAAGTATATTATTATTATGTCAATATGAACAAAATAAAAATGACAATATATTTATTATCATTTAAATTGTGTCACTCAATCTCATAAGATAAATCTTTCCTCAGTCTACTCTAAAGACTTGAAAACTTTAATCTTCTAAATAATTACCATGATTCGATAAATATGTTCTCTGTCACATTACATCTCTTTAGTTATGGACACTCTATGACAGTAGTTTTCAAACTTTAATGGCAATAAGAATCATCTAGGTGCTTTTTAAAAATCATAACTCCTTAACCTTATCCCTAGCAGTACTGATTAGTAGTTAGAGGTTGGGCCCAAGAGACCTGCATTTTTAAGAACTTCATTTATTCTTAGTCAGGTGGTCTAGAAATTATGCTATAAAAATTAGTTGACTAAATTTTCATAGGCTTCTCAGTTCTTGTGTTCTTTTTCTCTCAGCATTTTGGTCACTATGATTTTAAAGAAATCTCAAAACTTCTGAGAATCTTAAGTCAACCAGCTTATCCAGCCAAGTTATCCAGGCAACTAGCACACAACCTACCTATTCTGATAGGCTGTATTTCCTAAGGTGAGAATTTTAGTCATTCCTAAAAAAGTATTTTTAAAGATTTTTTTTTAAATCTGGGTGGACACTCCTAACCCAATTCAAGGACATGTACCTTCGTGAGTACTGCTCTGGGTCAACTAGAGTCTACTAGAAAGATTATTTTATTTGACATACTTTCAAAATGTTTATACTCTGTATATAAGAAATCTAAATTGTTAGTATCTTTTTGTAAGTTTTATGAATAAAATAAGGCCTTTGGTCAAGAAAATTCTGTATTTTTAAAAGTAGTATTTAATTTTATTATTTGTTATTTTATTTAATATGTTTACTTAATTCAAGCTGAGTGACTTGAACGCTGGCATAATCATCAGTAAGTACTAATCACAGACTAATAACTATAACATAAAAAAAGCTGTAATATATTATACCATTATTACACTCTAGCAAAGTGTTAAGTCAAGTCTCAGATATCTGAGTTTATTTCACAGGGAGCCTCAAATCAAGTCTAAGCTTGTGTTTGTTCCCTTATAATGTCTTGAAATATCCAATATTAAATCTTCCTGAAACATGGAATTTGCTTTACTTACTAAACAATGAATAGGTTAGAGGATGAAATGGAAAGAATGTACTATAAAGTACAAAGACCTAAATATTCATAGGAAGTACATTTCTAACTTAGTCTGAGTTTTGTTCTGACTTATAGAAAGCTAATATATATTCAACTTACCTCATTTGCATCAAAAGTATAGTCCGTTTCCTTTCCAGATCTTCCATCTAAATTGAATAAGAAAGAAAAAAAAATGTTTAAATGACCAATTGATCAGAATATGTTAAAACTCTGCATTTGGATAAAATAGGAATTCAAAAATCAAACCAAAGTTTAAAGAAAAAAATACTGGAAGAAAACTCTCATGATCTTCCTGAAGCTAAGTTGTTCACAATAGCCTCCAAAAGAAGTCACCAACTAAGTTAAGCTCACCTACTAAGAAATAAATTGAACTCTAATAAATGCAGTTATTAATCCATAGCCATAAAACTGTTGAGAGGAAAATATCCAATAGAGAGGTCCACTGCTATTTCTTAGTTCTTACTATGTAAGATTTAATATTCTATCACAGTGTTTTGTTGGAGTTGACCCAAAGCGGTTGCAAGTAAAGCAACTTAAGAATATGACAGAAATTCAAAGCTATCAGATATCATATAAATGGCATTAACGCTTATCTCATAAGGTTTGTGCAAGCAAATGAGATAAATGAGAGAATGCATGTAAAGTATTTCATGTAGTTGTAGGCACAGAGGAGGTCAATGAGTATTAGTTATTATTATTATTATTATTATTATTATTAGGATGTATGGTATTCTTTTGTTAACTTTCAAAATTGTTTTAAACTCTTTGGGATAAGTTTTAGAATTAATATAAAAAATTTATTTTGTCAGATCTTTTTGTTATAGAATCTGTTATTTTAAAAGTTAATAGTTGTTATAAACAAAGCACAAAAACAGACTGTGCCTAAGAGAGTAGGCATCTGAAAAATGCAAAGGAAAGGGCTTGCAGAAATGACCAACTCAACCGGTTATAAATTAACCACATCTTATAGATCTCTGAATGGCTATCTAGAAACTTGTCACACCTACATGAAAACCATCTGTAAATAAATAGGACTAGTGGTCCAGAAATTATTTCCCCCTTGTAGCCCCCATCTGAAACTTCCCCCTCCATCCTGAGTCAGGAAGTACATGTAGACCCTCAGACAAGGGAATCACACACCCCTTGCATGGAACTTGCATGGAGTAAGCTGTAAGAACCCTAATGGGAAAGAGCTCATGCCTTTTGTGCTGTCTAGAGCCACATGTGCTCTGCCTCCCTAATAAACTCTCCTTCCTCTAACAAAGTTGTCTGAGCATCCAAATTCCTCCGTTGGGTGTCGCTTCCTGCAACATGCCCATTGCTATATCACTTAACATTTCTGAGTGAAGTCTTTCTAATCTATAAGATTAAAAATATAAGTAAAAACCATTTGAAAAATATAAAACATTATACAGTACCACCATGAGTACTGTTTAGATGTATAACTCCAAAATGCCACGTCTTGACCATCTCTCATTGGATTTTTTAATGAAAAAGACATCAATCTAGCAAACTCTTATAATGAGTAGATAAAGAACTGGATTCTAAGAAATACATGCATTGTCTCTCAAGTATGGTGCTTGAGAATTGACTTAGGGAGGCTTTCATTTTTCTTAAGGACAAAAACAAGCACTATTATGCAGAACTAAACAGAGTTCCAAGTAAAGAACAAACAAGTGTAGTTATAGAGTATTTTATAATTCTAACTTTCAGAAGAGAAAGTTGAAAAACTGCAAGCAGTAACCATTCTTTCATCTAGTTATTTTTGCTGCATTTAACATATAGTTGAAAAATATTTTCAAACCATCAGAACTTGATACAATGCATTTATTTGAAAATGGAAAATGGAATGCAGATTTCCTCAAGATTATCTCCAATCCCTACTACTTTTCTTATGTTTTCATCTTTCACTTGCTGCTTCCTTTCTTCTAGCTAATTTCTTTCTAGGCTAATTCTTGCTTATTTTGTTACATTATATCAGTTTTGACATTCTTCTTTCAAGCCTCACCTGAAACCTTATCTGCCTCCTGGGTGAGCCTCCTAGCTGCTCCCATACCACCCTGGATATAGCCCTTTCTGGGTACCTAGCCCAATTATACCTCCCTCCAGAAGACTGAAAGCTTCCTGAGAGCCAGGTGGAACATACTGTGTAAACTGAAGCCTTTTGTGAAAAGCAGAAAAGTTAAAGAGGACAGAAGTACTTCATACACTATGCTCCCTCTCGCACATAAATGCTTACTAGCTCTCTCTCACAAACACAATCAGATGCTCACAGATGCTGTAGACCCAGACACACTTTCACACTCACAGATGATAAGGCTATAATAACTATACATAATCACTAAACCCCTGACAAAACAGAGGTCTATCTGAAGAGGCCGAATTTGAAGTTGACAACTTTAAATCAGCTTCTTTTTATTCTTCTAACTTTCTCTAAAATCAATGGAAATGACTATAATGCATCCTAATGGGCTAGAAATCAGAAATATGAAGGGTTTACTACCAATCATTGTGGCAATTCATAAAATATGAGCTAAAACTAAATCCAACCCAAAGACCAAGCTTTGAGTTTTCACTGAAAGCACATTGCTAAGAATACACACTCCAGCAAACCCAGAGCCCAAAAATAGCACTTGCATTTACCAAATGCTCTGATCAGTTTACACTCTGTCCAGCAGCATAAAATAAAATACAGTTGACTCTTGAACAATGCAGAGATTATGGGCACTGATTCCTCCCAACAGTCGAAAGTCCACAAAACTCAACTACTAAGAGTCTACTGTTGACAGGAAATGTCTTATCAATAACATACACATGTATTACATACTGTATTTTTACAATAAAGTAAGCAAGAGGAAAGAAAATGTTAAGAAAATCATAGGAAAATACATTGACAATATCTGTTGAAAAACACATCCGCATATAAGCAGACTCACACAGTCCAAACCTGTGTTGTTGAAGGGTCAACTGCATATGCAGTCAAATATTCACATTACCAAAGGATAGGTGTACATGTAAATCCATTGTTTAACTTTCTCATATTTACTCTTTAAAGGTAATTTAGAAAATATATAATATACTAAATCTAGGCTTACCTGTTTTGATAAATTTACTGTAAGAATTCTGTCTATATTTTAAAACAGAAATAAAAGTAGCTTCTAAAATCTAAGGCTGTGTAACCCAGTAATTTTCATCCTTCTTCAACCATTACTTTTGCTTTCATAGCTGTGTCATTAAACTCCAAGAAGAAACATATATTTAGAACTGAGTTTCCAAAATCCATTGGATTATAGATGGTAAAAAATGCATCCTCACTGCACTTTTCACATTACCCTAGAAATAACAGAGGTCTCACTACTGGACAGTAAAAGCAACCCAGCAAAACAACTGACATATTGAAAAACATTGAGAAATCTGTCATCTGAGTGGCTTGGACCACCCTGCTCCTTAGACACCACTCTCACCAATCCACACTACCCTGCTGTACTTGGATTCTGGATCTATGAACAAAACAGAAAACAGGAATTTGGGCAGGATGTAGTCATCAGAACCAACCATCAAATACATATGGTATTACACATCAATATCCTTTCTCTAACCTACATCCAAACTATAGGCAAAGGCTGGATCACAAGAAGAAATATATGAAAATCACAAATGCCTTTGTTATTTGTAATGGCAACTAGGGAAATTTACTAAAAATCACTCTTCTGAGAAAAGAGAAAATTGACATTCTTTTGGGAAAAGTTCTAAAACCTTCCTGGGAAGAATTTAAGCTGTAGTATGACCTATGCTGAAGTAATACTAATTTAAGTCGACATTCTAGCAAGTAAAATTATCCTCAAGCTAAATTAGATCATACTTCTAATATCTGAAATGTCAATCTCTGCCATGCTATATTAAAATGTATTTTTTTCATTATCTATAAAAAGTTCATACATCACATTTTTTCTTCTACTCTTTATTCAATTAATATATTTCTGTACTTTCTCATAGCTTTACTTCAGAAGGATTGATTATAAGGAATTACTGAATGCTTGAAATAAAAAAAATTATATTAAGATCTTCAGATTAATGAAATTACAACTAAAAGTAATTCTCAGCAAAGGAGGAAACCACTAAATAAGTATAGAAAGGAACTTTTAATTTTATGCATTTGAAAGTCATTTGATTTCTTTTGTAACACTTAACAATCATTTTCCCTAACAAATAAATTTACTGCATAATTTAGCAGAGCCATGAGTCAAAGCTGAGTTTTCAATAGTTTTATTTCCCTCTATCCTCATATTATTTTTGACTTAAAAGGGGGGCCGTTTCTTCAAGTGACACCATCAAGAACATGGAAAGACAATCGAAGGAAGAGGAGAAAGTATCTCTAAATCATATATACAGAACTCTTTTTTTTAATTTTTAAATTTTTTAATTTTTAGGCGAGGCAATCTTTGGTTGATCTCACAGATTGCAAGGACCTTGTCAGTTTACAATCCCTTATTTTTTTATTTTTTATACCTACAGCACCTGGTCTTCCTAGGTGGTCTCCCATTCAAGTACTAACCAGGTCTGATTTTGCTTAGCTTCCGAGTTCAGAAAAGATTGGGCTTGTTCAGGGTAGCATGACCATTGACTTTACAGAACTCTCATAATGCAATAATAAAAAAATAATAACTTAATTTTTTTAAATAGGCAAAGGAATTGAAAACACATATATCCACATAAGATATATGAATGGCTAATAAATATTAGAAAAGATATTTGACACATTAGTCACTGGGGAAAATGCAAATTGAAACCACACTGAGATAATATCTCACAAATGTTAGTGAGGATATGGACAAATTGGAACTCATACATTGCTGGTGGTAACATAAAATGATACAATGCATTTGGAAAATAGTCTGGCAGTTTCTCAAAATGTTCAGTACAGAGCTACCATATGATCCAGCAATTCCACACCTAGATATATCCAAGAAAAATAAAAACATGCTCATACAAAATCTTGTACATGAATATTCACAGAAGTATTACTCATGATACCAAAAAAAGTCGAAACCAAAATGTTTACCAATTGATGAATGGATAAAGTGTAGTATATCTATACAATGGAACATTATTTGGCAATAAAACAAATGATGCACTGATAAAAGTTAGAACATGAATGAACTTCAAATTCAGTAAGCTAAGAGAAAGAAGAAAAGTTATTTACAAAGGCCACACATTATATGAGTCTGTTTACATGCAGTGTCCAGAATAGGTAAATCTATAGAGACATTAAATAAATTATTGGCTGCCTATAGCTGAGGGGTAGGTAATAGAAGGAAGGAGGGTAGGAAGTGACTACTAAGAGGTTTCTTAGAATAAGATTATGGTAATAATCGAAAAACTTTGTAAATATACTAAAAACCATTGACTTGTACACTTCAAATGGGTGACTTATATTTTGTAAATTACATCTCAATAAGGCTGTTAAGAAAGTGGGGGAAGATGCAATAATGCATTGCTTTATAATGGTGCCTTATAAAACTGACTAGTAAAACTGCTTATTTAATCACTTAAAATTTTGTTTCCATGTTTACATCTAATTCTAAACAAGACGTGAAAACAGAGTCATCAGAGGTCTTGGATACAGAAAAACTACGTGCGTTTTTAGAAAAATGTGTCGTAAAATAGATCCACAGAATGTAAGTATGTGCAAAGGCCTTATCCAACAAATATTTAGCAAATATTTCTCAACATAACTAAACATCCAACGAAAGCTGGTAAAAACAGCAACATTCTCAAGTGCGGAAGAATGCCAAACTGATGGACCTTAGGGTCTGCCCGTCCCATCATTAACAAGGATCTCAAAGCCTAAGCAGTAATTGGCGAATAAAGAAAGGCAACATCATTTAAGGGTCAACTTCCTACACATAGGTCCGCTGTCGTGTACTCTAAGCTGGGGCTCTCTGAGGGAGGCTTTCTTCCCAGTGCCTGGGTTCACAGGCCCGGGCACCTCAGCTCCCACGCCCAATGCGCTCACCTCGCCTCCCAGCATTATTCCACCGCTCCGCCGCCTACAGAGAAGGACCGTGGTCTCAGAACCGCAGGGGCTACAGGACAGAGGTCCGGGACTTGCCGGAGCAGCAGTGGAAATCATGAGGCACCGACACCCACCCACCCGTGCCCGGCAGGGTCTGTTAGTCTTGCAGTCCCCGTCTCGCGCAGGGCCCGCCACTCTGCGAAGGTCCCCGGGCTCCAGGCTGCCAACGTTCCCCGAGGTCTGCGCGCCCGGGGTGGCGGGGTCCGCGCGCGGAGCCCACCCTCCCCCCGCGCCTCTCCGCCGGCTCCTGCTCCTACCTTCCTGCCGCACCATTTCCAGGACGTTCGGGTCGCCCATCTTCGCCAGCTCGTTAATGACACTGAGCGACGCGCAGCCAGCTTCAGACCACAGCGACTGGCGGGCAGTTCTGGGGCAGATACTGAATCTGATCTTGGGCAACGGGATTTGCTTCTTCAATTCGCAGGGCCCCGCGGATGCTTTCTTCGCCCCTCTGGGGATCTCGCTCTCCCGCGTCTTCACCGGACTCGGGATCTTCAGGCCGCTGGGCTGCTTCTCCAGCGGACGCTCCTGCTCCACCTGCTCGGCGCCCTGGGCCCCCGGCTCCGCGGGCCTCTTTCCGGAGCGCTCCCCGGGCCCCTCCCAGCGCTCCCCGGGGCAGCAGCCCGACTGCGGGTCCGCCCGCCCGCTCGCCGCGCCCTCGGCTCCGCCCGCGTCCTCTGCACCCCGGCTCTGGCGCCGCTGCCCTTTCTTCGCCGCGGGGTCCGTCTTTCCCCGCCTCTCTCTCCTCCCCTCGACCTCAAGCCCCGCCGCCGCCCCGCCCCCGGCGGCCGCCGTCTCCCCGCCCCTGGGCCCGCCGCTCCCCTCTTCTCGGCGGGCGCTGTCCGGGCCCCTGGGCGCCTGCTCGGAGCCGGTCTCTTCCCTTCCCACCGGGGCGCCCTCCGCCCTGCGTCCCGCCTCGGAGCCCGGCGGCTCCGCTCTCGACAGGCCTTGCTGGTCCCATTCCGGTGCGACGGACCACGTCCAGGACTCCTGGTCCTCTCCGGCTGCCGCCTCCCTTCTCTCGTTACCCTCCTCCTCCTCCGATCCCCGCTGACGGGCCAGCTGCCTCCCCGGCCAGTTGTCCCAGTTCTCTTCCATCTGCCCAGCCCTCCGCCTTCGGAGGGAGCCTCCTCCCAGTTGGGGAGTTATTTTTTGTCGGGTGAGAAAAAGCCCCTCTTTCTTAAGGGGACATCTCCCCTTAATGCCAGCGCGTGGGCAGGGTCTCCAAGATTCTAGCAGCCCCGTCCACCCTGCGTCTGGCGCGTGGGTATTAACTTTGCTTCTGGCAAGTCCTGCTTTCTGCACGCTGAACTAGATCTCTAATACGGTTGGGGGGGGGGGGGACATACGTTTTTGTCTTGAGTACGAATTCAGCCTCTGCCCCTTAAAAGTTGGTTGGCGTTGGCCAAGTTTCTGTAAGCTTCAGTTTCCTCATCTTTAAAATGATAACGGTAACAACCTATCGCTTAGGGGTATTGTGAGAAATACAGTATAGAGTGCTGACATAATGTGTTAAAAATTTACCTGCTATAAAAACTAACCCATATTATTTTGAGCCTTGCTTCACCTCAGTTTCCCAGTGCCTTGAGGTCTTCATCTTCAGCATGGTCGCACTCTTTACAGGTTCTGAATTCGTTCTATGTTGCTGAGACCCTAACAGCTGCCAACTCCCCAATAAGCAGGAGATATGAAGAATTACTGTCTAATGGGGGGAAAATACATGAGTGATGATGAACTTAGGATAACTAACCCGAGGGACGTGAGAGTACTGAAGACAGAGTGACTTTGAGTTTGAGGCAGGGATTAGATGATTTAAGAATAAAGAGAAGATAACCAAGGAAGACTTGGCTTTTCTTCATTTTCATGCTATCCTATTTTTTCCTTTCCGTTGACTTTGTAAAACGAAGAATTACTTTTTACAGATGAGGAAACAAACCTAGAGAGAAGTGTTTGGGGGAAGGTTATGGTCAACTGGAACTGGAAATAACCTTTTTGTTTTTGTTTTTCCTATAGATTTCTATCTATACTCTAAAAACCTCTAGGAATACATAAGTTCTAGTCAAGTGATTTGAGACAAGAAATTCCTTACTTGATGCACTTTAGAATTGTGTATGAAATGTGAGTCAAGTGATAGACTTACATGTAATTCTAATAAATTGTTAGTTAGGAAGCAAATGTTTGGTTTTTTAACCTCTTGATTATTAATGATTGTGTGAGTCTAATAAAATGTTTACGCATAATTTGTTTCATGTTCTTCCTCTATACTGGGTACTCTGCTAGGTGCTGTGGGTATTATGATTTAACAGAAGAGAACAATCTGTGCTTTATGGAATTAAATAAAAATAAACAATAAAGTTATTTTTCTATGATTTATATAATTATTAGTTTTATACTTCTTGATTCTGCCCCATATTTGAAGTGACATATGAAAAGGCATTTAATGCTGTTGATTTTGTACAAAATTAAATGGAATATTTGGATGCTAAATTTGCTGATATTTTGCCAACTTCCTATAAACTCTAAACAAAAGTTGAAGGCTCCCCGTGTTCTTTGGATAAAGGCTTTATCTTATCCAAAACTCTTTAGCTCTTGAGAAATTTTCTCTATATTCTTATTACTGTAATATTTTATCTAGTCATAATCTTAGGATTTGTCTATTTTCTCCATCACTAGAAGCTGCTGCCTCTTTAGACGCAATTTTCAACCATACATTTCCAGAACTAAGTTCTAAGTAACAAATACAAGTTATTTCAATGTAATTAAACACTTAGTTAAGTACAGTCGTTCCCCCTTATCTGCGGTTTTACTTTCCCTGGTTTTAGTTACCCTTGGTCAACCAAGGCCCAAAAATATTAAGTGGAAAATTACAGCAATAAACAATTTACAAATTTTAAATTGAGCTGTTTTGAGTAGTGTGATGAAATCTCGTGTTGTCTCACCCTAGACATGAATCTCGTATCAACGCCATTACTCACTTAGTAATGGTGGACGTTGATGTATTGTAATACTTGTGTTCAAGTAACCCTTACTTTACTTAATAATGCGGTCCCAATGTGCAAGAATAGTCACGGTGGCAATTTGGATATACCAAAGAGAAGCAACAAAATGCTTCCTTTAAGTGAAAAGTGAAAGTCTTCAACCTAATAAGGAAAGAAAAAAATTGTGCTGAAGTTGCGAAGATCTGTGGTGAGATCGAATCTTCTGCTTGTAAAACTGTGAAGAAGTAAAAAGAAATTAATGCCAAGTTTGCTGTCTAACCTTGAACTGCAAAAGTTAAGGCCACAGTGCGTGATAAATGCCTGAGTGAAGACGGAAAAGGCATTACGTTTGTGAGTGGAAACGTGAACACAAAACGTGTTCTGATTGACGGCACTGTGTTGTGCCAGAAGCATTGAGCCTGTAAGAAGACTTCAGCGAGGGATCCTCTGAAACAGTGACATCAAGCCACTTACTGTAAGTAAGGCATAGTTACAATAAGGTATTTTGAGAGAGAAGACCACATTCACATAACTTTACGGTATATTTATTTTATTATTATTATTGTTAATTGCTTAATGTATCTAATTTATACATTAAACTTTACCATAGTTATGTACATATAAGAAAAAAGATAGTATATACACTGTATCATGTTTGATACTATCACCATTTCAGGCATCCACTGCAAGGGGCCCAGGTGTGTGTGTGTGGGGGCGGGTAGTGAAATTACTGTATTGGAATGAGCCAAAAAGTAGTCTATTATAGTGTGCCAAATGATTTCAGCCTGTGTTTTAATGTTATTCAAATCATCTCATAGTGCCTTTTAAAAATATTTTCCTTTCAGGTCCTATACTAAGGGTGGTATGCATAGATATAATAGGTAATATGACAATAGAAACACAGCTATAAAGATATAAGTGGTGATGTTTTGGAAACTAAACCATTAACTGACAGCTTGAAATACGTGTTTGCCAAATGATAAGTAAAAGTATGAATTTGCTATAGGAAAGGCACTTCAGGGCTGTCAGTATGTAAAGTGTGAAAGTCTAAGCTTTATGAAAGTTAAATGTGTATGTTGAGCAATATATGAATACTTTTTTTGTAATAGCAGCCTGATCAAATAGATGGATTTAACTTTGAAGAGGGCAAGTTCATGAGCTAGACTCTGGAGGCCAGAAAAAGGCCTTAGGAAGGCATCTAATGAATTCTTCCTACTGGTATTTAAAACAAGGATGTGGCACCTCCAGGATGTGGTCTAGATTAGTCTGCTTTCTTGATTTCTCTATATATTAAGGCTTTAACTCCTAGAATAAGTTCCCTCCTTTTGGACTACTAAGCATTCATTACTTTTTAATGCTAAGATTTTTATTTATTCTATGTACTCTCAGCATCAGGAATCAATAGTCTCGCATTCTATCCTTGGCTCTGTCCCTTAATCAGCTAAACAGCACTATGACCTTGAACATACAACTTTACTTCTTTGAGCCCAAGTCCTTCATCTGGGAATATTAAGGCTCTTACCTGTTCCACCCATCTCCCAAAGTTGTTGTGAAAGTCAAACAAATCATATGCATGAAAGGACTTTGGAAACCATAGAAATGTAACAAATATGAGAAATTTTTTTAGACTGGCAGAGGTAAAGTTGTATACTTACCAATAGTTAGGGATACTAGTCATACATGTTGTTTCTTCCCCCCACAAATTCTGCTTTAACCATTTCTCTGAAATTCGTAGGCACTTGCTGACTCCATACATGTTCTTCATTCCCCATCCTCTGGTTTCAGAGGAAGGGCCAAAACTCTTTATTTGCAAAATTTATCTCTTTGAATCCTGATTTTTTTTATGTCCTGGACCTTCACTATAAACGCTAGTCTTGTTTAGTAGCACTTTCATCACTGTCTACTATCTTACATTCTTCCCTCACTTTATAGGCTGGCCTCTGGAATTATTGTTATCAGAAAAGCCAGTTTAACACTTAACACTCACGTGTATGCTTGATATGTGCCAATAAAAATGCCTAGGATGGCACGTCTATTCTGCCTTGTAACTAGAAGAATGGCATTGGTTCTCAGACAAAAGCAATGGAGAATGTCTTAGCAAAAGGAACAAGGACATGTCCTGCTTGCATTCTGCCAAAGGCTTTACATTATATATAAGGGCAAATCTAAACACCTTTCTTGTCAGTAAGATTCAAAGTTACATTTGTATGATCTGGGTATGGCTAACTACTACTTCTACCTCTCCCATCATATTCCAACCATGTTGTCTTGTTGCTTTTCCTTAAACATGATAAGCCCTTTCCCATCATTTTCCCAAGTACCTTGCACTTGCTGTTCTCCCCATAAAGATCTTCATAGCTGCTTACATCTCTTACATCATTCCTTTTTCTATGCAAATATCACTTCCTTGGAAAGAACTTTGCTAACCACCCTAAGACAACAATATCATATCACTATCTTCTTAATGAGCATTATTTTTCTTCCTAGCTGTTATATCTAACTTTTTATATTTTCTCACATATGAAAAGAGAGCATGCAAGTTAAAGTCAGCCCATTCTGAATTAGGACGACTTGTCCCTCTAGTTTTGAATCCTCACTCAGCCACCTAATGGCTGTACAACCTTGAGCTAGCAGGTTAACTTATCTAAATCTTAATTCCCTAATATATATGGAAACAATCATATCCACCAAATAGTGTAGTTGTAAAAATTAAATAAAAATACTAACTCCTTAGCACATAGTAGACATTAAATGAATGTTTGTTTTTTTTTCTTTGTATACTCGATTTCCTTGGCTCTTTCATCTTCTTTCAGCAAAATCTCTCGTTATTCTCGTTTATTCTTTTTTCCATTAACTATCCCTTCTTTGAGGCTCTCACTCAAATATCCAGCTCCACACTTACTTCTCACTGAAAATTTCTAAATTTCTAACAAAATTTACCACTTACATGTTCTAACATTATCCTAATTTAATCAAATCCAAAGTTAAATCAATCTTTCTTCAAACCAATTCCAACTTCCCAACTTTCCCACTTATTTCAAAGGCACCAGGATTATCTCATTAGGAATTAATAATTGTAATAGCTCCTGTTATTCAAATATGTATAAATTAATGTGCTTTACATATATTACTACATTGACTCCTCATGATATATACTTAAGACCAAACACCTCTTGTGTATACTGTACATCTTCTTTGAGCACCCTTTCTTTTAGAATCAACTTTATTGAGGTATAATTTATATTAATAATCATAATTTATATTAATAATTAAAATAATCAATTTTAAGGTGAAATTAGGTAAATTTTTTTACATGTAAACAGTTATGTAACCATCATCACATTCACAATACAGAACATTTCCCAAACTACTCCATGCATTTATAGTCAATTCCCTCATCCCATCCACTGGTCCCTGACAATCACTGATATTCTTTCTATCACTAGTTTTTTGGCCTACCTGTTCAATTCTAGTTTTTACTACGGCAATTAGTTGTGCGCATGTGTAATCTGTAAGGACCTTGCCTCAGCTCTACTGAGTATCTCATGCCTTCTGCCCAGGGTTTCTCAACCACCATCAAGTAAGTAGGTTTCCTATGGGTGTCTATGCCATTTCTCTGACACATGTGCAAGCCTTTAAGGAGGAGGAAGTTAGTACATTGTGAGGTAACTGTGATCAGTAGGGGATGATAAATATCCCTCATTTTCATTCCTTGGAGGAGTAACTCTGAAGTGTATTTAACACAGCTCTTTAAGAGTTCCCTAGAAGGTCCAACCTACATTTGCTCTAGGATTGGCTTTTTCTTTCTTTCATGTTTGAATTTCCCCAGTAACCCCTCTACCCTGCCCCACCTCTCTTCCTTAGAATCACTTCCCAAAATAATCTTCCTGCACATAAGTCTTATCTCAGGCTCTGGCATTAGAAGAATTCAGGCTAAAACAGAATTATTATTGCATGTTGAAAAATCATTTAGGAAACTGAGGCTAAAAAGGTTAAACACCCAGAATTGCATAGCTATTAAAAGATGGAGCAAGAGCCTGAATTCAGTACAGCCTGACTCCACAGATCATGTTCTTAATCACCATCTAGATTTTCAAGGTGAACAAACATCGTTTTTGATTTTGTTCAATATTTTTATATCATGTATCTAAATTACCAGTTTTATGTCATTTCTTCTTTTGGAATGTTTCACTCATTAGTTATTGAAAATGATTTCATCTAGCTGGAAGTCACAACAGATAATCTCCTACTGCTGTCACTTTACCACCTCCTTCTTTAATTCTTATTCCAGTCTGGTAGTTGATTTTCTTCCTTCCAATTAGTCAATATTGTTTATGGATATGTGTGTTGGCTTTGGGCTGTGATGGAACTGATTTCAAATTTGATCTCTCTTCATTGTTAGCTGTGAGATATTTAGTGAGACTTTTAACCTTTCTGAGCCTCAGTTTCTTTACCTATAAAATGAATAAATAATTTCTGCCTCATAGCATTGTTTAGTACAATAAATGTAAGAATTTGTGTTTTCACTTATTCAAATATTAAACCATGGGATGCCATTTTCATTTTATTGCATTTGTTATTGTTGCTGAGTTAATTTTAAGTGGTAACTTTTAGAGAAGTTGAAGCCTTTTATGTATATTCATTCCTTTAATTTTTATGAAAGGATAAGGATTTATTTTTATTAGTCTGAAATACTTCTAGTAATCTATGAAGCAAACCCACAGATTTCTGGACTTTGAAATCAAGTATATGATACATAAAAAGTCAATATAAATATTGTTTGAAGCAATGGAAAGAACTCTTAAGACCCAAAGGACTCACATATTGATTAAAGTGCTCCATTATGTAGCATTCAGATGATCTTAGTGTTGTAGCAAAGAAATAAAAGCTTCTGAGAAATAGTAGGTTCTCCCAAAAAGATGATTTAATGTTTGGATTCAAATATGCTGTCAGTCAGGTGTTCCCTAAATATGTTATAAGGAGACCTTGAAACTTAGGTTAAATACAAAAACAAACTTGGTTGGAATACAGGAGCTTCAAGTTAGTAAAAGCATACAATTATGTACACTAAAATTGATCAGGCCTTTTATAAAACACGTTTATGAAAATATAGTTTTTTTTCAAAATATCTAATTTAGTTATAGTTTCAACCGTGAGTATAAAGAAAATGCAATTAAAGAGTTTCCTTGCCTCAATAATTACATGGGGGGTTTTATCCACCTAATTAAATTCTCTTTTGTGTACTCCACCCAGTGGCTCTATGGTTTTCACCAACAGCATAAGAAGAGTTAAAAATATATTTGACTTCCACCAAATCATGAGCATGCTTGTGACTGACCCTGTTGTGGTTTGTAATTTCATGTTTTAAGGAATAAGTTGTTAATTACATTCTTTATTTAGTTCCCTCAAGCTACTTATTTGTAGTTGCAAGCAGTCACTCATGCAAAAAAATGAGCCCATCCTGCTTAATTACATATTTGCTTTATATTAAAGGATGGCTCTAATCCTGAATTGCCAGAAAAGTCATCTTCAAATGCAAAGAAACAGGAGTCTAAAATAAAAACAGGCTATTTCAAAAAAGGAACTGATCACCAGCCACTTTACTAAAATTAGAGAAGGGCCTGCAGATAGAGCCTGGGCAGGATCTATAGAACCAGGACTTACCCAAGTAGGGTATTTAGCAAGAAAAGAAAATAACCAGTTGGCACTCTGAGAATATTTTACATCTTCAATTATTTATTTAATTACTTATTCATTATTCTCCCTTCTGTTGCTTCATGAGGACATGACTCAGATCACATCTGGAACCACGACTCTTTTATTCATCACTGCATCAGCCAGAGGCAAGCACAGGGCTTGGCATATAAATGTCCATTGATCGGTGTCCAGATGAATCTTTCCTTCATTGTTTTGCTCTCTGATAGCTTCTTTTGTGATGATCTCATCTTCCCAACCAGATTGTAGTCATCTGATATCAGAGAACATATCTTATATTTCTTCAAAATCCTTCAAATCAGAGTCAATACCTATAGGATATTAAGGTATGAATTCAGGAAAGTAAAGAAAATGATTGGGAAGCAAGGGTGATAGTAAAGGGTTGTGGTGACTTCTGCACAGAACGTTTCTAAGTATACACTGAACTATATGACATTTCCAAATTGGACCATATTTGACCTATAAATTGCATATTAATTTTATTCGGTCCATCTAACTTCTAAAGAGTGGTACAGGATGAGAAAACTAGGGAAAACCATGGCATTTTGGGTAGGCAAACTGGAGTTTAAATCGTTGCTCTGGTACTTACTAGCTTAGTTATCTTGTGCAAGCTTCCAATTCTTGTTGGAGCACAATTTCCTCAGTTGTGAAACAGACATAATGTCCTATTTGGCTGATCCTTGTGGAGATTAGGTGAGCCAAGAACTTAAGTCTCTAGCCTATTACAAATACTCAGTAAATGTAGCTCAGCACCCCAGTCATCTTGCACAACTATCTTAACATCTCCTTGTCTCAATTTTCTTATCTATAAAACAGGCAGAACAGATAAAAAAATTAAGTACGGCTCAGAGCTTATGCTCATAACTACTATACTGTACTGTACTATACTATATTATACTATACTATATACTACACTCTACTATATTATATGATAGTATTTTAATGACTTTAAATTCAACTTGTATAAAACTTAATAGTCCTTCAGACAACAAGATATGGAGCTATTGTAGGAGGCAGATTAAAAAGGTGTATGTGTGTGTGTTTGTGTGTGTGTGTAAAAGGGGTTGGCTAAAGATGTCTGCATCTAGCTTGGATTATCTCTCAATGGATGAATGTATGACTAATATGTGTCACACGTCATAAATCTGTGTGCCTAACCTTCATTTGGTAGAAGCATGAGGTGTTTATCACTGAGTCAGAGTTTGCAAGTTTGCTCACACAATAGGTTTAGCTGTTTTGAACAAAAGAAAGTTAACAGTTCAAGAATATGTATCATTTTCTTTATATTCAAAGGGATCTTCCTTTAGGTCATTTTAATCAACTGACTTCAATTTTGAGTTTAGCACAGTTCTAAGAACTTTAAATTTATTAACTTATTTAATCATATAATAACTTCATACAATAGATGCTATTCTCCCTCTTTTTCAGATGAAGAAACTGAGGTACAAAGGGCTTGCGTAACTTGCCCAAGGCCACACAACAGGTAAATGGTGGAACCAGGGTTTTCAAAGAGGCAAATAAATTCTGGAGATCTGCTCTTATTCTCTGCGCTATTCTAAACCTAAATGCTTTTTAAATTTTATGCATTACACCTGAAAGCTTACCACCTAGCAAATGTATTGTAGGCAAAAATGATTACCAATTATTGTTATGGAAGGCCCCTGGGGGATGCCTTGACAGAGATAACTCTTAAACTGCCTCTAAGTGCACCATTAAGGTTTCGTTTATTTGCATCACAATATATCTTCCTTAAGATACTTGTGGTGGGTGAGAACAGAAAGCTGAGCATGGGGAGCAGGAAGGAAGATACATAAATCTTGGAGCGTTGGAGAATTACTGGGATGTCAGGCCTGTATTTGGTCCCTCAGTAAGAAGAAGGTGGAGAGGAAAGAAAAATACTTCCCTGTCACAATAGTGAGATTGTTACCATGAGTCCCAGTTTGGAAATGAGGAAACTGAACATCAGAGAGGTTAAGGACTTGCCAATGGTCAGTCGCATAAGCAGCAAGAGAGCAATGGATTGTAAACTGTCTAAATGAGCCCATTTTTAAGTGTTATTTCCTCTGTTACCCTGAGTAACTTCTATGGAAGAGGAGAAGAGGGGATATATATCTAGGATCCTAAAAGGAAAAATAGGAGAGGATAGATAAAAATAATTTTATAAGTTTGCTCTGCTCCTTGACTTTTTTTTGTTCATTTAGTATGAATTCATGTCAATTTATCACCTATATTCTGCTTTATTTGAAAAAACTTAATTGATCATGATATACAAAGTACTTGCTGCTGTATAAGTCTGTTGTTGACAGTGTAAAGTAGAGGTAGGGTGAATAAAGAGATACATATTTTAGCTTCTAAACTTTCAAGAAAATTATGTTCTGGTTAGAGAAATAATATGCAATTTTTTTTTCTGGTTGAAGCCCAAATTTCTGAGCCTAGAACACACGACCCTTCTCAACTAGACCACAGCCTTTCTCACTGCTCTCAAAACTATCTCTATCTCCTCACCTTGATTTTACCTGAGAACATCCAGCTACTCATCATTCAGGCTCATGCCTTTGTGCCTTAGTAAATAGTTTTCTGAAATGCATCTCTTATTTGGGGGTACTCCCCTTTCTCCAAATATAGTAACTGTTGCAGTAGCAGCTAAAGAGCAGTCACATGACCTAGACTTTGCCAATTAGATGCTTGCACTGAGTTCTTTGAAACTTGAGCAAATGACACAAAAATTAAAGAAGATCTGAATTCATTCACCATGATGGTAGGGGGAATATAAGAGAGAGATCATGCTCAGGCATGCCATGATGACAGCAGCAATATTTAGATTTACAGGGGGTCCTGGCTATACTCTTCCTGCCATAAGATGGTTATTGTCCTTCCTGTTCTTGGGCCCTTTGAAACTACTTTGATTCCTATCTCTTTCATAAGCCTAGTCCTCCTGTGAAATGTTGACTCTCAGACCTGATAGTCTTTCACTAAGTTTCCTTCTGTTGCTGCAATGAAAAACAGCTAATTGTCAGTTCTCTGTCTTCAAACTGTGAAATCTCTCAAGTATTTTCTGGTAGCTTTGATCTGAATTAAATATTCAATTCTTTGTAAAATATGCCAGTTACTATGTAAAGTACATTGAAAAATACACAGATAAGTAATTTGAAAGAATATTCCTTTTAAAGAGTATATTATAGTATTATAGTATAGTATAGTATAGTATAGTATAGTATAGTATAGTATAGTATAGTATAGTATAGTATATACTAGGTCCTTTTATAGAACAAGGTAGAGATATACTAAGGACTTAAGGAAACTTCATTTAAAGTGTATAACAAGTAATCTTGAGCATTCTACCATTTCTGTCTTTCTCTCATTCATTTGTTTATTCAACAAATATTACTGAGCATCTTCAGTACTGATTGGCAGGCATTGTTCTAAGGTCTGGTGACACAACAATGAACAATAAAAATAAGATTCCTATTTTAATAAAACTTCTAGTGTCTGGTAAAGAGATAAATAAACAGGTAAAAAAAACTTTTAAAATAATCATTTCAAAGGGTCATAGGAACAACAACATTGTAGTAGAATAGAGAATTATCAGATTGGAGGCATGAGAGAGGTTACTTTGCATAAAGACATCTAAGAACACTTCTTTGGGAAGATGATGTTCAAGCTGAGGCCTGAATGATGAGAAAAGGCTAATTGCAAAGAACTGACGGAAGAGCAATCCTGGTAGAGAAAGGAGTATACACAAAGGTGCTATGGTACGTTCAAGCCCTGGAAAGTGTGAATGGCAGAAAAGGAGGTAGGATGGAAAAGTTGGGCTCTTATTAGGGCCTAATGTGTCCCCTTGAAATGTCTGAATTTTACTCTTTCATTTTTCGTGGAATATCCCCCACTGCCCCACCCTATGTTTCTGGATTTCAACCTTCCTAATTAGGAAAGATCTAACTGACTGTTTACTCCCCTGGCAGATAAACCTCAAAGTCTCAGTGGCTTAATACTGAGTGGAAGAGAATCATATTTTGTACTCCATTAGATTCCAAAAAGGTCTGTCTGGTCAGAGCTGGGGAGCTCTATTTTACTTAATCATTAAGAGATCCAAACAGATGGATGATTCACTGTCATCAACACATGACTTTCAACTTTTCCCTGAATGTAGCTACTGTTGTGGGTTAGAGAGTATAGGGAGAGAAATGAATATGTGATCTCATGAGAGGGTTTGGTAAGCCAGCAGGAAGTGATGAGCAGCACTTCTACTCACATCCAGAATTTAGTTGTATGACCATACCGAACTGCAAAAGAGTGAAAAAATGTAGCCTGGATGGTGCCAAGGAATAAAGAGAATTACTTCAATTAATTAAGGCCTAGGTAGTGAATTGCCTGAAGTTGCCTTTCTTGATAAATATCAGTGGAACACAGTGTAACTGGCAGGCATTTTGAGGCTTCGTACCTGATAGTAATGGGAGGTGGGTAAAGACAGAATGTATTTTGAAAAACAAAATTCAAGTAAATATTTTTTTAAAGAAAATGAAAAACTAAAGTTTAGATACTACAGAAAATAAATGTGAGTAAAGTTTTACTGCCCGGTAGAGATGAGCTGGAAATATAGTGATTCTCAACTGAAGGGACACTTCTGTAGGGCAGTGTAGTGGGTTGAATAATCCCTGCCCTCCAAAGGTACATATGTCCAGGTCCTAAGCCTTATACCTGTGAATGTGGCCTTATTTAAAAAACTTTGTAGAAGTAACTGAGTTGAGTTCTTTGGAATAGAGTCATCCTGAATTTAGAGGTCCCTCTACATGGAAACATAAGGGAAAAAGAAAGTAGATTTTCACCTTAATATTGTCCCTAGTCAGTACTTCCAAAGTAGCCCCACACTCCCTCACTCAGCAAAGTGTCTTCCCCTTACCATTTCTAAAGATCTTTAAAGATCACCTGTAAAACATACTCAAAATTCACTCCCTCAGCTCAGCCACAGCCAGCAAACTTCTGGGTAGCATCTGCAACATCTTGCTCAGCTATACCTTGTCAAAATCCAGTATTTCACAGGTGCTTGATGGAACCTCAGGATGCCTGTGGTAATACACATCCAGTAGAGCTAAAGCTGCTGATATCTCTGGAGGTCAAAGCAGAGTATTTTTAGGAAAAAAGGGAAATGATGCTCTCCTCAACTTTCTGGCAGCTGAGACTTATAGTGGCATGGTCAGTTTCTAGACGTCTCCCTTGTGACAGGGCTTTAATCATGTTCAGGTCCTAACTCCTCTCTTGCTCAGAAGCTCTCATATGACCAAAGGGCATTGGTGGGATGCAAACCTCACCCCATTGCCTATGCTCTTTCCATCTCTTCCATTGCCTTGGTATCTCTTTTTATTTTTTTTTAAAGGGGCGAGGTATCTTTATTTCTCTAGCTAAGCAAAAGCCCCACGTGTAATAAATTATGTAAAAAGAAACTTTGGCAAGAGATGGCATGGAACCTAACCACACACAACTGGATTCTGGACAACATACTCATTACATAAGAAAAAAAGTAGAAGAAAGGAGAGATTTTGGGTTCAGAGCAAGGGTGAGTATGTCAGAGACAAATAGCCCTTTTCCAGAGGTCAATCTTATCGTGTGGATGAGCCATCAAAGACTCTGAACTTGTACTCCAGCTTTCGAGTGACTTATTATTATTTCCAATGCCATAGAGAAGGAAGTTCACTCCTCCAAGTCTTGGTGGGATATTAGTTAATAAGACATTTATAAGGTGTAGCTGCTGGGCTTTGGTTCAGTTCAACTCAGGATTTGGAGTAAGAATGGAAAGGATGGGATTTGGTGGTTGCATTAACCCTGAAAAAGAGGTCTCAGGACAAGTGCCAGCATCCATTTAGATCTGTTTGGTTTGTACATGTAGAGACTAAAAGCAGGCCTAATGCAAGAGAACGAAGGCCAATTGCGGCTAAGGAAAAAAGCCAAGAAAAATAACAGAGGAAAAGGAGAGTGAATTAAGTTTGAGTGAGTGATGAGTTCAAGGTCAAAAACAGAGTGCAGGAAAATGTTGGGGAATTAAACGTTATATGTCAAATATATATAGGTGATACTGTATTAGTTTACTAGGGCTTCTGTAACAAAATACCACTGACTTAACAGATGGCTTAACAGAAATTTATTTTCTCTTGGTTCTGGAGGCTAGCAATCCAAACTTAAGGTTTCAGCAGTTTCAGTTCAGTTCATTTCAATTCAGTGCCTTCTGAGGCTTTTCTCCTTGGCTTTTGGGTGGCCATTTTTTTTCTGTGTCCTCACAAGCTCCTCCCTTGATGCATGCATGCCCTTGGTGTATCTTTTTGCGTATCCAAATTTATTTATTTTATAAGGATATCACTCATATTAGATTACCTCCTAACTACATCCTTTTAACTTAATTATTTTTTAAAGTTCTTATCTCTAAATACAGTCACATCATGAGATATTGATGATTAAGGCTTCAACATATAAATTTGGATGTGGAAACAAGTCAGCTCATAGAATATAAACTCAGTATAATAAACAAACATTTTGCACAATTGAAATATTAACTCATATTAGTTTTCCATTGTTTCTTAAACATTTATTTAGTGAAAGTAAACATTTCCTGACCCTGGATGGTGTTGGAAAGAGTCTAAGACTTTTTTTCAGAGTTTAAAGTTGACTTAAATTTATAAAACATTGTTTCAATTCAGTAATTAGGATGCGATCATTTCTAGTTGTTAATCAAGTGATTTAATCTTTATTGAAAGGTAAGATGTCTTACCTCCCTCCATGCTAAGGTCTATAGATGACAGCTGCCAGCTTACAAGAATGGGGGTGTGTGATAGGTCTCTTTGTCTTTTCTCTCTCCTCTTACCTACTTGCCAGTGGATGTTTGCCTTCTAGAGACAAAGAGAAAAGAAGTAGAAGTGAGGAAAGGCACTGTCTTAGCTTGTGCTGCTATAACAAAATACTATAGACTGGGTGGCTTAAAACACAGACACTTGTTTCTCACAGTTCTGGAGACTGGGAAGTCCAGAATCACGAGGCTGGCAGATTCAGTTCTTGGTCAGGGTTCATTTCCTGGCTGGTAGATAACTGCCTTCTGTCTGTGTCTTCATGCGGCCTTTCCTCAATGTGCATAGGGGGAGAGAGAGGGAGAAGGAGAGGAAATGAGAGTGAGAGTGTGTGTATATGATGAGAGAGAGAGAGCTCTTCCTCTTCTAATAATGACACTAATCCCAGTATACTCATAACCTAATCTAAACCTAATTACCTCTCAAAGGCCTTATTTTCAGATATAGCATGCTGGAGTTTAGGGCTTCAATATATGAATTTTTGGGGACTTGATTATTTAGTCCATAACAGGCACAGAGGCATCATGATTAGGCTGAATAGCTTTGTAGTTTCAGACACTAGCAAGCATTATTGAATCCTTAGTGATTATCATTTATTAGTACCTTTCTCCAGCCACTCTCTTGACCTGGGTAGATGCTTCCTTATGCCAAGTGGTTACTTATAGCTCATTTTTCAACACCAGGAATCTATTGGCCATATTTAGCTTTTTGCAGCTAAGGCTCTTCTGCCCTTCTAGACAGCTTTCTTGGCCAGAGCTGCCAACTACTACTGCCTCTTGATCCCACATGGTTTACACCTAGTTCATGGGAAAACTTTCATTTTCTTCACTTCGACAAAGTCTGAGAGTTAGGCCTATCTAAATGTAGGCTATTAAAATAACTTACAACTGCTGATGTTAACTTCGCTGGCATTCTCAGACATGCACAAACATTTACTAGTCCTCAAGCTTTGTTAATTGCAGAAACACGTTTTTAAGTCTTATAAGTGATCCCATGAAAACTCTGCTGCCTCGAAAGCTTTAAGTGAAGGTTTATCTGCAGTGAGGTGACTTGAGGACTCACACTATAGAAACAGCTCTCTCCAGGAAAATCTCTTCACCAGTTCTTCTGCCTCCTCTCCAATCCTTTCATATTCTCAATTTGATTGAGACATTAGAGTCAATTCAAATTTCACATCTATTTTATTTTGGGATCTTGGTCAAATCATATATACAATTACCCAAAGAGAGTCAGTGAATGTGAGAGACAGAAAGAGAAGTATCCTAAAAATATTGAAAGAGATCAAGATAGAAATCGAAGAATAAATCAAGAAGGAGGAAAGACAGAAAGGAGAAAAGGCTGGGAAGAAAGGAGGGGGAGTAATATGCTAAAAATATTAAAGGTATTTATGTAGAAATGATACAAAAGATTATTTAAGTTTTTCTCTTTATACAGTTTGCATTTTCCAAAATTCTATACTGATTTTTAAAATAAACTGTTTATTTTAGAATAGCTTTACAGAAGAATTGCAAAGATAGTAAGAAGAGTTCCAATACACCCCACAATTTTACCTACTATTAACATCTTACATTTGTTATATTAATAAACCTAAATTGATACATTGTCATTAACTAAAGTTCATACTTGTTTGAATTCTCCTCTTTTTGCCTAATGTCCTATTTCTGTTCCAAGATTCCACCCAGAATACCATATTATCTTCAGTAGATCATGTTGCCATAGGCTCCTTTGGTCTGTGACAGTTTCACATTCTTTCCTCACTTCTGATGACCATGAGAGTTTTGAAGAGTATGGGTCAGGTAATTACTAGAATGTTCAATGGGATTTGCCTGATGCTTTCTGATGATTATATTGAGGTAATACATTTTGAGGAGGAGGACCACTATGGTAAAGTGCCATTTTTGACCTATCACATCAAGGGTAAGTACCATTAACATGACTTACAATTGTTGATATTAACCTTGATAACCTGGATGAGAAAATATGGTATATTTCTTTACTGTAAAGTTACTCTTTTTACCTCCTTTTCACACTGCACTCGTTGGAAGAAAGTTATAATGCACAGTCCAAATTAAGGAGTAAGGAATTATGCTCCACCTCCTTGAGGATAAACTAACTACTTAAATTGCTTCAAATTGTTCTGCATAGGAAATTTGTCTCTGGTCCACATTTATTTACTTAATCATTTACTTGGATCAGTATAGACTCACTGATATTTATTTTAGACTTTGGGTTATATGATGCTTTTCATTCTCAGCAAAAATAAACATTGTAAAAAACTAAGTAAATAAAAACATTTCTAATTTGGCATAGAATCTAAATGCATTAAACACTCCATAAGAACCTTTAAATTCGCTTATTCACATAAGCTAACTTTAACCAAATATAATTATTTTCATAACAATATTTTTAAAAATAATATAACAACACCAAAGGGGATAAAAGAACTAACCAAATAACTTTTAAAAATATTTTTAAAACTAAATACTTTTTGAACTATACCGTTATTCTAAAGACAAAAAGAACTATAAACTAACCTTAAACTCTAGTTGACAGATTTGTGTTTCTCGGTAGCATGAGTGTAGCAATTTTGAAACTATTGTATTGAAGGAATGACTGAGTGAGTAAAGACATTGCTGATGTTTAAATAAGGGGTTTTCACGCTTAGAAAAGCAAGGTACAAATATGAAACAGAGGAAGGCCAGAAAAAATCCTGTAGTGTTAGACTGTAATTTTTCAGAGTTGAGAGAGGAGAACTACAAGATGATCTCAGAATATTTTGTTGTGCCATAATGTAAGGAAGTGTTAAAAAGAAATAATGGGGGCATGTTAAAGGGACAAAGGGGCTAGCTTGAAATGGCTTCCATTGGGCATATCTGACGTCATTGAAATATCAAAATAAAAACTGATAGTAATTGATAATAACCCATTGATTAAAAGAAAAATCCATGTGCCTTACAGTTAATATGTAAAAGGGGAGAAAAAAGATAGAATGCCAACTATTAAAAGTAGAAGGAATAATGCTGTTAGAAAGTCACCATCTTGTGATTATCTAATTAATTATTGATTCATCCATTACTAATCAAAGGATGACACACTCTAGTATAAATTTTGATGAGACATAGGGTATGTACATTATCTCAAAGCATCTTCCCAGAAATAACTTATTGATAATCACAAATGGGACATCTGATGTAATTTACTGAGGAAAAAACATAAGTTCATTAGAATTCCAGACAAAAATATATAACCAGAATTGAATTATAAGAGAAAAAAAACCCACAGAGAATTTCTACGAAATAACTGGTTTACACTCTTCAAAAAAAGTCAATGTCGCTATAACCAAAAAAAGCTTAAAGAACTGTTTCAAATTAAAGGAAGCTAAGTAAATATTGCAATTAAATGCTTTGTGTAATACTGAATTAGGTTTCTGATTAAAAAAATTCTAAAATGTAAATTATTGGTTTAGAGGTGAAATTTGAATATAGTCTATAGATTATTTGGAAGCAGAAAATTCACTACTGTAGAATTACTAATGGCTAAAATAGTGTAAGACATATATTCAGCTTCCACAGTAATCAGGCAATGTATTATAAAACAAAAACAAATTATAATATTCAATGCTGGTGAATACATAGTAAAATAGGTACTCTCATATAGCACTCATATGTGTGTATCTTGATGATAGATAGATAAATAGCAATATATCTTTTGACCTGAAAAATTTCAGTTCTTTAAAATCACCCTAATAATAGCTGTTTTTACTATTCTCACATCTTTTTGGAAATTTTTATTTTTTTGAAATACAAGCTAAAGATATTTTTTCTATAACCATATGATTGATATGTTGACCATTCTAGAAAATTTAGAAAGTATAAGAAATTCAAAAAAAATAAAAAATTTTTGTAATCTTACTCTATAAATATAACTATCAATCATGAAGGAACCTTTAAAAATATACTGAGAACATACCATGTATATAATTTTATATTTTTAAATTTACCATTATATCATAATGGTATCAAATGTTATTTAATGATTTTTGAAGACCTAAATTTTAATGAAAGCATTATATTCTATCTATGGCAATAACAATAATTTATTATACCATTTTCTTTACTGTAAGGCATTAAGTTTATTTTCACTTTTTTACTATTATAGTGCTCTGGCAAATATAATAGTATGTTTATATTTTATGTATCTCTTATGATATTCTTAAGGTAGGTTTAAAGGGTAAAAATTTCAGGTTAAAATATTTACCTATCTATCTATCTACAAACATGCCTCTCCACATTGCTTTGTTAGAGATTTTTTAAAAAACAATTTTACTCCTTCCAGTGGTGTATGAGAATGCCTAATTTGCTATATGCTTACTAGCATTGATCACTATAATTTTGTTTTTGTTTTATATTGTATTGCTGTATTACTATTATAGATGAACATTTTTTTCTTATAATCTTTTTTTTTTTGCCATGCTACTTCTGTGAATTCTGTTTTCATGCTTTGCTCACTTTTCTATTGAGATGTTAGAGTTTTTTATTATTTTCTTTATATGATATATATATGTATATAATAGAAATCTAGAGCTAAAGATATAAAGTAGAAGATGGAGATAGAAATAGAGGGGTAAGAGGGAGGGAAGGAAAGAGATAGAGACAGACGAGGAGAGAGAAAATAACAATAGTATATATGATATAGATATAGGTTTTCTATCACTTTAAGATTTCTGAGGAAGAAATTATCTTTTCTGGTTAATTTTATTATAATCCTCCAGATAGTAATATGTTTGTCTAGATTAAAATGTGTTCCCCTCTCTTAAAAAAGCACATATATTCTATTGAATGAGACTCTTTCAAGGGTGTATACAGTATATTATTTTTAAGTTTTTCTTTGTTCCCCCTAGTGAAAAAAAAAAGTACAACTGTAAAATTTCTGACTTCTTTTTCAGTATTTAGTGCCCTCTGGTGTTTGCAAAGAATGGATAACAATATATTTTGCCTCCAATTTGTTTTCTGCTTATTAGAATTCTTCAGGATGAATGAATTGTGTCTATACAGATTGAGATAATGTTTAAATATATTCAAAGTTCAGAAATAAACATGAGTGACAGTCTATAGTTTGGGGAGAGTTCTGACATTTAAAAATATCTGAGCTTTCCATCTGGCAAGTGAGAATGATAATTGCCTAGAAACTTAGTTACCAGAGTGGTTCTCCTTTACAAAGTCAGAAATTAAAATATTCACATTCAGCCTATGAATTCCATATCTTGATAATGTAGCAAATATTATAAGAATAATAGCAACAAGAGAGAAAGGGAACTCCCTGAGGAGATAGGACGAGAGAGAAAGGAACAATTTCTCTTTGTTATTAGAGGATGACTACATTCTTTCCAGGGGATTTTTCCCATCTTGAGGAGTTTTCATTTATTTTTAGCTAATATAGAGATTCTACATGAGCCATCTCTGCAGCTTGGGGTTATTTCACTCATTTAATACAGGCTTCATTTTTTTTCACTGTATATTGATGTTCCTAGTTCAGTAATTATCAAACCATTTTGAGAAGGAAGAGGAAGAGTAGGCGCTTATTCAAAGAAAATATTCCATGGAAGTATAAGATAAAATGTAAGGAAAATCAAAGTTCAGCTGGTTCAAGTGGAGTAGAAAGGTTGGGAGGGGTTTTGCTTCTCTGCCATTTAATCTTCCCTATTGCTAACTGCCCAGTTCATATTCAGATTACCCCTGAGGCTTCCCAAGTTCTTAAAGATCATATTTTGACCAATAAGGGCAGCAAAATGGAAACTTACAAAGTCTCTACTCCCCATATGTGGTTAAATGTTATCTTCAAATTCAGAAAGTCTGCTATCTATAAGTGATTTTGTATTTCAAAATCTAGTAAAATTTCTTTCCTTTATTTATGTACTTAACAAATACTAAATGATAATCAGACATTATGCTAGTTTCTCGGAGTGCAAAAAAAAAAATGTTTTCTGTCCTCCATAGGTCTTATAGAGGAGGTAAAGATAAAGAAAATGATTACATAAATAAATATAATGTTATGAAGGTGACACATTTACTGTGAGAGCATCTGATAGGAAGATGTGATCTAGAGAGGAATATCAGGAAGGCTTTCTAGGGGAGGTGATGAATGAAGTGGGATTTAAAGATGAGTTAGGGGTTACCTGGATAAAGCAAAGAATTAAGTGTATTTCATGCAGAACACAGGGGAAGAGGAAGCATGGCACTTCAAATAATTGAAGATGGCCAATGTGGCTAAAACAAAGAAAGCAAGGGGCTGGGAAGGAATGGGATGAGTAGAAATCAGGACAAACAGAGCCTGGTAAACTACTTCAAGATTTTGATCTATATCTTGATAAAAGCTGAAAGCTACTAATGTGTTTTAGGGAGAGATGACATCATCAGCTGACTCTGCCTATAGCATGGTGAATGAAATGGGGTGGGGTGGATGAGAAGAAGTATGAATATTGACAGGGATACATGTGAAAAGACTCGTTAATGTCTGCTAGAGAGATTATGATGTCTTGGACAGGGAAATGTCCACAGAGACAGAAAAAACAGATATATTTAAGAAATTCTTAAGGGATAAAATTGACTCAACTTGGTTATAGATTGGATATAGGGTATATGGGATATGCAAGTATCAGAGATAAACCCCAGATTTCTGTCTTATTGAAATGAATGAATGAGACACGGACCATCAGAAGAGGATAATATTTTTGGTGAAAGGAGTCACAAGTGTGATTTCAGTGTATTAAGTTTGAATAGTTTTTTAGATTATTTGTCCAAGTTGACATACTTGAAATACGAAAGAGCTATCTAAGAGGAGATAAAGACTTGAGAGTCATCTATGTTTAGAAGCAATGGAAATATGAACATAGATGATAGTTCCAAAAAGAAAGTGCCAAGAGACAATATAATAGGGTCTTTGGTAGAACTTTTAGGAGCTTTGACATTAAATGGCTAAGCAAAGAAGGAAAAAGCATTTAAAGTGAGCAGCTGTAGCTATAAAGAAATCAAGAGAGCATTATGATTATGTCCTGGGATGATGGAGAAGAAGGTATATCAAGAAGGAAGGAGTAGTCAGCAGGCTTGAACAATGTTTGGAAGTTAAGTAAGAAAAGGCCTGTAAATATCCACTGGATTTAGCAACAATAGGTTTGAGTGCCCTTCATGAGTCCTGTTTCAGTAAAATGACAGAGGCCAAATTCCAAACTAGTGTAGTTAGAGGAGTGAATTAGAGGTGACTTAAAATATTTCTTTATATAAGTTTGGCCTTAAAGATGAGGAGAGTGATAGGCTGCTAATTGGTATGAGATGTAGCATTGAGGGAAAGATTTTTATTTTTAAATGGGCAAGACTTTGTTATGTTTAAACACCAAAGAAAGAATCCAGAAAGATGTTGCAATACGTAAGAAGAGAAATAAGAATAATTAATAAGGCAATTTTTCCAGGGAAGAATAAAGATGATGAAATTAAAAATATGTAAGAAGGTACTGACTTTAGATGGCAAAGGGGCTTTAACGAAGGAGAAGCATTGTTAGTTTAGTTTGTTACATAGGACCGGTTTAAATATTTAGTGGCAAGTAAAGGAGGTATTTGTGTGTATGTGTGTGTCTGTGTGTCTGTGTATACATAATTCTTATTCTTTAACTGTAAAGAAAATAGTGACATCATCTGCTTAATTTTAAGAATAAGAAGGGAGAGATAAAATTTGAGGTTAGAATAGTAGGTCAAATAATAGAAGATGAATGAGTTGGCTAGACAAATGTACAAGGAGGGACTGGCAGCATTAAATGTCAGTCAAGGTTGGTTACCGTAAATTTATGGGGAGCCAATCCACTTTCCTTGACTACTCACCTTTCTTTTGTTTGGCCTTTTGCCACACACAGTTTAGCTCAAACAAATATAATAAGAAGGCAGCCATGGAAATAAAATTTTATGTTTATTTCCAACAGTCTGCATGGTGTTCTGCCCCTTTACTATATACTATAATATTTTAAAATTCCCTGGAGCCACTCCTGATGTAATTGAATATATACAACTGTAAAACAGTGATCTAAAATTTTAGAATATAAAACCACTCAGAACAAGAAGAAAGAGGATAGGTGAGACCACACGACCACTAAACCTAATGTGGCAGTGATGTTTTGATACACTACTAATCCTTCCGGGGGCTGGAAAGGAATAAAAGAGGCTTAGAATGGTTTCTTTATGCTTTCAGAGGCAAACCTATGACACAAAGCATGCTCATGTATATACATGAAAATGTTATTAAATACAAGAAAGGAAATCAGGATTTAATGGGACTAATTTCACTTCTAAATCAATTTTTCATGCCATTGCATAAAACCTTGGGTTCTAAACCTGAAAAAAAACAGGGAAAAAATGATGAGGCAGCAAATCTTATAGCATTTGCTGCTGCCTCTTCTTTTTTTAATGCAATCTATTATCATTTTAATGAGACTGACCTTATGTAAGCAATAAAATCTGGCTTTAGTGTAATAATTATTATAGCTTCTTTTACTTCAGCTCTCCAATATATTTGATGTATGTGTATTAAGGAATTTGACCTGTCCAAAGAGAGTTCTGGTTTTTGTCCCAGATTCCTGGGAGGTAACCTCTAAACTCTTAGAATTTCTTGAGTGACAGGAGTATCTTCGTTGTTCATGGTGTTATGCATTTGTTATCTTTGGATTTCACCTGATAGTTTATGTTACCATCTACCCATGTGGCGTATGGTGGGCTCCTCTGGCCCATTTGCTCTTAGCCCAATCTCCAGGGAGGAAGTGGGTACTGAAAATGAGTTCAGCCACATGAGCAATGATCCAATCAATTATGCCTATGTAATGAATCCCAATAAAAACTCTGGACACTGAAGTTCTGGTAAGTTGCTCTGGTTGACAATATTTGTGCATATTGTCATATATCATGGGACTTGAGGAGGTGACACTGTCCATAAATCAATGAGGAGAAGATGACTTATGGACAGAGAACTCTGTGTTTAGATTCCCTCCTAGATTTTACCCCATGCTTCCCTTCATTTGGCTGGTCCTAATATATATCTTTTCTCTGTAATGAATGTGACCTTAAGATAATAGTAAGTCTGTTAATTTTTCTGGTGAATTACCGAACCCAACTGTGGTTTGTGGAATTCACAAACTTGCATTTGGTGTCAGAAGTCTTTAGCTGACTTGGTGGTATAGATGACTGTGCCCTTAATCTCATGGTTTGGCTAAATCCTGGGTATTCAGAACCAAATCAAAGCTTTTGAATGTCCCCTCTTGGTCATAATTTTGGACTCTAAAAGTCATATATATTTTGCATCCTAAATGAAGGTCTATTTGTTCTTCAAATATAGTTCTCTTCTAAAAACCTTATTTCTCTCTACTGACATCTCATTTCAGAAACAATGCCCCTCTGAGAGGCTTCTTAGTGAGATTAGAAGATATCACCTATGAAATTAGTATTTCTGGATCTCAAAATCTTAGAGCTGTGTATCAGTCAATGTCCGATTAGGAGACAAAAACTACACAGTACTGAATAGGAAAAATTTAAAGAATTATCAACTATAACGAGACTGGGGTAATGAAGGTTTGGTAAAAGGTAAAGAGAGTTCTAAAGAATACAGGAAGAGCAGATAGAAGAGCAGAACCACTAAGGCTGAAATAGAGCACTCAAGTGAGATCATTCCCTCAACCTCAGGACTAAGATTCAGACCTTGTTGAAGGCTCTGCTGTGGCTCACTGAATAGTAGAGAAATTGCTTTTGTGTCTCACTAGTGGAACTTGATGGGAATGTGTCCCCTGAACTTGCAGGAAATTCAGGGAAAGTTATTCACAGAAAGTAGTACGTAACTGCCTCAGGGAGAGGATTCTGGAGGAAGGTGCTATCCACTGTTCACTGCAAAAGCCAGGCCCTGGGGAAGATACATTTTTGCAGGAGCAGGGAGCGGTGAAGCAGTGTGTGCTGCTGGAGGGAAAATTCCGTCCTTCAGCGATATTTCTCAGTGTCCTCTACTGACATAACAATGTGCCAACTGGCAAAGAAAATAATGTTTAAAGGGCCCAGTTCTATTTTTACATATCAGGCAATAAATTATGAATTTAGATCTGAGGAGAAATAGATTAATAACTGGCAAAAGCTTAAAGCTATATGCAGATTATTTTACTATCTGGGAAGTTAAAGGAGTTGACTAAGTTTACACAAGGAGGAGATTGGACATGGTCCCTGACCGTCTGATGTCCAATCCAGTGTAATATATATATGTGTGTATCTGTTCATTCAACTGAAAATTGTTGTTTTTTTTCCCCCTCCAAATTCTATTCTTCTGGAAAGATTTTTTTCTTTTTAAAGTGAAGGCAACAAAAACAATAGCAACATTTGTTGGGCGGAAACTATGTACTCACAAAAATGGAGTGAAAAATGCTGTCCTCATTTTAGAGATGAAGAAAGTAAGGCTTTAGGGAGTTTAAGTGATTTATTTAATGTTAGACAATAAGTGGTGGAGTAGTTTGCCTGATTCTAAAACCTGGCTCTTAACGATTATTGCTAGTTAAACAAATACTTTATTAATTACAGCCTAGAAAATCTTACCTAAGTAGAATAGGAGTGTTCCTAGGATTAGGTAAGAGGGGATAATTATGGTGCAAATATGGAAGGGAGAGACAACTATAAAACTAAATGTATACCACCATGGGTCAGCTACTCGCCTTTGTAGGGGTGGAAGTGAGTAGTGGAGAGTTGTAGACAAGTGTAAATTGAGGGAACATTTATTCTTGGCAGCTGGGCAGAAGCTGGAGGGCAGTGGGCAGCTGGAGTTGGGCTAGGACTACAGGAAGCAGGAGGCCTTTTCAGGTCATTAATGCCTCTTTCACAACTGGTTAAAGATACAGCTTTCTGCTTATTCCCTTCACTTATGTCTGATCCAATGATCTCTGGAAAGGTATGGGAATGTGTGTGTGTGTGTGTGTGTGTGTGTGTGAGAGAGAGAGAGAGAGAGAGAGAGAGAGAGAGAGAGAGAGAGAGAAAGAGAGACAGACAGAAAGAGACAGAAAGAGACATAAAGAGACAGAGAGACAGAGAGACAGAGAGAGATCTCCCCCTTCCCATTCTGATGCCCTGCTGGGTTTGGAAAAACTTAGCTAGCCCAACACCCTCATTTTAAAATAGGAACTGAAGTCCCAGAGAGCAGATGTAATTCACCCCACACTAGGAGGGACTATGTAAAAGCATCCTTCTCCTTTGCTCCAGGGCTTCACACAAAAATATCCTAATCTATAGGATATAAATTTAGGTGGGTTGTAGAGTTTCTTGTTTCCTTTTGCCTTGCTTCTTTAGCTGTGTATTATTAATTTTATGTTTGGAACTGGGCTATATCGTTTAAGTAAGGAAAAACTATATATTTTGAATAATTACTCTGGTATAATATTACCACAAATCACATTCTCAATGTTGAAGAGTCTGGAAATTTTGCCAAGTTCCTCAGAGTACACGCAGTATAGGTACAACCTTTTTTTCATAGAGCATAACCACCTTTTATTTGTGTCCTTGGTTAGAAAATACATTTTCAGTGATTTTATTTGTGTCCTTGGTTAGAAAATAAATTTTCAATGAGGTGAATGAAATGTCACTTGGGGCTGGGAAAAAGAACAGTTAAATATTCTTGAATCAGCTATATTTAAATCAGCTTGTCCAGTAAAGGCAGATCTCCAATTCATTGATAGTTGAAGGACTCAGAGTAGCTGCTTCTGAGTCCTGTCTCTGAACTGATCTGTGCATGTGTACCTAGGGGATGCACATAGATTTTCTTGTGAATTTACAGGAAAAAAATAGTAAGCATAGCAATGGTAAGCATAGTTACAGAAGATAGGAGATAGAAGCACTGTACAATAAAAACTAAAAAATTCTACAAAAACCACACTTCTATTAAACACTTTATAGAAAAATAGACTTGGAAAAAAATCTTAGATATATTGTCATTCAGCCTCATATTTTCACAAAAGGGGAACATGAGAGTTGAGTTTTTTCTCTAATAGATAACTTTGCCTTGAGAAGGTTTTTTAAATCTTGCAAATATATCACCACATGCTGTATGATATGAACATAGAGTTGAAGTTGTAATTATAGAAACTACCAGAGCAAAACCACAAATTTAGCACAAAAAGAAACCTAAACCTCACCTAGTCTAAAGTCCTCATTTCTAAATTTGGAAAGAGAATACTGTTAACATGGAGGCCTCTCAAAGCCAAGAGCCTAATTGATTTCTCCTGGTTTTTTGTTAAGAGAACTTTAGGCACTATCATCAGTGACCACTTATTCCTTTGTATAATTGGGATAATAATTCTTTTTGGAATTATTGTGTAGATTAAATAAATTAATAGCTAGAAAATTAGTTTCAAAATATGAAGTACTATATATTTGTGTAAGTAAAAATGAGTATAATAGACACATCTAAAAACAATATATTATTATTTTTTATTATTTCAAAGGAAACTTCTAAATAAATCTAAGCACTGAGTAGAGCTTTTATTTTCATGCAAAGGAACTCAGTTTTTAAAAGAGCTGACTTCCAAAGAAAACAGGCAGCATTTAAGGTACATCCACAAAGTATATGATAGAAATTGATAAGAATCAGTAATACAAAAGTGAAAAGTCACTGTTCCAGTTTTGAAATGTTCTAAGGCTTTATATATTTTAGTGCTAAAAGGCAGACTATTGATAACTTTTAAATTATCTTATCAATTAAGATATTATGCATAGTATACCTTCTATTATCATGGCAAAAATTCATTTGTCAGAGAGAGCAAATAGAATGTAGGACATATTTATTGTGATGCAGGCAGCATGCAAAGTCCAGCTTGGGAGAACAGTGGAAAAGGGCCTAGGGTGTTTCTGCCCCTTCCTCATCATTTCTACCTCTGTCCTTCTCTTCTCCCTTATCCTCTGTTATTTGAGCACTTATAACCACTTCATGTATATTTCTATATTTGTTTTTTGTTTATATCCACCCAATAAGTGTAAACTCCTTGATAAAATAAAGTTAGATAAACGAGAAGAGAGTCTGGACAGACTAGCTATTCAGTAATCACTTGCTGAATAAATGCTATAGACTATAGGAGAAATTGAGGAGTCAGGTGTGGGCACCAATTAGTTAAAATGTTTTTGGAACCCCAAACACAGTTTTTATTTTCCATGTTTTTGCTCATTCCATTTGAGGGAACTTCAACAATCCTGCTTCTCCTAAGATTGGATGCTACTTCAGGTGTGGCCATATATTTCAATTGCAGTTGAGAGTAGGTGTCACATTATCCCTCCATTTACTTAGTGAAGATGTAGTTATTTTAGAAAGCTAAGTATAACTCTTTGGTTATAGTGAGTTTGAGTCAATTGAAACTTTAAGTTTAATTTACCTGAAGTGATGTTAGGTAAAATGATATATTCTTGAAACTGTAAGTTTGTTTTTCAAATCTAAGTATAGGATTTTAATCTGTCCCTATTGCAACTTGTTAAAAGCTTTTCTAATATACTGTCTTTCTGTAGTGGACATTTGTTATTTCTGTCTGGGAGTTAGCCTTTTAGACACCATTTTCAATTTTTTCACATGTGTTTGCCTAAGTGCAAAACAATGGCCTCTGACCAAGAGAGCCTACATTGCCCTCAGCTTGACTAAACTTTGGACAGGCTTCTTCCCGATTCTAGGCTCCTGACCTCCATTTTCTTAGAGTATTTACTTAAAAAAAATTTATAATTCCAAATTCTTTTTCTGATCCTTTGAGATGTAAAGTATTTTAAAAGCTTATTGCCCGTTTTACAACCCAAGAATGACTTTCTCAAGGACTTGAGAATCATCTCTTCCAAATGTAATTATCAAGGAAGATAGGACCTTATTTCCCCATTTCCATAGGAGGATAGGAGCCTAACTTCAGCTGGCCCCTTGCTTCTAATTATAAAACTCTCTTCTGTCATAAAGGCATAAGAAAGTATACTTTTCCTTTGAGTAAGGCCAATTAGTAAAGACAGATAGCTACTCCTCCACCCCCACCCTTGAAAACTTTCTAGATCTTTTTTATATAGGAGTCAGGTATCCAGTTTGGGGGTCTGTGATTTCTCCCCTATTACTGGTAATGGTATTGAAATAATAATATTAACTTATGTCTGTTCATCTTGAATTTTCTTTAATGCTCCTCTTTTCTATAGTCAACCAGAACTCATTTGAATGCTCTGTGTAGACCCAGCTGAGTTTTCTGGACACCTCCTCTGTTTCTTCATAATATATAATTGTATGGTAAGGATTTAATTTCTAGAAACTTCTTGAAATTTTTTTTTTTCTTTTGGGTATTTCTGCCATGGTACTATGGCTATAGCTGAGTGTTCAGAGATATATTTCATCATTATTATTATTCACATTTTCAATAGTTAATAAAATATTTTATGTGGTACTTTTTTACATATTCTTTTATATAATGCTTATACATACAAATCTCTTAAAGAATACGCATGTGCTCAATGAAATTCAAGAAGTTTGCGGGAATGACCTTCTTAGTATATTGGTATTTGGGGGGGACAGTTGTCTGATTCAAGTCGTTAGCAAACACAAATTTTTTAGAAATCTCTAATGGTGCAAGAATCTTTTAGTTTAGGGTAATTCCACTCAGATAAGATCATTTGAGAAACAGGAACCAAATAAATCAGTTTTTGATGATTACTTCCTGAATCAGTGAAATGACAGGAACCACACTCTTAGCAAAAGACACAAGGGACATAAGGCTTACAAATAATGCTTTTCCTGAAATTTTGCTGAATATAAATATAAATAATGTAAGAGAAATGGAAACAGTAAATTGCAATTACCTCTTCCCAAAATAAACCCAGCTTAAGTGTTATTACTTTTCTAGTGACTTTGTACATTTTTGATCTCAGGAATTATGCTTACCTTTTTCTTTTGTTCTTCCCCTGTTTGGGCCCAGAGCAATGCTTGGTTAACAGTTGGCCCTTATTAAGCAAATGGAAGAGCGTCTCTGTTTTAATCTCATTTTTAATTCATAGGTTGTGGGACCATAACAAAGGGATTTTTTTCTTCTAATGGTGATAAATACATAGTGTCACCAGGAGTGGGCTGTACTATGGAGGTTAGCTCTTTCATTGGAAGGGAGGAACCATACAGTTACTTTTGTGGGGAAAAGTTCTGTTATAAAAATATAATAATAGTAAACATTTATTGAACACTTTTTTGTGCCAAGGGCTGTGCTAAATATCTCATATGAAGTATCTCCTTTTAATCTTCATAATGACATTATACTTTTAATCTATTATAACAGAAGAGAATGCTCTGGTTTTATTCTAGATTATATCATGAATCATTCTCCATTTCCCCATTTTTTTCACCAAGAGCTGGAATTGATAAGTCTAAGAAGGAATACAAGAAGGAAGAAACTAAAGATTAAACAAGGTGAGAGGTTTTACCAGTTAGAAACCCTATGAAAAATATCAGAAACAGAGCAGAGAGCTAGTTAGTTTTGGTAGAATGAGAAATTTGGATTAGAATTTTGTGCTCCCCTATACCTTCCTAACATTTACAATTAGAACAGTTATAAATATTTAGATAATCTTAAAATAGAAATTTAATTGGATTGTCTTTCTTTGCTAACCTACAAGAATTAAATGTAAATATTTCTCTCTCCCACACCCTGGGTGGTTTGAAGATTAAATCCTCTTTACCCTCAAAGAAAGGGGAATAATTTAAGGGAATGACTTTAATGAGCCACCAAAGTCAGTTGAGAAAAATGACAAGGAAGGCTAAGGTTGATGAAAGAGACTGAGACAATGAGAGGAATGGAAGGCAGAGACAGGTTTCCCCCTGTCCAGGGCTAAAAAGAAGGAATGTTGTATATTGTTTAATATGATTTCATATTTATTTTTTTTACGACTTAAATGAAGTTGTTTTAATTCACTGTGTATGACAAAGGGAAAAAAAGAAGTAAAGTTGTTTTGATATAAGAATGAAATAAGTTGTATCATAATGCCATCATCTCATCTGTTGTCATTGATAAATACTTAGTAGCTTAGCTGCTAGGGGACCCCACGGGGTACTTATCAATAAGAACATGTGGAGAAGCAATTATGGCAAGAGGACATTTAGATTATAAATATTGAGAATTTGTGAGAACTACCGAAGAGTTTCCGCTTGCGCAAGGCACGCTTTGCTGACTTAAACAACTCTCCAAAGCTCTTGAGACATTTGCTGTGGCCAAGGTGACTCTGGTCAGCAGTGTTGCTAAACCTCGCAACAGTCTCTGGAGTGATACACTCCGCCCCCCACCCCCTTGCCTTAGTCTGCCACCTTCATTCCCTAGCAACGTGCTCTAGCAACAAGGGATTTTCGTTTTTGCACTGGCAGCTAGCTGGAAGTCAGCTTGCAGTCGGGTTAAGCCTTTTCTCCTCCAAGAAAACAAACTCATATAAAAAGATATACCTCTGTTAAATTTGGACTTTATTACTTTTGCCTCTTCTTGCCTAGAAAAATAGTGTGATTAATCTGTCATTTGTTTGGTGTATGTCTTTAATTATTTGGCTTATTGAGACATATTATTCTATATGTTATTGGCTGGTAAAATTATAATACCCACAGTGAATTTGTGTTACACAAGTGCCTGTAAAAGAAAAAATCAATCTCCGAGTATAATTTTGCTTCTCAAAGCAAAACCAAAAAACAAACAAACAAACAAACAAAAAACGAGTAGTGTGTGGGTCCATGGGACTGTGGAGATCCAATCCCTCAGCCCTGGATGTACTGTGGAGAGGCAACAAACCCCTAGGAAGAAGGGTGATGTGATAAAACTAGGAAGGGAGGTTCTCTGTTCTTTTGCTTCCTCTGACTATGTAGGTGAGGAAAATAAAAATTCCTCCCTGTGTCTCCATTGTGTTAAGTCTAGCAAGAATAGCTTTTGCCTTTTTTAAGCCAAAGTGTTCAACAGGAGGTGATGTAAGAGACAAAGTTAAAGGCAAGCAACTGGTGGGAATCTAATAATTAAGAAACATTTTCTCTATCCACCCTAAGGGGAAGGTGAGCTTCAGGACCTCTTGGGCAAATTACTCTTGTGGATGTTCCTTCCAATGCGGACTATTGGTAGGTCTAAGTTTTATTTTTGGAGGGTGGCATCATTTAGTCCAATACTCTTAGAAAGATTCCCTGACATGGCATATCTACATTCAGAATTTATGCTAAATACATTGCTAATTTATTAAGATTCTTACAACTGAAGTTTTCTGTTTTGTTTTGTTTTGTTTTTGGTTTATGACTAAGGGAAGCACAGAGCTAAAATAATATTCTCTATGTTCTAAAGGAACTAAGAGAACCAGATTTCAGTTCATGTTCTGCAGTGCAACCACTGGGAGTCCTAGAAATTGTTTCCCCTTTGTAAAAACATGGAGTGTGAGCTGGTTGCTAGATACAGCCCCAGTCAATTCTGATAACTGTGGATCCCTTTACTCTCATATACAGAGTCATGTGCAAATATTGCCCACAAGCTGCTAAATGGGCCAGCTAATAAAGATTAAAAAATAAAATGGTATTTAGAAATTGTCCTGGGGATCAGTTTAGATTGAAAAGGGAACAGTAAACCCCACAGAAGTGAATAGTGATGTTGTTAATTTTTTGGCTTCTGCTGCTGTGCCTTCTCAACTGAATTTTTAAATGATGAGAAGGAAATGAGAAAAGAAAGTCTGGGGAGGGGAGTGAGAAACCAGGCTAGTGGGCTGTATCTGCTGTCTGCTTGCGCCAGTGCTGTCTGAGCTGAATGAATAAGCTACCTTCTCTATATCTGGAAGTAGTAGGGGTCTTCTTGAGCACCGAAGTAGCCAAGGTAGCCAAGTACCTGTGGACCAAGACTCAGAAGACCTGCTTCATTATTAATAAGAAAAGTAACAGTTTTACTATCTATTGAACTCAAATATATGCTGGAGCCAAGGACTTTTGTTATATAATATCATTTCATTTATACAGCAATCCTGTGAAGTAGGTATTTTTAGTCACTGTTTTAGAAACAGGGAAACTAAGACTCCAAAAGTGTTAATGATTTCTCCAAAACGACCCAGCTAGGTGTCTTTGCAATTGGTAAAAAGTTAACAGCCACCATTTTCAAAGAGAGTATAAAGAAAATGATTATCACATCTCTAGTTTATCCCTGCTTCTACTCTCCTGAAATTTTTTTTTAATATTTGAAAAGGAAATCAGTTAAAGAACTATCCCCAAACAGAAATTGAGGAGAAAAGTTTCAAAAGGATAATAATTTGAGAAGATTTATGTAAAAGTGGAAAGCAACAGACTTCTTGATGTAGTGGAGTGGGAGGGGCACAGCTCAATTGTGTAGAGACATATAAGACAGAATTCTTTTTTCAATATATTTTGAATTCTGTATCTTCTCTTGGTTAAAGCCCAATAAGTACACACTGTTTCTCTCCACTTTAACAATTTTTCCTACAGTGTGAGAAGGCTTTGACTATAAAGTCATCCTGGTACTTGAAGAAAGAGGGGTGGGCCATAAATGCTCTAAAGAGACAAAGTTGGCTTTCTGACTCAGTGGATTCGAGGCTGGATTTCTACCCACAAGTATCTATCTTCCTTCCACTGCTTCTATTTCACCTTGCTTAAAGGGATCAAAATAATTTTAGTTTTCACCAAGTTCCAGTTAACAGAGAAATTCAGTATTGTACATTTGAAAGTTACCTAGAGAAGAAATCTTAAAATTTCTCATTGCAAAAAAAAAAACTTTTATAAATGTGTATGGTGACAGATATTAACTAGATTTATTGTGGTGGTCATTTTGCAATATGTACAAATATTATATGATTATGTTGTACCCTGAAACTAATATAATACCTCAACTTAAAAAAAAAAGAAAGAAAATTCATAGGTGAGGGTGAGGTGGTGGGAGGGCTGGTTAGTGCTACGATCTAAATCTTTAAGTATATACTTTAGGCTAACTTTCCAAAAATGGATCTCAGGAAATAACTAGTCTCACAAGTTCCTCTCTAAATTAAAGGCTCTGTGGTCAAATTCCTCTGGGGAATGTTGTATTCTCTGCCAATGTCAGCAAGAGGCTACTAACATTTAGGGCCAGGCAATTTTTTGCTGTGTAGGAATATCCCAAGTATTATAGGACATTTAGCATTTATGCTACGTGGCCTTTCAAGCAAGTGCAGGTCCTCAACCATCATGATCATCAAAATTGCCCTAATACATTTCTAAATGACCCTTGATGGGAGGTATCAAATTACATGAAGAACAAATGAAGCTATCACCTTATGCAAAAAATAAAAAATAAATATGCACAGCATATTGTATACTGGTACATTGAAGACTCTGAGAAGAATTTTATTCTAATAAGTATATCCTAAATAAATATAGAACCTCCCTCATTCTCTCCCCACTTTGCTTTTCTTAGAACGTCAAGTGAATTTCCTATGGCATACCTTTTGAAAAATACTGCTTTGGCAAGGAGGACCAGGAAGGGATTTTAGCCTGTTAAAGAGATACAAATGATCATCTAATACCTAAAAATCACTATTCACCCCATGAGCCAGATATGGCCTACTTGGCCCTGGAGACTTTTGGAATTTTTGTTTTAAACATGATTAGTGTTGATGATCATTTGAGCCATTGGGACCTAACCATCTGTTTCTCTGTGAGACTCAGTGCCTGAGTACCATACTAATTGGCTTGGTTAAGGGAGTCATTTTATTTATGATAATGATAGTAATTAATTGCACAGTTTGAGTTGTTCTGATTTCATTTTACTAATATTTTATCATAAAACAGAGAATATTTATTTATTTATTTAGTTTGTTTATGGTGACATTGGTTAATGAAGTCCAATAAGTTTCAGCTGCATACCTTAACAGTAAGACATAATATCTATATCTATATCTATATCTATATCTATATCTATATCTATATCTATATCTATATCTATATATGTATTTACACTGTGCATTCACCTTCCATAGTTAGATTTCTTTCTGTCACGGCACATTTAACCCCCTTTATGCTGTCTACCTCCACCCCCACCTACCTCTGGTCTATTATCCATGTCCATGAGTCTCTTTTTGTTTGTTCTGTTTGTTTGTTGCTTTTTAGGTTTATATCCCATATATAAGTGATATCATGTAATTTTCAACTCTTTCTGTCTGGCTTATTTCGCTTAGCATAATTATCTCGAGATTCATCCATGTTGCAAATGGCAGTATTTCATCTCTTCTTATGGCTGAGTAATATTCCATTGTATATCTGTACCACAGCTTCTTTATTCAATCGTCTATCATAGGACACTTCAGTTGCTCCCATGTCCTGTCCACTGTGAAAAATGAAAATGAAATTTTTGTGATAGATTTCTGCCAAAAGGAAAAAAGATATGAATAAAGACTCCATATGCACTTTACTCATGTTTGAAGTGTGTATAATTCTCATACACTAACTGTGGATCTTTTGACTTACCTCTGTTTTCAATTAAAAACCTTAACCTAGGTTAACATGTGCATAAATGTCTAATTATACAGTAGTTACCAAAGAAAAACAAAATGCATTTTTTGGTATTCTAAATTCTATATTTTGCCAATAGAAGAAACCAGCCAGAAACTGGTCAGTAATAGAAATGTGATTTGAATCTAGATATCCTGGCTCACAGGCAAGATATCTTTATCTTGCTACCTTTTGTTATCTATCAACAAAAAAACTGCTAAGATGTGGTAAATGAGGTATTTACTTTGAGAGGTAGAAGAAAGAAAGAAACTGAACTCAATGGGAGGGCCTTATTAAACTGTTCCAGTGCCAAAAAAAAAAGTAAAAAAACCCTGCAAAACTCAACTCATTTTATGCCAAATATGTAAGTAGAGAACACTTAAAAACTGCTTTGGTGAACCACCAGCTCCTGGAATTTCCATTACCAAAGAGCAGTGAGCCAGATGGCAGGTTCAAGTTTCTTGGGGACACATAATAACACAAAATAAGGTTTTGCTTTTTATTCAAATATAACATAAAAAGAGATTTGGGTTTTCTAAATTCCAGCCTGTCTTGGGCAGGTCTTGATAAAATTACATGGTCTTTTATTGAAAGACCTCAAATATTCCTTTCATCCCTTTCTCAGTCACAGTGCATTTTTTTCTTCTGTTGTTTTACTGATAAAGTTTTCTGGATGTTGCTCTCTCTATTCTCCCTTACTATAACTGTAGAAATGATTCATAAATGAATCAGTAGCTCTAAACTATATTTTTTGATAGTTTTTCTTCATTAAGAGAACTCTCTTTATGTAATCTCATATTTAAACTCCAAATGATAAGAGCTGTCTCATTATATATAATTAAGTCCCAAATTACAGTTTCATAGCATACTTTCCCCAGGCACACTAGCCTTTTTTATGTAAAAAAAAAAATTTGCTGGAAGGAATTGAGACATGAGGATATGGAGGAATAAATAGTAGTTTTTAGGGAAAGTGATTCTTGAATTAAGTGTCAAAGCAGAATCCAAGACTCAAATACCTGGTGGAATTTGGGCCCAAAACAATAATAAATGAAATGGGCCAATTCTATGAGAAATAACTGCTCATGCCAATTAATAATGGGCAACTGACATTAGGTCAGTGTGGATCAGGTCATAAAGAATACCAGTAACTATAGTGAGTGTGCCCTACGTAAAAAGATCAAATACTACCTCCTATAGCACTGGGGCAAAATTGGCTCACTGTTGTCAGATTTTTGAGAGAAACTATAAATCCAGATTTCAATATAAGCAACCAATTTATAAAAACATTAAGGGAATAAAAAGGTCTGAGTCTCTCTGGTTTTTGGTTTAAATAGGCTTAGCCCTATCTTCATACCCTTCTGCCCTTCCGAACAAAAATCTTCTAGTATCAAGTACTATTCTGATACCTTTTTTCTCTCTACAGTTGGTTTTCAGTGTACAGGTATCATAAGTATTTTAGCTTCTGATTCTAACAGTTAAAGAGCCAGCAGGGGGAACCCATAGACTGTGTGACTTAAAACTAAAGAACTAAATTTAAAAAAAATTTATACATGGAAAAAAATTTAAAGCAATTTTGAGAACCAGCAACCAGCTTCTACGTCTCTGGCTAGCAATGTGAGTTTATCTTACATACCAACCTTTGCTTTTACTTGTCTAATAAAATATTGTTATGACAATCATTATTTATATGATTGGAAACTGAATGCTAAGTCTTCTGGAACTTAGGTCAGCTTATAGAATGTGCTTTAAATGCTGAAAGAAAGAAGCATTCTCCCATCTGGATTTATCTGAGTGCAGGCTCTGTCAAATGAGTGGGTGATGAGACCTGCCATATTCATTTTGATGCAAAATGGACTTACATCAACCAGAATTTTATTATTGAGTTTTTCCTACAGTGAGTGTAGCAATGTATTGTGTACCATACAGTTGCACATTTTTATAATATTAATTTATTGCCCTCAAGAAATATTAGCAATATTTAGACTAATTTTTAAAACACATGTACACATACACATACATACACACTGAGAAAGAAATGGCTAGATTAGTATGGTCTGTTCTGTGGAGAAGGCTTACGTAAGATTTCCATAGGCAAGTACTTTTTAATTTTTATTTTGTAATGGCATATGTAAAAAAATGATATTTGTAGGCACATTAGAAAAACTTAATGAGTATGATTATATAAAAGATAAATAGCTCCAACTGGCCTGGGCATATGGCCATGAAGAAGGCAATGGGGACCAGTCTCTGGGCAGACTTTCAGCACACTGTGGCATTGCAGAATGCTATAAAACACTGGTTTGGGAGGCTCTGCTATAGGACTGTAAAGAAAGGGGAGATGAAAATAGAGACAACTTTAAGACATTTTTCCTAATGTTGATTTAATTATTGCTTACCAGCGTTTGTCAAAATAAATTAAATACTTTTTTATTTTTTATGATAGAAAGAAATTTAACTTTGGGTGGTGAACACACAATGCAACATACATATGACATATTATTGAATTATACACTTGAAACTGATATAATTTTATTAACCAATGTCACCCCCATAAATTTACTTTAAAAATTCTTCATCATTTTTTTTCTTTACTTTGAAAATATAGGATGGAATTAAAGATTTGTTTTTTCAAAAATTTTCTCCCCATTTCCAAAGTTACAAGAATGATCCATTTTATCTCCAGAAAAGATAAAATCTTTTTCCAAGTATATATTCATCCTACTGCAAAGGTTGGCTTAGCCTTGTTTGGCCCATTAACTTTTGTTTGTGCTATTGTTTTGGAGGAAAAGAGAGGTCAGAAAACAGGAGGGAAAAAGAGAAAAAAAAGACCATTGTTGACATTATTTCTAAAAGAAAGTTTAATGAATATGTACTCTATACCAGAAACCTCCATATACAACAGTTGGTTCTTTCGTTTTTTTAAATGAGCTGTTACTATTTTGAAATAGAATAATGTTGTTATAATCAAGTATATTGAAGTCTAATGATAGAGTTATTCATGAACTGAGAGGGGAATGAAAGTTTTCATCTTAATGCAGAATAGCATTGAATGACCACATTGGTACATACTGGTTTCCCTTTGTTCCTCTCCTTTATAGCTAATCAAGCCAGATTACACCTATTAACAAATGTGCTTTCATACTTTTAACCTAGACACAACATTCTATAAACAAAATTAGAGGTATAAAAGTGAAGACCCTCTCTTTCTCTCAATTTGGGAAACAAAAATGTAGAATTTTGGATTTTTGATATTTAGTACAGGCTGCCAAGAATTCTGATAATAGCTTAGCTGGAATTTAAAAGGATGAGATAAAGCCCCTTGGGACAGGGCAAAGTTATAGTCACTGGTTTTTCTTCATCATCCCCCTCTTCTCACACCCCCTCCCAAACTAAATCTGTGACTGTGCTGTTATATTGAGAAGGGGATTGTAATAACTGAAAGGGACTTGAAAATTTGCTCTAATTTTAAAAATTATAAAATCTTTAATAAATACTTTCATTCTGAGTTAGGCTGGATCCAAGAAGATACTGCTTCACTTCCAAAGTGTGGGGAATGCTATATAACCAATACAATTTTACAATATTCTCCCAAGCAAATGGTAGCTGCTAGTCCTTAGAATACCTCCAAGATTCTAGAGCTCATAGTTACCAGGGCAATATGTCCTCATTTTTGTAACAAAGAAACTCCTAAGCAGTCTTCGACAGTTTGTTTCAAATTTTACTAGACAAAATCTTTCCCAGTGGCTCCTAAACCACCTTCTCTATGAAGTCAGGATAATATTTGTATTCCAGAAGAGAGCTCTACTGTGTTTAATTCTCCATCTTGGACTATTCGTGACAGCTGCTTTCAAACTCCTCACTTGAAGAATTGTCATTAATGTTTCTTGGGTCATCAGAAAGAACAGATTCACAGCAAGATTTCCTAACTCCGGAGTCAAATAAGTATCAGTATTGATTGTAGATAAATTAGAAAGCAGTCAATAAAACCCTTCCTGGGTGAGTTGAAGGCCATTTGGTATTTCTGAGTCTGTGGGGAGGAGGTGTGGGAGGTAAAGTGCATCTCACCTCAACCTCTCTACCAACCCACATAATGATTCCCAACTTGAGATTCACAAGGTCCTTCAAATATATTTTTAAAACCTAGTAGAAAGTACAAATTGCACATTTTTTCTTCATAATGATACTGTATATGTTAAAAATAACAAACAAATTTCTTTGTTTTGGCCTAAGATTCTATCAGCTGAGTTATTTACAATATATGTTATATGTGGCAGGTTAAAAGACCTAATCAGCTATTGTTGACATTGATTATAATGGTTCATGAAGAAGTTAAAATTTCATGAATTTGTTAGTAATGGAAAGACTGAGAAGTCTTTTATAGTATAATAATTTTAAAACAATAATTTATATAGTCTACTTAAAGTTTTATGAACTATCTATTTATGTATCCCAGTAGCTCTGATGAAATGGGTAGTTTAGGATGAAAACTGAACACCAGAGAGTTGAAGTGATTTCCAAAGGCGAAAACAGATACTACTTCTCTGACCACTATCACCATCATTTGGTACCAACCCTCTCAGATAGGTACTGTATTATTCCCATAGCATTGCAGTTATAAGTGTGGACTCTGGAAAAAGATTGTCTGGATTCAAATTCTGACTCTAATTCGTATTAGCTGTGATCTATGAAATGTTACTTTGTCTTATTCTCTATGTCTCAGTTTTCTCAGATTAAATGCTGATAAGAATAGTCTCTAGCTTGGGGTTGTGATGATTACTGAGTGAATAGATATAAATTATTTAGAAGACTGCTTGGAATAATAGGTATTCAATAAATGTTAGCGATCATTATTATTAAAAATAAGAAGATTGAATCTCAGATGCTAAAATCCACAGCTCTTACATGGTAGATCTGGGATCATTTTTCATTTGATTCTCAGACTTCCTAACTACTTCAATAAAGTACTTTCAAAATCTAAAAAGAATCAAAATCATAAAAAGTGATATTAGGCAATATTAGGTTCATCTTATCAATATAGTCAGTTGATGATATCAGACTTGGAATAATTAAGTGATTTTCCTAAAGTCACATGGCTAATTAGTGGCAGAACTAGGAATAGAATCCAAGGCTCCTGATTTACAAGCTATGGCTTATTCAGTGGATTCACATTTCTTAACAATTTATATACCAAATTTTAAATTCCCTGTCATAGTTGTTGTTGTTGTTGTTGTTGTTGTTGTTGTTGTTATTTATTTATTAATTTATTACCAAAGGAAAAAAAACGATGGTAAACTAAAATCTCTATTATATACCATGTAGAAAATTCAACTTTGATAACATTGGTCCTTTAATGACCTGTCATTTTTTGCCATCTGAAATTTAAATGCAGACTGGAATACTAATCTGAGCACTGACTTTTGTGTCAGTTGAAGGATGACTCATCAATACCCCTATTTGTAGAACACATTCTGGGAAAGTGGAATTGGGAAGTACCACAGCCTTTAGTGCTTTGTCTTCACAACTGAAATTAAGACAGGTGCAAAATTCCAAACAACCTTTCCTCTATGTTTTACTAATAGAAAAATTCTAAAGACTCATTTTGGTAATAATCACAGACAATCGAATTTGCTCTTTAGTGCCTGCCAAGGAAAAGAGAAGAAAAAAATTCTTTGACAAGATTGTTGAATATGGAAAAAAATATTAGAATTATTATGCATGTTTGTAGAGGGAAGAACTAAACCCGGAGAATTAAAGTTACAAAAAGGCAGATTTTGCCTTACTATAAGTTATAATTGTCTTGTGAGCTCCCGAGTTATAAGCACAGTGCATAGGGCACACCAGGCATACAGTAAAATTTGCTGATTTCCTCTCCCAATATACCTGAGTTTATCTCTGTCTTGGTGCTTTCATTCTGTATTATCCTTTTACTTTGCTGTGCTTTAGGATATAAACTGTAAGCTATTTAAAGTCAGGGACTATATCTTGTTCATTATTGTAGCCATACACCTAACACAGAACTTGTCATATATTAACATTTAATAAGCATTGTGGGAAGACGAAAAGAAAAAATTTAAAAGAAGAAGAAATGAATGAAAGAAAGGAAGGAAAGAATTATGTCAGAGTTTTTTAAAAATAGAATGAAACACTTTGGAAACAATTTTGGAACCCTGGTTTTATAATTGCTTATTGGAGCTGTTGTAGAGTTGAACTGAAATTTCTTTGGGTGAAAAATCTTCCATGTGGTATAATCATACACAGTATATAAAATCTATATATATTTTTAAAATTTTAATTATTTAGAAATTCCATTCAAAATGTGATATTTACTTGCCTCCTAAATTGTTAAGCTGTTATTTAATTGTCATAACATACCTAATGAAAGCCTTGGCATTGAACTTACATGCATCTTTGAAAAACATGGCACTTTAATTCTTAGACAGAAATTCTCCATTAGACTTGTAGTTTTGTAACACAGGAGTAGGGAATTAAGTTATTCTTGCTACAAAAAAGAACACTGGATTTGGTAGAACTACCTTTGATTATGTTAAATTATATCTACACTATGTCTGACATAGAAAACTTCTAGAGAACAGAGAATTCTCTAATTGTAGAACACATCTTAAACTCACTTCAAGCTAATTCACTTCAAAGTAATGCTAAATTTCATCATAATTTTATATAAGAACTTTTTTCATAAACAGTGAAAAATAAAGATAATTGTTGTCATTATGCAATGATTGTGACATTACGATGTCAGAGCCAGTAAGGAATAGTAAGGGTTATTCACAGATGATTGTTGAGCAATGTCATTCATGTATAGTTTCTTCTTTCAATATGCTGCCTCTACTTTGGCTTTGCCTGGAGTAATTCAGCCATTTTCTGAGAAAAATATGTTGTTATATCTTACCAGGAGATTCAAAATCAGCATTCATAATTCATGCTTGCCAACACCTCTGAGAAAGATGAACAGATGCAGTAATTCATTTGTTGCCATTCTTTTCAACATTCCATTGATATGTGGCCTTGTCACTCCAACTTCTTTGATTTAGTGCACGAATTTTAATGGTCTCAACTTTACCAAACATAATTCTTATAGTTATTTTATTCAGACTTATGATTTTTCTGATTTAGTGAAAAGAAAAAAGGAAGAAAGGAAGAAAGAGAGGGAGGGAGGGAGGAAGTGAGGGAGGAAGGAAGGAAGGGAAGGAGAGAAATAAGAAGAAAAAAAGAAAGGAAATAGATAGGAGGGGAAGAAAAAGAGAAGAACAAAAGAGGAAGAGGACAGGTTAAAGCAAGAAGAGAAGAAAGCAAGCAAAGAAAAAATGGAAAGAGGGAAGATTTAAAAAAATTATTATTTTGCAAAAATACCAGAACAAAAAGAAAGAAGTTAAAAATGAATATAAGGTATGGTTCATGCCACTGGTTTCTGAATTTGGATGCTTCTGACTGTATATCCTATTAAAATGCCTTTAAAAATAAGGAAATGTATTATCTCATATAACAATAAATGTAGATCAGTGGTTCTCAACCAGAGTCAGTTTGGGGAACTGTTTTGGCAGCCAGCAAACATTTAGCCAAGGCTGGAGATGTTGCTTGTTACCACTAAAGGAAGGGTGCTACTAGTGAGTAGAGGCCAGGGATGTTGCAAGGCATCCTATAATCCTACAAAGCACAAGTCAGCCCGCACAACAAAAATTATCTAACCCAAAATATCTATAGGAAGATTCCAGACTTGGTAAATTCAGTGAGTGCATGATATTACTGAAGATCTACTTTCTATCTTTCTTTCCTCCTGGCTGTCCTTTCAATTTGATTAACCTCATGATGTCAGTATAGCTGCTATGGCTTCAGGTATCACTTTCAGATGACAATATCTTGAAGGGAGAATAAGGGGGTGTTTTAATTGTCTTTCCAAACTTCTCTACCAATATTAGTTTAAGTACATCATGATTCACCTCTTGAGCTTAAAATAGATTTAGATTTCTCTAAAACACATAGCTGCCTGCTACTTGAATAGAATCAGTTTTTGTTTTTAACAGAGAAGAAAGGAAGCAATGGTTGTTGAATAGGAAAAAAAACTGATTTGAATGGTATAGTATTTTTAAAACTCAAAATCCTTGAGTTTTAACACTCTGAAGCTTTTTTTTTTTTTTACGCCTACAGCACCCAGACGTCCTAGGTGGTCTCCCATCCAAGTACTAACCCAGCATGATGCTGCTTAGCTTCCACAATTAGACAAGATCGGTTGTGTTCAGGGTGGCATGGTCCTACACTGTGATGCTCTTATATGCATCCCAGTGATAGATAAGCCTGAAAGGTGGTGTCAGCCTAAATGAACAAGCAAATTGGGGCAGACTACAGTTACCAGAAATTGAGTTTACTTGGGAAGAGCTGAAGAATCACAATTTATGGAATGTATGCTGCAGCAAGCTACAGACAAATCTTTTGAGGGTTTATGGTGGACTGTATTTATGGACAAGGGGTACAAAGAGTAGGAAGTCCAACCAGAGTCCAAGCAGTAAGTTCATTGTCTTGAGGATAGGAAGAGATTTTTGGCAGATGGTCATTGGTTAGGAGATAAGTCTCTCTCTTCTATAAATCAGACATGTACAGGAAATCCATTTCTTGGATGTTAAGTTCTGTTCTTAGGGTATATGCATGAGATTAACCACTTTATATCTTCTGCTTTTATTTTAGATTGAAGTCCTTTCACAGTGAGAGGACATTTCAGTCATCTTGACAGGGTATTCTCTCCCCTGGTTAGTGCTTGAGGGACATAGGCAAAGTATACCTTCTGAACTATTTTTTAAATATTTTCATCACTCCTTGATGCCTTTATATTTGACATTATTTATTTAGTTATGCTAATACCTTAAATTGAGTTATATATACTTTCATCTTGCTATCATGGACATAATTCTTACATTTTTCTCTCTATAGTGATGGTAGAGACTATTGCTCTTAACCATGTAATTTATCGTTTTAACTCTCAGAAAGGAATATTATATTTTATTTATCTAAAGAGAACACCTCACTATTGTTTTCACTTCTCCATGTATTACTTACAAGCATGAACATTTCAGTTCTTATGAATCCTGAAAAGCAAGATATAACTTCAGCTAGTTAACCTTATGTCTGTGTTCCTCAATCTTACAGCCATGGCACTCTTTTCTTGGAAAGGATTATTGTTTCAGGTAATAAGAATAATTTTTTTTAATGATCCATTAGCTTATCTAGATAGTATCATTTTTTAAAAAGAATGTAGCATATTTAAAGTAACTAAGCACTAATTATATTTCAATAAAATTATGAAAATTATGACAAGAAATATTTGTTGCAAAATGACTACATTCAAAACTGCATGAAAGGTGTCAAAGTTGGATAACAATATTATTGTTTATTTTCTGCCTCTCCAGACTTCTTTTTTCACTCCAACAAATAGACCTTAACCTATCCTTTGAATGGTATGGAAATTCTTCTATGTATTTCATGACTGGATCAGATGACAAGGTGATTGGAATCCTAGGAGTGGTCACACAGTGATGAACACTGACAAGAAAAACATAAATGCTTCCATTTCCTGTCTCATAGCCAGAGCAGATATCATATTTGATCATAGCATTTTACTTCATTAACTTCATAAATAACCTTGAATGGTTTAATAGTGTAGATCTACATTCTCCAATGCTGTACTCACTTGCCACATGTGACTATTTAAATTTAAAAGTTTAGTTAACAGTATTTTAAGGTTTCATTGACATTCAACAAACTGCACATATTTAAAGTTTATAGCTTGATAAATTTTGACATGTGTCTATACTTATAAAAAAATCAGCACAACCAAGAACATATCTATCACCTCCCAAAGTTTTTTTGTACCCCTTTTTCCCCTCTCACACGCCCTTCCCTGACCCATCCCAATTCCCAGGCAACCACTTATCTGCTTTATGTCTCCATAAATTGATTGCTTTTTATAGAATTTTATATAAATCAAACCAAACAATATATACTATTTTACACTCAGCATAATTATTATTTAGAAAATCATGTTGTCTACAAATAGAGATGGTTTATTACATTCTTCCTGTCCAATTAGGATGTCTCATTTTTAAAATTATTTTGTTGTTGTTGTTGCTGTTGCCTTACTGCACTGGCTAGAACCTCTAATACAATGTAGAATAAAAGCTGTAGGATCATATATTCTTTTTTTTTTCTTAATCTTAAGGGGGAAGCATTTTTTTCTTTCACTATTAAGAATGAAGGTAGCTGTAAGGTTTTCATAGATGCATTTTATCTTATTGAGGACGATCCTTCCTATTCTTATTTTTCTGAGAGTTTATCAGGAATGGATTTTGAATTTTTACAAATACTTTTCTGCATCTATTGGTAGAATTGTACTTTTTTGGATTTGTTTGCTAATATGGTAAATCATGTTGATTGATTTTTAAATATTAAACCAACTTTTTATTCCTGGGATAAATCTCACTTGGTTATCATGTGTCCATTTTATACATTGTTGGATTCCATTAGCTAAAAATTTGTTATAAACTTTTACATCTGTGCTTATGAAGGATATTAATTGGTGATTTTGTTTTCTTATAATACTTTTGTCTGGTTTTAGTATCAGGGTAAGGCTGGTTTCATAAAATGAGTTGGAAGTATTCTCTCACTTTTAATTTTCTAGAAGATTTTGTGTACAACTAGTATTCTTTCTTTTCAAAATGTTTGATACCAGTTAAACCATCTTAGCTTGGAGTTTTCTTTGTGGGAAGGTTTTTAACTCTAAATTCAATTTCTTTAATGGATATAGAGCCAATCTGCTATCTATTTCTTCTTGAGCGAGCTTAAATAGGTTGGGTCTTTCAATTGTTCATTTTAAGTTGTCAAATTTAGTGGTGTAAAATTGTTCAAGGTTAGTGTGAAGTAATTGAACTTTAATACAATTAAATTTTAGTTTATCAGTCACACTAATGAACATTAAGGACAAATCCTCAGTAAGTACATATGACTAGTTGCTACCGTATTGAACAGCACAAATATAGGACATTTTTATCACTGTAGAAAGTTCTACTGAAAACACTAGAGGTGACTATTAACAATATAAGTTGTACTTATTATGAAACCCATGCCTATATGTTACTTATTAATTAGGGATCAAGATTGGAATGTGTCTGTTCTAAGTAGGAAGTGAGATATTTCTCAAAAACTAATTCGGTCTTAAGAATGTTTTTATTTTCAATTACATTTTAATATGGAGGACAGATATTAAAATCACACAGTCCTTCACTTAGATTTTGGTGTAGGGCTTACAAAAGAGGATGGTCTTTTTAACATTCAGAAGAGTAAACTTCATCCATTTAACTTGGGAAACCCTAGGAAAGGGAAGTAAAATAGTTCCTCTTAGTGGTTTCAGTTACCCACAGTTCAAAAATATTAAATAAAAAATTCCCTTGTCCAGCATATCCACGCTGTATACACTCCCACCCATTAGTCACTTAGTCACCTTGCTTATCAGATTGACTGTGGTATTGCAGTACTTGTGTTCAGGTAACCCTATTTTACTTAATAATGACCCCAAAGCACAAGACTAGTGATGCTGGCAATTTGAATATGCCAAAGAGAAGCTGTAAAGTATTTCCTTTAAGAGAAAAGGTATGAATGCATAGGAGAAAACATAGTGCATATAGAGTTTGGAACTATTGTGGTTTCAGGCATCCACTGGAGGTCTTGGAATGTATCCCCTGCAAGTAAAGGAAACTATTGTAAATTTTTAAAAAAAAGAAAACTACTTCTAATCTGTAAATCTATACTTTGACAAAGCCCCTGATTCTCTTTGAGTATTTTAGATCTCTGTGAATTCCTTTTGACAGAGAATTTTTCTGACTCAGAAGAAATAGTTGGGCATGTATTTATACTAAGCTGTCCTAAAATCTGCAAATCAGAATTTCCATGGTGGAGCTACCACTTGTTATAGGGATTGATATTTATGAGCAGAATTTCCTCCTCATTTCATTGGCATTTCCAAATAATTTGTTTCCAGGGGCTTGCCCTGTTTATGAGTGTATTCTAATTATTCACACCAATGCAGAGATAATCAATTACATTTAACATCCTGACCTAGAGAGAAGCTGTTTTTCACAGCTGGAGAAAAATATTCTTTAGAATTGGTGAAAACCTTTGCTTTTCCTCTGTAGAAGAGTAATCAGAGGCTCCTTTTCTATTCAATTAATTAACATTGCTTGAGAGCTCTTTTTCAGCCATCCATATTTTTAGACCCAAGAGATTTATTTTTAACAACTGAAAGTTTGTTTATTTCCCTTGATGTTGGGTAATTTAGAGCTTTGGAGCAAAACATATCTGGGATTCAATGTCCTTGGCTGTGTTACTTAATGAATTTGAGCTTCAAAATTGATAAATAAATATATCTGACAAGGGGACAATAAAGCATAGTGATTAAGAGCATGTATCTTAGAGTCAGACAGATTTGTATCCATAATCTTAGGTCTACCATTTACTTAGCAGTTTGTCATGGAAACTTATAAATCTGTTTTCTCATTTGTAAATGGACACACATATATTACATTTATATGTATATATGTATATATATATGTGTGTGTGTGTGTGTGTATACATATATAAGTAATATGTAACATATTATATATATATTACACATATATGTAATATATGTTAGCATTTTAAAAGTTCTTAGCTCAATGCCAGCTTAAAAAATAAAAATTATCTTTATTGTCCCCACTAGATTATTGTCAAGTAGATAATATACAATGCCTAACACTTAGTAGGTTCTTGACAAATTTTTCTTCTCTTCCATTCTCCCCATCAAAACTATTGCTTTAATTCGGCTTTTACTTTATAAAAAATTAGATTCAGCTCTTAATTCATATGTTTAAATCCTTTGCTTCCTCCCTTTTTTTCTTCTCTAGTGATATTTGAATAATTTATTCTGGAAGTACCTATAGATTTCAAGTTTGCAACTTTTGGGCTTGTCTATATAAAATATTTTCAGCAATTTTCATCTCTACATTGCATGTTTGTTTAACAAGCAGAACCTAGATAGCCAGCCACACAAGACATAGAGGAATGAAGGAGAAATACTCTTGCGCTATTATTTGTAGAGTGTAACAAAAAAGTATCCTGGTACTATGTAATGGTCAAGACAAAAAACATTTTCACTTAGGATTCCAGTATAGTCAAGAAGTGACATTTAGAAGCTTAAAACTGCTCTTCTATCATCAAATACTACGGAATATTTATACGATTCAGGAATACAGACGAAAAGCATTATCAGGTTAGAGGCAGAGAATAGAAGTTCCATAAAACTATCAGAAAAAGCAGAGGGCCAAAGTTTGAAGAGTAACAATCTACAGAAACCAATTTTCAACATTATAACTAGGTGGAAAAAATTAATACATAATCAAAGACTGATAATCTCAGATAAATAGTTACTACAGTTGTGGAACAAGGAAAGAAAAAACAGACACATGGGGACCAGGCTCCAAATTGAATATATTTGAATTCCTCAAATATGCCAAACTTCTTTTTTAGTGGGATTTATAGTCACACCCATTTGATAGATTTTAGACTTTATTTTTCAGTAGTTTTTATTAGCTATTGTTCAATAATATGTATATAGTTCATATTCCATAGCTTGGATTAATTTGTTTTTAACAAATTATTTTTATTTTCATAAAGTTCCAAACAAAAGAAACCTTTCATAGATCGTTATACAGATACACTGGACTCAATGGACCTTACAGAACTATTAACAGTAAAAAATTCTGATGCTTCTCTTTAATAAATACATTTTTAAATAAAACAATATGCCTTGTTAATTTATGAAATTTGCAAAAATTTTTTTAAGATGACGCTCATTGCCAGTCTGGAGGTAATGTCACAACTCCTCTCATATACTGCTATTGGAAAGATATGTTAGTAAAATACGGCTGGAACACAGTCAGTGACACACATCTATATGATTAAAATAACTTGTATTTTATGGTGTAAAGTTTTATTAAATAAACTATTGCTCGTATATTTGATTTTCTTAATTTATATGAGTATAAATTGAGGAAATCAGATATACGAGCAATAGTTTATATATGAAGATATTTATTACAATATTATTTATAATGTTAATAATTGAGAGCAATATAAATGTACAACATTTAGAGATTGGCTGGACAAAGTATGATATCTGTGACATAATATAATAACATATAAACATTTAAAATTATTATAGTTTGTATTTAATGTGGAAAAATTAGTAGTGCTATCTTAATGTTACCGTGTATGTATTCACATGTTATACATATATACACATATGCACATATATAGATATAACTATATAAACACACTGTATCATATGCTTTTATTTATATTAAATATTAAATATTGGGTAAAATATGCCAAAATACCCATAGCAGTTTTTGGGGGGTTGGAGATATGAGAAACTTTTATTTTTTCTTTATAATTGCTTATATTTTCTAAAAGGAAAAGGAAAATGTGCTAATTTAAAATATAAAGAAGCAAGCATTTTCTGAGAGAGAAAAAAAGAGGGCACAATTCTGGTGGACTAAGTGGACATAACAGGTAGTCAGTATTTCTTTCAGAATAAAGTGTTATCTAAGTTGCTTTCTTGTCTGAGCCTTCCACACCTTACACATGTTTACCTTTGAGAATAAGCAGAAATTTAGAGTCTCTTTAAAGGAATGACTTTGCCTCATCTTCTATAATCAGAGAGCAAAAGAGAGAAGGGAATAACCAGGTAAATCCTGGCCAGGCCCTAGGAACATTCATTGTTTTAGCAGCCTGACAATAACCTGGGTAAGTACCTCGCTCCTGCTGTTCTCGGTCTATTTTTGAACTCAGAGTACTATGGTAGAGTGCTTGGTATTTGAGGCTTTTACCATTCCCGGTCACCTTTACAAACTTCCTAAAATGGTAATGTGGGGTGGAAAATTCTGGCTTCAACTGCCATCCATTATTATACTAGACATTGTGGCTGCTGCCCTTAATGATTCTTGGGCTGTGCTATTAAAGGCAAGGTATTACTCTGCAAAGTTTATGACAGTAGTCTTGCTGAAACAAGCAAATACCTTCTATTACATTAATGTTCTATTTAAATAACAAATAGCTGGCCTCTGGCTTTGCTTCATCTTCTTATGAGTGTCTGGGCAGTTGGGCTTAACGTGCTGGTGAATATTTTTAGGCTCCTTCAAGCAGCCAGAACAGGAGTTATGCAAGATCATCCTGACAACCTTTTAGAATCTCAACACCTGATGCTTTCTTTCTCTGAGTGCTTCGTAAATGCAACGTTTATAATTCCTACCTCTAATACAGTCATAAAGTCAGATATGTCTTTTTCAGAAGATAATTCTGCTATAAAAAGAGAGAATTAAGTCAGAGAGCTTTTCAAGCCATCAGGTAAGATGTTGTATACTATCATGACATTTCAACCCACAACTTGGTGCTGAAGCTTATCAATTGAGTTGATGAGCTGTGTCTGCACAAAAGTAAGAATCCAAGCTAGTCGAATACATTTCAAGCAGCTTGCATTATCGCAATCTATTTTTCCAAGCACCTAATCAAGGGCATTTAATTCCTGCGGTTGCAGTAAAAATATCAATGGAGAGCAATTAGTTATCAGAATTTGCTCAGAATCAAGTAGGGAACCTTGAAGAAATCCTAAGCTTCATCTATTCACATATTTATAAAAGCTCCATCTTTTAGAAAACTTTATAAAAGCTTTTTCCAATAAAATGCCAATGGGATCTGTCTTCATACAGTTGTGGAAAGAAAGATTAACTTAATTAGATACATGAAATAGATGATGATGATGCATAAATAATTGTTAATGTAATTGTTATGCCATAATAGTGAATAGAAACTTTGTTTTTGTCTTAGTGCTCTTTCTAAATGTATTTATCAGGGGAAATATTCCCATGATTTTGGATTGAAACTTGTACATTTCCCATCACTTCACTCCTTATATTCAGATAATAAATACATTTATGATTCTTTAAAGTTATAAATATAGCTTGAATTTAGAAATTAGATGGTCTAGTCCACGATATTAATTGAACATTTTAATCTTCATTCAAAGGTAGGATTCCCTGTCACCTGCCCATGTTCCTAAAACAAAGATTGTAGTAGACCAGGAATAAGTGTATAGGGAGATTTTGGTCTTTTATTCCATTTACCACTTTGTCTTTCACATAACCATATAAAGGGGTAGGAAGAAGAATTAAAGACATAAGGCAGTTTTAAATCACATATCTTTGTGTGAAATCACATTTATAATAATGAATCCTAAATTTGTATGACTAGCTTGGATTTCTCCCTTAATCTGTAGACTTTTATTTCCAGTTGCTTACTCAACATGCTCATTTGTATTTCTAATATTCATCTTAAATTTAAGTTGTCCAATTTGAACTAATTTTTTTTTACTTCAAACATCTTTCATTTGCAATCAACCTTATCTTAGAAAATCATCCTTCCAGTCATTAAAGCCAAAAATTTATATTTTCATTCTTAATTCTTTCTTCTTTTCACATATCTGATTTGTCACAAAATTCTATTGGTGCTATCTTCAGTATACCTCCAGAATTCTCCACATTTACTGTTACTAATAGAGTCTCAGCCATTATCTTTTTTTACCTAGAATATTGCTTTGTATTTAGTCTCCTCACCTCTACCCTACTCCTTTATTCTTAATAAGCAGCCAGTGTAATCCTAGTTCAAAACTTTGGAATGACTGTTTTACTCACAGCAAAAGCAAAAGTTGTCACAATGTACTTATGGCCCAATCTAATTCAGGCTTCATTATCATTTTGGTTTTATCTATTATTATTTTTTCCTAAAACTTAGTAACAGCCACATTGACTTTTTTCTTGTTCCTTAGACAAGTTGGTAAAATTTCTATCTTATGGGTCTAGGTAATGACTACTTCTATTCGGAATGCTCTGTCCCTGCCTTGGGCATAGCTCCATGATTTACTTCATTACTTATTTTACATCTTCGCTGATACCTTCTAAAGTGACATCTTCTAAATGATGCCTCCCCTATCTACCTTGATATTCCTGGTCCCCCTCTGTTCTGACATTTAGTTTTATGTTTATCATATGTGACCCCTCACTAGCATGAAAGTTCTATAAGGCAATGATTTATGTCTGTCTGGTGTACTGATGTATTCCCAGCTTCTAAGACAGTACTTAAACACTGTCTAGTAACTCAATAAATATTTATGAATTGATTTCAGCAATGTGCTTTCTTAGGTTTATTGGAAGTTTCCCAATGCTAGAACCTTTTCTTCAATAGTTAATTGACCTTGGCAGATGTATCAGTTTTCTGGGAGAAAATTCTGAGATGTCTTGAATTAAATTATAGCAAGCTGGAGGGTGGAAGGAAGAGACAAGAGAGTTAACAACTGCAGAACTAAACAAACAAAAGACTGCTTACATTTCTGAATGTAGTTTGAAACTCTGAATTAACTTTTATCTGTCTATTTCTGTGATTATCTAAAGAGAATAGCCAGGTACCACTGGCTACCAGACGCCAGTACATTCTGCTTTCCTATGGATTTACTGGACTACTGCCCACATCAATTCAAAGGAACAAACAAACCTTATAGACTATGCTCCTGTCCTTAAACTAGCTCTGTTTCACCTTCTCCTGCCCCTTTATCTATAGTCAATGTTAATTCTTTCCGAACAACTTACATCTTTTCTCCTATTTGATGTAAAGAAAACATCCATCAACTCTAGGATGATGGACATGTTGCCTTCTCCATCTAGCCTTAAATTCCCCATAAAGAAATTGATTTGCAATGAGATATGGATATAAATCACCTAGTGTAAGATCTTCCACATACTAAGTCCTTGATTAATACTGGTTCCACATTTGTCCTCCCACTGATGGAAGAGGGTAGGTTTCATACATTTTTATATTCCTCAGCAATATTAAGATAAGGCAAGGCACGTAGAAGATGCTGAATAAACGTATGTGGAATGAACAAACAAGTGCTATAAACAGATAGAAGAGAAAGCAATTAATTATAAATTCATTAATATCATCATATTTACTTTCTTTTTTCTCTGTACGTACCAAGCAACTTTTCTTATTAGTTCCCAAGAAAGCATGCCTACTGGAAAAAGAATACTCTATTCATTTCACTTGACATTTTTGGTCCATAAAGCAGTAATGTTTCTCATTATAAATTAAGAAATTAGCTTTCAAGTTACTAATCAATCTCTAGTGAGTTTGATTAGTATCAGTTAGTTATCAAGAATCTGATCAACCTTGAATAAATGAATATCTGAGAACTTTTAACACTGAGAAGATGAGAATCAGATCTTAGGCCCAAGGAGACTTTGTAAGAAATCATAGAAGATACTAACAACCTTCTTACTGCGAAATTGATAAGTCTGAGATATCAGGGGCTGGGCCTGCCCTTTCCTTTTCCCTTTAGTTAAATACTGCTTATATTTCTAAGGATAAACTGCTACTGAATTAAATCTAAAATCTTTAAAAATATATATATAAAACTCTATCATAAACTGGTTTTATCTGTTGTTGACTGCATTATGTTCCATTAGAATCCCTCTGTTCATAAATCATAACAGACTTGCTATTGCTCCTTCCTGTCTTTACCTTTTCTCAGCCTTGAAATGCCTTCTTAACCTAAAAATTAAATAAATTAAACAGTTTTCAAGAACTAGTTCAAGGGTTTCTCAAACTGTAGCTTTTCCTTTTGTCTTTGGAAGAATCTATTGTTTGCCCTAACTCATGCATCACCTCGGGTAGCTGCCATGTTAAAACACTGGCATGCAAATGTCCCCTAGGATAAAGTTTTAGCACTGGGTAAACCCTGAGTCTAGTTAAACACAGAAAGCCTTTCATGTGGGATTCTAGGGAATCATTAACAAGTAAAATAATGATAATTTTGGGGGAGAGGATGCGGCTTTGAAAAAGCTCTGGTTTTATTCTGCTCCCTCTGATATCAGGAATGCTCACAGGTGTTTTTCAAGGCTAGGATTAATGGGACTAGAGCAAATTAAAATACCACAAATCTCAGTGTTTTCTCTTTTTATTGTCTTTTTTTTTTGTTGTTGTTTTTTAAATCAGGATACAATTGCCTTTCTTGAATAAATGCTTTCTGAGTTACTGCAATTCTTTACTTAATTTGCAGTGTTCTGTAAAAGTTGATTCTGACCATTTTTTTTGTCAGCTATTTAGCTACTTTTATAAAAGGATACGTTTTTAGAGGCCCTTACTGTACATTTGCACTGGTATTAACTCTGACCCATTTTTAATTGTTTTATACATTACATTATCATGTAAATATCCCTTTGAAGAAGAAAGTTTGCAAACATACACAACTGAGAGCTTGACTCAATGAATTTTGAGTTCTAAAACTATGATTGTCTTCTTAGTTATTGAAAAGTTACCTATAAAGCTACAAATCTTTCCAGTGTTAGAATTTTGGCTTTATTGTGTTTTTTTTTCCTTGTGTTCTGTTTATATCTAAGGTCATATGTACTTCATTAGGCTTTTTAAATGTGACTATTAAAAGTTTCTGTAGGCTGAAGTCAGGAGTGCTCTGTACCATGAGAATCAGCTAAGTTAATTGAACGCTAAAAGACAGAGCCCGTGGAAAATAGAAATGTAATATGAATATAAAAATAAAGGTAAAGAATGTATTAACATGAGAAATTACCTTACTTAAAGAAAAGAGTTTAAAAATGTGTATCCAATATTGTCCAGGAAAGGAAGATACTGGGTCAGGTGGACCCACGCTAGCATATCTCTTGTGAACTATTCTCAGTTGCAGGTGAGTTTGATATATTGTGTTTGCTGAGGTCACAAAACCAAGATTTTTTTGGCTTTGGAATTTGTGCTTATTGAAAAGTAGCTTGATAAATCAATTGGCTTGCTTGACACCATTACACTGGGTAGGAAGCGAGGCTAGGTATGAAGTTGGGGGAGGATGGGACCTTGGGATAGAATACAGATGTGTGTATTTATTATCAAAAAGAAAATGGCATTTTGGTTGATAGAATGGTCTTGTGTGATTAACCCAGTGTGTTTGGCTACCACTGAAAATTGTATCATTTTTGGACAAATAAGAAATGCAGCTTTGGAAATTTAAGATTGAAATCCATACTCTGAAAATGTGGTGCCCCAGGAGGTTCTGTCCCTCAGAGGTTTTTTTTTTTTTTTTTTTTTTTTTTTTTTTGTAGCCAGCTGGTAACTCTGAATTACACTTTCATTATGCATTCTCAACTTTGAAATCAATTACATTTAGCAAGAAAACACACACACACACACACAAAAAAACCTCATCAACTGAGTTTAACTTTGTGGTGCTCTGGATTCATTGACTAAGTAAGAAGAAAACATTCTGATCTTCTTTCCCTCCTTCCCTCCCTCCTTCCCTCCTTCCCTCCCTCCCTCCCTCCCTCCCTCCCTCCCTCCTTCCCTCCTTCCCTCCTTCCCTCCTTCCCTCCTTCCCTCCTTCCCTCCTTCCCTCCTTCCCTCCTTCCCTCCTTCCTTCCTTCCTTCCTTCCTTCCTTCCTTCCTTCCTTCCTTCCTTCCTTCCTTCCTTCCTATATAAATGGGATTCACGGGAATCACTGACAAGTAAAATAATTTTTTTGGGGGGGAATGGGGTTTTGAAAGAGCTCTAGCTTTATTCTGTATACACACACATACACACAGTATCTATCTATCATCTATCTATCTATCTATCTATCTATCTATCTATCTATCTATCTATCTATATCATCTATCTATCTATCTATCTATCTATCTATCTATCTATCTATCTATCTATCTACCTACCTACCTACCTACCTACCTACTTACCTACCTATCATCTATCTACTCTCTACAATGTCAGGCACTATTCTGGGTGCTTGGTGAACAAGGCAGAAATGTTTCTTTACTCTTGGATTTTATATTCTAATTAAAGTAGAGATGAAAGAAACGGGAGACAGAGAAGAATTTTAGAAAGGGCTATAATGAAAACAAAACAGGCTACCATAATAGAATGTTACTAGAGGTGGAAATAATATTTGTATAGATGATAATAGAAAGTCTCTTAAAGATAGTGATATTTGATTAAAACTAATGAGAAAGAGCCATGAAAATATCTGGGCTAAGAATATTCTAGAGAGAGAAAATACTTTGTGAAAATGCCCTGAGGTGGAAATAAATTTGTCATTCAAAGTTTTAAACCTATACAGTTTTAAATCTATATAGAATTAAATTCAAATTTAAACCAATATAAAATTAAATCCAAAAGTAACAATATTTTGAAAATTCTAATTATATTCTTGGAGTTGAGATTAATTCAATCAGATGTAGAGAGCTACTTAGTCAGTTTAGAGGGGGGTTGTGAGATGAATAAGATTTATATTGTTTATATGCCAGCTTTAGAATAGATTGAAATGTGATTTAGATTTCTTTCCATGTTGTAATAAATGTGTTATCCTTGGTTGGTTTATGCTAGTATTGATAAAATAATGAAATATTATATGTCAATTTGTATTAGCTTAGTTGCAAATTAGTAAAGCCCATCTCAAAGTTGGACTAAAGTGGAAATTTATTCATTCAAAGAATCAAAAGAATGGTTTAACAAAAAACTGGAATAAGGGAAAGAATAGAGCTGAGTCTCAGTTACTAACAGGATTCTCTCTCCTTTTCTGTTCTCTACCTACCACTGGCTTAACTCTTTTTTCTTCTACTATAGATGGTTTTCTTCTGAATGGAAATTGACATGGCGTCTGACAGCTCCTTAGTTTCATATTTAAGTTTCAGCCACGAGCAGCTAACATTTTCTCTGAATCCCAAAATCCCAGGTAAAGGCTCCAATTGGCTCAGCATGTGCCCAGTACTTCCCCTGGAACCAGAAGTTGAAGCAGAAGTTGAGCAACTTAGAAGCATGGGAGTTCAGCTGGTGCAATTCAAAGAACAAAGAGCTGTTTTCCCCTGAAATGGGTGAAGAGTAGGTGGGCTGGGAGGTACTGTGTGGTTAAGACACTTGATATTCAATCTACTGTTATTTGCCAATATCCATTTGAAAGACAACAGAAAACACTAAATCTACTCTGAATATGGCTCTATTTCTGTCCACAACAATAACAACCACCAAAACAAACACTATGAAAAGAACCAGAAAGCTTTTTTCATTGTTTGCCTTTAATCAAAAGATTCAATATATTTAGAAACAAAGTTACTAGGGACAGAGTAAGTAGTCTTAACATCTTAAAACTATCTGAATCAAAATTTTAAGATTGAAAGCAATTGCCCCAGCTCTAAAAGATAATAAAATTAGAGAACTCTGTCTACAGCAGGCATATCTGTTTTGATGTCTACATGGGTCACTGTATCAGAATACAGATGCTCTTCTATGGATCTCAATAAACCCAGTCTAAATTGAAAATATTGAAACTTGAAAATGTGTTTAATACACCTAACCTACCGAACATCACAGCTTAGCCTAGTGTAACTTAAGTGTGCTCAGAATACTTCCTACCATTAGTCTACATTTGAAATATTACCTTGAGTTTCACCTCAAGAGTAATCACCTTCCTTTTCTCACCAGAAGAAGGAGACACAGATGGGTGTTTTGTAGACATGATGGGATGCAAAAATACAAAACATATTGTCCAAACACTATTGGAAATACACTATAGAGTATAGATTGTTTACCTTCATGATCTTGTGTCTGATTGGGAGCTGCAGCTCACTGCACTGCCCAGCATCATGAGAGAGTATCATACAGCTCACACTGACTTTCCATTCTTCAGTTTGCAGATGGAAGACTATGGGACTCCTTGACCTCTGTCATGGCATAATTCAATTCCTATATATCCTATGATCCTTCTCTCTCTCTCTCTCTCTCTCTCTCTCTCTCTCTCTCTCTCTCTCTGTCTGTCTCTCTCTTTCTCTCTTTCTCTCTCTGGATATCCTTGACAAATAAACCATTTCACAGTAAACTTAAGATTTAGTGATTATGTGATTGATTTGAGCTTTGTAGATAAGCACGATAATTAAATTCCCAGTATGGAATTCTTCTCTTTGCTATTCTGTATTGACTATACCAACAGGATAATTACCAACTGTTCTCTTCATGTGTGCTTTTTATTTAGGAGAGTTGTACTATGTCTACGCACTTAGTTTAACTTAAATCCCACAAAAGAGATAATGTTTAATATAACTCTAACCTTCAAACCTTAAAAAATTTTTTACTATCAAAATATCTTAAGATTTTATTGCCATTAAGATAATTTAACATTTTAGAAAATTTTTGTTTGTTTGTTTTTGTTATTTTGTTTTGGTTTTTTGGATTTGCTCAACTCTTTTACAGTTATAATAAAGTGGCTGCAATGAATAAAAAAAATTATGCAACATACAATTTGCTACTAAGTAATAATCATACACCAATTACCTTAAGGGAGCAATCTCATTCTCTTTTGCCTGCCCTTACTTCCTCTAATTATCTCATTTTGGAAGCATATAAACTTTAAGAAAATTGAAGGTACTTCAAAATACCATTCTATTTGTTTATTTTTCCTATTAAACTCTACCAATACAGCCTAAGAAAACTCGGAGAACAGATACTTTGGAAACTTTTAACCAAAATGTACTTCTCCAAAAGTACCTGTTTAAATAACTGTGAGTTGGTCTGTACTTATTTTAGAAGGATATCTTTTTGCATACTCTTTTCTTACATTACCAATGATGAGGATTTTACATTAGTTTTTTTTTTTTGCATGACAATGAGAAGTGTCTAATCTAGATAAAGCTACTTTGTGTCCCAGACTCTGTCAAGGAAGACACTCTCTCAGAGCTGTCTCAGAGCTGTGTGGGTTTTAATTTAAACCTCTGTTTGGATTTTAAATGATTTGCAACAAAACTATTAAATATTTTGTAAATGGGGGGATTGTTGTAGCTGCATTGCACCAGAGTTATGACTCAGAGTAGATTTAAAAAGATGATAGAGGCCTATTTTTAACTGGTCTAAGTCAGTATGACATTTGCAGTGGAAGCTCTTGAGGTTATAGGCAGTAGGCATTGTATCTTTCCTTTCTTCCAATCTGACTATTAATGGGATGTTTAAGAATGTACGTTTCCTACCAAATTCTAATACTGCTTATATATTTGTTACTGAGCAGACACAAAAATTGTCGTTCCTGTAATGTGACACCATACTCTATGACCTCAGCCATTCCAGATATACCATACCTGAATAGTTCTTTCTGAAATGGTCTCCAGGTTGGCCACCTTCTAATTTGATAAGGTGACAGAAACATTCATTAGTACAGGAGGACCTAGCTCCTTAGCAAGTTCTAGACTTAAAGTAATGCTTTGAAATTGTTCAGCAAATGTATTTGGCAGATTTTTATGTTGTTCTTGTAATGGCACTGGAGCTTATAAAATATTTGTAGTCAACAAGAAGTCTTGAATGCCACTTATTTTTAAGTGGGGGAAAATAAACATTTCTTCATTAAATTGACACCTGCATTATTAGAATATATTAGGAATAAATTTTGAAATGCTGGCATAGATACTTTAGAATGTAGATTCTTAATTGTAGTACTTCAAGTACTAGCTAGCTGTCTTAAAATTAATTCCGACACATAAACATGCACAATACACACATCTGTAAACACATATCCACACACAATATACTATTGTTTATAGAGGAGTATTTTAAAGAATTGCCAGACAGAAATTATAACCAAGCAATGAAAATATATTTCATAACCTCCATAATATAGAATTCTTTACAATTATTACCTTTCCTACCCCAAGAACCAAACATCACCCCTTCTATGTATCCATAATCCAGTGCACTCAGAAATAATCTAGGTGCACTGGATGTATTCTATTTGCAATCTTTTCCCACTGATGTCACGTGCAATTATTGGCCATAAATAAACTATAATTGAAATAGAATTATGTGCCAGTGGTTCCTGAGATTCATACTTCATTCTTTCTACTGCCTCTTAATTCTTTCTAACCAAGAGCAATTGTTGGGATAGAAGGAGGGCAGAAGGAACCAAGAGAAGCGAGTTACCCTTTAGTTACATAGTATCACGAACAAACACCAAATTTGGCTCTTGCCCCTCTCCTACCCTTCCCCTTTGGTTTCATCACAGTATCAATTATGCAACAGGTTAGGTTGGCATTGAACACTGAATTAATAAAAGTATGGAGCCATATTTAAATCTCTTTCTGTTACTAAGACACAAATATAAAAATAAGCATGCTATTTAGTATGAACTCTAAATTTTATCAGCATAGCATGTCTTTTACTATATTTGCCCTCTAAAAATAAGATTTCAGAATGCTCTTTTTACTTTTGTAATTCTGAGAATGAGTTTCTAAAATATTAAATAACGAACACCCCCATGTGGCACATGTCATAGTGTCCCTCATAGTTTGCAGGAATGTCTCCCACTATGTAAGTTTTTGAATACAGGACTTGGGTCTTGTTCATTTTTGTATCTTCACCACTGAATACTTAGTAGAAACTCAGAAATGTACATTGAATAAAAGAGATGAATAAACAAATAAACTAATAGATGATAGATAGATAGGTAGATAGATAAATAGATGATAGATAGATAAATGTCAGCTTATCTATAAATAAAAGTTGAATGGTAAAAAAGCCAAATGATTATTTAGATGATTGACCGGTAAGGGATAGATTAAATCTACTTTGTTCCCCCCTAGAAATAAAAAAATTAGCATATTTTTCTTTTTCCTTTAGAGACTGGTATCCTTGAAGGTCAGCAGAATCAAATAATCAATTCATCTCATGAGGATGCCTGTAAAATGATTTTGATTAAATAAAAAGTGAAGATTTATTATGTTACTCTTTGTTGTTTTAAGCAATCAAGTATAATGAGCAGTGACTTGAGGGAAGTGAGAGAGTGAAGACCGAGAATATCTGGGCAAATACTGTTTTAGGCAGATGAATTGCAAGGACACATACCCTGAAACCTGTTTAAGAAGCAGTGATGGGACAGAGTGAGTTGGGACAGTAGAGGAAGAAGCTCTCAGACACCAACCTGGATAAGGACTTGGTATTTCACTCTGACTAAGGTAGGAAGACTTTGAAGAGTTTGAGTAGAGGAATGAAATAATTGACTTACATTTTAAAAGGATCATCTGGCCACTGTGATATGAGGGGAGAGACACAAGAATGGAAATCAGAAACCTGCTAAAGGATGCTGGGAGTGGGGAGTTCTTGTTGGAGAAAATGAAAAACAGATGAAAAAGGTCATTAGGAAATGACAAACATAACAACCACTGATGCAATAGAGGCTAGAGGCTGGTGGCTACTTTTCTACTTTAGATAAGGTCATTAGGGTCAGTCTTTCTTAAGAGGTAACATTTTAGTTTAGAGTTGAAGATGATAAAATCCAGCTATATGATTAATCAGGAGCAGATTCTTGGCCAGAGGATAGAAAAGGTGAACATTGCTCAAACAAATCACACAGGTAGCGCTTAATGACTTTGCAGCTAACAGTAAGTCATTAAGCCAAAATATGAACCTTTTAATGTGGTTCAAGTTTGGGAGATCAGTAATACAGTTGGAGTGTACAAGTTTCAGAACCAGCTAGCATGTATCTTTATGTATATTTTGTGTTCAATGAATATTATTCCCTTCTTAAAATTAAGAAAATGAAAAATGAGTCGTGGCTGGATAAGACACATATATCTTTTCTTTGTAATAGATGATGCTAACCTGGATCACATGGAACTTTGTCTCCTTACTTCTCAGTGTCTTGCTTTGTATACACATGGGTTCTGTCAAATCCCTGTTAGAAGAGGTGGGTAGGTTTTCACTGGACGGTCATACAACAGGAATGCTGAGTGGGCCACTTTCTGTAGCCTAGCCTTCCTTACGGTTAACAGTTTACTTCTAATTAGGAGACTGGCCTAGGGTAGATGATTCTTTGATAAGTAGAACAGGAAATACTCGTGGTCACAGTCCAAGAGATGCAGAGGGTGTGGAAGCAACCACTTATGTGGAGATAGGGACTAAATGTTTACAAAAAAGTTAAATTTTCATTTAACACAAAACCTTAAGCTTAGTAATCCATAATTTCAAAGTCAAATATTAAATAATTTAAAATTTTATTGGCTATTTTACTCTGAAAAAGTATTTTTAACACTTCAGTAGCAAGTATGAATCTCTATCTGAAGGAATGTAACCTTTGTTTTTCCTTAAGCACTTTAGTGCTTAAGGAATTAACATTTGTTTTTCTATAACTCAATAGAATTCTGTTTTAAGACCTTGTTCACCGGATGACAGACACTTAAATCTCAATCAACTTAAGGTTCTGCCCCTTTCCCCCCAGGACAGCAGCTAAATTCCATACCTCATGTTGCAGGGCACAGTGATGCCTGGTTTCTGACTATCATCTGTCCGTGCAGACATCTTCTGTGATCCCAGTCATCTGGTCTGGTCCTGGGTCATTGATTCCTGCAGATTGCTGTTGTGCTATCCTTTGTTCCACTCTCTTGCTGCCTCAGAGCTTATCTGGGGAGCATGAAAAACCATTGACTGCTTTCCCTGCCTATGCTGAAGCTGTGGGAAACTGAGGGATGGAATGAATGAAGGGGCCACTTTTATTTTAATGTTACTGAGTGCCCCTTCCGAGAAATCTCACCCACGTCTCCACTTTATTCAATTTCTTCTGATTTCCTTCTATTTAGGCTTTTATTGCTCAAAAGCTACAAACTAAATTAGGCATTCTTCTGGGTCATCCTATTCCTGTAATAAATAGTAAAGAAAAGTTGTTCAGTGGCTCTAATTAGGAGAAGGTTTTGAGATATCTTGGAAAAAAAAAACATTGATTAAGGTTTCAAAATATTACTCTGCCTCAATTCTATAGCAAAATAATTTTGGCATGACTATAATTTATGTAGACAAATGCAATTAATAAAATAACCTTTCATCAACTTTAATCAAAGCTGGCCATAAGTATACAGAGAGGAAGAGAGTCACTCCTTAAGCAGTGACACAGTCAGCAGTCATTGCTATATCTCTGATGTATCTCCTGAGTTTGGTTCTCCAATGTGCTTTTAAAGACAAATGTTTTTGAGTGATTCAACCTATGGTTTAAAGATTGCCTCTATCTCATAGTCTTAGATGGTTTTAGTCTAAATTGTGTCCCTTAGTCATAAAAAAAAGTTTTACAAGAGAGTTGGTTTATATTTGTTTTGCCCTGGTAAAACATGGTCTAAGAGATTATGATTATGAAAGACTTCAGAATATACTGTATTAGCACTCTTTTAGCCAAAAGCAACAGAAACCTAATTTCAAATTCTGAAGCTAAAATGAAAATATATTGGCTTACATATCTGGAAGCAGCTTGAATGTGCATATCAAGATTCAGTGACACAAATGATATTATTGAACTTTTCTTTGTTGTCTATCTGTTTCTTCTGTCTCCATCTTTTAGCTCCTCCTTCTTCATGTAGGTTTAATTCTCCCACTTTCTGTGGTATGAGAGATAATCAGGCTTATATCCTGATAGCTTGTGATTCAAAAAAAGAACTAATTTTCCCCTCCTAAATTTCCAAATATCATTATCTGGAAGGCTTATACTTTCTTGAGCCATGTGTATATAATTAATCCAATTACTATAACCAAAACGATAGAGTACTGATTGGCTGGCTTTAATCATATGCCCACTATAATTGACAGCTCCACCAGGACCACAGGGAATGTAGGAACATTTATTCCTGATAGAAAAATTGGTTTTCTATTACCAGAAGTATGAAGAAGGGTTACAACAACAAAACAAATCTCACCATAAATGGGAAGAGGAGGGTAGATTAAAGTTCTCTTGATGTGTTTCTTTCCAAATCTGTTTTTGGGGCTCAGTTCACATTTATGATGGTCCAGGCACTATGATTTGAGACCCATAATACCCAGAGCACCATGTAAGAAAAGACAATGCCTGTTTCCATATACCTCAGCTAGATTTTTACCTTTTTTAAAAAGATATTGTATGGATATTCTCATTGACATATTATGTTATTTTTCTTCTCTCACCTCCTCCTCCATCCATGTCATCATGTACAAAGGAGCTTTTGAAACTATGTTTGCACAGGATTGAACAGACTATTTACCAAGCCAGATAAAGTGATAACAAATATCAATTTGGGTGGAATTTGATCCAGTATGTTTAAAAAATTATTTCCATATTTTCCTGAAGGTAATTTTATTCTAGGTGAAAAAAAAATTGAGCTGAACAGCAGTATCCTTCATCATATATCATACTCATACTGCAGAATAAAGTACCTCTTCTTCATTTTATTTCTCTAGTGTGACACATGCTCCTGCCAAAGTCAGAATTATCAGTAACATGGAGAATAAGACTAAATCAGATTTACTGTAGCTTGTGAATAAAGTACCTCCAAATCAGGCAAAAAAAGTCAATAGCATTGACCTCAAGGGAAATATGTGGTTTTTGTCCAATGTAGCTTTGGGCTCTTCAGCCAGAAGCAAAGCATCAAAACAGCAGCAGAGAGGGGTTTTCTCATGACCAGAATGTAAAGTGCCATCATCGATCAAGACTTAGAAGGGATTGTAACAGTTCCAAGCCTGTGCAGAGAGAATTGGACATGAAGCCAACATCTGAAATTTTAGTCTTGGCTCTTTGTCCATATTTCTGGGGTTCTTGCTTAAGCACTGGTCCTATTTCTGCATCAATTTCTTCTTTATTTGATATGAATGTAATGACAATAGTTGTCATAGAGTCTGGACTAGACATTGCTATAAGGTTTCCATTAATAATACTGTGATGGTTAGTTTTATGTATTAATTTGATTAGGCATAAGGTTAAACAGATAGCTGCAAAACATTTTTTAACTTGTCTATGAGCGTGTTTCCAGAAGATATTAGTATTTGAATCAGTAGACTGGGTAAAAAGTTTCCTCATCAATGCCTACAGCATCATCCAAACTGTTGAGGCCCTGAATAGAACAGAAAGATTAAAGAATGGTAAATACTTGTTACTTGAACTGAGACATTCATTTTCTCCTGCCCTCTGACATTGTTGCTCCTCATTCTCAGGCTTTCAAATTCAGTCTGGGACTTACATAATCAGTCCCTCAACTCTTGTGCCTTCAGATTCTGCCTGAATTATACCATTGGCTTTCCTGGTTGTCTAGCTTGCAGATGGTAGATCATAGGACTTCTTGGCCTCCATAACTATGTGAACCAATTCCTATAATAAATACCCTCTTATATATACCTATATCTATCTATCCTACTGAGTCTGTTTCTCTGGAGAACTCTGAATAACACAAATATCATCATTTAGTATTTCTTATATGATGTATGTACCTTTTTCCAAACACTTTTCTTTCTTTTCTTCCCTCAAACACTTTTAACATCTGTTATGCTATTTAAACTTTTCAATATCCCAGCAGGGAATTATTTTTATTCCAACTTTTAAAACAAGGAACTGAGAACTACAGAAGTGAGTTGACTTCTCTGCAAGCCCTAGAGTAACATGGAAGTTCCAGGACTAAACCTCTGTTTCTATACTCTTGACACAGTGCTTGTTCATTTCCTTTGCTGTAACTCTATAACTTAGGGACTATTCTTGTTTTTATTTTACATGTAAGGAAATTGGCCCTAAAGAATTTAAGAAACTTGCTTAAAGTCATACAATGAGTTTCTGAGCTCTTATATACTCTGAGATATACTGCCTCCCTAATCTTTAGCAGCTGCTTTCCAGTATCTCTTTCAGCTTCCTCAAAAAATATGGATTAGGTAGGTTTACCCATAAGAGAACGTTACTCTCTTTTGTATGCCAAGTTTTTTTCCCTGTATTTCCACATTGTTATCCTCCCCTTCCTTTAGTTAGGGCATGCCAGTTGAACATATCAATTTGACTTTGTTCATTTTAAATTTAACAAAAATATAGGAAAATCTTTTGAATTCTATCTTACCATTTCACTTCTCACAGCTTCCCTGGAGAATATTATCTATGTCCATACTTTACCTTTTGCTTAAATGCTGGATGATGACTCCTAAATACAGTATTTTGAAGATATTAGGAGGATGATTGATTAAACGAGTATATGTTTTAATAAGTTTGGAAAACAATGGATTTCCAACCTGCTGCAGGAAGAAAATCTTAGCTTAATTTGAATTAGGTATGGTTCCAGATAGAGGAAGGCTCCAGATAAAGGCCTTGTATCTAAATGACCCCCTGTGTCTCATTGAAGCAAGAATTTACCTGTCATGTATGTTCTACTCCTCTTCAACTACCTGTAAATTGCCTATCCCTTTGAAATCTCAGACCCTTGCCCCATCTCACCTTTGTAAAAAATGTTATATATACCTAATTTTGCCTCTCTGTCTTGGGAATTCTCATGATTATGTGAATTCCCTGTGTGCACATATTTAAAATTTTATTTTTCCTATTACTCTGTCTCTGATAATTTGATTATTAACTCAGCTAAAAGAAATTAGAAGGTTTGAGGAAAAGTATTTTTAAAGCTTTTTTAGCCCCCATACTATAAACACATATATCTAAGAAGTCCAATGATCCCCAAGACAACTATACATAAAGAAAACAATACCAACACCCCCCATAACCAAATTGCTGAAAACCAATGATAAAAAGAAAATCTTAAAAGCTGCCTCAAAAAAATAATGCATTATATATAGAGGAACCATAATAAGAGTCACAAACAGAAGACATGTAGAATGACATCTTTAATGACTGAAAGAAAAAAACTGTCAACCTAGAGTTCTATAACCTGAAAAATAAACTTTAAAAAATAAAGGTGAGATAAAGTGTCTTTTAGACAAATAAAACTGAGAAAATTTCTCACCAGTAGATCTGCACTCAAGATATTTTAAAGGAAGTTTTTCAAAGAAAAATAATATCAGATGAAAATTTGGATCTACATAAAAGACTGAAGAGCATGAGAAGTTGTAAATACATGGGAAATAATAAAATATAATTTTCTAATTGTTAGTCTCTTTAAAAATGGTTGATAGCTTAAAGCAACAATAATAACAAATGAAATTTATAACTATGTAGATGTGAAATCAATGATAAAAACACAAAGGAGATAAGAGAGAAAAAATTGTTGTAAGGTTCTTAGACAATACATGAAGTGCTATATTCTATGAAGATAGACTTTGATAAGTTGAAGGTATGTATTGTAAACTGTAGAACAATGGCTGAAAAAAATAATAAAATAAATAGGGCCAATAAGCCAATAAAGGAGTTAAAATAGAAACATAAAAATTATGTTAATTTTTTTGTAAAACAGGAAAAGAAGGAAAAATCTATTTCAATAGTCTAGGAGAGAGATCATTTTTTGAATTGTAGTAGTTGTATTAGAGATTGTGAGATGTCATAGAGTTTGAGATATAGTATATAGTGGAGTCAGTGATATTTGTTAAAGGAGTGGATGTTGGATGTGAGACTATGAGGAGTCAAGAATGTGTCCCAGATTTTTTGGACAAAGCCAATGATAAAGAGAGCTTATATTTACAAATATAAGTGAAGTTGGGAGAAAGACAAGTTTATGAGGTAAAATTATGAGTTGAAATTTGAAAAATTTATTTTAAGGTGCCTATTCCAGTGGGAAAGTGGAATAGGCAGTTGGACATTCAAGCCTCTCATCCGTGGAAAAAGATGGCACTGAGGATTCACACTTGAAAGTCATTCATTAACAGATTTTAGATCAAAATAATTTGCATGTCAGAATCTTTTGTATAATGAAGTTACTGGAGAGAGTTTTAAGCTGGGAAATGATATGGTCATAATTGGTTTTGAAGAAACTGTTATGATGGTATTATGAATTATATTTTCAGGATAAAAAAGATGAAGAAATACTATTAATAAACTTTTTTTTAGTTAAAAAAATGAGGATTTACACAAAGGTAGTAGCAATGTGATTGGAGAAAATGGTGTAAATTTGTGTTATAATTGGAAAGTATAATTCACCAGGCTAGGTGACAAATTAGATTTCAGAGATTTTAAGTGGGAGGAAAGTCTAGGAATTCTGTCTTGAGCACCTGTGTGGATTGGCTCACTGAGATGAGAGATACATGGGGAAATCATGCAATTTATCATTTAAATTGGGACACTTTTAAGAGTAAATGGGCAACTTAGGACATATGGACAATCAAGGGATACCAGAATAGAAATGGCATCAGATTTCCAGGGTTGCAGTTGAGAGTGAACATAAAAATTTCAGTTTTGGACACACAGTTTGAGGGATTGTGTGACATTTAAGATAGATAGCTAATATACCATTGGATAAATAGGTCTAGACTCCAATGAGTGGATTGGACTTTAAGTTGTTCTATAGGAAGTAGCTGAAGCCATGGGGATGAAACCCTCCAAAAGTTAATAGAATGAGAAAAACTAATGGATTGAGGACTGATTCTTAACTTTTTTATGTGTTTTAGTTTTCACATACTGGAAGTATGTAAGGGGTGGTTTATGCTGTATAGTAAAAATATCCACCAGTTAATAATTGTCCTGAGAAAATTCAGTATAATAACTTGTAAGTGGTTGGGGGGATACAACAGAACCAGCTTGGTACAAAGGGCATATTTTTTTATGATGTTCAAACACAATTTAGTTTAAGCTTCCTAACCTTCACATGTGATGAGAGCGAAAATTTATGTGATGCTTATGCCAGGCGCTTGCAGAGAACCCGAGTTTGCCACTCCAACATATAACTCTTCGGGATATTAATTATTCTAAACTGGTTATTTAAGACACAGAGATGCAGGAAAAACCTTTAGCCTTTTTCTCAACTTTCTAAAAGAATTTAGATCGAGGAACTGCTCCAGAAAGTGAGTTATCACCATGGATAACTATAGTTTAATGTGAACTAAGTTTGATAGACAGAGAGTAATCTAGCAAAGCTTGTTTGATCAAAGTCCTCTCTGTGTCCCATTATTAAAGATGTCCCAGCAAACATTTGTTTACTAGATGTTTAATAATTTCAATGTGAACTGCTTTCCTCCTTTTTGAAATTCAAACCACTGTCCCTTTTTCTCCTTAGTTCAATATGGTGTATAAGCCTCTACTGCTGGTTTGTCTCAAGTTCTATATTCTTCTGGAACCCCTGTATATACACATAATTAAATTTGTTTATTTTCTCATGTTAATCTGTCTCATGCCATTTTGATATTTAACCAGCCATAAGAAGTAAGAGGGGAAAGAGAGGAAATATTACCTAACCCCACACACTGTTCTATGTGCTTTATGTACATTAACTCTTTTAATACCCACATCTGTCCCATGCTGTAGTGTGCTATTATTCACATTTTCTGGTTGAGAAAAATGAGGCTTAGTAACTTGATTATAATTAAAAAACTAGTAAGTGGGGTGTTGGGATTGGAATTAAGTGATTTGACTTCCGAGTCTAAGCCTCTTGATCCTTAACAGAAATTCTGCAGGTTCTATAATACACAGATTCAAAGTCCAGGTTTCTCTCATTTGTTTTTCTATCTTTTCTAGCTTTGACTCAGGCCAGCATATCCTGGCCTGACATTACAGGAAGGATTTATTTTTTACCATTTTGCGCCACATCTGTTTTTTCTGTTTTGCTTTTTGTTGTTGTTGTTTGTTTGTTTGTTTGCTTACTCAGAATAAAAGCAGCAGAAAAGAACACAAACATGCTATGATCTGTCTTTATTTCTTGCCTCTCAACTCTGACAACCAGACTGCATTTGTTAACTTAGCTTCAGGAGAGGCAATTCTGATCCCAAGTGCAGATTTTGTTGCTGACTGTTGGCTTCAAAGATTCAGCTGGCCTCCTGCTCCCCAGCACTTATCCATGGCAGTCATAGATTCTGATTCTTATGATGGAAATGTTCCATGCTCAAGTCATGATTATCAAGGACATTGCTCCTGAACCCAAGGTTTCTAAGCAACACATAAAGAACCAATCAAATGTTACTGGCTGCATATCCTGTCCTGCCACTATATCCATGTTGCTTGTTGTAGAGATCCTTGGCTACTTTTCTTCATGTCCATCTGCTAAGATGGCAACATGCCCTCTTGTTCTGTATTTGGATTCTTGCCCATGATCATGGCTGTCAGACCATGACAGACACCTGCAGATCAACACAAGTATTAGAGCTTTTCTAGCTCTGTCTCCTCTGACAGTCATAGACCTTGTAAGACATGATGTACACCTGTTAAATGTCATCAACCAAACAACATGACTATTTGAAAATGGCATTAAGGGAAGGAAGATGCCATAAAGCCAGACTTTACCACATGTGAAACTTGGAGTGTCAAATCCTCTATATCTTTAATGAGAGAACAGGTCCATGCTAGAAGGCAGAAAGAATGTTCAAGACAGCAAGGGGTGCTGAGTGATTACGAAACCATAGACAGACACAGGCTATGAAATAGCAGGAGTAACTACTGGATACTTTATGTGCATATATACATTTACTCTTCACACCAACAGCTCTATGAGAATGATGTCTTTACTTACATCAATAACAATAATGTATAAATAATTAATATATTCTTATTATTAATTTCAATAACCTAAAGTCATTTTGTCATTTATTTAACATTTTGACCTCTCCATACTTATACTCGAAGCTTAGAAATAATCAAAGAGTTTACTAGGTATAGGTAGAGTGTCAGGCAGAATTAGAATAAATTTGTTTAATAATTCTGTTCTAGTAAAGGGATATATATTTTATAGGTTTCTGAGTAAAAGGAGAGTCTTTGATATTACATATTTAAATATAGGTTGGGGTTTAAGCCCTATACTAGCAAGAATCACTTCTATCTTGCTCATTATTTTAGTCCTAGTGCCTAGCATAGAGATTAAACATTAAATTTATTAAATAAATAAATAAATAAATAAATAGTAGAATCGAAGATAATTGGCAATACTTCCAGTTTATTTGTTGTAATATTAATATTCTACACACACACACACACACACACACACACACACACTTTTTTTTTCCAGATAAAGTTGCCCAAATCAGAGAGAACAAAATCATGGGTCAAGGCTGTGAAAGATGGACAGTGAGCAGGAACTGATATATTAATATATTCTGAAGAAAGCTTGAGAAGATTTGTTTACCCATGAAAAGTGTGCTATAAGAGCACATATGAGAGAGGAAGAGCAGTTTAGAGTGATCTCAAGGTATCCAGTAGGTGCCTTGAGAGATAGGCTAATGTCTTGAGAATAGCATAAAATACTATGAACTATTTTGAAAAAGGAATGCTGCTTACAACTCAGTCTCAGGTCTGGAGTGCTCAGACAACAGTCAAGAGTGTGGACAACTGAGTCTCACTTGGCCTTCTTGTCACTGTTGCGTTCCTCAGCCCCCATCAGAGACCAGCACTATCAGAACATAGCACAGGCATACCTTGAAGATATTGTGGGTTTGGTTTCAGACCATCACAATAAAGCCAGTCATATAAAATTTTTGGTTTCTCAGTGTATATAAAAGTTATGTTTATGCTATATTATAGTATATTAAGTGTGCAATAGAATTATGGTTAAAAATGTACATATCTTAATTAAAAATATTTTACTGCTAAAAAATGTTACCCATCATTCGAGCCTTCATTGAGTCGTAATCTTTTGGCTGGTGATGGATCTTGCCTTGACGTTGATAGCTGCTGACTGACCAGGCTGGTGCTTGCTAAATGTTAGGGTGGCTGTGGCAATTTCTTAAAATAAGACAACAATGAAGTTTGCTGCACTGTTTGACTTTTTCTTTCATGAATAATTTCTTTGTAGCATGCAATGCTTTTTGATAGCATTTTACCCATAGTAAACCTTCTTTCAAAGTTGGAGTCAATCTTCTCAAACTCTGACACTGCTTTATCAATTAACTTTATGTAATATTAAAAATCTTTGTTGTCATCTCAACAGTCTTCACAGTATTTTAGTTAGGAATAGATTCCATCTCAAGAAAATATTTTCTTTGCTCATTCATAAGAATAAACTCGTATTCAAGCTTTATTATGAGATTATGGCAATTCAGTCATATATTCAGGCTCCACTTCTCATTTGGTCCTCTAGATATTTCCACTGCATCTGTAGTTGCTTCGTCCACTGTAATCTTCAAAGTCATCCATGCGGGTTGGAATCAGCTTCTTCCAAATTCCTGGTAATGTTGACTTTCCATGAATCATAAGTGTTCTCAGTGGCTTCCAGAATGTTTTCAGTTTACTTTTCCCAGAACCATCAGAGGACTCACTATTGAGGTTATTGAACCCATTCACCTATGCACACTGGCAGAAAGAAAATTAATGAGCAGTTTACAATGGAGAAAGGAATTTATTAGGATTGCTATCAATCTGGAGTTATAGAGCAGTGGTTCCCAAACTTTTGGCACCAGGGACTCATGATTCTATGAGAATCTAATGTCTGATGATCTGAGGTGGGGCTGAGGTGGTGATGCTAGCTAGCAATGGGGAGTGGCTACAAATACAGATGAAGCTTCTCTTATTCGCCTGCTGCTCACCTTCTGCTGTGCAGCCCATTTCCTAACAGGCCGCTGACCAGAACCATTTCATGGCCCAGAGGTTGGGGACCCCTGCTCTAAAATACCTGCCTCTATGGTAACTAACCTATATATAGGGCAAAATCATAAGACATTGTGGATTAGGGCTTGAGGGTTGTGTTAGAAACTGATTGGTTGAAGGAGAGGTAAGGATAATATATCATTTCTTTAGAAACAGTTCTGGGGTCAACTCCAGAATCCCTCTGTTGCATTTCATGGACAGGTAGCTGAGGGGTTATTCTGCCTTAGACCTCATGGAACTGAAACATAACAAAGATGTTATCTTTGGCCTGCCAGAGGCTCAAATCTTGTGACCATTGGTTAGGACCAGGCTATTGACATCTGCTATATCAGAGGTTAGTGATTATCAAGAGGAAAGACTAAATTCTGTGAAAAATATGCAGAGAGAAGAAAAAAATAATTTCTAAATCTAAAGTCACAAATCATATCAGAATTATGAGGACCCTCAGTTTTATCAAATGGCAGCTACAGTCTTACAAATGTATTTCTTAAATAACAAGACTTGAAAGTCAAAATTACTCCCTGATCCATGGGCTGAAGCTTAGAAGTTGTGTTAGAAGACATGAAAACAAATTTAATTTCATTGTATATCTCCTAAGACCTCTAGGGTGATAAGGTGTATTATTAGTGAGCAGTAATATAATAGGTCTCAATAATGGGATTAAAATATTTTAAAAGCCATAATGAAAATAGATGTGCTATCATCCAGGCTTTGTTGTTTTATTTATAGAGCACAAGCGAAGTACATTTAGCATAACTCTTGAGGACCTGGGATTTTCAGCATGATGAATGAGCACTGGCTTAAACTTAAAGTCACCAGCTGCATCAGCCCAGAACAAGAGAGTCAACCTGTCCTTTGAAGCTTTGAAGCCAGGTATTGACTTTTCCTCTCTAGCATGAAAATCCTAGATGGCATCCTCTTCCAACATAAAGCTGTTTCATCTACATTTAAAATCTGTTGTTTGGTATAACCACCTCAATTAATTATCTTAGCTAGGTCTTTCAGATAACTTGCTGAAGTCTCTACATAGCATTTGCTGCTTCATCCTACACTTTTGTGTCATGGAGACAACTTCTTTCCTTAAACCTCATGAACCAACCTCTGCTAGCTTCCAGTTTTTCTTCAGTAGCTTCCTCACCTCTCTCAGCCTTCATAGAATTGAAAAGTTAGGTCCTTGCTCTGGTTTAGACTTTGGTTTAAAGGAATGTTGTGGCTAGTCTGATCTTCTGTCCAGACAACTAAAAGTTTCTCCACATCAGCAACAAGGCTGTTTCACTTTCTTATCATTCATATGTTTACTACAGTAGCACTTTAATTTCCTTCAAGAACTTTTTCTCTGCACTTACTACTTGGCAAACTGGAACATGCAGCTTAGCTTTTGAGTTACCATATCTTTCTATATGCCTTCCTCACTAAGCTTAATTTCTAGCTTTTGATTTAAAGTACAAGATGTGTTACTCTTTTCACTTCAACAAATTTAGAGGTCATTGTAGGGTCATTAATTGACCTAATTTCAATACTGTTGCATCTCATGGAATAGAGAGGACTCAGGGAAGGCGGAGGGAGGGAGAGAGAGGAGATGGGGGGAAAGAGCTGGTCAGTGGAGCAGTCAGAAAACATATTTATCAATCAAGTTTGCCATCTTATATGGGCACAGTTTGTGCTGCCCCAAAATAATTACAGTAGTAACACCAAAAATCACTGATTAGAGATCACCATAACAAATGTGATAATAATAAAAAAGTTTGAAATATTGCAAGAATTACCAAAATGTGACACAGCGACACTAAGAGAGCAAATGCTATTGAAAAAATGGTGCCCATAGATTTACTCGATGTAGGGTTGCCGCAAACCTTCAATTAGTAAAAAACCCCACAATGTTTATAAAGCACACTAAAATGAAGTCCAGTTAAACCTGGTATGCTCGTAAGTGTTCAGTGAATGCAAACTGATTAGGGAAATGAATATGTCACCAAAGTTTCTCTGGAGGCTGTGACTTCTTGGAAACACTAACAGCACCTGTTGTATAATAAAAAATTACTGAAGACAGTGGTTTCCTAAATAGATTAGAGATTGTGACTAGAGGCTTTTCATTTTTCAAATGTTTAGAATTGAAGCAAAACCAAATTAAATAATAGATGCCAGAAGAGATTGTTTTTCTGCAGACTGTTGACATTTATTTCCCTGACTCTTTGGTATTGCATTGATGTTTCTATTAGTTTTTGTTTTTATTATTGAGTTTTAAAGAATAACATTTTTGATGACATTTTCCTATAATAAATTTTCTTACCATCAGAAAATGTAACTAATCATTAAGCATCTCCCAGGTTACCCAGATAAGGCTTTCCCAAGTTTTCACATTTTCTCAATAATTAATGAAGCTGTTTTAATGAAATGGTTTTATTTCCTAATAAAAAGACTTGTAATTGACCTGTGACAAATATGTCCTAGGTTTTTCTTTTATTTATTCACACTGCTTTGTAACCTAGCTCAGTCACCAAGAGCCCAACGGACCTGAGTCAGTCACTGACAGTACTGGGATGGAAAAATAAAAGTAGAAAGATTGTTATTTTTTTAAGTTTTCATTTTTCAATTAGAGTTGACATTCAATATTATTTTATATTAGTTTCGGGTGTATAACATAGTAGTTAGACATTCATATAATTTACCAAGTGATACCCGCAATTAGGCTTATACCACCTGGCACTATACATAGTTATTACAATATTATTGATTATTGACTATATTCTCTATGCTGTACTTCACATCCTCATAATTATTTTATTTTATTTCTTTATTTTTTTTATTTTTAATTACATTTGGCATACAATGTTACATTAGTTTTAGGTGTACAACATAGTGATTAGACAATTATAAAACTTGTGAAGTGATCAACTCAATAAATCTAACACCCATCTGATACCATACAATACTATTGGCTATATTCCTTATGCTATATTTTATATCCCTATGACTATTTTGTAACTACCAATTAATACTTCTTAATCTTTTCTTCTTCTTCACCCACCCCTTTAATCCCCCTCCTGACAACCATGAAAATGTTCTCTGTGTCTATGAGTTTGTTCCTGTTTTGTTCATTTGTTTATTTTGTCCTTCAGATTCCACATGTAAGTGAAATCATATGATATTTGTCTTTCTCTGTCTAACTCACTCCATTCAACACAATACTCTCTAGGTCCATCCAAGTCATTGCAGATGGCAAGAGTTTGTTTTATTTTTATTTTTTATGGTTGAGTAATATTCCATTGTGTATATGTACCACATCTTCTTCATCCATTCATCCATTGATTGAGACTCAGGTTGCCTCCATATCTTGGCTATTGTAAATAAAGTTGTTATTTTTTCTTACCAGAAAAGGTATACCACTGAGATTAAACTGGCTGAAGAAGAGTGATAGTAAGACCATCTCTATTTCCATACTTGGACTAATCTACTAATTGTATTGTAATCCCTAACAGTTACTTTTTTCTTTTTTGTAATGCAAGTGCCTAATTTCATTTTTTATTGCCACAAGACTAGATAAAGAGCAAAACAAACTCCTCCAGGCTCCTTTGTTTCAGAGATCTTGGTTAATTTCAATATCTTATGTTATAAATTCACCAATTAAGAATGAGCCTTCATCTACCCTTGACCCCAACAAAAGCAGAATACCAGGTCTCCTCTTTCTCTGTCTCTGTCTCTTTCTCTCTCTCTCTCTCTCTCTCTCTTTCTCTCTCTCTTTCTGCCTGTGACCTCCAGGATCTGTAAATAATAAATCTTTTTTCTTTAGCATTTAAAAAAATATATATTAGTTTCAGGTATACAGTACAATGGTTAAACATTATATAATTTATGAAGTATCCCCTTGATTACTCTAATACCCATCTGGCACTATACATAGCTTTTACAATAATATTGACTATATTCCCTACGCTGTACTCTACATCCCCGAGACTATTTTGTAACTACTTATTGGTTCTTCTTCATCCCTTCACCTTTTTGTCATAACACTATCCCACTAGAGAATCAAGTTCATTCCCTCTTATGTATCTTTATTCATGTCACTCTCTACATCTGGATTATCCAATATTTTAATAATTATTCAGCACTGAGTTCAGTTCCTTGTGCCATTACAAAATTTCACATTCTCAGTACAATCCATTATATATCATTTGTTCATTCATCATTTATCAAACACTGGTGAGCAAGTGATTACATTATATTTACAAATCATGTGGTAAGCATTAGACTAGAAGGTTGAAAAAGGTGCTGTGGAAATAAAACAGAAGTCCATCTTCTTTTCTCTTATTAATCATTTTTTTTTAACTTACGTCTTGTTTGTCACATCTCTTCTTAAATTTAACTTTCATAAAGTTGAGTCTTTATTTTCATAATAGTAAAAAAGTAGGATGGATAATAAGGGTGAGAGCAATTGAGAGTATGAATAGTAGGTTATTGGTTAAGAGATGCAACTAATCTGCTAGTTTGGCTGGGATTTAGGAACTAAACACGATGGATTCTGAGGTGTTTTTTTCTTCTCTCTTTTTTTCTTAAGAAATAAGATTGAATGCTAAGCATAAATGTGTGCACATTCACTCATACCCACCTTCTGCCTTCTCTCACACACACATTTAATGATGAAGAATAATCACATGGGTTTGGGCTTTATAAAATGAAAATAAATAAATTCCAAATAGATTGCCTTACATTTCTTTATAATTTATTTTATTAACTAAATCTTGATGTTTTATTTCTCCATTTCCCCTAAAGAAAAAGGAAATCAAAGTGGGCCATAATGACATATAGAAAGGACACATAATAGAATATCAGAATGACTTACCCAAATAACTTGATGACCTTTTGATGTTTCTTTTTTTCAATACCTTTTTTTAAAAAAAATAAATTTAACATCTGTTAAAATGACACTAGTATAAATGGAACTATTTATGATAACAGAGTTCCTATGAAACAATTTGCTGGGATGGAAAATTCCTATTCTGAGATCACTTGTGGTTATGCTCTTAAAACTTTTCTTTGAGGAAGAAGTGAGCTCCCGAATTTGAAAGGGCCATGGCAAAATGAGTTCATTGGTGGTAAGAAATGTGCAGGTGGAAAAGTTTTCTTAGGAATGTGGTTTTCAACAGATTGGCTGTGGTATATAGATGTCAGTAACTCTTCAGTACTGGGCCAGCCATCAAATTTTAAATGATGTGTAAAATTTGCTTTAGAAGCAACTGAAGATACATATTATTACCTTGACATATAGCAGATGAAATGTTGAGCTGAAGGTTTTGTGCAAGATTTTATATAGGCGAGTCTCTCACTGTAAGGAAAAAAATGTAGTGTAATGTGGAAATGGCTTATTTACAAAAGCACACAGGGTCTCTGTCAAGTGAACAAGTAATGTACTCAAATGTTTTGTCAATAATGACAAAGTGCTGAAAGGGAACTAAGGAAAGAGTGGAATAAAATGTAAGCTTCAAGTGGAATAAAATGTAAGCTTCAAGTGGAATAAAATGTAAGCTTCAAGTGCAATGCAAATTCTAGAATTTAAACTGTATGCAAGAATATAAGATTGAGAACCACCATCTTAGTATTCACGGAGAGTTTATGTGGACTAGAGAAGTTAACTTCGGGAAGAAGTATGGACCTACAAGATTAAGGCGATGGGTTATATTTCTTTGAGGCCTCTTATTGTTGTGCTAGTCCATGATCACCTGAGCTCTGTTGTTTCCTGGAAACAATAATTTTTAAAAATGTTTACAGTATGACTAAGTACATAGTTTTACTTATCACATGTATAAGTAAGATAAATTTATTTATAATTTATTTTTCTCCTTGGTTAACTATAAAATATTATTCTATTTGATTTTGTATGTTGGTGTGAAATGAGCACTAGAGTCAGAAAATCTGGGTTTAATACCAGGTAATCAACATGATTTTGGACAAAGCTATGATCTCTAGGAAACATTTTATTTTATCTTACTTTATTTGGAAAATAAGAGGAGCTAGATGAAATGATTGATAATCTGCCTTTTGGTTTTAATACCTAATATGATATTTAATTCAACCATGTTGTGATCACAGCATCTACTAACATTTAAAAAATCTGTTTTTCTTTATTGGATAAGTGTAAGCTAAATATAAAAAGTTAGCTATTATGTAATGGTTAACTACCTAGGCTTTGGAAATAAACTGTCTAAGTCCACTCCTTTGCTCTGTCACTTAATAGCATTGAGAACCTATCCTTTAGTATCCTTATTAGTGAAGTGATGATAATAGTAGCATCTTATATCATAGGGCTTTTGTAAGTTATAAATGTCTTAATACATGTAAAAGTTTTACACAAGTGCCCAGCATATAGAAAATACTCAATAAATGTTCTTTATAAGTATTGCCCATCTTATTTGGGTCATTTACTAAATATGTTAGATTGAGTTCTTGTCTGCTAACATGGAGGAAATAGTTTAGGAAAAGGTATAAAACAAAACTTAATGAATGAGAAAATAAATTTGAAAACATATATTTTATACTAAAAGGTCAGTGATTAAAATATCTTCAAAGGAGGAGAGAAATTTCTTGGAATTTGAGATGAAATATTATATGACTAATGACGGATACTCATAGAGCATATAAAATCCATGGGCCAACTTCTCTTTCTCTGCTTTTACTTAATATTGTTTAATAACAATAGCATTCTCCTTAAAGCGTAGTTCAGTTTTCCAAAGAAAGTCTAAAGAAATCTGAATTATTTTACATCAGGAAGTGAGTATGAGTATAGATAGTTTGCTTGTTTGTTTGTTTGGGGTGAGTTTGTATAGAAAATCGAGATCTCTGCTCATGATCAATCTACCACAGTGAACATTTACCTGGACCAAGTGGAATCAAGTGTGTCATCAAAGTGAAAAACCAAAATTATAATCACAAGATGATTGAGATCATAACTGGAAACAAGGTGCCAAGAAGGCAAGGATGACAAAAGGAGGAGAAACAAGGTTGTGTCCAGGAAGGTCAGGAGTAGGATAGACACATACGATTAAGCGTGGTGATTCAGAATAGGACTCTGTTGTCCCACTGACTGGGATTCAAATTTGTAATGTCACAAATGTGAGGCACTTGTGTGAGCTTAGATCTCTTTAAGTCTAGCCTTTCATAAATAAAATAATAATTCTGTCTGACTCATGGTCCTTGCTACTCAACAGACATTGGCACTGAGGAAATTTAAGGCTTCCCTTCCTCCATTCCGTTTGTCTTCCTGGAGCATGGATCTGGTGGGAATGTGCTGTGGCTCCTCTCTGTGAAGTCTGGGCATGCATAGAGATTGGAAGGAGTAATGCAGGACATGACACAGAGCATGGTAAAATAAATTGTTGCTCATTTACTAATATTTGGAATAACACATAATGGGATGTGAAGCACATGGGTGGGTAGGTATGCACTGAGGAGAGAATTTGGAAAAAATGCTTTGTGAAAGAACTGGGACATTATAATTTTTTTTGACATTGCATTTTTTTACGATAACGTAGGAAGAGGAAATGACTTGAACTTTGTTCTTTCATGAAAGGGAGAGGGGTTTGTGGATAGTTCCATGGGCAGTGAGGAGCTTTGGAGAAATTTGAGGTAGTTACTTAAACTGACCTGTATTTCAAGGATGTAGCTGGCATTTTCTTGGAATGAATTAGGAAGACACTTAGAAGGCTGTTGTGAACATCTGTCTGATAGGAAGAAAGAGAATGGAGTTAGGGTAATGCAGAGAAGATGGAAAGGATAGGAGAAAAAAGATGTAGTGGTTTGAAAGGTGGGAAAATTATATACTTATAAACTTTTGTCCAGTTTAGTTTTGTATAATATAGAATTTCTTGATTATATCTCTCAGAAAATGTGAGACAGGTTATCTTATTCTTCTAACCTTTCTATTGAGAGCCTTTTACTTACTGCCCAATTATTCTTCTTTTCTTTCAAAATTTTCTCTGTGAGAAAAAAACTAACAAATTCACTCACAGTAATAAGTACAGGCATAATTTGTTAATAAAAATATATATTTTTTATAAGTTACTGCATCTAAAATGCTTAGCTTAATGCCTAGTTCATGGTAAACCTACAGTATATTTGTTATTACAACTAGTAATAGTAAGAACAATAATAATAACACCTTATAGTATAATCATTGTTATTACCTGTTATATGAGAATGATTTTAGCCTTATCAAAGGAGGGATTATTCCCCAAGGTAGCCATTCTATGGGGGATTAGTAAACATTTGGTCATGTCCAAAATGTCCATGAAGACATTTGTTTCATGCTCAAAGTTCCTTGATATTTGGTCCTGTACAAAACATTCATAGAGATATTTGATCTATGCCAACCCATCTACCTCATCCCATTACTGTACTGTACCATTACTAACTAGGCTTCCAAGGCAAGAAAGATTATTATTGGCAGAACAGCCACTGCATATTTATTAGACCAATAAAACATGATAATATTTTTTAATGTATTAATCTTGTAAACTAAAAGTATAAATAAATGTTATGGGTTATTTGAACCCAGAGACATTGTCTAAACATGAATGTTTTTGACAGAATCAAACATCAAAAACTTTTTTGGTATGAATTAAATGACTCTGTGAATGTTTTGGACACAATAAAATGTCCTGCAAGACTATGGGGCTCTGATTAATGAGAGATGCAACCATTAAATGTTAGCTATGAAGACAAGGTAACACTATGTCTGAGAATTAGAACATAAGTATACACACACACACACACACACACACACACACCCACACACACACACACATGTCTTTTGATATTATAGGAAACCAAAAATTCATGAGAAGAAAAGTTAGACAGAATTATGATACAATTTTCATGGTAATTATGTTATAGTGGTAGAATTTTTTCTTGATGTCTAAATTTTTCTGATATGTTTTTTTTAATATAATTGAGTCATAATCCTGATTCTGTCACATACTAACTCTGACACCTTCAGGAAGTTATTTATTCTTTTTAAACCTGAATGTAATAATTAAAAAACTTAAAAAATAATAACTTCCTTATAAAACTGTTTTGAGCAGTAGATGAAGGAAATCTTAAACATCATAGCTGGTACATAGTAAGTGCTCAAGATATGTTGTTATAACAAACCCTTAATAATAGAGGATAAGAATTTTGAAGTAAAATTATAAATTACACAGTACAATTAAACTAATTTATTCATTCATTTTAAAATTTATAAATTAATTCATTTATTTATTCAACAAGTATTTGTTAGGTATCTATTATTTCTTAGTATTGTTTTAGGTACTAGGAGTATAAAAGTTAAAAAGCACCCCAAACGCTCTCCTGACACAGAGTCCTAATAAATTAATTTTGATGTCGATAAGTACAATAAAGTAGAAATAAATACTCATAAAATTGACAAAACCAAACAACAGAGAACACATGCTGCTATGAGAAATACATTTGGATATAGGAGTTTCCTTGGCACTCCTCAGAACACATGATTTTGGTGTCAGCTTCAAAAGGTCACAAGTAGATGATGCATTGATATACAGTCTGGGGAGTGCTTAAAGCATGTGTCTGGAATGCTGACATATCTTAACTGGATTCAAAGTCCTTTAATAATACTTTATTCTCTCATGAATGAAATAGTTTTTAGATAATTTAAAATCTTTGTACCTCTTCTAAAATTCTGTTTAAACATTGTGTTATCACTATGAGTAGGGAAGGGGAAAAGTACAGTCAATAAACAGGAACAAAGAATCAAGAATCATGGGTGAAAATATCTCAAATTAAAAGGAGCAAGATAAGCCCAAAAAAGGGAAGGCAAAGATTTACATTTATGGGTTTTAAAAAAAACCTATCAGACAAACTAATTAAAACTACAAATTTTAATTGGAGTTAATTGAATTGGGGAGTTGAATAGAAGAAGTTGGGGGTGAAAAAACCTTTAGTCTTTTCTCTTCTGTCAAGCATGTAATGAATGATGAAGCACTGTCAATTAATCAAGGTGAAACATCGGGTTCCCTCACTGAATCTTGGAATGTCAGAGCCGATGGGGTTTTAGATCAACCATCTAAGACCATCATTAGATAGATGGGGACACTAAGAACCAGCATGAATAAGTGACATGCCAAAGGTTATCCACAGTGCCAATAAGGGGAAGAACTTCTGTCTTATTTCTCAAATTAGAACTTTTCTAAGCACACACTATTACAGCTGAAGGGTGAGTGTGTCACCCCAGGAAGAAACAGAAGAGTTTTCAGGTCAAGATTATTTAGAAACCAGATAATCAGGTTTCTAAATATCTGGAAATAACTGTTTTGATCAAGGAATATATATAATTAAAACAGTAGTTGGGCATTCCTTGTAGCTGGTGTGAATGAGAAATGGTTAGAAAGAAACAGAGAAAATGACAGGGCAGGCTTTTGATTTTGAAAGGTAATGGAAGGTCCAGCATGCTTATATCCCTAAAGTGACCTCAAATTTTTCTTCTCTTTGTTCTCTGTAAAGGACATTTGTGCTGGGCATAATTACTGTTTAACAAAATGATGTAGCCTCTCTGTTTTGGTATAAAGAAAAAATAATTATTTTGACAAAGAAATATTAATGAAATTCAACAGAGAAAAAAGTCTTTTTAATAAATAAATGATATTCGAATAACTAGATGCCTAATGGAAAAAGAAATGAACTTTGACACCTACCTTATACCCTATATAAAAATTAATATGAGATAAATCATAGATCTGAATGTGAGGGCTAGAGAAAAACACTGGATTGTGGTTATAGGACATTGGAGAAAAACATTGGACCATGTCTCTGTAACCTTACTGTAGGTAAAAATATTAAGCATTAGGCAAAAATGAAAAAAAGTGATAAATTGGATATCATCATAATTAAAAACTACTGCTCATCAAAGAGCACCAGTAAGAAAAAGAAAAGGCAAACTATAGATTGGGGGTAAATATTCACAATATAATTTATAATACATGTATCTGACAGAGAACTCATATCCAGAAAATATATAGAACTTTTACAAATAATAAGAAAAAGGCACCATCTCTACACTTCATTGCAGAAGACTTAACAGACACTTCGAAAAGAAGATATAAGCATATAAAAAGTTTGATCTCATTACTCACAAGGGAAATGTAAATTAAAACTGCCATATCACTGTACTTCCACCAGATGGCTAAAATTTAAAACAAAACAAAAACAAAAACAAATGATACCAAATGTTAGAGCAACTGAAACTTTTTTACATTGTTCTTGAAACTTTAAATTAGCTGTAATATTTTACAAAACTTTCTAATGGTTTCTAGTTAAGTTAAATGTACACTTACCCTATGACCCAGTAATTTTACTCCTAGATATATATCTAAGAGAAAAAAAATGATATGTCCACAAAAAGTCTTGTACAAAATGTTCATAGTATCTTTAATTGTAATAACCCTAAGAGGAAAATAACCTTAAATGTTTATTACCAAGAGAATGAAGAATAGGAGCAATGTCTTCTTATACAGTAACAAAAAAGAACAAATCACAAAGTGGATGAATATCAAAAATATTATTTCGAACAAAGTCAGACCCAAAGTGTACATACTGTATGGTTACATTTATTTGAATTTCAAGAATGGGCAAAATTAATCTATGGTAAAGATATTAGACTCCCAATGACTGATTTGGCAGTAGTCATACTGACCAGATGGGCAGGAGGGAACATTCTGGGAGATGAACATGGTGTATAAATCTTGATCTGGGTAGCAGTCATAATGTAAAATTCATAGAGTAGTACACAGAACATTTTTACATTAGGCTACATAAAAATTATACCTCAATTTAAAAAAAATTTAAAGAGAAATAATCACATGGCATTTTTGAAATGTTATGAAAGAGTCTAAGGTCACTTTTGGCTCCTCAAGCCCCAGAGGCTGAAGCCTTTTCCCATTCTCTCTCCCCGTCTTTTCTCTCCTTTCCCCCTCCCTCCCTACTTTCCTCTTCCTTACTCTTCCCAATTTATCTCTCATCCTCCTTTTTATAAGATGCTTATATAGGTGAGTTTTTTTTTTTTTTTTGGTCTATTGGCTTAACCCAGTTTATGGTGAAAAGGTACCTAAAAAAAGTTATTCTAGGCAGGTTAACCATATAATGTATTGTCCGGAGCAAAACACTTCTGAGAATGTAAGACTACTCCAAAAATAATTCCATATTTCTGAAATATTTGTTTATTACTTCCAAAATTGTTCTTAGTATGCCTAAAACTATTTTCAAAATTAAGTTGAAAAATTAAAATAGCATATTTCTGAATGCTAAACAAAGATATGTCACCTAGTCATTCATTATGTTGACTAAGCATTACAAAATAAGATAAACATAATTATTCTTAGTATATTTTCATATACTTTAACCAGTTTTTTGCTATACCTATTTTTAATATTGTGGCACTGATTTTTTTCAGAAAAAATATATTTTAATATAGTCTTATTAAAGTTTTGATAAAACTGCCTACAATCTTCCAGTTAATAAATTTGAAATTGCTGACAGCTTCATTTGACTCTGTGGTGGATCATACTTTTAACAGAAAAAAGTAATTTTTGCACTGTGCACAGAGGTGCTTGATAGGCTTGTAGCAAATTCTTCTAAATACAGTATATTTTCAATTCAAGTTTTTGTTTTATACTGTAATATATAAATAGTTCTACCAAAATATTTTTACTGTATTCTTTGTGTCTTTCTTCATAGTATCTCTTCTCCTCACATATTTTTATGAGAGTCATCCCATTAGTTGTCTTTATTATGATAATTCTCAGTTTCATTCCAATTTGGACCAAATATAAATATATATAATTAAAAATAACAGCACCATCAAAAGACTTTCCAAAGCTCAAAATATATTAAAGTGCAATTACAGAATTTCAAAATTACATTTTTGCACCACTTGATTTCTTATTGTTTAATTTGTTTAGTTTTTCCCTTATCCTGCAGTGTTGTCATTTTCTTGGTTTGTGCTCCATTTATTGAATATTTTCATTAAAAATTTCAAATTGATTTTGAAAGCTAAAAATGCGATACATATATTTATGACTTTTTTAAATAAAAAAGCTAAGTTAAATAATGTTAAGTGTCATGTTTATTCTCAAAATAGTTCTTAAAAGGCTCATTTGTTTCTAAAATCCAACTGATAAAGGACAGTATAGAGAGCAAGTATGACATGCTATGTTTCTTTTGTATTTATATCAAATTTGTTTTTGTATTTAATATCAAATTTGTTTCAAAAATGTTGTATTTTAATTATTGTATATGTGTTTCTCTATACATATTTGTGAAATTATACACACACATACACATCTATAGAATTTGTAAATCTTGACAACTACAAATTTTATTTGGACTCTAAAATACCACAGTTTAATACAAAAATGAATTATATTTTTAAGTACAACTAATTCTAAGTATATTTCTCTTCCATAGATCTCTAAGAACATTGTTTTCAATCATAACATTGTGGTCCACTAAAATGTCTATACATAGTATAATAACAATTATTTCTCTTAAATGTTTAACTCTTAAATTGAATTTGTAATAGTATTGACAGTTATGTGAGATGTTTCATCTTTGAGAGAATAGACTCCAAATAGCTTTATTTTGATTCCATGAATTGGTTGAAATAATTGAAATATTATTAGACTTAATTGATTTTTTATTTAAAGTATCTGATGACATGTATATAAACTGCCAGTATTTAAAAACTACAAAATTATTCTGCTAATGGAGCCAACATATTAGTTATGGTTTATTTTTTGTATATGCCCAATGAAACTTGGAATTGAAAGTGAGCAAATTTATTTTTGAAGAATAGTCATTTGATCTAATTAGTCCTGTGTCACAGAACAATATATAAATAAATGGTTGCCAATGTTAAATTGTCATTTTCAGTCATATTCTCTTTAATGAGTAACTTTAGTAGTAGACACTGATAGTTCTATTCACAGATTTATGTCTTCATGTCACCAGTGATGTCATTCTGGCCTCCATGGTGAATTGTAAATACTGACAAATATTTTGCACAAATCACATAAGCATAATGAACTTTTGTGAGAAAAAAATTTAGTTCTTATAATTTCTTTATAAACACCTTTTTTTTTACTCCTCACTGCCATAGGATTTATTGTAAAATAAATACAAGTATTATCGAACAATAACTTAAATAGTTTTAGATTTATACTATATAAAACCATTGTAGCAAGAGTATTCTGAATACTCTCTATCTTGTCTATGGTGAGATCGCTCAACCTTTATATCCCACGCATATTGCATGTACAAGTCAACTATAATATCACTTGATACTCACTAACTCCACCAGGTGGTAGTCTGGTGGATTTATTGCATGCCATAGCACAGTAAAATTGTGCCAGTAGCTGGGAGATATCACAAAATCAAACAATTATCCAACACTACCTCAAGCCAGAGTAATTAGCTATCACTGGCTTTTTGAGTCTGAGGTGACTGTTTTATATTCAACAATTCAATATGCTGTCCTTGAAATGAAACTCCTGGAAAAGATCATGAAATGAGAGAGGGATTGTCTTTGGTCATATTTCAGATTTATCTTCCTATTATAGTGACTATTCTGTTAATTGCCCGTGTGGCTTATACACTGCTGGGAGAAACTGCGGCAGAAGCTGGGAGTACAAAGCGGAGGGAGGTCAGCCAAGTCCATTCCAGTGTACTTTCACGACTAATAAGGAAACTTCGTAAAAGAGGAAAATCATGGAACAAATGCTTAAGAGGATAGGAAGTCAGACACATCAATGGGGACTGTTTCAGGTAAACTGAGGTGTATGGTTATTCTAGTTTGGGGGCCAATGTCAAACTGGGAAGGTTTTTACTTGAAGCATTGCCTGGGAAGGATACTGAATCAAGAAGGAAAGATTAAAATACACCTAAGGGAAAGAATGAATTGATTATGTAAGTGACTAAAACATTCTTCAAACTGTACGAAGGCTGATAGGTATAAGGATAGGCATTCTAATCATTATCCAATTTAAGAAAAGGCTCAGGACACACAGTATTTTTATCCTTCCTCTCAGATTTGACCTTTATACTGACCTGGGCTTGGATTCAAAGCATTTTAGTTACTTTATTATAAGGGAATCATGTTTGCTCACTCCTTTAGGATCTATGTTTGTTTCAGACTAACTCCAGCCTGAAGTCACTCATTGGAATCTCTACTTCTTGGGAGTGTCTGGATGTACTGTTAGGCCCTTGTGTCACTATTGAGATCCCCTATTTTGGATTCTGGACCAAAGAAATCCAAGGCTCCTTCTCAAATTCTGGCATTTAAAATTTTTGTTAAAACTAACATTGAATCCTAATTATTGAGCTCTGTACTGACCTATTAAAAAAGATTTCCTTTCCCCCCAGTAATAGAAAAAGCACCATAAAAAAAGAAAACAAAAGACTTCTTAACTTATTCATAGTTTGAGACTGCTCTTGAAAAGTTTGATATCTCACTTCATTGCTACATCTGTTTCTTGTTTACCTTTATTTGGGCTGGTATGATTTTCCTGATTATGACTGATACTTCCCCTTGATTTTATTAGTTTATTTTCTTCTTGAATCCCCTATAAATTGGTATCTCCCTATGGGTAGCACATAAATATACTTTGCTCTAGCTTCACAGACCCAATAATCCCTGAGTAAAAGCAACGTGATTCAAAATTAATAGTTCTAATTGAGAGTCTATGTATAATTTTTTGAATTAACACCAAGAAAATTAAAATTAAAATACTACTCCAGCCCCAAACAGCTTTGACTCAGGTATATTTGCCTGGATCTAGTGGCCTGAGGAAAATGTGCTTATAAAGAACAAGTAGGGAGTTGAGGCTTGGGCCTTGTCTATATCCACATAAAGAAAATTGATGAAACTATAAACCTTTAGGGCAGATGACCTGGTAGACTACAGATAGAATTCAGTCTCCTCAAAGACTGAATGACGATATTATTAAACAACATTTGGCAAAGCAATCTTCCCTCTCATAAGTTTAAGCAGGAATGACCATCCTGATGGACTTCAGGGACCTAATGGAGTGCTGGCTGACATGTAGGTAGTAGGAAAAACCTGCCTCTGCTCAGTTTGGGGTGTGCATGGGTCCTTGCCCAAGGAAGACAGGCAAATTGTCCACATGAATTATTTGGAGCCTCACCTCAGCCGTTTCTCTGCGTTTAGGATAAAACCAACTATTTTCTTAAATAATCATTTGTAATTTTCTCTTTTCATCATTTACTAACTGTATTATTTATTGCTTACTTTGTCACATTATGGTTTTTCAACCTTGGAAAAGAATTGCAGTCTCTCTGAGCCTATGTTTTAATATCTATAAAATCAGAGGATTGAATGTAATCAGAATTTCTCAACCTTGGGTTTATTAACATTTTGAGCTGGGTAATTATTGGTTGTGGGGGCAGTCCTAATGGATTGTAGGATGTTTAGTAGCATTTCCCACGTCTACCCACTAGATGCCAGTATACTACTCCTTCCCAGTGTGACGGAAATGTCTCTAGGCATTACCATATGTCCCTGGGGGAAAATCACTCCTGGTTTTGAACCACTGCACTAAAATTTCTCTCAATTCCCTTTCACTTTGTATATGTTATCATCTTCGGTTGCCTGGAGTTATAGACTAGCTTCTTCAATAGATAAAACAATTTCTAGAATATAGTTCAGGAGAATGAGATGAGGGGAATAAAGACCTGATCTTCTAATTAATTATATATGTTTCTCTGAGAAATGTAGATTTGGGCATTTGCTTTTTTTTCATCAGTTTATTTTCTTATTTACAAAATAATATTGTTCACAACTACATTAAACTATAGAGGTATCATAAAGCAAAAAGTCAATCTTATCTAAAAAACCAAGGAAAATCATATCAACAATCTGGCATATTTATTTGTAGGCTTTTTGTTAAGAATGACCTAAGATCTTCAATAAAGAAACATTGATCATAGTTATTAGACTTTTGAATTTGTTGGTAAATTTACTTGAGAAAATAGTTTTTATGGGAAATTTTTGTGTGCAGTCTTACAATATTATTCTCATTGAATAATATTTTATAATGAGATTATTTACTTTTAAGCTTGATTTTGATGTCACTGTGAAAAGAATTCTATATACTTCTTTCTTTCAGGTCAGGTTCAATGCTGTGTTGGACTTAAGTTGCATAGTACTCACTGGTGTCATCACTATCTTCATGATTTGGGTGCTGTGTTTCTTTAGAGTCCCATAGGAACGTCTCTAGGCCTTTTTTTTTTTTTTTTTTTTTTTTTTTTTTTTATTTTTTTTTTTTTTTTTTTTTTTTTTTTTTTTTTTTTTTTTTTTTTTACTTTATGAATTCTTCATGTGTGCTTTTCTGTTTTGACTTTTTTGTTGCCCAAGTTAAAGTGAGTGGCATATTCTTAGTTCTTGTATATTGGAGAGTGTCTTTTGTTTTTATTCATGTATAAGAGATAAGCTGACTGACTGTAGTCTATAAAGAGAACATCATGTCCCTTCTCATAGTCTCTATAAATTACTTCATTGTTTTCTGACATTAAGTATCTTAAGGTAGGATTTGAAGTAAGCATGATATTTATATGTTTGTTTATTTGGTTATAGATTAACTCTTTTTTCTGCAGAGATATTTCAAGGATTTTTTTCATCATTCTTCTAATTCAGAGATTTTTCTTGGAAATATCATGCTTTATTTTTTCCTGATTTTATATATATATATATATATATATATATATATATATATATATATATAAATTCTGTATGCATGTATTTTGCTTTTTTTTTAAACCGAAGAATATTCTTTTTATTGTTGTGAAAAGAACTTTAGCCCTTTTGTTCCCTCTTTTGAGACTTCCTCAAAGACACTGTTCTAATTACCTCGCCCATATGATAGAGGTGGAAGGTGAGGGGAGAATTATAATGTCCATACATACCAATTTGTCCAGGTCAGACCTGGTTTATGTCAGTTGTTTAGTATAGATGTTAATTACTATATTAATATTCTCTCTCAAAAATGTCCTGTTTGAATGGCGTTCATTGCTATTGATTGCTTATCACAGGCTTTGTATTACCCTGTAATCTATGGGGGATGAAGCTCTGCCTTTCCTGCTCCATTTGAGCAACAGGGTAGGAAATGATAGACTGAGAGCAGAGAGGGGGCATGTTGTTGACATACCTAGAGGAGTGAAAATAGGTAGCTATTCCAGAACCTTATAACCGTTGGGCATGTCTTTGTGATCCATTAACTTTCTCTCACATTTAGCGCTACAGTACACAAAATGGGTAAAAATGAAAAGATAAGCAAAAAGGTGGAGTAGGAGAATAGCAGCTAAATGAAAGTTTGGTTCAATTGTCATATCATATTGAAAAAAAAAAAGAACTCAAAGCAAAAATTGCCAAGCATTAATAAAAATTAGTGTATACTGATAATAACCAAGAATATCTAAAATTCCTGAATATAAATGCAGTTAACAATATAGTCTCAAAATGTACAAAGTTGCAATTAGATAATAATGGAATAATAGAGATAAAATATCAATTCTAGTTGAAAGATTTTAACAAACTCCCCTCAAAAAATGATCAATCGAGATGACAAATAATAAAAATCAACTTCATAGTAGATATGCCTGTAAAATTATGCACCAGCAAACAAGAGATGGACAGTTCAGGGTTGCTTTTAAGTCATCAAGTTTAAGCAGTCTAGTTTCATATAAATATTTTACATTTCAACTCAATGATAGTAAGCACCTTATTTGTTAAGCACTATATCTGTAAAATATAGAATAATGTTAGATACATAGTAAGTATTCCACAGTTACTTACTAAATACATACATTAATGAATAACAGCAAATTGCTATATAAACCTGGAACTAATGATAACTTGATTTCCAATGTGCGAAGAACTTCACATTTATTTTCTTATTCAGTCTTTATGATAATCTTTAGGAAAAGATCAAAGATAATAAACTGAACAATGGCTACCCTGGTTGGCAGAGTTATTAATTAACCCCTTTGTGCTTAAGAACAAAGGAAGAATTAAAGGAGCTACATAATTTATTTTGATCACAAGCTGTTAATGGTGAGGTGTGTGTTAGTTTCATGAGTCCTTAAAAGGTTTTTACTGGCTACAGTTAGGGTCCGAGGGAATGTGACTATCAAAGAATGGTGAAAGAAATTGAAAATTTTCCAGGTTTGAGAATGGAGGAAGGGGGCCATAAGACAGGAAAATGGGGGCAGACTCTAGAAACTAGAAAATCATGAAAATGGATTCTTCCATCTCCAAAAGAAACACAGCCCTGCTAAGATCTTGATTTTTAGCCCAGTGAGACCTTTGCAAGATTTGTAATCTACCGAATTATAAAATAATAGATTAATGTTCTCTCAAACCATTAAATTGGTGAGAAATGCAGCAATGGGAAATGAATACAGAACTGAAACTAGAACTCAGTTCAACTGACTTCTGGTTTGGTGATCTTTCCATTCCATTATACATCATCTTTAGAAATTCAAAATTCTCCTAAACTCAATGGCAAATAGATTAAGTTCTGACTGAACAGGGCTGTAACTGAGAAATGTTTGTTAAATTGGAAAATTGTAGCATACATATATAAAATGTATGTGATAGATTCTTTAAACAGTTTTTTTGAAATAAAAAAAAAAGATAATGACACCATGAAATAAGGCTATACAAAGCTTAGTTTTGAATACATTTTATTTGAACCCATTTATCATTCTCATTATCTTCATCATGAGAACAGAGCTTCATTTTTGTTATAATCTATATTATTATAATATAGAGCACTGTTCTGAAAAGCAATTCAAATAGCACTCTTGGGGGAGGAGGGACAGATTTTCCTTGCATTTTCATGCAGCCTATGTTTAGAAGATAAGCTAGGACAATAAGGAAAAGATGAAAGAGAATGAAGGAAACACCAAAAGAGTTGAAGAATAACTACTGATATGCAATAATGCATAGGTGTTTTGGCTAATATAGGGTGGGCTAGAGCTGGTTTATTGCCCACCATACTTCTGAAACAAAACAAACAATGCAGTTTGTGTGTGTACAAGTTAACTCCAACCTACATGTTCGCAGTTGTTAGTTAAGATTTGAAAATCTCACTGAAAGTGTGTTTAATTGGTACTAGCAGCACCTTAATCATTATTATACACTCTCAAGTATGATGTTTTTAGTACACAGCAATAGCATTATCAAAATCTACACAAGTTTTATTAACTAGTGTAATAAATGTTAGACATATCTTTTTACTGAAGAAATAAATGGTGTAGAAAATGAGTAATGATAACAATGGCATGTTTGGGCAAATTGGGTGAATTTCTACTAAAAAGAGATGAAATATTATCCCACTTTCAATAAAGTAAGTAATACACCATATTTCATTTAGTCACTCAACAAATGCCTGTAATTTTTATAAATTTCTTATCCTATACTTGGCATTGTGTTGGGCTCTGGGATTACAGAGATGAATAAACTATTGTCATCACACTTAGAAACTCATTGTCCAATAAAGCTACCATTTTGGGAAAAAAATAACACAGAATACCCTGCCTTAATCTGATAAGTGGGTTTCTTCAAACATCAACTCTTATGAAAAATAAGGTAGAATTATTGAAAAGTTATTGAATGCGAATCTGGACAGAGCTACCCTTTCTTACATTCTAGGAGTCAGCCTATATTTTTCCATCATAATTGCAATTTGAAGGAAGCTAATGTTGCTTATCTGTTCCGGCTTAAATAAAGGGGGCCAAATATGTGATGACAGAAAAAAATCTAACTATGGGAGGTGAATGCACAGTATAAATATATATATATATATATATGTATATATATATATATATACACATATATATCTATATATCTATATATCTATATCTATCTATCTATCTATCTATCTATCTATATATATATATATATATATATATATATATATATGCCTTACTGTTAAAGTGAAAACAATAAACATTGGTATCATGGCTTTCTTGAACGCTGTTGTTGATTCAAAAAATTTCTCATTGGCTTGGGTTTAGGAGCTCATTCCACTTACAAATCAGGTGAAGTCGAACCCAGGGAACACTAGAGAGTTGGGTATCCACTGTCGATCCCCTGTAATGCTCCCCAAGGTGGGGTTGCCTGCAGTATCTCTGCCTAATCTCTTGTCTCTTTTCCCACGCCAAGATTAATGTTAGCTCACCTCCCGTCTCACTGTTAAAACAGAGAGTATGTGAAGTAGCTAATAACCAATTGAGTAATATCTAATTTCTTATATTTATGAGAAAATATATTGAATTTTAATTTAAATGTAGAATAAGTCCTACAATAGGAAATAGTTAAGGAAGAGCACAATTCCATAAAGCAGACTCCTTAACTTTGGAGCCTACAGAAAAGGGATTGCGGTTGAGTTTGGACTTGAGAAGGAGAACAGTAGGCAGAAGATAGGAGGATGCAGAAAAAGAAAGCCAGTCATTATACAAAAGCAAGGATCTGACTGGAACACATATTACCAGGAAAAGAAATGTGTGTTTGTGAGTTTTAGAGGAAAAGGGGGTAGTTAAAGCAGTAAAGGCAGGTTGAAGGTACTTTGCTTTGAAGGATGCTATGTGTTGACATAATCCTCTGTCCGTGGAGAGCAACACATCACTCTGTGCAGTTTGGAGTGGGGAGTTTGAATGGGAGGAAAGACAGAGCACAAGTAGTATTCCAGGGCAAAGATGATAAGAATCTGGATTAAACTGTATGCACTGCATATTCAGTAGGATTACCAGATTTAGAAAAATTAAACAGACAGACAACAAAAAAGATGAGGATGCCCAATTAAGGTGAACTTTAGGTAAACAACAAATAATCTTTTAGTATAAGTATGTCACATGCAACATGAGTATGTCACATGCAACTTATACTAAAAACTGATTTGTTGTTTACATGATATTCAAATTTAATTTAATTTTCTATATGTCATCTGGTAACCCTACTACTAAAGGAAAAAAGAAAAGACTTTTTACAATTGGTCTTTGGTCTAACTTTACCTCTAAATGCAGCAAGTCCTTTCTTAAACTGTAGAAATGTACACAATTTAAACTAAATTGTATTAAGATGTTCTGTGCCATTTGAATATAATTAATTTTGGTATTATTTTAGCAATATTTCTTCTTTTGAGAACTTTGTGGGCTTTTTATTCAGGGAAATGCATTCTTCCCATTCTTTCTAAAATACCCTCTCTTTGTTTAATTGCAAACATAATATTTATTGAGAATGGATTGCATGGAAAGCATAATAGTGCCAACATAATAGACTATGCCTTAAGACTATGCATTATACAAAAGTATAACATGAGTTTGTGGGCTGAAATCCATTTTTACTTTAAGCCTTTTTAGGGAGAGTGTACACCTGCCCTGTCATGGCTGCTTCAGAACTCAGGAGTGATTATTCTTTTTTTATGTCTGTAGTGAAATACTGCTGAAGTTTTCCTTTTAATTGTATGTGGTTTGGTATATTACCTTACACCAGAGTCAATCAACCAGCAAGAACTTTTTGAGGCTGTGAAAGGAACTAGCATTTACTAATTATTTACTAAGTACTAGGAAGCATGTCATAAGCTTCTCTTCTGCTTTCACTGCATCTGACATTTTTGTGTAGATAAATATTAGCTCCACTTTAAAAGTAAGGAAATTGGGTCTCAGAGAGGGGAAGTAACTTACCAAAATTACACTGCTTGGCAGGGTAAGATTTTGAGACTAGGTAATTATTAGTACTTAGCCTTGGTTCTTTTGGATTGCTTTAGAGCAGTGGTTCTCCACTGGAGTGATATTGTACCTCAGGGGACACTTAGCAATATATAAAGGCAATTAATTGTTATGAATGAGAGGGAAGATGTGATACTGGTATCCAGTGATACTGGTATATGCTAAAACTTTACAGTGCACACAACAATAGTAATAATTATCCAGCCTAAAATGTTGATAACACTGAAATGAAGAAATCGTACTCTAGAGTGCAGAATTTTACCAAATGCTATAGTGAAACATATTTAGAGTAAACTTAACAAGATCTTTCCAACAATCTAATTTTTCCTAATGTGAAACAGGTTGTGTTAAAGACTGAATTTTCCATCACTTTAAATATCTAAATTTAGGCTGGGTAAATACCAACTACGCCTGTGGTTGAAGAGCTTCAGCCACCTGCTGATAGTTTGGAACTGATGATCTCTAAGCTATTATAATTTTCCATATCACCTCTAATGAAATAATTTAAAATTTATTATTTATTTCTAAAATTTATTTATAAGATTAACTAGGTTAAATTTTCCCATGTTTTTATTTAACCAAGCTTAGTGGAAAATAGAAGAAATATAACTGTGTATTAATAAAAACTCATAAGGCTTTTGAAAAATAAAATGACACTGCTAAATCAAAATTAGAAATAATTATATAGAAAAAGTACAAAATATTTTAATAAAATGTAATCTGAATTACACATGCCTGTTGAAATTAAAAAAAATGAAAGGTTGGCTTTCAGCATTCACAGGGGCTGCCTCTGAACATCAATATTCCCAAATCTTTATTCATTTCCTCAATTCCTCCCATAACTACCTATATCCAGACTTTATTTTCTTTTGCTTGGAATATAGCTACTCTCTCCAAACTAATATTTTCACTTCAGGTTAACTTAAAAAATTTCCATTATTCACATAAAAACTTGATGGATATTATTCTTTTAGTAATGCATTGTACCGAATTCACTACAATAATAGAATTTTGCTCCAGCTGTAGTTCATAGTCTGCTACTAGCAGAAGTCTGCAGAATACGGTGTTTCAGTCTGTGACACTTATATTGGGTCTCTTATAAAATGTATTCATTAAATTCATGTTTTTTTAAACTTTCATCAGTATAACTGATTATTTGGTTAACTTCAGAACCTTAACAATATTAACAGATAAAAAAACAAATTAAAAGAATTATTTAAACAAACATCACATTACTAATCAAATATTGTAGAAAGATAAAGTCTTAGAAGAACAACAAGTAATACAACCACAGTTTTTTATTTTAAAAGCTGGCTATTAAAATCAAAAAAGGGAAAGGAAGAAGTACTTCAGGATGGCAGAGTCAAGACTTTTGAAAATCTACTCCATAAAAGAGTATGAAGAGGGTTTATTCAAGAAAAATGGCTAAATTTCTGTAAGAACAGGACACTCAGAAACATTTAACTTGCCATCTTTCTATTTTCCAATTCCCAGCTCTGTATGACAGCATTAAAAACAAGCAGCCTTGCAACCATGATAGCTGTGAAAACCAGCAGTATAGCAGCAACTGGAGGGGTGGAATGGATTTGAAGTTCCCAAACAGCCTCATCTTCAGAGAATTGTTATTTTCTCATTTGTCTTGCAGCTCCTCCAGAAAAACCCATTCACAGCATTTGCCTTAATTGGAGCTAACTCAGAGCTCACTCAGTAATAAAAGCCCTATCTCCAGTGTTTTCATTTAAAGGAATATTATTGGCTATCGTTTAACATAACACCACTGTGACTTGAGCTGGGAATACCAGCTGGGGCAAACGAAAGGCCAACCAAAGAACTTAAAAGAAAAATTTAGAAAATGAGATTTCCATGAAGGGTTTTAAAAAGTTCCAAAATATATGTAAAAATAGAGTAGTGATTCTCAAAGTGTGGTCCAGAAACTATACAAGATAAAAATTATTTTCCTAACCATAGTAAAACATTATTTACCTTCTTAACTCTCATTTTTTTATAAGTGTGCAGTGGGGTTTTTCAGAGTCTGCATTATATGTGATGTCATAAAAGACTGCATACAAAAGTGTACAGGATAATCTAGCTGTCCTGTATTAATTAGGCTAAATATTAATTGGATTTTAAAAATATAAAGCAATGTCACCCTTCTTAATATTTTTTGAAAATAGTTATTTTTCACAAAAATGTCATTTTTATTTGTTTATAAGAGGTTTAGTATTGTTCTTTAAAATACTTTAAAATGACTCAGTTATAATTTCTATTACAATATATATCAATAAATGTTAGACATGTATATAAGTTTACAGAGCCCTCAATAATTTTTAAGCATAATAAGCGGTCTTAAGACCAAAAAGCTTGACATTGTAGTAAGGTAGCATATATACTTATGGGCATGAAATGTACTATTAATCCTTATAAGGCCTGAGAGCCCAACTCAAACCAATAGCTTTTGCATTTTTCTCTGTTTGGTATGGAGTCTAACAATGATCCTTGGTTTTTTTACTGTTTTTTTTTTTTTTAATGCACTTCTCAACAAGCCTCCAGTGTTTAGTACCTAAAATAGCACAGAAGCTAACACAATGCAATACTCACAATGATCACTTTTTTAAAAATTAATATGTTAGACCAACCTCTAACAAAAGGGCCACAAAATTCCATTTGAAATAATAATGACAAGCATTTAAGATAACTACATACTGGCTGACTTCCATCATGGTCCGTATAAAAAAAAATACGCTCTATCTAATATAATTTTTGTTGTGTGTTTTTCCTAGGTTCGATTCACTTTTTACTAGACATATGTGAATAGCTAAAATAATATATGAAAATATTAGTGCTTATTTGTGAATAGTCATCATTATTACCTGCCTTTTTTCAGAAGTAACACATAAATACCCACAGTTGTTCAGCCTAAATCATGTCTAACAGAGCCGAAAGAATTGCTACATTGTCATGAATAATAACAAACTATAAAGAGTAATCCAGAAATTTAAACTCTAATGTCTGAGGCACATTGGATAGTGTGCTAAAGGGGTTAGTTCATTTTGTATTTCTTGAGCATTAGACCAAAAGTGGACCTAGAAAATTTGGTCTTTATGTTAACTATTTAAAACTTCCTAGTAAAGATTAGAAATAAATAACATGCTAACACGTTTCCCTCCAGCTTGGTGCATAAGCTTAGATTTTCACATATGATTACAAAATTTTGAAAACTTGGACTAACCCATGTATAGAGAGACCTCAAGTTTGTATCTGAGATTAAAGTAGCTAATTTTCATATTGTACCACATGTCAGGTAAGTCCCAGGAGGCATAGATTCTAACTTTTGATAATGAAGCTGCCAAATAAGCAAGGTGACTGTGCTTTCTCTACTAATGAGAATCAGCCATTTATCACTTCTCTCCAGAACCACTTCTGCTTACCACCCTTATATTCTGGATACTTTGAGGCAGTCTTCATACATGGAATGCTTCCAGTTATTTTTCACTAAATTAAATAAGAGTTAATTAATTTAGTGAAAATTAATTATTTCAGCTACTAGGTATGAGACTTCTTAATTCAACCATTCTTTGATTTAATGGTAGAAATTTGGAATATAGACCATTTGTGGGCAAAATCCCAATGTACTTGAAATGTGTTTCTGAACATTCCAAAAAAAATCTGAGAACCACTCATATGACAGTAAACAATTTAAAGTCGTGCATTGGTGACAGTTTTCCTACTATAATAGTGTGTTGTTTATGAGGTGTGGAGCTAATATGGCGTAGGCAACACACATCAGCGCAGATATTGCTAAGTAGCTATTGGGAATGTGACACTATGGTTTGGGCTGTTTAACTTGAGAAGATGTACATAGTGTTGTAATCAAAAGTACATTTTAGAATTAGAACTAAATTGAAAAAAGTTCCTACAATAACACTCTATCCTAATCAATTCACAAGTCCTCTTTGAAAATAGCAAGAGTGATTTTATTGCATGTTGGGCATTTGGAAGAAGCATTTATTCAGTTTATTTTTTTCCTGTCTAGTCTTTGACTCTACCTAAAGATGGTGCCAGTTACCATTGCATTTTTTCGGTCCAAGCATCAAAGGGGCCCCTACACAAGATTGGATGAACGAGGGAAGTAAAACTAGGTCTCTGAAATCTTATGAGCCAGTTTCCACTTCTGCCACCACTACTGCCTCAACCCCACAGTAGATTTCAAATGAATAAAGGAACATAGAAAGGGAGGAAAGTTACATGAGATTAATATAATAACTTGCTATTTTTTACATACTTTAAGTGTATACAATAGTCTGTGCCAACACATATAAAAGTTGATTCCCAAATTTTGCTTAAGAAAAAAAACATTTTGTCCTGAAAGTTTGACCTACTTTTTTCTCTCTCAAAGAATTTAGCAGCTTCAATTCTATACATAACAATACTTCCATAAATACATTCCAATACCATTTATGAGAGAGAGGTGTGCAAAGAATTCTAAGGTGTAGTGTATCAAGTCTATGTGGTTAATCTTTAATTGTTTAAATGTGGGAAATTTGGGTATTTATAAGAAAACCATATAATTTCTTTCATATTATTTTAAATCTGGTTTTTCAGTGATCATGCTCAAAGGTAAACCCAGTTTATATATTTCTATAATATAGAAAAAGAAGGATATGAGGAAAAGTAAAATGGTGTTATTAATCCTGAGGGAGAAGCAGCAATCATGGATTTAAGATTTTCCAGAAATTATCCAGGTCACAAAATTTCATAATTTACAGAAGAAATGAGGACAAGTGAGAAGGTCCTCTAATATTTTTCAACCTATTACCTTGTCAGTGATAGATTAAAAATCATGACCATTTTGCAGCTCTTTCATTGAAGGAGTGATGTCTACTTCCCCATCCCTTGTTTTTGAGCGAGCCTTAGGACTGGCTTTGATCAACAGAATGCAACATAAGTGATATGGCTTTGCAGCTGTTACCTTTTTTAAAAAAATAACTTTTTTTTAGAGCAGTTTTATATTCACAACTAAATCAAGGTACAGAGATTTCTCATTTCTCTTGGTCCTCACACATGCAAACCTCCCCCATTATCAATAATATTTACCAGAATTGTATATTTTTACCAAGAATCAAACTACATTGACAGATCATAATCACCCAAAGTTTATAGTTTACCTTTTTTTTCCATTTCTTTACTTTCAGTCTATGTTTGTGTTTTGATCTGAAGTGAATCTCTTATAGAGAGTATGTGTAAGGGTCTTATTTTCTTACCCATTCAGTCACCCTATCTTTTGATTGGAGCATTTAATACATTTACACTTAGAGTAATTGTTGATATATAGTTATTGTCATTTTATTCACTTTTTAAATATTTTTTTTATAGAAAAATCTTGGTTGTAGATCCTTGCTTTTCATCACTTTGAATATTTTCTGTCAACCTCTTCTAGCCTGCAAAGGTTCTTTTGAGAAATCAACTGACAATCTGAGGGAGCTCCCTTGTAGGTAAATAACTGTTCTTCAGTTGTTGCATTTAAGATTCTCTCTTTGTCTATAATCTTTGACATTTTAATTATGATGTGTATTGGCTTGGGCCCCTTTGAGTTCATCTTGTTTGAGATTCTCTGCACTTCCTGAGCTTGTATGTTTATTTCCATTGCTAGGTCAGAGAAGTTTTTCGAAGTTATTTTTTCTTGAAATAGGTTTTCAATTCCTTGCTCTCTCTCTTCTTCTGGTATTCCTATGAGGCAAATGTTAAACTATTTAAACTATTCTCAAGTTTTTTATTATTTTTTCTTGTTGCTGTTCTGATATAGTGTTTTCTGCTATCTTATCTTCTAAAGTGCTGCTTTATCTAATATACTGTTGATTCCTTCTAATGTATTTTCATTTCAGTCATTGTATTCTTCATTTCTGACTGGTTCTTTTTCATGTTTTCTGTCTCCTTTTTTATGTTTTCTATCTCTTTGTTAAAGTTTTCACTGAATTTATCTACTCCTCCCTTAAATTCATTGAGAATCCTTATAACTGGTGTTTTAAATTCTGTGTCTGATAGATTGCTTGTCTCCATTTTGTTTACTTTTTTTTTTCTGGAACTTTATTCTTTTCTTTCATTTGGGACATGTTTCTTTGTCTCTCCATTTTGGCTGCCTCCCTGTATTTGTTTCTATGTATTAGATAGAGCTGCTATGTCACCTTGTCTTCACAGAGTGGCCTTATGCAGCAGGTGCTTTGTGGGGCCCAGTGGCACAATATCCCTGATTACCTGAGCTGAGTGCCCTAGATGTATCCCTTATATAGGTTGTATGTACCCTCTTGTAGTTGAGCTTTGGTTTGTGTTTGTATATCAATGAGAAGAACTGACTATTGGGCCGATTGCTTGCAATGACTGACTGCCCTTCCAGCCCTCACCCTGAAGCCAGACAATTCACTTCCTCCCCAAATGTCCCTGGTGACTTCAGTGGAGGAATTGTTGTGCAGGGGCTGATCCAATGGAGCAGGATTAGCTTTAGCAGGGCTCTGGTACCTTCCCAGTCTGACCTTTGAATGTGTTGTTCTGTGATATGACCCAGGGTAATGATCAAGCTCAAAATGAAGCTGGCCACTGGGCATGCAGGCTGGGGCCTCCTGGGAGGGACCTTGCCACAGGCAAAGTTCAATCACAGTCTATGCCCTCCCTGGAGCCACCTAGTATGAGCCATCAAGCAATCCATAGATGGCTTCCACCCACACTGGGCTTGAATGTGCCTCGAGAGGCTAAGCTGCAAACTGAGGCTACCTGACGCTAGTGCCGGGCTTGGGACTACTCAGAAAGGGGGAAAGGACACATTGAGGCTAAATACTACTTGTTTAGGTTTTGCGAACCTTTGAGAGATTTTAGGAAAGTTCACAGCATGAACCAAAACAGGCCATTTGTAGAGAAAATCCACTGGAAGAAGCTTGAGTGGGGTGTGGTCTCCGGGAATCACCAAGGCAGGATGACTAGTGTTAGCCAGTTTGATGGAGACTCAGAAATGAGTCTGTGTTCTGGGAGTGGGGAGGGATCAACAAAGGAACAATGGATTCTGCCAGCACTTCTGTCTCAGAGAAAGCTGCTTTTCCAGCCCTTGCCCTAAAGCCAAAGTTCCTCCCTATATGTCCCAGGTGCCTTTCGAGCAGCTGCCCCAGTGTAGGAGCTCAGAGCAAGTGGACATCAGTAAGTCTGTGCGTGGACCCCTTAAGAGGAATGTCTGTGACTCCAGCAACCCTCTTTCTCACTTAGCCACAATCTCTGATGGTTTTCACAGACAGACGTTGTGAAGATTTCTCTTTCTGACACTAAAAGTCTGGGCTAGGGAGCCCAGTGTGGGGCTGAGACCTCTCGCTCCTTGGGGAGGATCTCTGCTGCTGAGATATCCCTCCTGATTCTCAACTGCTGCACACAGGTGTGGGGCCAGCCTGTTCCATGTTTATCCCCTCCTACCAGTCCTGAGGTGTCTTCTTCAGGGAGCCCCCAGTTGTAGAACTTCATTTTAGCTAGACTTCAGGTAACTCCCAATGATGGCTGTTTGTAGTGTAGTTGTAATTTTGATGGGGTTGTGAAAGGAGGCATGCACAGTGTTTACTTACTCCACCATCTTGACCAGAAGACTCTTGAAAGGTATTTTCATTGTTTCTGGGTTTAGACAGTTATTAAGCTGCTATAAATATAATGCTATAAACATTAGTGTGCAGTTTTTTGTGTGGACATAAATTTTCAAGTCCTTTGGGTATATATCAAGAAGACAACTGTTGAATCATATGATTAACACTATGTTTAGTTGTTTAAGAAACTTCTAAACTGTCTTTTAAAGTGACTATCATTTTGAATTCTTACCAGCAATGTATGAGAGTCCTGTTGCTCCATATCTTTGTCAGCATTTACTGTTGTCAGTGTTACAGTTTTGGTCATTCTAATAGGTGTGTAGTTGTATCTAATTGATTTATGACATAAACCATCTTTTTATATGCTTATTTGTCATTTGTTTCTTTTTGATTAGATATGTTAAGGCCTTTGGCCTGTTTTTAATTAGATTGTTTATTTTCTTATTATTGAATTTAAAAGTTCTTTGTGTTTTGAATAAATATCCTTTAGCAGATGTGTCTTTTACAAATATTTACTCTTAGTCTGTGGCTTGTTTTCTCATTTTCTTGTTATTGTATTTTGAAAAGCAGAAGATTTTTCTTTAATGAAGTTTAGCTTATCAATTATTTATTTTATAAATATTGATTTGATAATGTATCTAAAAGTTATTATCACATGCAAAGTCATCTAGATTTTATCCTATGTTATCTCCTAGGAATTTTATAGTTTTGCATCCTCTTACATTTAAATCTATGATCCATTTTGAATTAATTTTTGTAAAGGATATAAGGTCTGTGTCTACGTTTATGCTTTTGCATGTAGATGTCCAGTTGTTCTAGCACTATTTATTGAAGAAGCTACATTAGCTCCATTGCATTGCCCTTTATCCTTTATTAAAAATCTGTTGATTATATTTATGTGGCTCTATCTATTTTAAAACATTGATCTATTTATCGATTCTTTAACGAATACAGTCTTGATTACTGTAGCTTATAAGTCTTAAAGTTGGATAGCATTGGTCCTTCAACTTTATTCTTCTTCTTCAGTAATGTGTTCAATATTCTGGGTCTTTGCCACTCCATATTATTAGAATATTAGAATCAGTTTGTCAGTATTCACAAAATAACTTGCTAGTATTTTTAATGGCATTGCATTGAATATATAAATCAAGTAGAGAAGAACTGACATCATGGAAATATTCAGTCTTTCTGTCCATGACTGTGGACATTTATTCAGTTCTTTGATTTCATTCATTAGTATTTTGTAATTTTCCTCACATAGATATTGTACACCTTTTTATTAGCTTTATACCTAAATATTTTTATTTCAGGGGTGCTAAATGTAAATAATATTGTACTTGTAATTGCAAATACAACTGGTTTTTTGCTGGCATATAGGAGAAAGATTGACTTTTATATATCAACCTTGTATCTTTCACTTTCCTATAATCCAAGAGGTTTTTGTTGATCTTTTTGATTTTCTACATAGATGATCATGTCATGCATGAACAGAAATGATTTTATTTCTTCTTTCCCAAACTATGGAACTTTATTTTTCTCACCTAATTGCACTGGCAAAAACTTTCAACACAATGTTAAAAAGGAGTGGTGAGACCCAGGGACATTATTGCCTTGTACCTGATCTTAGAGGGAAAGTTTGAGTTTCTCAACATTAACTTTAGGTTCTTTGAAACTATTTGTATATGATATTGCCAAATTTTCTCTCTACTTCTAGTTAATAGAGTTTTTATGATAAATAGGTGTTAAATTTAGTTAAATGTTTTTTTCAGTATTTATTTATTTGAGATTTTTATTATTTAGTCTGTTGATATGATGGATTACAAAAATTGATTTTCAAATGTTGAGCCAGACTTGCATACCTGAGATATAACCTACTTGATCATGGTGTGTAGTTTTATACATTGTTGCATTCACTTCTTAATTATTGTTAATTTTCTAATTTCATTGATTTTCTAATATTGTTGAGGATTTTTGCATCTATGTTTATGAGAGAAATTGGTCTATAGTTTTTTTGTAATGACTTTGTCTGGTTTTGGTATTAGGGAAATATTGGCCTACTAGAATGAATGAATATTATCTCTGCTTATATCTTCTAAAAGAGATTGCAGAGAGAATAAATATAATTTCTTCCTTAAATGTATGAGTTTTGGCAGATTATGTCTTATAAGAAATTTAATTTAGGTTATCAAATTTATGGGAATAAAGTTATTCATAGTATTCCTTTATTACCTTTTAATTTTCAAATTTTCATTATATCTGTCATAATTTCCCTGTTTTCATTTCTTATATTAGTTATTGTGTTCTTCCTTTTTTTCTTAGCTTATATAGAGGCTCATTTATTTTATTGGTCTTTTCAGAGAACCATTTTTTTGATTTCACTGATTTTCTTCATTACTTTCCAGTTTTTATTTTTATTAATTTTTGCTCTAGTTCTTATTACGTCTTTACTTCTGTTTACTCTGAGTTAAATTGGCTCTCTTTTTTTTAGTTTCTAAGGCAGAAACTTATATTTTTAATTTAGATATTTCTTATTTTCTAATGTATGCATTCAACACAATATATTTCCCTCTAAGTACTGTCTTTACTGCAGTGGGTTGAGTATTTACTTTCTCCTAAGTATAAGTCTAGAGCTGACTGCAGTTAAATATTTTCCTTCCTACAGGTGATTAGGCTCTGATAATACTCCAGAGATTAGGCTTTCCTTAACTAGTTTCTATTGAGGGCAAATTTTATTAAGAAGAACAGAGAACTCTGGCATCTTTCAGAATGGTTTCTTTCCCCTCCCTCTGCTAGAATCAGGAAGGGATTTTTCTCTGATACTTACTGTGGAAACCTGGTCTAGTTCCTGGAGATAAATCTCACAAAATTGAGGGTCTGCTATGGCTTATTCCTTCTAGAGTTTTTAACTCTCAGACTTGTCTACACTGACCTTCTTGTAATCATCAATTACTACAGCATTTGTTTCCCATTGCAGTTTCTGCTTATGAGTCTTTGCTCTGGTAAATTGTCATTCTCCATATTTGCCTGTTAGTCTCTCTGATATTGGAGATAGCAGTTTACCCTGTGACTCATTTCTCCTATGGATCCTAGATGAGTTGTGAATTTTCCAGTTGGTTGAGTTTTTTATTTTTACTTTATTATTAGGATGGAGTGCTGGCTTCCAAGCTCCTCACATGCAGAATGGGAAACTGGAAATACAGCTTATAATTCTGGCCTTTTAAAAGGTGGCCTTGAAGTTGTCCTGCTGAAAAAAAAAAAAAAAGCAAAGGTTTAAAAACCCCATGGGAATAGAGATGCAGCCATCCTTGCTATACTAGCTCAGTCCATTCACAAACTGATCCCCTCCAAACTCAGTTGAATGTATTAGTGAGCGCAGGCAAACCAGCCTGAGCTCAATCAACCCACAGAATTGTGAGAAATAATAAATTATTATAACTCAACAGGTATTGAGTTATAACATAGACAACTGGAAAGATATTTATAACTAAAAGTGGAGCATAATAGGTAATGTATATCTTCTGATCTCTTTTGACTGAATAATTATGTTAACTGAAAAATTATACTAAAATAGTCATTGCCAAAGGATACTGAAACCTCATATATTTCTAAACCTTATCAAAATCATTAGAACATTCTATTATATTCTTTTTTCAGCTTTATATTAAGTATAATTGACAAAAATATTGTGACCTATTTAAAGTGTAAAACATGATGATTTACATATACATGTAAAAGGATTCCTACCATTAAGTTAAGTAACACACCCATTATCTCATATATTTATCTTTTCTTTGTGAGAACATTTAAGCTCTCTTCTCTTAGTGAATTTCAGTTATATAATATAGTGTTATCATCTACAGTCGCCATGTCATAATTAGATCCTCAGACCTCATTCATCTTATCACTGAGAGTTTGTACTCTTGTACAAGCCTCTCTCTATTTCTCCCATCCCCTAGCCTTAGCAACTACTTTTTTACTCTGTTTCTATGAGTTTGACATTTTTTAAGATTCCAGATGTAAGTGATACCATGCAGTGCCTGCTTTTCTCTGTGTGGCTTATTTAAGTTAGCATAATGCCCTCCAGGTTTACCTATGATGTCACAAATGGCAAGATTTCTTTTTTTTTATGGCTGAGTAATATTCTATTTTATGTGTATATTTGTATTATATATAATATTTTCTGTATCCATACTGTTTTTCACAGTGGCTGTACCAGTTTATATTCCCACCAATAGTGTTCAAGAGTCTCTTTAATCCTTGCCAGTATTCGTAATCTCTTGTTTTTTTTTTTTGTTGTTGTTGCTGTTTTTATTTGTTTGTTTGTTTTAATAATAGCCATCCTAACAGGTGTAAGGTGATATTTCATTGTGGTTTTGATATACATTTCCTTGATGATTAGTAATATTCAGTCACTTTTCATGTACCTGTTGGCCATTTGTATGTATTTTTGGGAAAAAAGCCTATTCGGGTCCTTTGTCCATTTTTTATTTGCGTTTTATATATATATATATATATTTGCTATTGAGTTGTAGAAGTTCTTGTATATTTTTTGATATCAACCCCTTGTTGTAATTTTCAAATATTCTCTCCCATTCCACAGATAATGATTTCATTTCTTTGATTTTTTTCTACTTTTTTATTTTTGCTGTGCAGAAATTTTTTTTATGTTATTATCATTTCACATGTTTTCTGAATGCTAATCTACAAGACAATTTTTATTTATTTATTTTTTTTGTGTGTACCTAGGAGTTTCCTTCTAGCTTTTGTGTGAAAATGTCTAATGTAAATTTCTTTTCTTTTTCTGTGTCAGCTTATCATCTGCCTATATTGCCGTTCAGTGTTCTCTCTGATTTCTTAGAGGTATGAAGGGTTTCTGATGTACATTAACCCCCAGTATTCTCTCCATCCTTCACTGGGTTAATGTTTAGAGGCAAATGAGCCATTAAGATAATAATCCCTGTTCTTACCTTTTTTTGCCCTAAAACTCATTTGCTAGTATTTCTTTTCACTGAATCTGGTCATTGCTTTCATCATCAAGTTATCGTAAAGATTTTTACAATTTTTTTTTCTCTTTCTGATGCTCACCATTATGACTTTATTTTCATTGACACTCTGCTTCAGTCTCATTGTCAGACATAATTATATTTCTGCTTCAGAATAAATGAATGGTTAAAATTGCTGGTTCTGATTCCAGAGCCAGCCTCTACTCCTTACCATCTATGTGATCTTGGTTAATTAACCTTCTCATATGCATAATAAAATATTAATAATAATAAAAATCCATTTATTAAGCACTTAACTTGTGGCAGGTACTTCTACATAAAAATCTACTCAGTGTTCCAAGTAACCCTATGAATTGAGTACTATCATCCTTTCTATTTTACTGATGATAGAAATAAGTATTAGATATATGAATTTACTTATATTGGAGTTGTTGAAATTACTGTGTAAACTAGTTTCCAATATTCCATATAGCATAGCATAGAGAACAAATAAATTATATTTGATTAAACTAGTCAAAAGCAATACTTTCAAATTAAGCAGTATTATTTAGTGGCTAGAGATCAAGCTGCCTCTGGGACAGAAAAACTAAGATAATGAAGTATCTAAAACATACAGCTAGCCACAAATATCCAAGCATCTCTTGGCATTGATCTTGAGGACCTGAGTCAGGTAGGTGGCATAGCATAAAGCTACCTCTATTGTCAGGATATATTTGCTTTAGAGGTACAAAGAATAGGAAGAAGTCCTAGATATATAACTCACTCACTTCCTATCCCAGGTAGATAGTTATAAACTCTTGGCCCTGCTAGCCATCATTCTCAAGAAAGCATAATTTGTAGTCAAGAAATCTCTCATTATAGCCCTCAGCAAAAGCAAGACATTTAGTTGGTCCTCAAAACAAACTTGTTGAGTGAAAGAACAAATGAACACCAGGCTGGTTGTCAGACAACTTGAGTTTTTCTTCCAGTTTATTTTTCTGCCAAAGATGTAGTTTTTTTATATGTTGTTGGGTTTGCTTCAAAGAAACATGGAGAATATTCTTTGCTTTATCTCAATAATAGGCTTAGCATAAAGATTATATGAGATAATGGATGTGAACATGATTGTGACATTTTTTAATGTCTATTATTAGTTGAGATGAGTTTTAACCTACATTCAGCTTTTTAACTTGCCTCATTACCATGATGAGCCTCATCAATCTTTGCCTACATTTCTGTCCCTTATTTTCCTCCTCTGAAGAATGTTCTCAATTTATAATCTTGATTATATTTTATACCATATCTTTGCTAAATGTCTTACAAAAGAACACTATATGTCCTACTGGTTATAGTCTTACAGTTCAAAAATTAAATAATAAAATTAATAATTTCTTGATTATTTGTCAGGTATAAAATAATTTTAATGCTATTAAAATTAAAACAGAGTTAGTGCCATTGATTGAGCTTTCAACAAATTCCATGCCCTTGAATGTCTGAAGCTTTCTTTACAGTTTTTATGAATACCTGGGAACCTCATAACCACTCTCATAACCACCTTTTCTCTAGTTCCTGTCTCTGTGCATTTTGTTGTTTGTTTGCTGTTGTTTTTGTTTCCCTGGCATCCACTTAAAACTAGAAATAAATACTTTCTTTGTATTTCCCAAAGGAATATCCTCACACAAGAACATTAATGAGCAATGTAGAATTTACTTCAGAGGTTTTAGAAGAGCTTTAAAAAGCCCTATTAAGCAACCTTTTCTCTGATGCTGCTGCTCTGAAGTTCTCTTTTTCTCACCCTTTCCCCAACATTCTTATATCTTTCTGATTTCTCTATCTTTCCTGCTTCATGTGCACAGCTCCTTTCCCACTGGGATTTCACTATTATGCAGAGTATTTTTACCTCTTTTCTGAAACAATCTTGTGGCAGCCAAGACCTAGACCCTATAGGTTGGGTTGGGAATCCAGAAGGACAAAATGTCACACCCAACACCTATCAACCCATTTTTATGGTTAAGATGGAACTTTCTCCATGAAAGACGCTATTACAAATAAAACTTTCTCTGTATTATATTAGTATGGTTCATTTTGAGTCTAGTAAGCTGTCTTTGTTTTCCCATAGGGCCTAGAGAACAGATTGGATATGAACAGTCACAGAGCAGAAGAAAAGATTTATTGGTTATGATGTCAAAGATTTATTGATACTTAACAATTTTCTCGGCATTATTCTGAGGGTTTTAGCTTAATTACTCATTTAGTTCTCTCAATAACCCAGCGGGTAGGTAGTATTATTTTTGTTTTTAAAGATAAAAATATTGAGGCAGATAGGGATTAAGTAGCTTCCATAAGGTCACAGATTTAATAAATGGCAAAGCCATCATCAACCCAGACTGTCTGGCTTCAGAATCTTTGCTCATAATTACCATCCTATACGGACTCTCATGTGCCAAGAAACTATATTTACACCTCCATTGTATTGACATTTCACCCATCAATCCATGGTGTCCAGACCACCATGGTGATAACTCATTGTTTGAATAGTAACAAGTCCATCAGTCTTTTCTATGAAACAATGTAAATTTCTCTTATAAGTCACTGGGTATCATTAAGATCTTTATTGATCCATTTATAGCCCTTGGCACTTAAAGATAAGTGTTATTTCTCCTTGGCCTAACATATACACACCCATAGAAATAGAATGATATATTACTGTGTCAAAAGTAGATAATATAATATGGAATCACATCTTAGAATAACTACTTAAAAGAGGTTTCTTTTTTTGTTTATTCATTTATTTATTTGGACAATAAGAATACAGTTAATAAAATAATTTTAGTTTCAGACACATATGAATCATAAATCTGACTTCCCCATTTACCAGTGGAACTGAGTCTGAATTTCTCATATGAAAAATGGGGAAACATAATTATTCTTTTGAAGGCATAACTGAAAGTAAAGCAAATTAATAGATGTAAGATAATAAACACAATGTTTGGTACCAAATATTATTATTTTTGGGGTCCCCACTATGTGATAGCCACCATGCTCAGCATTTCACATACATTATCATATATCATCCTGTACATCATAACCCCTCATTAAATTGAAATGTTTATTATTATTGATGTGAATTTTTAATAGCTGGATATTTTAGCCTTGGGCCTTTTCTTCTCTCTTTCAAGAGGCTTTGAATCCACAAGCACACTAAAATTTTTTAAAATTTTTAATTAAGTTTATTGGAATAACAATTATATAATTTTCAGGTGTACATTATCATTTGACATCTGTATACTCTATTGTGTGTTTACTACCCACAGTCCAATTTCCTTCAGCTACCATATATTTAATCCCCTTTATCCACTTCACCCTCCCTCTAAACCCTATATTTGACCCCCTTTATTCTATCTATGTCCCTCTGCCCCCACCCCACTAGTAACTACTAGTCTGTAGTCCTCTGATAACCACTAGTTTATTGTCTGTGTCCATGAATCTCTGTTTGTTTGTCCCACTTATTTGTTGCTTTTAGGTTTATATCCCACATATAAATGAAACTGTGTAATTGTCAGCTTTCTCTGTCTGGCTTATTTCACTTAGCATGATTATCTCGAGGTCCATCTATGTTGTCACAAATGGCAATATTTCATCTCTTCTTATGGTTGAGTAATATTCCATTGTATGTGTACCATAGCTTCTTTATCCAATCATCTATTGTAGGGCACTTTGGTTGCTTCAATGTCCTGGCCACTGTGAATAATGCTGCTGTGAATATTGGTATGCAAATATCTTTATGGATATGGATTTTCAAGTCCTTGGGGTAAATACCCAGTAGAGAGATTGCTGGATCATATGGTGGATCAATTCTTAGTGTTTTGAGGAACCTCCATACTGTTTTCCATAGTGGTTGTACCAATTTACAGTCCCACCAGCAGTGTATGAGGGTTCCTTTTTCTCTGCATCTTCTCCAACATTTGTTGTTACTTATTATAGCTATTATAGTTATTATAGTTATTCTAACAGGTGTGAGATGTTATCTCATTGTGGTTTTAATTTGCATTTCTTTAATAGCTAGTGATATTAAGCATCTTTTCATGTATTTGTTGGCCATTTGTATGTCCTCTAGGGAAAAGTGTCTGTTCAGGTCCTCTGCCCATTTTTGACTGGATTGCTTTGTTGTTCTTGTTGTTGTTATTGAGTCATATGAGTTCTTTGTATATTTTGGATATTAGGCCCTTATCGAAGGTGTTGCTTGTAAATATATTTTCCTATTCTGATGGTTCTCTCTTTACCTTGATGACAATTTCCTTTGCTGAGCAGAAGTGTTTTAGTTTGATGTAGTCCCATTTATTTATTTTTGCTTTTACTTCCCTTGCTTTTGAGGTCAAATTCATAAAATCCTCTTTTATGTCCAAGGTCCTTGAGTTTAGTTCCTATGTTTTCTTCTATGCATTTTATTGTTTCAGGTTTTACATTCAAGTCCTGAATCCATTTTGAGTTAATTTTGGTGTGTAGTGATAGACAATAGTCTAGTTTTATTATTTTGCAGTCTAGTTTTATTCTTATGCTTTCTAGAGTTTTTTTTCTCTACTGTATGTTTTTGGCTTCTTTGTCAAAAAATTATTTGCCTATATAAACATGGGTTTACTTCTGGACTCTCGATTCTATTCTACTGCTCCGTGTGTCTCTTTTGCTGCCAATACCATGCCTGCAGCCTCGTTCTTTTTTCTCAAGATGGCTTTGGCAATTTGGGGTCTTTTGTGTTTCCATTAAAATCTGACGATTTTTTTGTTCTATTTCTTTAAAAAATGCTGATGAGATTTCGATGGGGATTGCATTAAATCTGTATAATGCTTTAGGTAATGTGGTCATTTTAACTATGTTGATTCTTCCAATCCAAGAACATGGAATATCTTTTTATTTCTTTGTATCTTCTTTAATTTCTGTTAATAGAATTTTATAGTTTTCATTATATAGGTCCTTTACTTGTTTCATTAAATTTATTCCTAGGTATTTTATTCTTTTTGTTGCAGTTGCAAAAGGAATTATTTTTTCCACTTCTTTTTCTGACACTTTGTTGTTAGAGTATAGGAACACTATGAATGTTTGAATGTTGATTTTGTATCCAGAGACTTTACTTATTGTTTCTAGTAGTGTTCTTGTGGAGTCTTTAGGATTTTCTATATAGAAAATCATGTCATCTGTAAATGGTGACAGTATGACTTCTTCCTTTCCTATTTGGATGCCTTTTATATCTTTCTCTTGTCTGATTGAACTTGCTAGGACTTTCAATGTTATATTGAATAACAGTGGCGATAGTGGACAGCCTCGCCTTGTTCCTGATCTTAGAGGAAAGGGTTTTAGTTTTTCAACATTAAGTATAATGTTCGCTGAGGGTTTGTCATAGATGACCTTTATTAGGTTAAGGTACTTTCCTCCTATACTAATTTTGTTAAGTGTTTTGATCATAAATGGATGTTGTATCTTGTTGAAGGCTTTTTCTGCATCTATTGATATGATCATATGATTCTTATTTTTTTAATTTGTTCATATAATGTATCACATTAATTGATTTGTATGTGTTGAACCATCCCTGAAGGCATGCTAAATTTGAATGTAGTTAATTTAATAAGGCTATGTAATTTAGAATAAGATTCTATGTATAGTATTGATCTGATGATATGCAATCTAAAAGATGAATATAGAAAAAATAATAGGATAATGATATTAAAGAATGTTAGATTTCAGAATACACTGGGAGAATATTACTCCTGTACTTCCAACCTTTGACTATTCTTCTCTCTGGAACATTTATTGTACTTTGGCTAGTCTATACTAAAAGCATAGACATAGCCTTCTCCTTTTCTGCTTTGGTCTCTACAAATTTCCATCATCTCTTGGAAAATAAGAGATGGGAAATAAATAGCAAAATTAATTTTCCCACTAGGTGGCAAAGATACACTACACTGATTTGCAGCTCTTCTCTCTGCAATATAAAAATAGGAGAGGAAAACCACATCAGCTGTAGGCTATCTTATATATATACATACACACACACACATATGTATATACATATACATATTTCTACAGATTTTGCCTTTGAGAGAGAAATTGACTTATTATGATTATGAATCAGAAAGCATATGAAGGATAGAATCATTTAGGTAAGTCAGATTAGGGAATTTTAAAACATGTAAATATTTAAACTTATCTTTAGGGTAAGATAAAGTAAGAAATTTTAAATTGTTACATTTAGTGTATTTTCTGGCTGCCTTTTAGCTTGCTGGAGCATCTCCCGAGCCTTCTGTTATTTAATTCAACTGCCAAGTAGTCTGAAAGCAAGGAAGCACAGTGGTTACTTTGGATCCCTAAACTTGATTTATTTTTGTTTAAAAATGTATACTATTTCTAAAATTTCTGGAGTTTCTTTAAAAGAATCACTTATATCTTGTAGGCTCTAGTACCCATGTACAAAGTGTTTCTAAACCGTCCTGCGTCTCTGCCAAAGGTGAGGTGACAATGACTCTGAATGATGAAATCCTTGCAGTCTTTATGGAGAAGTCTGGGGGCAGGGGTATAGATTTGTTTGTTTCTCCTTGTTGAAAATGTAAATTGAGGTTAGAGAAGATAGAACATAAAGTACATTGTCTTTTTCAAGTTTTTATTGATTCAAGCAGCAACGGACTCAGTCAGTATAATTTAATTGAACATTGGTTTAGTTTGGATTCACTTGAGAGGTTAGCTTGATCCAATTCTCCACCCTCAGTTTTCTCGTCTGTTAAGTAGAAGTAATAATAGAACCTCCTTGAAAATGGTGCTGTGAGTGTTAAATGAGATGATGATGATGACAGTAATAAAAAGGATATTGAAAACTAACAACCTCTCCATGCTAATGAGTGAAGAACAGTATAAGCTCATTTTATGAGACTAAGACACATATTTATGGGTTTGTGTCAGGAGATTAATCTTCTAACATAGCTCCTTTTTCCTCTAGTTTCTGATTTTTTGTGCTCACACAAAAAATAAAACACAATGAAATGAAGTAAAATATACATCAGACAAAATAACAAAACAGAGTACAGACGAATTGACCTCAGGCTCACTCAAGTTAATCCAGATTTCCTCAGTTGTAGTTGAATCCTTTGGGAAAATTGTGGCTTGATTTCTATTTTGGAGTTCCCACCACTACCAATTACAGTAAAACTTATTTTGACAAATTGCATTTGCAATTTATAGCTTTTGGCTTGGTGTTCAGGTGTCACCTATGATGATTGCCCTGTTTAAATTGATTACCCTTCTCTTGGTACTTCCTATACCCTCATCCTGATTTCTTTTTTCCCATGATACATTTAATTTATTATATAGTTTACTTATTGTTATATTTATTGTTTGTCTCCTCCAACTAAAATAAAAGATCCTCAAAGGCAGGGTTGTGTGTGTGTGTGTGTGTGTGTGTGTGTGTGTGTGTGTTTCTTTTGTTCACTTTTGTATCCACAGATTCTAGAAATGTAATACTTCGCTAAATATTTCTTGAGTAAATGAATCAAGGAGTAAATGAATAAGCTGCAGGGTAAGGAGACAAAATGCAATATAAGAGTAATGAACTTCACATTCTATTGATATTATAGTTCTAGCTGTGCCTATATAATTGATTTATGCATTTATTAAATTGATATTTATTGAGCCATGTCTTGGGAATCCTAAGAAGCTTACATTCTAGTGGGCCAGACAAACAATAAACAAATAAACAAATGAATTAAAAAATAGTATTTGAAGAGAATCAGAGACTCTACAGAATTTTACATAGGTATTAAGCACCGCAAACTGTTTGGAAGATAATGGAGCAAATGGAGTTATTTTCCTGAAATCATGTTTGTATGACAGTCTTATTGTTTATAATGTAGATGTGTGTTATTTGACTTGATGTTAAAAGTGTTGATGGAGATGATAGGGTACTATGAGTTCTCTTCCTTAAGCTATCACATTTGATATCTTGATGATAAGTTCTGTAAAAAAATAATTGAAATGGTGTAATCAGTACAATGGGGTGGGACTTGTGGGGGATATAATTGTAAAAATTTCCCTGAGATGGTTTCTTTTAACATGAGGCAAAAGAATGGGAATGAGTTGTCTAAGCAGCCAGATGAAGGAAGAGAATTCTAGGCTGAGAAACCAGGATGTGCAAAAACTCAGAGGTGAAGTGCATAGGAGTAGAAATGTAGCCAATGTGCAATGAGGAAAGAGGATTTTAAGAGTTAAATTTTTAGGAGCAGATCATGGGAGTTTTTAAGTTGTGGTGATAAGTTTTGCTTACCCCAAGGGTGAATGGGAAGAGATCAACTGATTTTTAGCAGGAAATGTCATAATTTGATCTGTATTATGCGACAATCTTTCTGGCTACTGTAAGAAATAATAATTTGATGAGGAGCAAGAAAGAAAATGGGCTAGTCATATAGGAGGCCAGTGGTCTAGATGAGCAATGATGGAGGCTTAGACAAAAGCAGTGGTAGTAGAAAGGGAAGAAATGGAGAATGGGGATACTCATTGGGGATTGAACTAAGAGGACTTGCTAATGGATTTATTGTGGGGGCAAGGGGAAAAACAATTTCAAGAATGGCTTCTGAGTTTTTGGCCTGATCAGCTAGATAGATATTAGAATCATCGAATGACATGCAAAGACTAGATAAAAGTTAAAGAAAAAAGGCACCTAGAAGAATGTCTGGCATCTATGTCAGTTATTCAGGGAATGGTAGCTACAAATCCTTTTATGTTAGGTGTAGAGTATAAAATAAATCATGTCTCTGGTATCCTTGACAAGGAGAGAATTAACAAAGTAGTGGAAACGAAAGCCAGATTAAAGAATTCCTGTCTCTGGAAAACTTTACACTTCTCCTCATCTCAGGAAGAAGTAAATATTCCCACTAAGTAGGTGGATCATGTCCAAGTTATGGCACATTCTACACTGAACTTAATTTATTTAGTCATTCTGCTATTTGTGTGCCTAGATTATGAGCCTTTTAGGGAGGATAGAGATCATTTAACATTCAATCATAAATCCACAGTACCTGGTACATAGTTAGTGCTCAAAATGAGTGAATAAATAATTGTATGGCTGACATGAATAAAATGTCAGAATTATATGCTTCTCAGAGGTTTCCTATGAGACAGTTTTTGATGTTGGTACCCTGGTTATTAAACTTTTGAAAGGAAATGCATATTTCTTAGGTGAGGCATTACAAAACTTTTTTGAGAATCCAGAGGAGTATGGTGCTTTAGCGGTTTCAGGATTAACTTTTAAAATAAATGGTTTTGTGTTTGAGAGTACTGTGTAGTTACAAGATCCATCAACTTTAAGCTCAGCCTATTTCCAGAAATCTTTTATACTTGATAAGGGTTTCAGAGCTGGCTTTCATTGTTTTTGTCAGCAATGTTGCACTATGGCTAGAAGGCTTGTATATGACTACCTTGTGGCACCTCAAATACCTCTTCAAGTGAGATTAGATAGAATATTGAAGCCTGTTCTGAGGACAGAGTAGTTTATAAATGCTTTCACCAATACTTTTTTTTTTTACCCAGTACTTTATTATCTTAGCAGGTAAATTCTTGCCTTACCCCTAGAAGGATTCTATCTGAAATAAAAACATGGCTTTGCACAGCTTCATTCAAATCATTGTATAAAGATGACTGAATGTAGCTGCACCTCAGCTTTTCTCTCAGGTTGGATAACTTTGTGCCTCTGCATTATTTGCAAAGTGGGAATATGTGACAATCATATATTTTCTAGGGCATGACGTCTTGAACTTTAATGTGCATAGAAATTACTTAGAAGTTGGTTAAAATGCAGATTCTGATTTAGTAGCTCTACGGTGGGACCTAAAATGCTCCATTTCTGACAGGCTTCCAGCCAATGCCAAAGGAGGTGGTACATAGATCACACTCTGAGAAGCAAGGCTCCAGATCAATATGGGGTGAAGGAACATCCAGATCAAGGATGAGAGTTTGTGCACATCTCTGATTTTTAATTGTGGCTTAATGTTTTATCTATGAATGTACCATTGTTCAGTTAATAAATTCCATATTGTTGGAAATGCACCCTTTGGCTTTTGCAAATATTATTCTAATGAACTTCCTTGTACATAAGTATTTGTCTATTCTGCTGGTTATTTATTTATTTATGGATATATTGCTAGAAGTATAATTGGTTTTTCAAAGGTACACATTTTAGTATGCATTTTTGTACATATTCCTACATTGGCAAGAATTTTTAAATGAACTCTTTGATGAAGTTATTCTGTATAATTTCTTTTCTTGCAGCTTTTTCTGCCTACAGACTCATGTGACATTCTGACACCATGACATTTTTAATACCGCCTTAAGTAACATTTTATTCCAGCTATCTGATCATGCCTCATCTTTTTTATGCTAGTTAAATATTTTAAGTGTTGAGTTAGTGATGAATCATAGCTATTGCTGAGGAAAAAATTATAAGTGCAATCCTGGTGCAGAATACAAGTACAGTATATCACACATAGATAATATGTGGAACCTCAAATTAGACAAAATGACTTTATATCTTAAGTTATGCACCAAACTCAATCAGTTGATTAAACATTATCTAGAACAGCTGGCAGCTGACAGGATTGATTCTTTTAGAATAACTTGGATTCTCTAGATTCAAATATATAGAGAAAAAAAATGAAGAAAAAATCCCTCAATTCAGCTTAATACATACAATAATAATTTGGAGGCCTATTGTACTTTTAAATTAAGTAAAAATGATTTATCTGAATAGCACAGAATTCTCTGCTCCAACACTGTGGTTTGTCCTGGTTTCTTTCTTTTGTGACATCTAACATCCAGATCTCTTCTGCTCTGAATACTCCATGTGTGCTCTTTTATAAGTTACAAAGTCATATAGAGGGAAGAATATGCTTTGGAGTCAGTACACCTATGTTACAATACCTATGTAACACAGGTTATTAGAAGGTAAACATTATAATCAAATAAAAGAATGTAAATAAAAATATTTTACAAGCTGAAGTATCATTTGTAGTAGTGATTGCCATTATTATCTTAAGGTGCAGTTGGGGCAGATAAACTGTGATGCAAGTATATCACTTATTTTCTTGTTTCTACCAAATATCTACATTGTTCTTTCTATTTATTCTCTACTTCAAAGCTCACCATAAATCTCATTTCCTCCAGGTTTTCATAAATCTTTCAGCCTTTGGTAATTGTCCTTTCTCAGAATTTATTCAACATAATGTTCTGCCACCTCCTTGTCATATATACTTTTAGATTATCTTTCTGTTATGAGTTAAATCGTGTCCCATTAAAATACATACATGAAAATTTTCACACCTAGTGCCTCAGAATGTGACTGTATTTGGAGATGGGGCCTTTAGAGATCTGATTAAGTTAAAACATAATCATTAGAGAGAACTCAAATTCAATCTGGTGTACTTTTAAGAAGAAAAAATTTGGACACAACAGCATACTAAAATGCCCATGCACAGAGGAAAGATGATGTTGAGGAAAAAGTAGAAGGCAGCCAATGAGAAAGCCCTCAGAAGACACCCAACCTTGATCTTGGACTTCTAGCCTACAGAACTATAAAACCTCTGTGGTACTTCGTTATGGCAGCCCTAGACAACTAACACAATTTCCTTTAGGATTAGATTGTAATTTCCCTGAAGTGACCGTCAATGTCTTGTATTTCTTTGTATTTCTGGTACTCAACTAATATTATATCTTACATAAATGTGTATATTATAATTTAATCTTGCGACTGTGTGGAGAATGAAGCACTCAGTTCTTATAACTTGTAACTTTCTTGATCCAGATATTTTGAAAAAAGTTCTATCTCTCGATCATCTAAGATTTAATCTTAAACAATTCCATATAGATTGCTTAGTTTTACCTTGTGAGCAACTTAAAAAAAATGTATATAATATATTGGTGCCAGGAGAAAGTTAGATAGTACTATGTTAAGACACCCTACAGGAAAGTTTTCACAAAAGTTGTAATGAAAACAGTGATGGGATATGGTAGAACAGATATAATGACTTCTAAACAAACTGCATTATAGAAATCATAGTTGTGAAATTTATTAAAGTAGCAATTCACATGCATTTTTAAATAGAATAGGACATAAGACAGTTTTAAACCTACATAACTGCCAACTAATTTTGGTATAACTTTATAAGAAGAAAAAGCTTATTTTCTTAAAGGAAAAGTTAGATACAGGGAAAATATTTAACCTTTACATTTCATAACATAGTAACAATACTAATGACAATGATAATAGTAATTGTCATTTATTAAAAACCTTATGTCAGATACTACATGATTTTTTAAAAAAATTTAAACTTAAAATGTTTTTAATTTTAAAAAGTTAGACATTTATACAATCTGTGAAGTGATCCCCCAATTACTCTAGCAACCATCTGGCACTTCACACAACCATTGTAATAAATATTACAGAAAATGTTAAACCTTCCCATCATTCACTCAAATTTTTATAATCCCTATTTGGTAAATGAAATATCGGCTAGAATTGGTATTTTACTCATTTCTATCCAAACTCAAAATTTATATTCTTTCCATTACATTTTTATATTTTTCTGATTTTACTTAAAGCTCATGTAAGTAAGATGAACATTTCTCAGTGAGTATCTTAAACTTTGGCTTTGAAGTTTGGGAGGTTTTTTCTTTAAATAATGTGTCACTTATACACATACAAAATCAAAAGACAGTGAATCATATAAGATGATGTCTAGGTCTATGAATCCAGCTGGAAATGTAAACCTGATATCTGGATCCTGGGCCAACTAGGCCTGCAGGACTTAGGGCACTGTTCTGTGAGGACTGGCTCCTCTGAAAAGATCAAGGGAGCAATGGCTCATACTAAGGAGATTAAGTTTATAAGAATTTATGAATTTCACACACACACACACACACACACACACACACAAATAAAACCCAGCAATGCTGTTGTTGGCACTCAGACACTAGTAATAAAGAGATCAGGGCCAGTCTCTAGTCTCTACTCCTGAAATTATTAGCTGGGAGGTTTTTTTTTTTTTTTTTTTCTTTTTTCTTTTCCCAGATCTTAATGGAAAATGAATCTTAATTTCCTTTCAAAGTTTTCAAGGTTCTCCATACGTGAGCAACTTTTTGAAATGACTAAGCAGGTATAAAATACATCATTTTACGGAATCTTAGGAATCTATGGCTCAGATTGAATCTATGAACTATTCAAGTCAGATAGCAAGGAAAATAGCTTAGAATCAGTCCCAGGTCTTCCTACTCCAAATTTAGTCTTGTCTTGCCTCTCTGTCATCTACCTGCTTGGGACAATTGTGTTTAAAAGCAAAACGTCAGCACCAAGAGTTAAGAAACTTAGATTTTTGAAATAATTCTGTTCTATCCACTTGGACTTACTTATTCATTTGTTCAACTAAATTTTGTTGATAGCTAGTATGTCAAATGTACCAGGCAGATAATATTTAACTTTGAGACTTAGCTTTCCTGTCTGTTAAATGGAAAATACTATTGATTTGCATATCTCACAGGGAGGTTTTGGAGATAAATATTAAAAAAAAAAAACAGTTCAGAGAAAGGGGTAATTTATTACCCAGTATGGTCCTTTGTGATTGCATAAGCACTGGCTGTCCTGGCACAGCCAGAGCATGCTGTGGAGCCTCATCATTTATAAATCTACTTCTCCAGAGTCAGCAAACGTGGGAATGTGGTGATACATTTCCTTTTGGATACATTAACCAAGGGAGAGGAATTGTGTTGGACCCTAGGCTTCTGGACAAACAAACAAACAAATGAAACTTTATGTCTGAGATGGTAGCTATAGAGGAGATAGCGCTAAGAGGAGATAATTCATTTTTCTCTAGTTTCATCATATCTCCCTTGATCTTTGAGGCTGGTTTTATACTCAAATGAAAGGTCTGAGATACAAGCTAATATAAATTATAAATGGCAAATTAATGCCTAGCATATTCCTCTAAGGGTGTACAGGGCATGGTCTACTTGGTTTGGGAAGAAAAGAGCAGAACTTTTATTTATATATCTCATCATTTAAAATTGCTTTTGTTCTTTTAAAATGTATATAATATGTGATTTTATATGTATATATAACGAGTATATAAATATTTAGATATTGAGGATACATATTTAAAATGTGGTTATTGTTAGGAGTTTGTAGACCTCAAAATAGAGTCCAATGGTAGAATGGAGAAAACATTTGTCTGGAGACATATATTCTGAATCTACTATTTTCTAGATTCACCATTTATTACCTTGAAAGTCACTTAACCTTTCAGACTTTTAGTCTTCTTAATAAGATAGACATAATTTTTGCCATACTATCTAATGGAATTAACCTTAAATAAAAATTTTATTTTTTTCACAAGAAAAGAAAGCACCTCATGTTTCTACCATCTAAATAAAATATTTTATTTATAATAATTGATGGGAAGCACTTTGTAAATTCTAAAACATGATTTTAATAGTACTTAGTGAGTCCTGTTTCAAGTGCTTTGTACATGCGCGTGCGCACGTGTGTGCATGCGCGCGCATACACACACACACACACACACACACACACCATCTCCTTAGAAGGCTCATTCACTATACATCTACATTATATATGAGTAATGTTGGCTTATTTGATGTAAGAGTTAACAGCATAAAAATTTTAGAAAGATCATAAGAAAACAAAACCAAATCTTATTTAAAAATAAAATATTACTTGTATTATAATCAATACTGATAAATATAAGAAAAAAGGCATATAGCTATTAGTTACTTTTTTAAAATCAAAATTATTCATCCAGTCTATATGTCCAAATATTCACCTTAATTATGTGAATTTGAATTATTTCATTTAAAAATGTATCCGCATTAGCAGTTTCTGGAGTTTTTTTTTTTTTTAAATCTGAAACTTTTGGTAGTCCTTTTTTTTATTGTCCTAGAATTTCAAGAATATTAGATTTCTATAAACACTCTCTAAACCATGAGACTAGAGCTTCTTTAATTTAAGAGATGTTATAATATAATTCATTAATATTTTCTTGGGGTAAGAAAACATTTTATACACTGAGAGATGTAGGGTTTTATTAATTACAGACAGACATATAGAGCTCTTATAGTTTCAGTTCCAAGGCTAAAAATAAACAGAATTCTTACCAGTCCAGATTATAAAGACCAATTTTCTTTCCTAATGGGCACACAGTTATTAATTAATTTGAGCTCACAATTAATAAAGAGACAAACAAAAAGAGTACCAAATCAGATTCTCTACTTTCATTAAGCAGAAAATAAATCTCCATCATTCATTCAATAGAGATCTCAAATGTTTGCATCATTAAATCAAATATTCCTTTATTGTTGTCACCAGTAGAAAATAACTAGTAGGCCATGTACAAACCAGAAACAAAAACAAATAATCAGAAAACAGTAAAAAATAGATCTAGAGAAATCAAGAGTTAGCAAGTATTAAGTTCTGTTGCTGCTTGGGATTCACTCCAAGAGCCAAGGAGAGATGTGCCTGAGTTTCAGCAGCTCATGAGGTGTGCTTCTGAAGTCACTCAGTTTAATTGGCTCTGTCAGATTAGTCCACTTAGGTATCTTGGTGGAACAACCTACAAAACTGCTAATGTGTAAATTTCAAAAAGTTAAAAATATGACCCTCATTCAAGTATCTAAAGAATACAGGTTTAAATTTTATTCAACTCCTTAGAGAACTAGTAAGATGTTAAGATGAATTCAAAGTGCTTTTATGTAGACAATTTAACAAAGAATTATGAGATTAAGATTTCTGGATTAGATACAAAACTAAAGTCCAGCAGGGCCAAAAAAAGTAACCTCGGGATTCACCTTTTGCATAGAAAAAATTAGTTGCATCTTTACTAGACAAAATTCTATAAGCTAACATGTCAGATCACTCAGTCTGGAATTTCAGTTTAATATAATAAAATAATGTTATATTTTTAAGGGACTGTGATCTGTACTCACTACAACAGCAATTAAGTGAAGGGGTCTTATCTCCTACTTGGAGAGGCCAAGGAATACACGATTAAATAGAAGTTACATTGAATGACAACCTTTTAGTTCTTATGAAACCATCCCAAACAAAATAACTAAATTGCTGGGGTGGTGTCAAGAACTATAGTAGTCTCTTCTTATCTTAGGTTTCACTTTTTGCAGTTTCAGCTACCTGTGGTCCACCACACTCCAAAAAAATATTAAGGGAACAATTCTAGAAAGAAACAATTTATATTTAAAATTGCTTGCTAATCTGAGTGGCATGATGAAATCTTGCACGGTCCTGCTCTATTCCTGGGATGTGAATCAGCCCTTTGTCCAGTGAATCCACACTGTATAAGTGTCTAGTTATATAAGTGTCTAGTTAGTCACTTAGTAGCCATCTTGGTTATCAGATTGGTTATCACAGTGAAAGAGAAAGGGACCACACTAACATAACCTTTATTAAGTAGATTTTTATAATTGTTCTATTTTATTAGTAATTATTGTTATTGATCTCTTACTGTGCCTAATTTATAAATTAAGCTTCATCCTAGGTATGTATGTATAGGAAAAAATGTAGTATATATAGGGGCTGGTACTATTCAGGCAGCCCTTTGGAATCTTGGAACGTATCCTGTAGATAAGGGGGCGCTACTGCACAGCCATATTTTCTCACCATGAGAGCACTAATCTGAATTATCTTTCTTGGCTACATTCCAGGGAACAGATAATGGACTACTGAGCACTGTGCAGCAAAGGGCAAAAAAAGTAAGTGGAGCAAAGGGAGACAGTGACAATTGCCTGTAACCACGTCAAGCGGGGACCCATCTTTGTTCTTGCATACAGTGTGATATTTTTAGTATGTCAGTGTTTCTTCTTTGTTACTATAATGACTCTCTTTTTGCTTAATTGACAAGTAGTTCAGGATAATACACTTGCATACAGCAAACCCATGAGAGAAAAATAAATCTACATGGCCTGAAGGGGAAGATACAGGTCATATTCTAAAATGTGACCCTGACAGATGCTGCTCAGGAACATGACTATCCACTAGGTAGTTCTAGTGCAGGGATTATTATTCTTCCTAATCACATATGTCTTTAGGTCACAGCTCTCAGTTCAATTAACAATAGCAAGTTTTCCTCAATTTTAAGTATGATTGTATACATATTTTGTAAATGCTTTATCACTCATTGTACAATCACTTCTCCCCAAACATAATTTTTAAAACTACCTTTGCATCTCAATTGTTCTTTTGTGATAGAAAATTGTGGGATTTTAAAAATCTTTTTCTTTAAACTTCAAATCTTTCATAAAATGCAATCTCTTGCCTGTAATTGTCATTATGAATATTTTGTCATACCAGAGAATATGAGAGAGGGATGAAAATAATCAAGTAAAGTTGTTACTTGACTCTTAAAATTTTTTTGAGGGAAAAGGGTTTTAGATAGATATCTAATTTCTGAGAGTCAGGAGTTCAAAAAGTTAGAAAATGCAGGAAGGATATGGTGTTTTCTGATATCCCTTTCTTGTATAAATTGGGGCCTAGAGTGATAGGCTCAGATTGGGCTGCCTAAACCCTGAGTTTAGGTCAAATGTCAGTTGGGGTTGCCATTTTCATGTGGAGAAAATACTGTGGTGTTTGGAGTTGGAGAGTTGGAAGTAGGAGTGGAGTGTAGGGAGAGACAGAAGGTAGATTTAGTAAGAGCTTGTGAAAAAGTGTTATTAAACATCTTAAACATAGTTTTTAACATCCTTCCCTTCGTTGAGAAAATTAGTTATAATAAATGGTTCATAGCAGTAAGCCTTAAGTAGAGACAGAACAAATGTGATTTTAAAATCATTTCCCTAAAACTCACCTATTGGATGCTGATGCCAGAAATGCCACTCTTAGAAGAGTTGACCCATATCTGATAGCGATTCACTGTCAGCGGAACGAGCCTGGTTTGGGGGCACACATGGGCTGTAGAAAAATGTCCAAATAGTAGTAGACAAAAATAGAAAGATCCTGAATCACAAAGCAGGATCCAGATGATATTGCCATAGGATGGATACACTATAAGAGCAAGTCAAATAGACAAACAGTAGGACATTATGGGCCAGTACCTGTCCTAAGTATATTGATTGACAGTTGGCTGGCTCTATGAGCTTCTTGCATTATGTTCTTTAACAAATAAACTTCACTTTAAGTGCCAGGAAAATGATGGACCGTCCCAAATTGTGTAATATACTGTTAAAATAAAACCTCCCAAAAGGGGTCGCTATTAAGCTATGATTTGGTGTGACAGCATTTCTCAAATCCTTTATGAGAACAACTTTGGAAGAGAGGATAGATGAGGCACAAGAAGACACTGAGGACTGCACATAGACTTTACCAGAGACCCCTGAGGTAGAGAGGGATGTGTAAATGGGAGGATAAAGGGATTAAAGAGGTCCTCTATCTATTTCACAATTTTTCTTAAAGGAAGTCCTCATTCTTAAGGCAAGGCTGTAGATCTTGCCTGGCGCAGTGGAGTGACTATGAAAATACCTCTATTCCAATTCCCTTTTATTTATCATCAAATTCAGTATCTTCTTCGATGGGGAAAATGAAATAAATTCTGTCCACTTCATAGGAGATTTGAAATGTTCAAATGAGATTTAAAAAGAGATTACCCAATTCAGTAAATTGTTTATTAAGTAGTATAGAAAAATAAAAGAATTATTTTCATTGGTTCATTTGTTCAACTAATACCCAGTGGGTAGCTCCTGTTTGTGAACAATGCATAAGACAATTCCTGCCCCAAAGAAGCTAATTATATGCACATCATTATTATGTAAACATCTTCCAAATTTTTTATCTACATACATACCAATCCCATTCATAATAAGCTCTTTTAAATTAACATTTTTTAATCTGTTACACAATTTCAGCAACTATTAATGAATTATGCTGTACATTTTAATTTAGATTAATACTAAAACAAATTTTATCAAGATTATATCAAAGAAATGCACACTTAGTAGTTAAGATACCATAAATAACCAATCAAATACTAGGAGCTGCCAACATTATTAATTTGGGCCCTAGGTCAGCACCAGGGAAAGTGCAAAGGCAATTGCAAAAATTAAAAACTAGCCTTTTGATTCAAAGGCTGCTTCTGAGAACAACTGGGGTCTTGAATAAAGGCCAATCTTAGACTATGTATTTGAACAAATGACACCCCCTTGAGCAACAATTTTGAAAATCATTCTTAGCCAAGATTGCAATGTGATATATGGAAATTACTTCTACTTCTATCTTATCTTCAGATTGTGGAACCAGAGGAGGCATAGAAAGTGAGCTGTGCCCTTCGCTGCCTGTCAGATCAAAGAGTATTTATGTATCCCATACTTTTGCTATTTTGAGCCTTGAGAGATAAGAGAAACACAGGCTGGTTTTCAGTTCCTAGAGCAACATTTCTGACAAAAAGAAAAATCTTCATGTTCATTTGAAGCAGTGCTCATAACAACCTAATTTTCCCCTTAAAGCTTCTCTCAATAAGAGCATTCTTATTTTTACCCTATGACCTCAGAAGCAAAGGAGGCAACAGGAGGTGGTCTCCTTATTTCCTTTAAATGCTGACCCATTCACTTGATGAATGAGGTGAGCTATAAAATTTAAATTCTCCTATGCCAACATCCTCTGAGATTTAAAACTATTACTTTGGTTAAGAAATTAGGCTATAAATTCATTATCGAGGATGCACTTCCTACGTTATATTCCAGAATGAACAGGAGGTAACGCTATAACATGGCTAGAGCATTGACTTCAAAAGCAGGCACATTTCAGGTTTAGGATTTCGTCTACCTACCCCTTCCCACTTTGTCTGTTTATTAACTTTGCAGTACTTGACTTTTCTAAAAGTTTCATTTCTTCATCTGTGAAGTGAACGTAATAATGCTGCATAATTGATATGTTGCAAAGTTAGGGGACGTGCCTTACAAATACAATACTGTCACACCCTACCACAGCCCATCCTTCATGCTTCAACCAGTGGTAGTTTTCTAGTCTAGCAAATGGTCTCATACTGTTCTCAAGATTAAGTACAAATTCATTAAAGAGACTGACAAGGCCTGCATGGTGTGAGCAACACTCATTTCTCCTGTTTTATCAGTTCCTCCTTTCCCCAAACCTCTGTAATCCAAATATATTCAACTGGATCCTCAAATGTGCTTTGCCTTGAAGTATTTTCAGGTCTAATTTTATGCCAGTCTCTGTCCCAATTACTTTCTTAGGAATTTCTTACATTTGTACTCATCCTTCTGACTTTACTAGTTTTTTGTAGAATTCTCTGACATTCTATGTCTTCTTTCCATCTCATAGCACATCCTGTACTGATCATACCTTCCTGTTTACTTGCTTGTCTTCACCTAATATCTATGTTCCAACTTCCATCAATTTGGACGTGGTAGTCATTGGTAACTGGTGTCTGGTGAGAACTGGCTTCCCGATTTATAGATGGCTGTCCTTCACCTATGTCCTCATGTAGTGGAATTGGTGGGGGAGCTCTCTGAAATTTATTTAATCAGGACACTAACCCCATTCATGAGGGCCCTATTGTCATGACCTAATCATCTCTGAAAGACCCCACCTCTAAGACCATCACATTGGGGATTAGGTTTCAACATATGAAGTTTGAATAGACACAAACATTCAGTCTGTAGCAGTTTCCAAGTGGATTCTGATGACTATTGGCCATAGAATCACTTTTTGGCTTTATTAAAAATGAAGACCTCCAAGCTCCACCAAAATATGGAATCAGAATTTCTGGGAGTTTAGTTTATAAATTTGCATTGCTAACAAGATACCAACTAATTTATATGCACACTAAGGTTTGACAGTGACTGATATAGTAAGTATTCAAATGAATATTTGATAATTAATTCAAACTAAACCAGATTTAGTTTTTTCAAAATGCATCTCAATCTCTGGCTCAGCCATTGGCTAGAGCAGAGTGGAATCTGTGCCAGCTCCCTGATTATTTTAATCAATTATATACTAATTCTCTGGTAGATGAATGATTTCCTCCAGATACCACTGCTGTGCACCATGCAAGCATGCACTGCATGTGTTAGCCTGTAACATCTGCAGACCTAATACAGCAGTTAATTATTTAAGGACTCTGCCTTCTCATTCACATGGCAGATTGCAACTCCAAAACTACATGTACTTGTTTGTGTACAGAATACCTGTGCTGTGGGAGACAGGCCTGTGCTATATGGAGGGTCCAAGGGAGATATTTGTTTTCCATATCACAAACCAGATTCGCTTTATAAAAATTTATACTGCCTACTTGGTAATATTTCTTACTGAGGCTATTTCCCTCTTTATTATATCAATTTGCCTTTTTAGGAGGACATATTCTGCTGTGAATCTTAATAGGACATACTTTGTGTTGCTTCTATATAACTCTTATGTAAAGAATAGTTCATTAGATGGTTAATGATGACCTGTCTTGGGGAAAGAATAAGGAAAAATACACAAACATTTATAATTGAGAAAAAGTTACTGCTGCTCATGAAATCTTTTGGATGGAAGGGAAATTAAAAAGAAAGTCTTAGATAAGTGTACTTTCTAGAGAATAATGTTTTCAAGAACATTGCCAGCTTTGCAGCATGCCCAACTTAATTACTGGATTTGCATTCCGGAGTACATTTACTACTGTGGTATATTTGAAAATCATATACAATAAAATCTCAAGCAGAATATATGTCTGTGCTGCATTTCAGAGAGAAGGAGTCAACATCATACCATAAAATGTAAGTATATTTCAAGAATTAGATTTTTAAAAAGAATAAATAAGGTATGCATTAGAGTTAGTATTCATTCATACTTTCTCTAGGCATGTAAAATCAGTGCTTGCAAACAATCAGTGAACATTTACTGAGTGCCCACTGTGTGCTATTCACCATGCTAAGCACCAAACATATCTGATAAATAAAACACAGTCACTTCCTCAAGGAGTTCATGTTGGCTGGGGAAACTGCCAGCCAAGAATCAAGGTATGATGTGGGAAGAATACAAATGGAGAGTATGCACAGAGAGCAGATGGGGGCCCAGAGGAGGAGAGATGAACTCTAGGGCTCTATAAGACCATCTCAAGTCTGTTCTTGCTTAGGTAAGAGAAGGAACACCTACATTTGGGAGAGATTTTTCTAAATGAAGCTTTGTGTATTGCTTCATTGTTTTAAAAGCCCATTTGTAACCAGAGAAAACCTCATATCCCAAATGGAGAGTTTTGATCTTAGCCTGTGCCACCTCAGGTGCGAGATGTCTGAGTAATGGGGAAAGTCCCTCTAGGGAGCATTTACCTGAAATAGATTTCTTTCCCGTTTTTAAAACCAGAGATACTTAAGAAAGCAGTCTTCCCATAGTAGGCAAAATGAATCCCCCTAAATATCTCACAAGGCAATAATCCTTTTTTCCAGTCCTTAAATTTTTAAATATTTTGTGAAAGCTCATAGGAATTTTGTTTTGTTGAATCCAAGGAAAAGCCGACAAGCCTAGATGGCTGAACTTTGAACAACTGCAGTTTAAGAGACTGAGTGCTATAAGGCAGGAACATTTACAGATCTAAAACTCTGAATAAATAAGTTAACTAAGACCTGCTACAACTGTGTTCTATCAGGTATCTTCTTGCTTATGTTGGTGATTAGTAAATGGCTTCATTCTGGATGTGTAGTTAGTCCTTTGTTGTTTCTGGTGGAGAGCCAAGAGAAGAAACCCCTCAAATGTTGCTAAGGTAAACTGCCTGAGCTCAGGTGTAAGCAAATCTCTTTTTGGTTAGAATATTTGTTTGAAGTAGATTGAATACACCACTGTGGCAACAATTATGGGGTAATGAGTAAGACAAGAATTATGATTCCCATTTTACAGATTGAGGAACCAGATTTCTGAGGTTAGGTCACTAATCCAATAATGTAAAAATCTAAGAATTGTATTTCCTTTTAGACTGGAGGAAGCAGGCTTGGGGAGATTAAGCGACTTGTCTAAGGGCAGTTTAAAATCTAATAGAAGAGGCAGTACCCTAATTAAGATCCACCCACTCACTGACCAATACTCTACTCTTCAAGCTCAAGAGTGATGATATAGTTTAGGATTTTACTGTTTAACTTTTGTTAAATTCCATAGTTCTTCCCACTCAATATTTTAGAAGTCTTGATTTCAAAGGATTAGCCATAAACACTAGTACAGTACTCTACTGGGGTTCAGTTTGCCCAATTTCAGCCTCCAATGAATATTCATGATTGCATTGTGAAAAGTCAATAATCTCTGGAAGGTAGGAGTTGATGAAGGAATTGCTGACACATTAAATCCTTAACTCTAACAGCCCTGGGAGCAAAGTAAAGTGGATTACTTCAAAGACAGGCTACAGATGTCAGGTTAGCTACATTTTATTTACAAAGATGTAAAGTTGACAAGAGGCTGTTTGGCACTTTCTTAATTTATTTTTTACAATGTAATTATGATAATACTAATCTTTTAGCATTATGACTCTCTCAGAGAGCTTTACTTACTCTCTAATAAAGGTTTCAGAAAGTTCTCTTTTGTACATTCTGGGAAATACATATGGAGTACGTTTGTGGAAGCAAAAACACTTGCAGTTTAGAAAAAAATAAAAGAGTTTTAATAATCTGAGAATAATATCTCTTTTCTCACTGCTCTTCTATTCCCATAATTGGCAATATCTCTACCCATTAAAATAGTAATGTGCCTGTTTTCATGGTAGGGTACTTAAGACCCTTTCATAAATAGAGAAATATGATTCTGGAGCAAAGAAACAAAGGATCCTGGGAATGGCTGGCATTCAGTGATTGGAAATGAATTATGGCATCTTTTTGTGTGTTTGTTTATAATTCTACTGTGTTCACAGCCCATAGTTGTATTTTAATCATTGGACCTTGTTATCTGGTGACTGCTGAGGACATAATAGGCAATGGAAAGGAGATTTTCTGAACATATTTTAAGGTCACAAAGCTTAATACTAAAACAATGAAGCAGATCATGCAGGCAAGCCAGAACATTTAGCAATTCATCTACATTCTCCCTTTTGGGATTTAACAGTTAGCTAAAAAGGTAAAATAGTTTGAATGCCCTGACATTGGTATGTAAGCTTTCTTTTAATAAGTTCCTTCTATTAAGCTGGTTTCATTTTTTTTTTAACTATCTTATTTTATTTTTCCTTCTGGTATGAATTAAACAAGCTATAATTAAAAAAAAAAATGTCAGCCAATTTACTAGAAATCTGAGGTGGTTAGAAATTACCCACAGGTAATATTTCTGTTTTCCACAGATATTATAAACAACATATTATTTTAGAAAAGTTAAATTGGAGAATGACAGCAATGCCATACAATTAGAATAGACGTTTTGGGGGTGGTAAATAAATTTCTACAACAGTTTGAGGAGTCATATTTCTCTATCCAAGGTAGTTATCTGATTTCATAAAATTGATAAAATATCCAAAGTGACTATGATCTATTTTTCGTACATTCTGAATATCCCAGAAGCTACAACTGCTACAGGAATAGACTTAGACCACAACAAAGATTAGTCCAGTTTCCATGAAAGCTACCACTTCCTGTGTGTCTGTTATGTGCTATGAACCAGCTGAACACTTTATTAATTACCCCCTAATCTTCAAAACAATCCTGTAAAATATATATTTTTCACTTCCCAAATGTTAAAACAAGCTCAGAGTGATTGAGTTATATACTCAATGTGTAAATTATGTACCCAGTTATGTATATAACTACCAGTAAATGTTTAAACCAAAATTTGATCCCACTTCTATTTGATTACAAAAGTTAAATACATAGTGCTTTTTTTGAGATTAGGGCATTGTATAAGTATTTTAATAAAAAGTTTTACTTGGTGTGATTAGTCTAAGGAGAAAACCTGAAGACCAATTTATAAAATCTATCATCTATATATCTATGTATCTATGTATCTAAGTATCTATCTTGTATCTAACTATCTATCATCTATGTATCACCTATCAACTGTCTTAAAGCAGACTGAGAGGCCAAATAAAGGCTTCTTCTAGAAAATTACTTTATCTTGGTGATAAGTGATAAACCAGGTCTTGATGGCTAGAAGGGCAGAATGACATTACCGTTATCTAAGATTGACTTTTAAATACCTTAAAGACCATCATCCCTTGAGTGGAAATGTCTGGTGATTATTATACAGTGAGATCTGTCACAGGCTTATGCCATTTGAGCCAGCCTGCTAGGCTACCCTTGAAAACAAAGAAAGTTTTCATTTATGCCTGAGAGCCAGAATCTCACCCAGAATAAATCAGCCTCAAAGTTTCATTCGTCAGCCTGATGGTTTTAATTGTTAAATCGGAAGTTTAATTTGCTATGCATGGATAACAATCCAATTCTAGAAAAGCATATGCATCAAGTGATCAATGGGAGACAAGAATAGAAAGTTAATTGTAACCAGTCCTTGAATCCTGATGTAAATCAGAACAATAGGAAAATTTAAAGTTTGCTTATCTTCTCTCATTATTTAATATCTTAAAGATCTACAAAAACTAACAAATTTTATCAAATTAATTCTTGCATCATCTTATTTATTATATTCTAGACAAATAAGCACACACACACATTTTTGTTCATTGTTTAAGTTTTCTGCTGACTAAATTAGTAGAGACTATTTAGGTAGAGACCATTAAGCCATAGTAACACTATGACTTATTATCCCCATTTTCCAGATGAGGAAACTAATGCTCAACTCTAATAAATATATAACTCTTAATAGGTCATAGAACTAGTCAGTGTCAAAGCCAGAATGCAAACCCAAGTTAGATTGTTTCCAAAGCCCATATTTTTTTTACAACCCCTACATTGACTCTGATGCAAATTGCAAAGAATGAAAAGTGAGCAGTCTGTTAAGAGACTGTCATGGTAAAACGATACGAAGAAACCATGTCGCAATAGCAACAACTAAAAAAGTTGTTCATATGTACCCTAGATAAAAGAGAACTGAGAGAAATGTAAGATTTGCAAACATTTGGGACCATCTGAAAACGGAGTGGAGTTGCTCATGGGTATTGAATTTCTCATCTCCAGTGAAGTTCAAGTTAAGTAAGGTGACTCATCAAAAAACTAAAAAGGGTTATAGACAGTGAATAGAAGAGACTTGATTAGATTATTCCAGCAGTTCCCAGAAATTTTGACATTTTTAAAAAGTTTTAAAAAATGTAATTTCCATTTATTGTTTTACTCAGTAAGTATATATAAAAACAAAATGACAAAGATTAATTTCATCTATAATTATCATTTAATAAAAGAAAAAACTTCCACATTAAGTTTGAAGTACATAATCTTAGAAAAAAGATATTCTCATAATTGACTACACATAGCTTTATTAAATATTTAGTACAAAGTCCTTACTCATCTAATTTTGCCTTCAACCAACAACAACTTTGTCATGCGTGAATATCTGTAGACCATTATTTAGAAAACATTGAAGTAATTGGCTTTGAAAAATTATTTCAGTGTTGAGATTTTGAAATATAAAGTATGTTGTAAGCTAGACTATCCCTCTTCCTTCTGATGGTGACAGTAGTCCACATTGTTAAAGGCTAAGAGACACCCATGTGGATGCCCCAGGGATGCTTTCTATGGCTATTTATATTATTATTAACTGGAGATGGTTGGTAAAATTAGGTTATACCTAGTACACAGATCACTTTAAATCATTTTGGTAAAGGTGAGATCATGTATAGCTCTGACCTTGAAGCAATTTGTCAGTGGCTTCTACATTATTTTAATCTAAAGTCTCACTGTAAGATGATGGAGTAATAAAAGGAACAAGGGATTCTGAGAAGGCTGAGGGTACATCTAAGTATTTAATGTGAATTGACCAGTTCACAAAGATACATAGCAGAGGCTATTCTCTTTACTTTCTGTGCCTGAAGAGCATAGCATTTCCATGTCTGAAATCAGCAAATTCCATTTGTATATAGATCCATTTTATGTTCTGAAATCTTATCCCATGTGAATGAAGCAAGAATTTCAAATTTCTTATGTCGCAAATCTAAGTAATATCTTGGAATTGATTTCTAAATCAATTTTCTTATTTTTTCAAATCAAGAAAATGAAACTCAAAACTATTAGGTGACTTGGTCAAAGTCACACAGTAAGTTTGTGGTCCAGTTCAAACTAGGAGTTTAGACTCTAATCTTTTTATCCAGTGATCCTTCTATCATTTTGCCACTCATATCTCCAAAACTCATCTATAATGTTTTCAGAATGATGTTCTTACTAAGAAGTCTGAATTTTCAGAAAGTAATTGACATGGTTCAGAGCAGACAAGTAATAGGATAAGAGCAGACAGGTAAGATGAATAACTTTGGTTTGCTTTTTCTGGCAGTGCCACTTGCTAGTTGTATAATTTGGGGCAAGTGACAATGTCTCAGAGCTTCATTTTATCATCTATAAAGTGAAGATGCCTACTTAATAGTGTTGCTGGGATAAGTGAAAAATGTAATATGTATAAAATTCTTAGCCCAGAGCTAGGCACTCTGTCAGTGCCCCACAAATTTTCATTTTTATTATCAACATTTATAGTTCCTTCAGAAATTACAGAATTTCAAATTTAATATCTTTCAAACTTCAAATGTCTCACTTTATTAAAGAAAACCATAGATAGTGTAGTGAACACCAAAAAGTGTCCATGGTGGAGGAGTGGAACCAGCTTATCCATATTGATAAAACTTCTATGACAAAGCTTATATATATTACATATTATATATGTATACATGCAAAGCTTATTATATATAATATGTTTTGTCATAGGAAAATATAAATATATTTATATATCTCAGCACACTGAAATATATAAAGAGCCATAGAGTGCTATCTAACCATTTTTGCTAAATGTTACTGTTCTCTACCCAAGCCCAAACCTGGGATTTATCCAAAATTATCTCCATTCCTTCTGCTCCTTGTATGCAAATTCAGTCTCCATGTTCAATTTTACTTCCCAAATATCTTTTGGTTCTGTCCCTTTGTCTTCACTTTCTAGGTAACGCTCTTAGTTCAAATTCTCTATGGCTCTTCCTGGACTACCCCAAAAGACTAATTACATTCCTACTTTAGTAGTGTCTTCCTGTGGTGCACCTCTCCACTGCTGTCAAAATAGTCTAATGTTAAAATCTAACCTTATCATTTCCATACTCAAAATTCACCAGTGACTTTACATGCCTACAACATAACAGAGAATCTTGTACAAGGCACTCCAATGCAAAGGCTCTTCTAGAGTCATTTCCAGCTTGCTTGTCCAGTGTCATCTCTCTAAAGTCTTACTTCAATACCAAGCTCAGTGCTCAGCATTTAAGAATATGGCTGAATGAGCAGATGAATAAGTAAATGAATTATAAATGAACAAATCAAAATCTAACACGTTTTCAATCCTCTGGTCTCCTTTTGAGCAAGTGATCTTCTAGAAATCAATGCAACACACAATCAATAGTTTCAGGCTTCCTTCAGCACAGTTGTATTTCTTCCTTTCAGTGCATTACTATACAATTTCTAGACTCTTCACACTTTTCATGGAACTCTAGTGCTATAAAATAGCTATAGCATTTATTTAATTTGTTGTAACTATTCCCATATGATTAAATAAGTTTCTATAACCTATATTAAATGGCTACAGCATATTGGATTCATATTGAATCCTGCGGATATACTATAGTTTATTTAGCCAAATTTCTATTTTTAGAACTTTAGGTTATTTACATTTATTAATTTTATATACTTATGTGGTATTCATATTTCTTTAGGAAGAAAACTCCTAAAGTAAATAAAATTCGTTAGGTTTTAAGGCTTTAGGTATATACCATCAAATGTCTTCCAGAATGGTTTTTACATATTATACAACTATCAGCGGGTAAAGAATCTCAAGTAAAACATATTTAATAATTACTAGGAGGGAGATTTTTTTTGTCTTATGATAAATCTAGTCATGCTATTGGTTGACTGATACATAATAATTCTGTGGTTGAATTTCAATGTTTTCTTTTTCAATATCAATTTTAATCTCTCCCTTCCTCCTCTTTATCTTTTTCTCATTCTCTTCTACTCATAATGGCTATTTTTGCTCTTCTCCTAGTATTAATAAATCCACAATTGTATGTTTCTCCTGCTAAAAAATACATTTACAATTATCAGTGACTATTCTTTGCTATTTTTGATGTAGTCAACTCAAGTGGTGTTCAGAGTCCAGTCATCTCTAGGAATGTACAGACAGGTAAGTAGAGCACTAATCAATGTCTTATTTAAATAAAGCTTTAAAAATATTTAATCATTATATGTTCAGCCCTCTTAAATAAGTCTTTGTTTATAGGCAGAGTCAGAAAAATAAAGCCAATTTAAAGAAAGCATTTTTTTCCTTCCAAAATCATTCCTCACTCTTAAAACTTTACAAAATAGACATTTAAAAAATAATACATACAAATGACATCCCATCCGCTTTTTTCTTATGAGATCAATGCTCTGAGACCTTGGGCTTAAAGGATAGAATAATATTTCATTAGTCATGTAAAATATTAATTCTATGGAGCTGTTATCCTTCTTATGGTCCTATTTTTTATTATTAAAATTAACACAGTGATCGCAGTTACATTATGGAGTTACAAAGGCAGAAAAACCACAAAGAATTCATGAGTACTAAAACTCTTGGACTTGCTCAGTCCACCCACCTCTTCCTTATGAGCCCAAGGGGCTCAGCTTGTTTACATTTTCATTATCCTTCTTCCAGTGGCCACCACCACTCCGTCTTTTGGAGCTTTTATCTTAAATCTAAATGCAGACTACATAAGTCTCTTTCTTTTAACAAGTTTCCTGGTTTGGGAAACATCTGGGGAGGTAATAAAAATTATCAAATAAAAGAAGTTATATAACTTTATGAAATGTTACAGTCATAATGTTAGCGCTGCAGTTTCCATTCCCTTTCTTAAGTGTCAATCTGAAACCTCAGTAGTCTTTTGTCTCTGTCAATGCTTTCTCAACATAAACCTTGACTTCTCTCTTTCACCCATAGGGAATGAATGGCTTTGGTGATTTCTGTGAGAGCTCATGAAGCTTCAGTTTTAAGTGACCATATATAATCCCATGTTTCCCTGAGATACACAATTCTTCGTGGTCCTTTGCATTTATTTACAACCGAGACCTTTATTAAAAAGCATCTCTAATTTGGTGCATTCTCTTTGTCTGGTCATCCACTGGTATTAGTTTGAGTACATGCTAGGGTTTTAAAATGAGTTAGAGACTAAAGAAATTTTCCATTAAAAGAAAACTAATATCAGGAGGACCAACAAGATCTTCACACAAGATCCCAAAGTGAGGAAATGGTGCCGTGCTTAGCAATGAAGGGCAGGTCTTTTCAATACTAAGATCTTTGAGTCAGGGAGTGAATGATGATAAGTGCCATTACTGTGAACGTCAGTTTAAGAGTCGATGAAAAAATGTACTGTAATTCCACACTGAAAATGCCCACTCAGAAGGAAAGAGTCTGTTCTCTGTTCTTTACGTTTAATAACTCCAGTTCTGACCAAAGTTAGCTGATTCTTAAAAGTTCACAAGAGCACAGCTGTTCATTATCAAGAAGATGGAATATTTATGAAACCAAAGAGTTTAGAATGTCCTTATTTTAGACATTCTCTTTGTCTAAAATAAAATGAATTCTTCCTGTTCTCATAAAATTTATTTTTTCATTATATTTTTTATTCTGTTACAGTATTCTACAGTCTATATCTGTAATTAAGACTGAATGCTATAGTGTATTAACGGGAGGAACTAAGATTTTTCCTCCCCACAGAATAAAGGTAGCTAATGGGCAAATAGATGAATGGAAAAAATCAGGGTGATTGTACTAGAAAGTTCACCCCATTATTCATGATCATCAATCTCAATCTGAAGGGAGGAACAATTTCTATTTCTTACATCTCACCTAATTTTCATCAATGAATCAGAACAAACTAGCCATCAAAGAAAACATTAAGGACTCAAACTATTGGGAATCTACATCATTTGTGAAACTCGACTGAGCTTTTTGTATCTTGACAAAGGCTAACACATATTCACATTATTAGAGTTAGGTGTCTCCAGATGATCTACCACCTGTGTGGTAGATCTTTCCAAAAATACATTTGGCTTGAGTGACATCTGAAAGATCTACCATTAGTTCATTTTGGATATAGTATCAAAGGATCCCATTGAACTGCTGCTCTCTTTTCTGGAAGACATAATATCCTTGTAGTATTGATTGTCTATTACTGTTCATCAACTTTTAAAAAAGTCAGTTTGGAACATAAAATAAGACATAAATAAATGTGATACATGTAATGGAAAGAACACAATACATAGTGGCATAGCACATTGAAGGGAGAGCATCTGGGGGCAGAGATATTAGGAGTACTCAGGTTTGATTCTCACAAAACTGGAAAGAGATAGGGCAATTAAATTGGAAGAAACTAGCAAAAAAAGAAATTGGGTAGCCATATGCTCAGCTGAAAATAAATTATTAACCTAGAGGGAATTCAGATAATTGAAAACACTATCAGCCTCTACAACATAATTTCAAAAAGAGAAAAACCACAACTATATAAAGCATAATGTTTTATTTATTAAGAATTCTACTTTCCACAGCATAGGGAATATAATCAATAATATTGTAATAACTATGTATAGTGCCAGATGGCTACTAATTGAAGTGATCACTTTGTAATTTATATAAATGTCTAACTGCTATGCTATACATTTTAAACAAATATAAAATAAAATTGAATGTCAACTCTAATTGAAAAATAAAAATGTTTTTTTAAATTCTACTTCCTAGGGAAATATTTTTGATTAAAAAGAGAGAGTACTACTTTTCTGGGTATTTACTGGTTTAATGGCAGCTCATTAAAAAGAGGAGGAAGCAAAGGAGAAGAAAGTTTTTGTTCATAATTTGAGGAGTACTCACATTGCTTGTCTTTCTATAGTGAAAGACGTTTTAGAGTCCTTTTTTGGCTTTTTGCACATTAAATGTCTAAAAAGAGCAAGCAGAGTTCAATGATATATTAACAGTTTGCCTTACAGATACACTGATTCATTTTTCAGTTGAAAGATTCTGGACTTGAGCAAAAATTGGTATTTGGCACCAGCTTAGCTTAGTTCATTATTTTGCCCTTATGAGCAATAGAAATCCCTCATCTCATTTCTTCCCCAGTAACTATTTTAGAAGGCGATAGGTTCTAGGTCTTAGGAAACTGGGGACTACCTGTGATCAGTCCTTTAGTATCATCCTGTGGTCTCTGCTGAGAAGGACTTAGGAAATCCTGCAGTCTGATATTTCAACCTGAAACCTCAGAATTTCTCCATGGAAGCAAAGTTGGGAGATGAAATCTGGCCATCAAAAGCAGCCTGAAGTCAGTCAGACATATTTGTATATTTGGCAGCACAGTACATATAATCAACTCAATCAAGAATAATTTGATGCTTTTAGATTGGGCATGTACTTTCCATTTGACAGAGGCATCACTTCTTTCTGTTTTCTTATACTTCATATGTTTTTGATGTTTTAGGTACCTGCCAGACCTTATAGGCATTTGAGTTTGTGACTCAAGAAACTCGTTATAAGGCCAAGCAAGACAAAGTTCTGTATATCTAATTTTTCTCTCTCTCTTTCGCTCTCTCTCCTCCCTCTCTCTTCTCTCTCTCCCCACTACACACATACCCTTCTCCTTTGTTTTTCCTCTTCTTTGTGTTTGTCTCAGCCCACTCTCATTGCTCTTCTGTCTTATTTTCATTTTTAACTGCATACACCATTCTAAGGAGCCAATTTCCCATCCAGAATTACTACCACCACAGGGGTGAACTGGTAATTGATATAGAAAAGGGAGAGGTAGGTAGAAAGGAACTGTATACAAGACACATTTCATGTTTTATCTTTATTTTATTCTTTTGAAAATAATTGAAAAAGAATTTAGCATGAATTTTTGAAATAGTTCATGAATGTTATAGTGCTGGTTCTTTCTTTCCTTTTTGCCTTGATCACTAGGAAGCTCGGTGTTAAATACGATGCTCATAGCAGGAGGTGTTATTATCCTAGTTTCCTCATATAATTATTTAATCCCTCAATTGTACAGTTTTTCTCATTTTAAAGTCATCATCATTCTAATTACCATATGCCTATTGTGTACATTTAGATAGCTACATGCTGTGTGCTATTCTTTTCATTAAGAAATATTGTCTAATTTGTCTTCTCTTGAATCAAGATTGGCCTTAGTAATTTGTTTGACTACTAGAATATTTTCTTAAAAATTGGTCATGTTATGGGACTTCTGAGATTAGGTCATTCTCAAGATTTTCCCAGTTTCTGTGACCTCTTGGGTCACAAGTGAAAGCTGCCATGTAGGAAGTCCAACTACCCAAAGATTGCTATGCTATGAGGAAGCTGCCTTGGGAGAATCCATAAAAAGAAATTCCCAGCCAGCCTCAGCTGTGTCAGTCATTCCACCAGTGACAAACATGTGACTGATGAAACCACTTTGGACATTTTATTACTAGCTGGTATGGCATGAAGAAGATGTAAGGAAACCTCAAACAACCGGAGGCTTTAGACATATGGCCTCGGCGATTTAGGGTATTCAGACCACCCCAGTTGAGATGCCAGTCATTGTAGAAGAGAGACAAGCCATCCTACTGTTTCATTCCCCACAGAACTATGTATAGAATAAAATAAATGTTATTTTATGCTATTAAGTTTTGGGGTAGTTTGATACATAGCAATAGATAACTGGAACTTTGATTATACATGGCTCTTATTGTAAGCCACTTAAAATTCATTTTAGAAGTAGACATTTCACAAGTATTTAAATAATGTCATTTTTTTAGTGATAAGCATGGAGTGGGAAATTTTTCAGGTGCTGAACATTATAGTTTAAATATTTCTTTCTTTAAAAATGTTATCTTTCTCTAAATTTTAGATTGAATGGATAATTACTATATAAATTCACAAATAATATTAGTGATAAAATTTTCATATAAGAGCAATTGAGTTGTTTGAATCATGCAAGAACATAAGCAATAGTTCCTTATCTGCCCTTTAGTGCTGTGTGGTAGCACAGAGAATACCTGGCACTGCATTTTAACAACCCCTAGTCATGGTATTTTCATAAATATGACAAACTCACTGCACAGCACCATCTACAGTTGAATGACAATATATTAAATCTCCATAAAGCAGCTTCTTATTCTTAAAAATGGTTGGAATATTGAGACAATTCTTTTCAGTTGGACACATGATTCTGTAATAGGAATACTACAATTGGGAAGTCTATGCAAGTAGCATTTCTAACATATCAATAATAAACAAGATATAAGTTATACTCAATGAACAAACTACACTTCATCTCTTGATCATTACAGTGATGAAATATTTCAGTAAATCACAGTCTTTATGCTGTCCTTGGGTCTTTTGCAATCTCAGAGGCTGCAATGGTGTAATGTACATTGATTTCTGCTTGGAATTCATTGGTAAGAAAAGCTGTTTAATCATTTGGCTTTTGCTAGTAAATATAGAATCTGTCTCATTTAATAAGTTTATTTTAGATAAGACCACCTTCATTGCTATGATCCTGCATTTCTTTCTATTCCTTTTAGTGGTGTGGTGTGGGGGTATAATAAATGAGGCTTCAGATGAAACAATGTAACTATAATCTTCCTGCTTGCTTTTCTTGACCATCTCTATGATTTGCAAGGCTGTTTGACAGTCCACCAGTGAAAGCCACTTAATCATCTGCTGCATAATTATAAATACACAGCACATTTCTGTGCTTCAGAAATCCCTATTAAGTAAAAGAAATCTTGGTATCCCCATCCCAAACTAAAGCCTATGCCAGAATTATAAAAGGCAAACACCCTATTGCTAATTTTCTATTCAATCACATCTCATTAGCATTTAATTTTGCTAAAATCACATGACATAAAAGTCACTACTAAGCAGGTGCATTTTGTAGGGTATTGGCAAAAAATGAAATCAGATACAACTGCATTAATGTTATGTGATAGGAGCTTGCTAATAGGATTAGAAACAGCTACAAAGGTTAGAAGGAAATCATCTAAGAGAGTCACTCCCAATGTTAAGAGAATCCATTAACTAGGTCTATTTTAGGATAGAAGATGTATATTGACTGGGGGCTTAGGAAGAAGAGGCCAGAAAGGACAGGATTTATTTTTTGTTAGGGAGGAATTATGGGCTTTCAAATGCAGATTCCAGAAAAGATCCTCTTAACTTCTATTAATACATCACCCTCAAAACTTTGGCTCCCCACCAACTCTGATTTCTGGGCTATCTAAAAGTAGGTAAAATCTGCTTCACAGGTTTTCATTTGAGCATTAATATAAACTTGGCCTGTGGCGGGAGCAATTGCAGAAGTCTTAGATCCATCTCTAGAGATCTCTTCAAATCTCAAAGTTGTAAGCGGCTTTTGTAGGAAGTGGGGGCCGCTGGATATATTCTAGGTGACAGCTGGCATTTACTCCCCAGCAAAGGTCATATGTTTCTATCAACTGAGATTTGTTTGTCCCATTTCTAGGCTGGCATGCCAATGTTCCAAACTTTAGTATCTTCACTTAGCTAAGCCACAGAAAAATGGAGAAATATTATACCAACAATTGGCGTAGGGTCTTCACTACCAGAAACCTCTGACCAGTGAGAATGTGTGAGGTGGGAAGCATGCCCCATCACCTATCAGGAGGCTCCATACAGGGCAGGTTACATTGACGTTATATAATTTAATGCTGAAAATTAGTCTCTTAAGAATAAAAGGATCCAGTTTGACCTGTGACTCTTTAGTCATATGAGATGCTTGTAATGGTAAACAGTTTTGAGCTCTCCAACTTTCAACGGGAATCAGTTGGTCTTATCTGGGATAAGACACCTACAAAAAATTGAACTATAATAATAAAACCTATCAGCAGCTTTCCATGGTGAGAGGTCAGCCTTGTTACAGCAGTTAACACTTGTGAATGGATTTTTAGTCAGTCAGTAGGCTTTATAGTTAGTAAGGTCAGGTTTGGGATGCAGGCTCAGTCACTTAGCATCTGAACTTTGGTGAGTTTATTTTACCTCCCTAAGCCTCAGTTCTCTTGTCTGCTCTATCAGAATAACAAGAGTGCATTCCTTATAGACTGTTGTAAAGATTAAGTAAGACAAAGCATGTAAACAAGCAGATAGAATAATGTCAAGGGCCTCAACATCTCTTCCATGTGCGATAAATAACACCTAACACATTCATAAAGAAAAAAGAGGTATAAGCTGGCAGCTGGCCTGACACTAACAATTAGTCTGTGGCCTTCTCCTGTTAAACACAAACAGGTAATTAAGATTAAAAAAAGGAAACACAGGTCCTGCTCTTGAGAACATACATTCCAGTAGGAGAGACAGACACCTAAACAATTATCTTACACAATCAGGCCTAGATGCCTAATCAGTTAATCCTGGCTTGATTATAGCACATAGTGAATGGAGAAAAAAAAAAAACTGAAAAAAGGATCAGGAATCTTGAGGAAATGAAATCTTTCTAAATTATGCTCCAAGTCCAGATAGCTCAGCCAGAATAAGAAGACATTAGTGAGAGCTAATCATTTTTGCCTTAATACTTCTATCTTGTAGTGGATACAGACTTTTTTTTTTTTAACTGGCACCTTTAGTTGAGTGTGTAATAAATGCCAGGTTCTAGACTAAGTGATTTGTATATATTATCTCACTTTAGTGTCACAAACAACTACTCTGTAGTGTTGGTATTTTTGTTATTTTATTTTTATGAGGATAGTGAGGCTTAGAAAATTTACTTCCCAAGAGACACATCATGTAAGTAGCAAACATAAATCTGATTTTTAAATCTGTGCTCTTATCCACAATCTGAGTTGCCTGCCCTTGCTGTGGCTGCAGTTACTGAAATTCTTTAACATCAGAGACTCAGATTCTACCACTTTAGCTGTTTGTTTATTTATCTATTTATTTATTTTTAAAAATTTAAATTATTTTTATTTTTTAATTACAGTTGACATTCAATATTATATTAGTTTCAAGTGTACAGCATAGTGGTTAGATATTTATGTAACTTACGAAGTGATCTCCTCGATAAGTCTAGTACCCACCAGACCCCATACGTAGTTATTAAAATATTATTGACTATATTCCCTATGCTGTACTTTTTATAACCCCACACTTTAGCTGTTTATAATGCTCAGATAACACCGAACAATTGCTTACAGCTTAGAAATAATAATTTTAAGACATGGCCACTCAGGGTACGTGACTTAATAATGTTCTACTTTTGTTAGCATGATGCAGCTGCATGCACAAGCTTGATTGAAAATTGCAAAGTTGCAAAGCTGGTACTGTCTTTTGGGGAGTAAATTTGTGCTGTCAATTGAATCTGGGAAATGGAGTGTTTTCTGAGAAATGTCAAAATGCATTTTATATTTATGGTTTAGATGAAGAGCCATCAGAAATCCTCTAAACGCGTTTTGTGTTTCTCAGTGGGGTATTTTCAGTCTGGAAGGTTGGACACAGTGGAAACCTGCCAAATCCTCAGTAAGTTGTAAAGGGGTCCAACAAAAGAGAGAAGGGTTAGGTGGAGAGGAGGGAGAGGAGGAAGACAAAGATGATTCATTCTCTCTCTGGAAGGTTCTTTGGCTGGGTGACCTTCAAAGTCTGGAGCTAGTATGTCACCTAGAGACAGCACAATGGTGAGCGAGCATGCTTCATTATGCAGGGCTTCTGCTGATTGTCTTCCAGAGTTAAGGGAGAGTGTGCTCACCAATGCAGGGCTCACAGATTAGCCAAGTGCATGGCAGGAAGGTGTTCTCTCTTTTAGGGATCATGTCAGAGGCTGCATATTTAATGACAGGGGTTTTCATTAGAAAAAATGATGATTTTTTTAAATGGTGAAATGATTCTAACTGCAGCCTCCTCTCCAAAGCCATGTAGGGAGGAGGGAAGGTTACAAAGCAGGTCGAAGACAAAAGGGAGGTTTCCACACGGTTTCTATCAATGTCTAAGTGTACATTGCTGTGTATTGGCGTTCTTACAGGCTTCAGGAAACAGTTTGTACAGACTGGTACCAATGTGATAAAATTTACACATAAAGAAAATCTGTGTGAAGTGCTGGGTTGGTGGACGGGGTTGGGCGAAGAGGAAAATACACGATGATGAGTGAGAGAAGAGTTTCTGCCCTCAGAATTTACATTCTCCCAGAGAAAGTAAAACAGATATGCAAATGACTGGAATAGAAAGCTGAGTAAAAATCACCAGGGGAGGATTCAGACATATTCATTACATCTCTGCTAAACACATTTACATGTTTCTTTATTTAGTCTGCATAACAGCTCTGTGAGGAAAAGATTATTATCAGACCACTTTACTGAGGAGAAAATGAAGGGTTAGGGAAATCTGCTAGCTAATCAGTGGTTGAGCCATACTTCAAAATTAGCTCCCCCACAAAAAAAAATGCATTTTGATACCTACCAGCTATGATGTTATATCAGCAAATCAGGAAGTAAAACTGAAATTTAAAGGAGAGTAAGATTCTCTACAGCTGAACAAAGAAGGTCTTTTGATAGATGTGATATTTGAGACTTGGGCTTCGTATCATGAGTATAATTTTGGAAAGTGGAAATGAAGGAGTAGGTGAAGTAGAAATGAGTAGAAAAGGGCATTCTGATAAAGAAAAGCGGCAAATAACCAATTTATCTTTTCCAAGTAATTATTATTGAATATTATATGTAATAAGATTTTAATATTTCCTAGTGATATTTTTTGCAACTAATTTTTGTTGTGAATCCCAGTTTTTCCAAACACCTTCTAGTTTCTAAGCTCCTTGAGGGCAAGAATTGTGATTTATGTCATATTTGTTTCTCTCTGTCTCGTATAGAATAAGATCATTAAAAATTCTCAGAATTTAGAGATGGGAAGCACCTAAGAGCCTGATCCAACTGTCTTATTTTACATGTGGGAGAGCTGCAGTGAGAAAGGCTGACTGACTGATTTGCTCAAGGACAGAGGGGGTTTCCCAGCTTTCAGATGATGATGATCATGATGATGACGATGATGATGGAGGGAGAAGAGGTAGATAAAGAGAATACCTGTGATGTGACATATCTGCTTCCCACTAGACAAGTTCTTTGAGATGGTTTTCCTGTGAATGGTCACAAATTCACCATAATCCACCTATTTCATATTTTCATAAGGTCTCTATTATAATAAAGAATGTAGGGGACATAGTTTCTCACTGTGGAAAAACAGAAGCAAATTAGTTTATTTAGAGAATGCAAAGATGGCCTTATCTGCCTTGGAATATAAATTTTGTATCAATATAACACTCATAGAAAGTGTGACTTAAAGGTCTTAAGTGACCTCCCACATGAAATTCTTTCCCCTTGAAAGCTTCTCATCCATGTCTATCAAGATACTGGACTCTTCCTGTATCTTTTATCTGTCTTTTCCATTGCCTTTGGTGGTAGCCACATCTTGATTTAAATTCCTATGCTGAAAAATTTACTAGCTGTGTGCTTTTAAGAGAGATATTGAATCTGTTGGAGCCTGAATTTTCTTATTAGTAAAATGATAATGATCTAGTATCAGAGAACTATGAGAGGTTTCTAACATAGTGCCTATCACATCATATACTGTCAGTATATGTTCCTTCCCAGACATATACTATACTGTTGGTCCATCTAGAGACAATTTCTCTTATTGCTTAGATCACTTAACTCTATTCATGTATAGCTCTTATTTTTGCTTTTTAATTTTTCATAATCGCTTTCTCACAGGACTCTCATATTAAACTGTCAGAGTAAGTAGGATAGGTACATGTTTTCCAGGTAGTCAAGTAATCCCAGAGAGATCAAATGATTTGCATAAAAGGTCATCACAAATCAATCCCAAAGCAGAAATTGGAAGCCAGGTCTCCCTAGTTAGCCCTAGGCATTTTCTCCCTCACTTGGCCAACTCACTTGGCCAGCTTACTTTCTTGAGACACTCAGATGCTTCTAGGAAACAGTATTTCCTTTATTTAGGCTCCTGAGCCAGATTACTCTAACATGTTTAGGAATCTTATTTGGTTACACAGGAAATCAGTGGTTCAAGCCCATTGATTCCATTTCTGACAAACATTTACAATGATATGACTTTGACTGACCTAGCTTGGGTTAGTATGCATTTAATATATTCAGTGCACACTCTCCTGCCTCTTGTTTATGCTTTTATAAATTCTGATTTGCTGTTGTGTCAGTCCTTGATTTCATGAGCATAATTTCTCATTTAGGCATAAATGGTTAGATTAACCCAAGCTTGAAGCTCATATTTGTCATGGATAGTATTTGTTCTTCTATATTTATTCTCAAAAGCTCTTTATAATTTTATGTTACATTTCTCTACATCAAAGGGCTGTCACCCAGTCATATCTTTAAGCAAATCATAGGCCCTAGAAAGCTAAGAGGAATGGTTTAGAATGGCCCTTGGGAATTATTTCTATTCTCACTTTACTTATGCAGTAAAAATATGCTATGTAGTAGGGAAAATAGTTTTCATTAGAAATAGTAAATTAATCAGTTGACCGACAGTAATCCTGGTTCTCCAAACCTTAGGTACATCATTCCCTCTGAAACCCACTTATTTCTCTAAACAGTGGCTCTGAATACCTGACTTGATAACCCTAGATGGTTTGTGTCAGTTCCAGAGATGGTGAAGAATGAGAGTGCCTTATAAACACAAAATCACTTTACAAAGTATGAGCTATCGTCAGCATAAGGAAACTGAAGACCAAAAAGGTTGAGCCTTCGCCCTAAAGAGATTATGTTTAGTAGTTTTTCCATGTTCATTGCAGCATTATATACAATAGCTAAGACATGAAAGCAACTCAAGTGTCTATCAACAGATGAATAGGTAAAACAAACAAACAAACAAACACGTGGTTTTCTTTATTAATGGAATATTATTCAGACTTAAAAAAAGAAGGAAATTTTGCCATTCATGATAACATGAATGAACCCAGAGGCTATTATGCTAAGTGAAATAAGCCAGACAGAAAAAGACACATACTGCATAGTGTCACTTATATGTGGAAATAAAAATTAAAAAGTCAAACTCATGTAAACAAAGAGTAGAATGATGGTTGCCAGGGGTTAGAGTTGGGGTGAGGGAACAGGGAGAAGGTTGTCAAAGCTTGCAAACTTGCACTTAAAAAAATAAGATCTGAAGATCTAATGGATAATATGGTGGCTAGTTGATAAAACTGATTGTGCAAATGAAATTTGCTAAGAGAGTAGAATAGTGTTCTCTGTGAAAAATTTAGAAAAAGATAAATATGTGAGGTGAAGGGTATATTAGTTAACTCAATTGTGGAAATTCTTCCACAATGTTTGCATATATCAAATCATTACACTGTTCACTTTAAATATCTTACAATTTTATTTGTCAATTATACCTCAATAAATCTAAAAAAAATTAAAGTTTTCTATTTTTCTATGTCATATACACTCAGAGAGCTAGTGCTATGCCTTGAGTAGGTCTTCGTGGCCCTTTGAAAGATATATTCTATTTAGCTCTCTAGTTTCTATTCTTCACCTCATGCTTCAGATATATTGATCTGCTTTAGAACTCCAGCAACCTTTTTAACCCTCATTTCTAGATAATGACTACTTATCCTTCAAGACTCAGAAGAGTTTTCCAGGGGGCATTTCATGACTTCCTTCCTATGTCAGCACCCTGTACCTGACCTAACATAACACTCATTACACTGAATTGCAAATGACCTATTTAATTATCTTTTTGCCAAACTGGACCATGAATTCCCTAAGAGAAGGAACATTCATTGCAATGTTATACCAGTTAAGTCTAATACAGTATCTAGCACATACTAGGTTCTCAATAAACATTTATTGAATAAAATTGTGAATGAATATAACTATTTGAGAAAAGAAGGAAAGTTAGTTGGAGTTTTTGGAAGTCTGGTCCAATTCAATTATATTCTAGAAAACAATAATCACTTTTCTTAGTCTTGTTTCTCTATTTATTGAACTATCTTTTATCAATCAAAGGGAACATGAACTAAATCTTGGGAATAGTGGTAGACATAATCTTATGATCTAAGTTCTAGAGTAAAGAAATGTATTAATCTAAGCAAGGAATATTTTATCAATATTATGAGATATTGAAAGGTTAGTAAGATATGTTTTTAGATATGTGTTTAAATGTAATTGATTGTGACCTGCATAAGCACTTGGCTGTTATCCTGGACTGAGAGGTTTGGGTGAGTGAGCTGTGATCCTTTGGAAGTATGCATCTATGTGGAAATGGCTAAGCAAACTAACATTTGATCTGACCCAACAGGTCTTGGTTTAGCCAACTCAATTACTACAATGTTATAAATTCATAATTTTTCTATTTCAACTGTATGATACAGGTAGAAATTACTAGAAAACAAGATTACCTTTGATTACAACTCAGAAAGCTTGTAAGGTAGAGCACTCTCTCGAAATGATGTGATTTTACGGAGGATTTAGAATTGTCCTTTGTCTTTTTCTGCTTTTATCAGGAAAATTTCTGTATTTTCTTAATTTATGTATTTTTTCACTTTGGCCAGCATCCTGAGAAATAAACTCTTGAATCCAAGTGAGTTTTGTCAAGTCTAGACAGACTAGAGAGACTTTATGATAAAGTTCCTGGGACTTAAGATGCCACCAATTTCAGGAGTTATACTCTGTTAATAGACAGTGTTAGAATCTCAAAGTTGGGTGTGGTGTGGTGGGGAAGGGGAAAGAAAGAAGCTTTGAAGTGCATTTTTTGATAAATGCAGAAACACCCTCTTCTATAACACTTGTGTACTTCAGATTACCATTTCTAAAGCTTATATATTTTGAACATTTCCCTCTAATGTGCTATTTGTCCCAGAATGTCACCTACCCTCCATTCAGAATCCTGTTGCTTAGTTTTAACAGCCTTTGCCATACCCCTGCTGCATTCACTTCATATCTTCTCTTGCTATTGTGCCATAGTGAGTAAATTGCCTCTGTCTCCCTTGATATCACTTTGTAGTATCCTGTGTACAGTTTTATTATTTCTCTTATGTTAGAAAGAATCTTTTAGTATGCTTCCTTTTTGCCTTTGGATACTGTCTAGAATACCTAACTTGTCACCTTAATAGGCCAATTTATGAGGAGAAGAATTCTAATGTGTGTGAACAGAAGGGTATTAAGAATCCCCAAATTCCCTTCCTTTTGTGGATAAGGAACAGTGTTCTGAAGGGACTGAATGACTAGGTAAACAGCAATTGATCCGCTAGTTGTAAAGCAAATGCTTTAAACCAGATTTTCCAACTCCTGTTGGAAAGATCAGACTTCTGAGTCTGATCTTTAATTTGCACAATAAACACAATCTAATAAAGCTCGTTTTCTATATTTTCATAATAGCTTACAGATAATCAGGCACTGTTTTTCTCTTTTATCACTAGTAAACAATATCTAATGATACATCAATATGACTTTTTAATGAACAAATGTATTAGAGTTTATACAGTAAAAATAAGTCACAGATTTCTAGGTAGTCCCCTTGGAAATACATTAATTATCCAAGTATTATGTAATTTGCTTAAAATATGTTTGAAATGAAGATAATTCAAGTACTGGAAAAAAGATACAGTTTCTAATGCCCCTGAGATCCCACCATAAACAGATAGGTTGTATTAGGCTAAGGAGAGATTTCTCACTCTTCTCATTTGAAAATGCACAGCTAGACCAGGAAAGGTGTAGAGGAGGAATTCTATGTCCTCTCCTGCACTTTATCACTAGAGACTTCCTATAAAGCAAAACAGAGACTTAGATTCCACATATAGTTTTATTATTGAGAGAGTCAGTGAGGTCCCTTTCTTGGACCTTAAATAGAATTGTTATGCACATAGGAACAAAATTAACTGAACACTTATAGGATGCTTATAAAATATATAAGTAAAATTATATATAAAGAAAGAATTAAATAAGGGCAACAGTGGAAACAGTTTTTCAAGTGCACACTTCACAGTGGACGATTATTGTGTGTTCTTTTTTCAGAATCAAGTCTGGCAGCCTGAAGTGCTACATTCCCTGGGGGCTGCTTTTTTTGAAACAGATGTGAATATAGAAACCTAAGAGTTCAAGCTTTGATTGCCTGAAATTGACACTTCCATGTAAAGAACTGTTCTTGAGTATGCTCTTTGTTCAATCTTCAAATCCCATGACCTGGGAAGCTTACAGTGGATGAATCCCTGAGATGAAGGTATTTGGTGTGTGTGTGTGTGTGTGTGTGTGTGTGTGAGAGAGAGAGAGAGAGAGAGAGAGAGAGAGAGAGAGAGAGAGTGTATGTGTGTGTGTGTTTCCAAATTTTTTCTACCCTTTAAGTTACCCTGTAACTTAAGAGTCTTTTGGGTCATTAAAACACACACAATTCCAAATGTATATATTATCTGTAGTATACTTTTCACTTAATGGATGTAGCAAAGATCATTGGTTTAGTATAAAACAGCTATTGAATTTTTACTTGGAAATAATACTGGGTTGAATAACATCACACAAGCTCCTTTTAGATTTGAGGAGATATCTATCAGCCACTTCAGAAAAAAAAATAGTTCAATATCTTAATTCCATAGGTGAGAAAATTAATACCAGAAAAAAATGATTTGCCCAAGTTTACAAGTCTATATTTCATTATATATCTGGGTTTCTCAGGTAAGAATCACAACAGAAGGCCAAATCTTTAGACTTCCCTTGAGAAATTGGTTAGGCAGGGACAGGGCAAAAAATAAGGAAGTAATAATCATTTATTTCTAGTTTTATAGTTCATCAAGTGTACCTTGATAAAACTCAGATATCATGGGTAATGTTTGTAACTCAAGATCACACAGACAAATACTTTGTGTATTGTTACCTACATGTCCTAAGTTTTCCAGTATCTGGTGTATTCCTATGAAATATTGTGGTGAGTTGGGATATACGTGTCTAGGATTAGAAAGACTGAGGAAGAGGACAGACACCTAGAAAAGAGAGATAAGAGAATATTATATGAGACGAAATAGGCTCCAAGAGGAGAGGTTGGAGAGCTTCAGAGATTTCACATTCTTGTCAGTTCTTGTGCCCACCCACAATTCTTCCTTACCAACCCTCCTAACCCTCTCAACATCTTCTGTACTTCAGACTATGAATTAGTGAGTTAATTGGAAAAAGACTTTATAGATAAGAAAAGTGACTTCTAGAGAAGCTAAATGACTTGCCCAAGGTTGCTAAACAGGGGCATTTGTAAATGTGGTTCTAAAGTCTTCTCTCACTTTGGGGTTCCCAGCCAAAACCCACATAGCTTAATTGACCTTACCTCACCTTTCTTAATGGGAGGTCTAGTACCCTCCATTCAATGTCTACCCTTTCCTTTATCATTATCACTCCAATTTTGTCTCTTTATGTCCTCAGTCCAGCTTCTTGTTCTGTTGATGGTAACTATTTCCCATAGATGTTCATTCAGAGGCAAAGTCATTTTTCAAATGGAAGCATATAAAAACGTGAGGCTTGGTATCTTTGCTCCTTAGTATAAGACTTTATTTTTCTACTTAGTAGACCAAGAAGTACCACAAGAGAATTTGAGGGAAGTTTTATGGATTTGGGAGCTAGGTGATTGAAGATCTACATCCAAATCTGATTAAAATAGAACAAAAATTTATTCTCTCTCAATTTTCATCTGAAATTAAAAATATTGAATCAAAAGATCAAAGTGAGGATAAAATTACATAAAATGTACATTACCTAGTTTATTATAGGCACTCAGTAAATACATTATCTTTTTTTTTCTTTCCCTAACATCCTTCCAAGTTATTTTGAGGCTAGAGTGACATAACAGATAGGAAGGAAGACATGTCAAGGAGTTAAAATGAATTTTACAAGAATTAGAAATCATTTTTATTTATCTGAAACATGGCAATATTAAAAGTTACCTCTTTTGAAATGGCATTAAGATAAATCTTTTGGTTGTGAAGCAACTTTAACTTAAATAATTTTTCCTACCAGATAAATATAGTAAATCACAGTAAGAGATGAGGTCAAGTTTTCCTGTATTGGACTAATGCTTTCAAATAGATATGATGATGGTTCCGATGAGTTGTCTGTATCTACAGCATGCAGCACCATTTATCTTGCCTGTCTTTGAACTTGGGAAGCATTTTAATCAGGCCTAGGTTTTTTGCTGAAAGGCATTTGCCAGTAAAAAAACTTGGTTTCTGGCTGTGTTGTGGGATTCTGTTTTATGTTTTAAACCCATCATGTGTCCTGGGCTCCCAGGGATATTTATATATTTATTTTTATACTTGGGGATTGGTCCTAGAGCACATAAGCAATCTTGATGTTCAGCTAGAGTATTGAATTTGTGCCATCTCTTGAGTATTTTAGAGTCATTTAAGAGTTACCACTGCAGGTGAATAGTTTGTAAAAGTAACCATGACAATATTCCTTTACATATTTGCTTTTTGCAAGTATACATATTTTGAGCAGGAAAAAGTTATTCTAAATCATTTCCTGTACCTTCTTTTTCATGTTTTGAAATAGTAGCTGATAGCACCAAGAGAGTTCTCTGAGCAGAATCTATATTATTTATTGTAGAAAAGAGCAAAGGTTAAATTAAAGGGGTTGATAAGTGCTGGAAGTGCTGCTTCTCTCTTTCATCTGAGTTCTCTAGCTCTTTTTATTTAATCTCTCAGCATCTCCTATTTCTAAGCAGGAAATATAGTTCTCTCTTACTGTTTTATTTGTCTTCTTGCATCAATAACATTGCAAATAGTTTTCCTATAGGGACATTCACAGTCCCTGTTGTACACATCTTGGTTCTTAATTACAAACAACAGAAACTGTTTTTGCTTAACTGAAACAGAAAATAAGTTAATTGGGAAAATATGATGGAGATCATAAAATCTAAGGGAAAGGGTAAAGGTGAACCTCAACAAAATGGTCAAAGACGAAGTAGATGGCCAGAACACCAATGAAAGTATCATCATTGGAACAACCGAATTAAGGTGCCACTGCAGCTTCCATTGGACACTAAGTGACAGAACTGGCACTGCTAATTACTGGACCTGTAATTAACACTAGCAATGTAATAAATTCTCAACTGTTTTTTTTCTTCTGTGTAGCATTTACTCTAAAATGAACTTCTCCATGGTGTCATCAAATTGTACATGACCAGGCCCTAGCTTTCAGCTACTATAAGTCAGAAATGAGGCTCTATCGTCAACCAAGACTCTAGAAATGGAAGATTTCATAATCCAATGAATTGTGACCAGATTTTGAGTAGCTAATGGAATGTCCGTTATATCCTACTTAAACAGCATTTGCAGAAACTTCCACTATGGGGATGATTCAGTTGACTTACTTTTTCTTATTCTTCCAGTTAAGTACAACTAAAACTCTGGATATTGTATATAACATTCTGAAAAGTAAAGAGAAGGAGGCAGATTGCTAGGAGATTTTGAGACTAGAGGAAAAAGAAAGTGGCAATTTCCCTGGGTGTTCTTTGAATCTCATATATATGAGCCCTGGAGCTGAAGAGGCCAGCAACTGGAAATAGGTTCAGGCAAACCACAACAAAAACAAAAAGCCTTCTCTTTTTAGCCAAAGGATCAGAAACAGGTGCTAGGGGAGATCATGTGGGAACACTTTATTTCTATTACCACCCAGTAGTACTCAAATGTCCCTCTCCCTCCCCACAGAGTTGGGTTAGAAGAAGCCTAGTAGAGTGCAAGGCAACCCCTGCTGCAGTGTCAGTGGAAACCATGTGGGGATCCAGAATGTCCACTCTAGTTTTTCACATGCCAGGAACTAGGAACAAGTCATATATATTCATTGTTATACCACATATCTGTAGGCAACAAATGACTCTTAACCTAAGTTTCACACCATATACAAGTATTATTTCAAAATGGATCATAGACTTAAATATAAAACAAAACTATACAACTTTTTTTAAAAAATAAGAGAAAGTCTTTAGAATCTAGCAGTAGACAAAAAATGCTTAGATTTGACACCAAAAGCATGATCCATGAAAGAAAAAATTGATAAGTTGAACTTCATCAAAATTAAAAACTTTCCTTTGTGAAAGACCCTGTTAAGAGGTTGATCATGCAAGCTATAGAGTAAGAGAAAGTGATAATAAACTACATATTTAATACATCTACAATGTATGGAGAATACTCAAAACTCAACAATTAGAAAAGACAATTCCATCATAGAATGAACAAAAGATATGAAGAGATATTTCACCAAAGAACATATACAGAATGCGAATAAACAATATGAAAAAGTGATCAACATCATTAATCTTAGGTAAATGCAAATTAAAAGCACAATGTAATATCACTACACACCCATGAGAAGAGCTAAAATAAAAAATAGTGATAATACTAAATACTAAAGAATATGTGAAGAAATAATGTATTAATTTCCTAGGGCTGTCATAAAATATCATAGATTGGGTAGCTTAAACAAAAGAATGTATTTTCTCAGTCTGGAGGCTAAAGTCCAAGATCAAAGTCCTGCATATTTGTTTTTTGGTGAGACCTTTCTGGCTTGTAGATAGCCACCTTCTTGCTATGTCCTTACAAAGCATTTTCTCAGTACATGTGGAGATGGAGAGAGAGAGAGGGAGAGAGAGATGGAGAGAGAGGATAGGTAGGAGAGAGGGAGGAATAGAGAGAGAGATTGGATTAGGGACTTACTCTTATGACCTTAATTTAACCATAATTACCTCCTTAAATGCCCTATCTCCCAATATAGTCACATAAGGGGTTAGAGCTTCGAGATATGAATTGAGAGGGATGGGGACACATTCAGTTCCTAACACTGAGTCACTAATAGATTGCTGGTGGGAATATAAAATTATATAGCCATTCTGGAAAATAGTTTGGCAGGTTTTTGAAAACTAAAAATGCAACTTCTCTTCCACCACCTAGCAATTGCACTCCTGGGCATATACACCAGAGAAATAAAAACCTCGTTTACATAAAAACTTGTACATAATTTTTTTTTATTATATATCTTAATTAAAACTAAAACTGCACAACAAAAGATCTGATTTTATATATATGATGACTTTCCCAATGAAAAATTGTTTTTCCCACATTTCATGCTAATGTAAGCAAAAGTGAGATAATGTTTAATTTTTAAAATATTATGATTAGAGTATGACTCTATAATTAAATTAATCAGTGACAGATATTTTGTTTTCTCTGCAATGAATCAAACTTTCAAAAGCAGTAAATAAATTACCAATGCTACATAATTAATCAGAAAAAAAGAAAACAATATTTGAATACTTTACTTTCAACCAATTTTGAGATCCATTAACAATAATGGCAACATTTACATAGTACTCATCTGTAGCAAGCACTCTTCTAAGAGCTTTTTGCATATTAACTCATTTAATTCTCAAAACTCAATGAGGCAGAAATTATTACTATATATTTTTTTCAAGTGAGAAAATTGAAGCACAGAAAGGTTAACTGATTTTCTTAATATAAAACAGCCAAGAAAAGGTGGAGTTGGAATTTGAACTCAGGAAGTTTGACCTTAGAATCTGTGCAGTTAACCACTATGCTCTCCAAATTAAGGTGGTTTTTTTCCCCCCACATCTTTAAAATAATATTATTACATAGTTGAAGCTCTGAGCTGAAAATCAGAATGGCAAAAAAAAAAAATGTGATCAAAGTTGTATAAATAGAGTATAGAAACATTTTCTCTAATACTCTTGAATTAGAGGATGTGTGAAGCAGAAAGAACTTGAGAGATTGTTTAGTCTATCTCCTTCATTTCATAGGTGATGAAACAGAGGACCGAGGGTTGCTTTTGGTCCAAGATCATACCATGTTTAGTAGTTAGGCTTAGCTTTAAATTCTAGATTTCCTGGACCTTAGTCCCACAAAATTTCATCCATAAGAAATAAAAAAGTTGCAAGAAAAATTTTTCTTTGCAATTATATGTTCAGGAAAAGAATGATTCTGACTGTTGTTTTATGGTTTAGATCAAATTTCACTTTATTTCAGCTATCTGTCCTGGGAATAGAAAATAAGGAAAGAATTGAGCTAAAAGAAGTGGAGAGCTGTAGATAATGTTGCAGAAAGATCAAGGCAAATGAAGACTGAGAAAAAGCATTTGAATTTTTTGGAAGCAGTTTGCTGGAGATATTTACAACCAGGTGAAAAATTCAGAAATAAAGCTTGGTGATGGAGTTGGGGAGGAGAGGAGATATGTACACTAGATTTTCTTTCTTAATACATGGATATATAAACCAGGACAATCATGAAATGTAAAAAAATGATAGCACGATATATATTCAAATGTCATTTCTAGCCTATAAGCTGGAATTTAGGCCTTCAATACAATTAATAGATTGGCTCTTACAGGTATGTATCAGTAGGAAAGTGCAGCTGGAGGTAACTCTCTCAACTTCCTTATCTTTATTTCTCCAGAATTCTATTCCACCTAGCTATTCCATAGTTATCAAAAGAAGGCATAGCAATTTTTATTGAAAATTTAAAATTGGAATAGATTCTGTCCTTTTACCAACAAGAATCATTATGAAAAAGTCACTCTCTTGGGATTCAAGTGAATTTAAATGTTTTGTCATTTTCAGACCTTTCACAGCCCTTAATACTGTGATGTGCATTATAAATCTCAAAAAAGACCTTTAGCACTAGTTTGCCCAAATATAGTTGATCAGAAATATTCTTTTTAGAAAAACCAACTTATTGAATATTTTATTCTAAGCACATACATCAGAAAACTCTCCCAGAAACATTCACTTTTAGTTCATTAAAACAACTTTTTGTTATAAATTTCTTTTTATGTGTTCTCTGGATTTGAATTTTTCATATGCTACATGGTCATCTTTCTAACAAATCAATAGATATAGTCATCATCCCCGGCTCTTCGCATTTCTGGTTCAATATGTTGAAATAGAAATTATCAGTCCAAGGTATTATAATTGAGTGATGTCTTATAGCAAAACAGCTTTTTTCTTCCCCATCAGTCGTGAGCTGCACTGGCCTTCTACCAAGGTCCATGTGAAAAGCTTGAAGTGGTTCTCTGCTTTCTGGGCACAAAGTAGCTGATTCTGGTAATCAAGACTTTCCCTCTATGGTTCCCAATAAAAAGGCTATACCAGTGTGGCACTTGATATACCCCCTGTATGTGACAAAACTTGACAGATTATCCAGCAGCAGGAAACACCAACTTTTCAGTTTTGCTGACTTTTGTTGTGTAGTGATCCTCTTTCTTCAGTCTCCATCAAAACATTTTAGTTTAACATCCAAAGTTCAGCCCTGTGTTTAGTCCTAACCTCCTTCCCAACCTGTTTTCATGGACTTCTTTTGATTTTTGATTCATTGATTTTTTTATTGAGTCTTTAATTTCTCCAACAATTGTTTTCTATGCTAGGTGAATTGAGAGAAAATGTGAAGCTTGCTATTTAGAAGTTTTGGTTTAATAAGGTAAAAAAGACATGTAGAATACATTCAATGCTTATAATACAGTAGATAAATGCTATCAAATAGGGAGATATAAGGGACCATAGGGTATGAAGGAAAATCCTTTCATAGGAAATATCTGGAATGGCTTTATGAAGACGTGACATTTGAGCTGAACCTGGGTCTATAGAGAATTTTGAGCTTCTTCTATGTGCCAGCAATAAGAGCACACTCATGAATAAACCTAATAAAAATGAGTAACATTGTCATGCACTCTCATAGGTCTTTTCCTTGTGTTTTCTTTCACAATTGTAGAAAATATGAACTATTTAATTCTCATTTTGCAAATTAGCAAACTGACACATTTAAATAATTTGCTTGAAGTTATTCAGTCAGTAAGTGGTAAAACCAGGCTTCAAATTCAAGGAAAAAAGGCCCAGGGTCTATCTGCCTACTATATACTCTTCTATGCTTACAACAATATCCTCTCCTTACATAGTCCTGTATCTCATGGTAGTTAGAGTCTAATAAGGTAGATAGAGTAGTGCACAAGTGATTGTGATACAAATTTAGGTAATAAAATGTGGGATATGCAAAGTATTTGGGAGCAAACAGGGACTGAATTTAGCCCAGACATAGAAGATTAAGGTATTGTGTGCATCTAATCTGGGACCTGAAAGATAAATTGGAGTTTACTAAGCAAAAGAGAATGAACAGAAGAAATAGTGAGGTTGGCATAAGTGATTCAGTAGAGGAAATGTTATATTCAAGAGTCCAATAATAAAGAAGCATGGCCAGATGCCAGAGGGAACTATACCATGTGACTCCAGGGTAGAGCCATAGCTATAACAACAAGTATTACACAGGTTTATTGTGAGACTAAAGTAATGAATGTTGAAAAAGGAGAACCTAAACCTAGGATGGCATATATTAGGTGTTCTTTGATTTGTTACCAATACTTTTTTTTTTCACTTTTGGCTAGTGACTATAACAAATTTCCCGCTCATTTTGTATGTGTGTATGTATTGAGGGATTCCTTCATCATGGGTCAATAAGAGTCAGCCTAAAACAATGTTGTCACTTTTTCTGGAGTTTAAAAGCAAACCTCAAAAATGTAGAAGATCAAGATGAGATCCACTGAATCATTTTTTCCAGGAAAAATATAAAACAGAGATAACCATATACACTATTTAGGGATATACCCTCTGAAGAAGCCAAGTAATATTGGAAGAGAAAAGAAAGAAGAGAAAGGAAAAAGGGAAGAATAGAAAGGATTTCATCCAGTTGGGAGATATCACAAACCAAAGTAAGGCTGTAACACTGAACAACTTCAGAGGGTGTCACATATGTTGTAATCTATGGAATAGTGCAGCATATGACCTGTACTTCCATATGTGACAGCACTAAATCATGGCTAAATATGACATGCAGGCATATTAAAGTTCATTTGGGGGACAATTTTTAGGCTATTAGTGATGTTCAACAGTGAAGTGAGTTATATTGTGAGGGAAAAAGATCTCTGTCAACTGAATGATTCCAAGTAGAGGTAGATGTAGGTTGTCTTATCATTAGGAATATTATAGAAAAGAGGAAAGCTGAGCTAGATAACCTAAAATTTTTTCTGACTCTAAATTTTTATGTTTCTGTGATAAATACATATACATATACATTATGTGTGTGTGTGTGTGTGTGTGTGTGTGTGTGTGTGTGTGTGTGTGTGTGTGTAAATAAAATAACAAGCTGAATGACATCTATTTCTCTGGGATTCCTAGTTCTTCCTAAAATTTCTAAAATTTTGCTTTCATTCCACCATTGCAGATACATTTGCATTTGGCCCACTTATCTTCACAATACCTTTAGTTTCCTCATTTTAAGATGCAGAAGAGTGAGGCCCAGATGCATGATTCATCTGGGAAGCACCCACTAACTCAGAGCTCTTTGCAGCAAATGATCAGAATTCCTTGTAATGCTAGCCAAAGCTGACAGTCCTTAGAGGATACATATGCCTAGCAAATAAAAATCTTAAAGGAAGAAACAAATGCTAATGGAAGAAAACATTTCTAACAAATATGAGGTTAATAAAAGTGATGGTTGGTAAGTGTTACTGAATAAAAATATTAGCTGAGTAAAAATGCTAACAAATGTTAACAGTTGAACATTATTGGTAATGCACAGCAAACAATATTTGCTGAAAGAAAATATAAAAATATTAGGAAAATGAAAAGGAGCCAGAGTGATTTATAATACCTAAGAGGTGGAAACTTTCTATAATAATAGATTGCTGTAGCATTCATAGCTCCAGTGTTGAAATGCCTCAACCTGAATTAGCAGTTTTTTATTTTATTTATTTTTATTTTTATTTAATTTATTAAATCTAAAAAAACCAATCCTGTGATATTTATATGCTTTTTTCTTTTAAATGTGTGTGTCTATCTATCTATGAAGAAACATTACTCTTTAAAATATAGAATATGGAAAAAGTAGAAAAAATAAAATTTATTCTTATTTAATTGTGTAATAATACATGACTTGTACCACACAAAAGTTAATGAAAACACATACCACTGCTAACTCTTCGTTATATATTTTTTAAGTTCTTCTTGGTGCCAATTTATTTTTTCCTCCCCATGTGGCAATCAGATAATACAAATCCTGCTTTTACACTATTCATACTATCTCAATGTACTAATAATTGTAAATATTTTAGTGTCTTCATATAACTCTATACAAAGTTACCTTTATATCTGTAGAGGGCTTCTGTGCTGATTTAAAAGTCTACTAGTTATCTAAAGGGGAACCTGAAGTTTAAATATGCTTAGATTTTATAGTTGTTGATTAATGTGTCTCTCTCAGTTATTGGGCAGTACAGCATTTTGGTCATAACAGACAATAGTTGTGACATTCTGTAGTGGCTTGAATGGTGCCCTTCCACCCCCAAACACCAAAGATAAGTCTGTGTCGGGACCTCCAGAGCCCATGAATGTGTCCCTACTTGGATAAATGGTTTTTGCAGATATGATTAAATGAAGATTTTTAAGATGAGATCATTCTAGTTTATCCAGGTGGGACCTAAGTTCCATGACATGTGTCCTTCTGAGAAACAGATGAGGAGACAGCATAGACACAGAGGAGAAATCTTTGTGAAGAAAAAAACAAAAATGGGAGTTTTGCAGTCACAGCCAAGGAATGCCTGGAACCATCCGAAGCTGACAGAGAAAATGGTAGATTCTCTAGAGACTCCAGAGGGAGTGTAGCCTGCCATCACCTTGATTTTGGACTTCTGGACTCAAGAACTGTGAGACAAGAATTTTCTGTTGTTTTAAGCCACCAGTTTGTGGCAGTTTGTTACAGCAGTCTTGGGAAATTAATATACATCCTTGGGTATTTTACCATTACCAAAACTGCCAGTTGGTCATTATCACCTGAGTAAATTCCAAGGGAATGTAGGAGACTAGAGTGAAGCCGTATGGAAATGGGTTTTGTTCATCACAAATCTAGTTTTAGAAAATCACTTCTGAAATGTGATGTGCTTCCAACAAAGGAAGTTTGTCTTTGCTCAGGAGAGTGAAGCTGCTAATACACAGGGTTATGAAGAAGTTGATATCTGATCCCAGCACAAGAGAAAATAGAACGAGCCAAGATACACAAAACACAACATTTAAATAATGTCTGGATTATTTAACAAAATATAGGGCTTCTTCCTTCTCTTCCTTATTTTTAAATTATTACATACAAATAACAACCCAACTTGATTATCAACAGCACATCCTTATCATTTTCACTCACACAGAGCAGGGTTTCCCATAAATATTTATGGAAAAATTTTTTTTTTACTCATTCAAAATCCTTACTTGATGGTCTGGTGTTAGATTTCTGGCACTGTTCAATGTCAAGGGCACTGCGGCTTCCTCTGAACAAAACATCCTGGCTATCTGCAGAATGCAGCTGTAGATGCAGACTTCACAGTCTTTACATCAAGACCAGCATTTGACAGGATCCTGAATGTTGACACACAGACATATGTACGTGCCCGTGCACGTGCGCATGCACACACACACACACACGCACACACACACACACACACACACCACACACAGAGTATTCTCCACCCTGGGCTTTGTAACTATGCTACTGGTGCAGTATCTTTAAGCAAATAGAACCACAGTTTGTGAGTACTCACAAGGTTTCTGGCTACAGAGATACACGGATGTGTCTTCAAATAATGTGCATTCTTTTCAAACACATACAAGTACTAAGTGACACTTTTATTACACTGATTGACATTTCATTATCTAAATGCCTATCCTTTTTGCTTTGGGATAATTAGTTGTCAGTTCCCTGAAGCAATTACATTTCCAGTGTTACTCCAGTTCTTCAAAGGGCAATGGACATTTAAACACTCTCAGACCAAACAAAAGTTCTGAAAAAAATGTCCTGATCTCAGAGGGTTAGCCCACTGAAAAAAAACAAGTAAACAAATAAATAAATAACCCAACACCTCTTATGTTACCTACAGGAAGGACAGGAAAACAAATTATTTGAATCAGTGTCTCATCAGTGAGGTTAAAAAGTTGGGCAAAATTACTGAAATTTTTTTTCCAGAAGCAAGAGTTGTGTTTCTAAAAGTAGGTGGTATCTGTCACTGTTCAGAACATAAAGTTTTCATCAAAATGTGGTTATCTCATTTAACATCGTACCTCAGGAAGAAATTGCTATTTAATTTTGTATATCTGTATATTCAGTGTTTCCTCCAAATTTCTAGAAATATTTTTTGTATTAATTTCTCTTTTTTCAGTAGCTTTATAGCACATATGGAAGCAATAACATTTTTCTTTGGTGCTAGGCTTATTATTGAATTTCTAAATAAGTTCAGCTTCACTCTGCAGTAATTTATATAAGAAGAAAGCATCTGCAGAATGAAAATGAAGATATAGATGGTACACAAATGTGAAAGATGCATGGCAGTTCACAGAATCAGACTTAAAAGGAGGTGGATTGATATTGGAATTAATTTAAGCTGGTGATGGCCACAGGTATAGCAATGAGAAATCAAGACAGGGAAAAAGGGACTGACCCAAGAGGGAAGCTTCTGCTTATGCTGTCAATATAGAGCATTGATGGAGTGGCCCAGAGCAAGGACCTCAGTAGAAGTGAGTGTGTGCCAGAAAAGATAAAGCCATAGAATGCTGGCCCTAGAAATCATCAAATCTATCCTATTTCATTAAGTCAACAAGTACAAATTTAGTTTTTACTATAGATTAAATGCTGATCTATATGTTAGATGCTGAGGATTCAATGGTGAGAAGGATAATGGGATCCCTGCTCTCACTTGTGATACAAAGTCAGCCAGTGGGGAAACAGAGGCTGAGGATGATGGAGAGAATTGCTCCAGGTCATACAGCTAGTTTGTGTCAGAATGATTTCTAGAATCTGGTCTCTGGAATTTTTTAAACAGATGCCAGTAGCTGTGAGGCAATAGCTCTTATAGGTCAATGCCAGCCTTCTGAGATCCAAATGCTCTGTCTTTTCATTTGAATAAATCTATGGCATGGGCCATCCTTCTCCCAAAGCTCACTTAACTACCTGCAGAGTTTTGTGTTCATGGAGCACACAGTCATGAAACTTTGGTTAAAGACAACAGATTTAGCAAATAACCATGTGAGCACAACTTTTTGAAAACTACTCTAGAATTTAGCTTGACTGACCTCCACTCCCAACTGTCTACCATCAGAAATTCAAATTGTTGACTTTTTAATATTCATTTCATCCAAAGGGCCTACACGCTGCAAGGTACTCTCACATTGCTGAAATGTAATTGCTTCTGGAATAGAAGCATAATGTCACTGAAGCCCATCTATGACATTTGCCAGATAAAATGCTGGCAGACATTTGGAAGTGAGGTATCAGGCAGCCAATACTCCTTTTTCTTGCGTGTGTGTGTGTGTGAGTGTGTGTGTGTGTGTGTGTGCACATGTGCATGCGTATTGGTGTTTGTAGGGAAATACAGTGATTAAGGAGTGTTAGGAATATTTTCTAGAACATGCTAATCATAGATAATTAGATTTAGAATATTCACCCAATTTCCTGTCTTATATATAAAGAAAATCATACATAATTTAAGTGACAGCCAGTTAGGTGCAGAACCAGGTCAGGAAATAGATATTCTGAATATGGAGTCATTGTTCATTCAATTTTCCTTTCCTATTGACTATTAATACAAAATTTCAGATAATCCAATCTTTAATGCTAAATGGAATGCAAGAGGGATTAAATATCATTGAGGAGCTGTTTTGGTGTTAAGTGTCCCTCAATTGTCACTGGTGATTATCAGCCTTAAGCACAGGTCTGGTTCTTCACTGGGAGACTCATACAGTTAAAATTTAAGTGGATGATTACCTTCTTATTTTTGTTCAAGCAAAAGAGATCTCAAATAGAAGAGTCCACACATATAACTAAGTTACTTTGCCTAGCCCTTAATAGATGCTCAGTAAATATTAGTTGAATAAATAGGCTAAGAGTAGACCTCAAAGAAACTTGTAGCAATGAGGAACAGTATAAAGAGAAAAGGACTTAGGACTTAGAATCTTAAATTTGGTATATTGAGCCATTTACTTAATCTCTTTGAGGTTCAGTTCCTTCATTAAGAAAATTTAGATAATAATACCCATCTCTTAGGACTACTTGGGAAATTAAATGAAATGATATTTGAAAATTCTCATTGTCACATTAAATGTTATAAAATATGCTTAGTAAGTACTAACTGTAATCTCTTGCTGAAATATAGTTGACTCTCAGGAGAAATAGAATATTACTTTATGTAGTGGTTCCAGAAAGTACTTAACTAACTGCATGAGAGTTGCCACAGAACTTAGAAAAATATAATTTCTCAGGTTTCACCCAAACCCTAATGAATTAGAATCTCTAAAGGAGGGATTTGGTTTATAGTCCCCAGGGCACTCTAACAAGTAACACTGAATTTTTTGAAGATAGAGCTCCCTTAAATAATGATATTCAGATCCTCTTTCAAGAGGCTCTGAATAATGATGATTACTATTTTCTCTTCTGGACACAGATTGTCCTATGACTAATCTAGTGCCATTTTACATATTATAAAAATCTGATAAATATTCCCAGCCAAGTAGTAAACACTTGATTGTGTTAACAACATCTTTGGCCAAAACCAGACTGAAATTTGCTATTCTATTTCTAAGAAAATTTAAAAGAAAACACAATACTCCCCCTCCCTGCATTTCTCTGGGAGAACATAATATGTTCATAACTTATGGTGGCTATGCTACAGGCAGAAACATTAAGTAGATTTATAGTTTATCTTTGCAAGTGAAAGATTAAGCTAGTTTCTTACTTTACAAATGACTTCTATAATTGGCCTAAAAACAACAATGCCTACCATTTGTTGGTTAATTACCACCTAAATTATATATGCCTACTAGATTAGAAAACAAATTTTCTTTCTTCTCATAGGACTTGATTTCCATGTGTTTATTTTAATATTTTCAGGATAATTTCCATAATATGTATGCCAAAGTGACACCCAATGAAATTTCCAGCCACAATAAACAATTTTGCAGTTAACTTAAAATGTCATTTTCCATTAGGGAGATAGCTATATCTCTCAGTCCAATAGAATGAGGTCATAAAGTTACCTGAAGTTCAGTACATGCAGTGACACAACCTATTTCTGTGGCTTTGGCCTAGTCGCTTAATATGTTTGGATATGAATTTTCTTAAGAAATAAAATGAGAGAACAGAGTAGATAATTTTTAGGTTACTTTCAGTTTTTGACCTGTTAAGATTCTATGAATTCCCCTAACACTGGGGGTGGGAGGTATCTAGAATTTAAAAAAAACCTATAAAATGAAATATATGTCTCATCAATAAAGTAGAAAAAAGATTAAGCCTTATAGGTTTATTAAATTGAGAATGGAAAAAAAACTATAAATCTCACTGAAAAGATGTATGGGAATTGCTACCATCTAGAGACTCAGTTATAGGCTACTCTTTGAGAGTTAATAACTATGAAGCATCCCAACAATAATGGGTAATTGCCTTAGAAATCCCAGCCAGGCATAGTTTGAATGTGTCTGGTTCCCATTCATAACCTACTATTTAAAAAAGATGCATCATTTAAAGGATAAACATAAAATATGAACTTCATAGTCCAATAAAATGCCTCTCTCATCAAAATTGTAATTGTGCCTTAAATCTACACTAAGTGGCACAGAGGGAGCCAGAAACATATCCAGGCAAGAGAAGATTCTGCTTGGACTTGCATTTTCCTCAATTTCCCACCTGATTTCTTCTTCCCTCCAGGGAAATGTGGACGGTAATGAGGAGCATAATGACCAGCATAATGTGGGCTGCCCAGTCATATCCCTTTAATCCAATTAGAAATCCATTCAGAGCCCCTGCATGAGCTATCTATTGCAACTACTTTTCTTCAGTCAATTTAAGCTCAAATCCATCAACACCATTTAATGTACACTGCTGTTCAGGGTCACTCAGTATTTTCTCTTCTTAAGTGTCATGCATATCCATACATCAACATATCCATCATCACCCAGACAAGGCAAAATTTCTCCACAGCATTTTCTCTTCCTTCGCATTAGTTGTCTTTTTTGATTCACTTTCTTTCCCTCTTTTAATTATAAGAAATGGAAGTGCTTATAATTTTTGAATTAAAAAGAAAAAAACAGGTGAGCTTTACACACCTACTTTTTTTTTTTTAAATCTGGACAGATAAGAGGGACACATATGATCTTTATTTTCCCAAATGTCATCCTTTTCTTTCTTTCCTTTCTCTTTCCATCTGATTTCAAGCCTTTGTGTAGAGCTTGTGAGTCCCTATAACTCTGTTAATCTAACAGGAAATATAGCTTTATCAGCATTAAAATGTACTGATATGGTGTTTACAAAAGGTGATCTTTGATAGGGAATTGGAAGATAAAATGTTTCTGCTTACTAACTGGCTCTGTGACTCTGGGCAAGTTAAGTCTGAGTCTCAGTTTTCTCATATAGATAGTGAGGGAATTAGTTAATATCAGTAGTTTTCTAATGGGTTTCCAAAGGCCTGCATTAAAGGACAAGGAAGTTGCCAATGGTTTGGGCTGTGCAATATTCCTTAAGTTTTCATTTGAAGAAAAAAATCAAGACTGGGGAATTTTAAAGATCCTTTCAAGTTCTATGATCCATAATTTGAAAAGTAACAACCAAAATAATAATCATAATAACATTTGTTACTATAACCTCTTAGTTTATAAAGCATTTTGAATCTATGATGTAGAAATAAATGAAGACCATCGAATAAGAAGCAACATTTATTTATTCAGAGCTTGCTATAGCAAGGGGTCAGCCACCATCACTTGTGTTTGGCAGAGACACCAAGGCAGACAGGAGTGAGAAAGCTTTATAGTGGAAAAGTGGAATGCTTTAGGTGTGTGTAAGGGAGGCTGTTGGCATGGAGAAGCTGTAGGCAGGTGGAGTAGGGGAAGAGCATCCTACATGATCAGTGAGGGGCACGTATTTGGCTTTCTCCAGTTGATCTTAACTTGAAGGTAATATTTGGGGAAACTGTCAGTTATTAATTGGTCCCTTATCATTTGGGGCTCATTTTTAAAAAGATTGTTGTTTGGTTGCTTGAATGGGGTGCTAGACATTGTAGTCTGACTGCCTGAACTGATTACTGTACTGTTAGCTTCTTGTGCTGATTGCTGCAGGCTGTGAGTCACAATTCTATTTCTACATGTAGTCTAGTCATTATTCACTTGTATATTCTGATTTCTTTTGAGTTCCAAAACATTAGTAAAAATGGAGACAACTGGCTTTTCTTTTCTTGGTTAATATTCTTCATTTGAGAATTTCAAATCAAGGACCCTCTTTTTATGTTGAACTCCTACCTAGCCTGTTTGTAAATCCCATGCTGAATTTTTTTTCTTTTTATTGCTAGTAAGGAAAAAATAGGAATGATTAAAAATGTCTACCTTGCATACTCCTAACAAGTTAGAATGGAAACCTCTGAGCAATATCATCTGGTGGACTGCCATTTGTCACCAATAGTAGCTCCTACAGACGGTGAAGCTCTACTTTTAGCTGCTAGGAAGCTCCAAGTCATGCTGCCTTGACACCACTGCTGGGATTCTTTGAAGCCAGATTACTACTTCCAGCTATAGAGCAATGGAGACTTCTTGACAGGATGTGTGCAAAGTCTGCCAGAATGACTCTAAGAAAGTCAATTTGCATCTCCCTCCAGTGTCAGCTTTTGGCTCTCCCCTTTCATTCTCTTGCTGTGCTATATAACAGAATATAGGTTTACTATCTTTTCTTTTGGTTTAAGTAGAACAACCCAAATAGCACTATGACATCAAATAAGCAAGCAAGCAAGCAAGCAAGCAAGCAAGCAAGCAAGCAAGCAAGCAAGCAAATAAACCCAATAACCTAATTTTGTTATCTAATTTTTCTTCAAGAAAGATATACATACAAATGCTATTAATGACCCTAGCTTACATGATTGTTTTCTTGTTGCACATGAAAGTATTAGAAGACTCACCAACTCAAAAAAGTAGGTGATTTTAGAATTAGGGCTTTGTGGCTTTGGCTTGAATGTCTGCCATTCCACCATACCACATTTCATTTCAAAAGATGATACTTTGATTAAAAAACTACAATATCAATCATACTTATTAGAGAGATGACAGGTCCAATATATCTTTAGTTAGAAAATAAAAATCTCACAATTTGTTTTCATTTTCTGCTCTGTATTATCTAGAGCATCTCAGTTGAGCTAACTCAGCTTGAACAACTTCCTGGATAAACTTAAGTTTGGCTAGCAACATTAGAGATTTTTTAAAAACTGGTGATCTTTCTCCCTCCCTTTTCCTTGAGCATGATTTGCAGATCTTCCACTCCTGAGGATAAATTCAGCCAGTCTTTCATAATGAGTAAAAGGACCTCAGAATTGGGACATACTTATTCTCTGAATCTAGTTATACATGATTTCTCTACTGGTCAGGTAAACCTGTGTTTCTTGATTAATGAAATCACTAAAAAAGGCTGTCTGCTATAGTCTAACAATATGGACTTTTCAGCAAATTATTCTCTATGAACTTCCAATGTATCATGAAACTCCAACAAGTATTCAATGATATGAACCTACTTCTTTCATCAAACATCTTGTATTCTTGCCCCTTAGTATTTACTAACACAACATATTATCTACTGCCATGACTCCAAAATTTTAATTAATTTATACAAAAAAAATATTTTCAAACACCCTCTTATACTGGCCTGTGTGCAATATGATGTGGATACATTAATAAAAGTACATTATCCCAATGTTTTAGAGGAAAATATTTTTTTCCCCTATCAGAAATACCTTTTTTTTTTCATCTGGTTTTCTACTACTTATTCTTCAAGACTAGCTTGAATTATCTGTGACTTATCTTGGCCACATCCCAAGATCAAGGTTTGGCATGGGGCTTCCAACAAAATCTTCACTACCCCAGTTAACTTTGTATGTTAAATTTCTTCCCTCTAAAATATAGTATAACCACCATCATTTTCAACCTCCACAGCTCTGACTGAGGAGACTGACTTTATCAGGACAAAGCATGGGGGAGTTCATGCCTAAAAACATTGTTAAGAACAATAGAAATTTTGTTGCTAAGCAAATGAGAGACAAGTGTTAGTTCCATGATCTTAGTACAACATGTAAAAATGGAAGACCAGCCTAAAGGTTAACAGAGGAAAAGAGACAGCCAAGAAGAGCCCTTCTGTGATCACACTCATCCCTGGAAGGCTAAAAGGGTGTGTACTAGGCTGCAGACACTTAGGAACAATCAGAGTGGGGTGGGGCAGACTTCAAGAATTCCCAAAGCAACACACAGATCCATTAGCAAAGGGGGAAGCCTTTCAGGCTCAAGGGGCTTACACACAACATCTAACCAAATACTAGCTGAACAATATTATTCTCTGAACCAGGGGCAATGTCTAGAAAGACAGGCTTAAAAATAGTTACCGTCGTTCCTGGTGGTCTGGGAGGCTAAGCTCCCTTTGGAGTAATTTGAGAGGAAACTTCTGAGCTACCAGTCCTTGGTTGAATGTGAGGTAATTGTAAACTTTCTGAATTGTGAAAGTGATCTTTAAGCTATACACACATCTAAAGGTAATCACTAAATATTTAACTGATCAGTGGAGCATCAGCACAAATTTTGACCAATACATGGATTATGCTGACCCAGGGGTAACCCCCAGAAGCCTGGCTAAAAGATATAAACAGAGAAAACAATTCTGAGCAAAGAGGCTTCACACTGCAGGGAAGATAGGCTTCACAAAATTAATTTAGCCAAGTCACTAAATAAATAAACACATGAACAAACAAACAACAACAAGTCTTAGAGGCAAGGAGAATCTGTATGTAATGCAAAGCGCCTAGCACATTGCCTGGTTTATATCAATCACTAGTTTTGAGTTGGACTGAGTCAACATTGCTCTGTCATTAACTTGCTGTGTAACCAGTGCAAGTTGCTTTATTCCTCTGTGCCTCAACTCTTTGTAATTTTGTTATAATAATAAGCAATCTACTTCACAAGATTGTTGTAAGGATCAAATGAACTATACATGTTAAGAACTGTCCCATAATCTACACTCAATGAATAGATATTAAATATTACAATCATTGGGTGTGGTTGCCTTTCTTCTGTTCTTGCTATAATATGTGCTAGTTGCTGAGATTCTTCTAATAGATTTCTATTCCTATTGGTTCAAGTGTTGGCACTTTTAAAATGTCAATAATCCTGCAAAATTTCATCAATGAAGTCATGGGCTCCTTGTAGTGAATATGTTCATCATCTTATCATTGTCATAAACCAAAAAAGGCCAAGGAAGCATAAATTTTGCCAAAAAGAAAGAGGGCAACATTCAGGTAGAGAAAGGAGAACCAAGGAGGTTAGTGGATTCTAAAAGACAAGTTATACTCAATTTGCAGTATATTTAAGAATAAGCCCTTATGTTCATCCTAGTGGGTTATAATAGAATTGTAGAGATAACTGATGTTTAATTGCATAGATTAAGTCTTTATGACCTCATTGCTTGTTGCTAGGTAAGCTAATTTTATGATTTGTGTGTGTGTGTGTGTGTGTGAACACTTTGAAAGACACACTATACCCCCAGACCTCTCTAGAATGGTGCAGGTTTATACGGCTCAGCATTTCTTACAAGTCAAGTGCTAGATCAACTTCCCCATCCATGACTTCATTTGCTAGCATTAAATGCCCAAATATCCTAAGAGATTTCCTGACCACAGAGCAGAACTTGCTAACAATTAAATTTAAATACTTTATTATAAATGAAAAATGCAGAGAAAAGGAAAGTTACCAATCTCCCTTATGCTAGGCTCAGTTAGAAAAGAAATACAATTTTTTTTCACTAGAACTTGATTTCCTTGGTTTTAGCCAGAAACATAATAATAAATATAATTTGCCTCAGAGTACATTTTAAAAAATCCCATTTACAAAGGTTAATAGTTGCATTACAATTTGAGTAACTACGGTTCATAAAAAATGGCTCGATGTACTGTATACTTGTTTTATTTTTGAAAACAAATTAGCCACTGTTATCTGCTCCTAATTGGAGCTTTATGTTTTCATAAAGCCTTATTCTTGTCACATTTTATTAAACAAACAAGCACATTTTCCTTTTTGTTCTTTTCATTTAGTAAGAACTATTCTAAAATTTTTCAAACATTCACAAAGTAAACAGTATGAGAAGCCCACAAATACATTTCCCAACCCCAGTAATTTATCTCGATTTTGTCATTCTTGCTTCATCTGTTTCTTTCTATTCTATTTTCTACTTGAAGCATTTTAAAAGAAATCCCAGACACCATGTTATTTCAACCTACAGACTTCAATATGTATCTCTAAAATCTATGGGCAGTTTCTTACATAACTATAGTGCTGTTACCATATCTAACAAATTTACTGCTAATCCTTGGAACCATCTAAGACCTAGTCCATAATCAACACTTCTATTGTTTTTCTACTGATTGATTATTTAAATAAGGATCCAACTCAAGGTCACTGTTACATATAGTTATCATGAATTGGAGCCTCTTTAATGTTAGAATAGTATGTCTCCTTTTAAAAACAATTATTTATTTTATTAGTTTCAAGTATACAGTACATTGGTTAGACATCTATAGTTCTTAAAATTATCCCCTAATTGCTCCCTCCCTCCCCTGACCCTCCACCTAGCCAATGTGTTAATGCTAACTGCATTCCCTACGCCATGCTCCCTTTCCCTGTGACCATCCATCAGCTACTAATTTGTACTTCTTTAACCCTTCACTCCATTCTCCCAGTCCCCCAGTCCCCCTCTATCACCAAATTGTCCCCTATATTTGTGAGTCTGTTTTTGATTACTTTGTTCTTTTTATCCCTTAGATTCCACATATAAGTGAAATCATATAGTGTTGATCTTTCTCTGTCTGACTTAAATATCTTCTAAGTCTATCAAAACAATTTCTTTTTCCATCTTCTTCCTTTTAGTCTGTGTGTCTTTTAATCTGAAGTGAGCCTTTTGTAGGTAGCCTATGTAGAGGTCTTTTTTTCTTATCCTTTCAGCCACTCTATCTTTTGGTTGGAGCATTTAATTATTTTTCATTTGAGGTACTTATTGATAGGAATGTAGTTATAACCATTCTTTATTTTTGTTTTTGATACATGATTTTTCTTCTTAAAGAAGTCCCTCCAACATTTCCTGTAATACTGGCTTGGTGGAGATAAGTTTTTTTTTTAGCTTATTTTTGTCTGAGAAGCTCTTTATCTGTCCTTCAACTCTAAATGATGGCTTTGCCAGATAAAGTACCCTAGGTCTTCATCCTTTTGAATATTTTTTTGTCAAGGCCTTTTATCCTGCATATTTTTTTGAGAAATTAGTTGCCAGTCTATGGGTGTTCCTTTATAGGTAACTATCCATATTTCTCTTGCTGTTTTTAATATTCTTTCTTTGTATTTAACATTTGGCATTTTAATTATGACGTGTCTTGGTGTGGGCCTCTTTCGATCCCTGATTTTTGGGATTCTTTAAGCTTCCTGGGGTTTTACATTAATTTTTTAAACTATGTTAGAGAAGTTTTCCATCATTATTTCTTTAAACAGCTGTTCAACATCTTGATTTTCTTCAGTTACACCCATCAGACAGATATTTTGACCCTTATTAGTTTCCCATATGCTCCTTAAATTATTTTTATTTTCTTATCTCTTGCCATTCTGATTGAGTGTCCTTGGCTTTCCCATCCTCTAGATAGTGCATTTGATTTTTTTTATTCACTTAGTTTATTCTTTTGTTTATTCCATTTAATATACTTCTCATCTCAGATAATGTGTTCTTCATTTCAGACTGGTTCTTTTAAAATTTCTATTTCTGTTTTTATGTTTTTTATCTCTTTGTTGAAGTTCTTATTAAATTTATCTACACTTCCCAATAGTACATTGAGCATCTTAATAACCAGTGTTTTGAACTCTGCATCTATTAGATTACTTGACTCCATTATATCTGGATCTCTGTTCTGTCCTGTCATATGGTTTCTGCTTCTTTGTCTTTCCATTTTGGTTGCCTTTCTGTGTCTGTTTCTATGTACTAAGCAAAGCTCCTAAGTCTCCTGGTCTTAATAGTGTGGATTTGTGAGGTAGGTGTCCGGTGGCACAGTCCTGAGAGGGGTTCAGTTACAGACCAAACTTAGCCCAAGCCTCTACCCCTCCGAGACTACCTGTTAAGATTCAGCAAGCAATCCACAGATGCTGTGCTTATAGTTGCCTCAAAAGGCCACACCAGAAACTGGGGTCAGCTGTCTCCAGTGTGAGTCTAAGCACTGCTCAGCCAGGAGCACCTGACTCTCTGAGGATATACCTAGATGTGGCTTGGGTGGGGCAGTGAGTTGGGGGAGGCGGGGTTTCAGGGAATCCTCTGGGCGGAGTGACCTCTGTTATCCAGTTCGATGATATCACAGCTATGGTGGTGCTGTGTCTGTGCTCTGGGACAGGTGAGGGCTCAACAGAGAACAATAGATACCACTGGCACTTCTGTACAGAGAAAGTTTCCGCTGTGCCGTTACTCCAACAATGTCTACCTGTAAATCCCTGGTGCCCAGTGTGTGCAGCCGAATAGGCACTGGTGCTCAGAGCGAGCAGGTCCGTCATCGTGGAAATCTGCTCGTGAACATGGCCCCTTTAAGAGGCTTCTGCTTCAGCCCCTGCTGCAGCCTCCATCTCAATTATCTGCTTGAGACCAGGCAGCCCCACATCCTTGCTGGTCCTATCTTCTGCTGTTGCAGGGTGCTTTCTTGTATACTCCCTAATTGTATGGGTTGTTCATCTAGATCCCAGGTGATTTTTCCTTGCAGCTGCTTCTTGTTTCCATCAAAACTTTGATTTGGTCGCCAGAGGGATGAACAGAGCTTCTATCATCTAATTCATTTTTTCCCTCTCAGTATATCTCCTTTTCATCTTATTTATTTAATTTTTTTCATGCTATTGATTTATTTAAAAAACAGACATACAAAACCTGTATCAGTTGATCTGAAGAATGTTCCACATTATAGATGCATCTCTTTTCTTCTTCTATCATTATTTTCTGTAATAATAAGACTCACTTAAGATTAAAATAAACTGTTAGAAGCAGGTTTAACAGTTAGAGTAAGAATATTTTATAGATGGTGCTGTATGTCTTATATTTATCATATTAAGAGATACAAAATGCTTGACCAACTCCCTTGTGGTGATACTGGTTTACCAGTGCATCCAGGTTGTGATAGCTTTACTCTTCTCTTCTTTTTCCTGTTGGCATTTTATGTGATGGTTTCCACCCCTAATCATTGCCAGAATCAAAAACTTCATTAGAGGTTGCAAAATATTTTTTAATAAATAAAAACATTCTTTCTTATAATAGTGTTATTTGTGTAACTTGAAATATAATTCTTATAGGAAAAGCATTTAATTGTTAAATTTTTAGAGAAAGAATTTGGGGCCTGTTACTTCTAACATAAGAAAATAATTGGAAAAGTGTGGTACTCTTTCTCCCTCTCTCTTTCTCTTGCACAACATCACGAATTCATAGATTTTATACACACAATAATTTTGAGTCAGTTTCAGTTTTTCTTTTTGATGCTTCAATTGGGTCTCTGCATCTTAGGCCAGTAGGGGTCTCTTCATGTTCGACCCTGTGGCCATTTTGACATACCCATGAGTCTTTGATCATTTCCTTGCTTCCTAGCACAAAAAAATATTCCTGACTTATCAAGTATCTATGCTTCCCCAAATCTAAAACCAACCATTACCTCTGGGGCTCTGGGCTTCACAATCTGGACACTAGATGAGTTCATTGTTTCTGAACTTTATTTTTAAAACTATTCTATTGTGAGAGGTAGAAAACATGTATTTAGGGAGAAACAATAATGAATTTATTCTAATATGTCTGCTTCAAATTTGCTACTATGTTCTTTTTCTTAGAACACAATTAACTGTTTTACCTTTAATTTTTAGGTATTTTATGCTTTCTGGTGCAATTGTAGATTTTCAGTTGTAGCCTTTAGATTATAAAGTGCATTGCTTATCTAAATTTTGCCTTGTTTGACATTGAAATTTCAACTTCTTTTTTATTTTATGTGCATTTGGCTGGTATATCTTTGCCTATCCTTTTATTTATAACTTTTCTGAATCACTTTATATCAGATGTATGTCTTGTATTTAGTCAATATAAATATCTTTTTTTAATAAAATTTATCGTCCTTATCAGTAAACTACTAGAAATTCTAATTCCTGCTATATTATTTTACATTATATTCATTAATACACATATTCATAGTCACTAAACAGTTTATTACTTTATCATTTTCAAAAGCTTTAAATTGGTACTATTTTGTTTTTTTAGGATACTTTATATTTCTGTTCTAATGGTTTTTGTTAGATTAATAACTTTCTTTATATATTTAGTGTTGTCTGTTTTAGATATCTATTAACTACCTCCAATAAACAATAATGAAGGTTTTCTTCTGTCTTCTTTCCCTCTTCAATTACTGAATTTTAATGACAAATATGCATTAAAGTTTTCTTTGCACTCTTAAAAATGGTTACAATTTGCTACTTCATTTATCTTATAAGTTAATAACAGTGAGAACCATCAGCAAACATTCTACTTGGTATTTTCATCTCTCATTTTGTTAATCATATACTTCTCTATTGTCAGGCGTATGACTTACAAACTATTGGCCACCCTTATCTTCTCTATTTATTCTTATTTGAAATCTTACTCCTGGACTTTATACTGCATCTTTTCCAATTGTTCTGGGTATCTGAAGCCCATTCTCCAGAGTATTTCTTTAGGTAGGGTTCATTCCCTAAGTGGTCAGGAAGAGTTCCGTGGAGATTAAGAAACAATACTGTTCCAGGCGTCCTAGAATAGGCACATATTAGGTGCTAATCATATTTCAGGCCCATATGAAAAGCAATTCTGAGATAATTAAATTGAGATTCTTGGCTTCAAGGAGTTCACAACCTTTATAATACAATAAATGGTACGATCTGGCATTAAAATCTCAGAGTTTTGCTGAGGCATTGCCTTGTTCAGAGAATTTTTGCCGTATTTCTGAATACCAGATTTCAGATCCTTTAAGATCTGTTCCTTTGCACTTAGTTTAGAGTATAGATTATCATATGCATAAGAGTTGCACTAACATACATGGGGACTAGCTGGAGAAAATTCATCGTCTTCATAAGAAACTACTAAAACATACTAGATCATTTGAAAAAAAAAAACATCTCAAATTCATCCTCAATCTCTCTCCCATTCTCTAACTAAGCTACTTCCTCTGGGCCACAAGTCCACAGGCTCTGTTCCTAGAGCACACACCATGATTTCAGACTTTTTTTAACATATTAATCTCCTTCCACCTTCAAAGTTGATTTGAATTTTATCTCATTTATTTAGAGTGCTACTCTTATCTAACCCATTATACTAATTCATAGATAATAAAATGTTATTTCTTATACTAACTCTGATACTGAATGCCTGAAAAAAAAAAAAAAACGATTGTTCTAAAGCTTCTAAGGCCACATCCAGTCTCAGTAAGACCACTGTGATTAGGCAAGAATATTTGCTAAAGGAGGAAGAAATGGCAGGTGGGAACCCTGGTATTTGCTATTTCTACACTAGCTTATGATGCTGCTGCTATTTTATATACCTTTGCACACTTATATTGCAAGCTTTTTAAAGGCTGGGGGCTCATTAAGTATCTGAATTTTTAATTATATAGCTGCAAGAAAATCAAGGCAGATTTCAATATAGACACCCCATTTGTTGAAGATGTTTAGGAAGTGAACATTTTTGGTTGATTAAAAAAAAACATGGTAATCATCAGGATAACATAGATATCATTTATCTACTTAATGGCACAAATTCAATGTTTGAGCTATGTTCTGATTATTCAGAGATAAAAAGCATATTTCCCTTATAGCTAAATTTAAGTGATGGAAGCAAACAAGCTAATAAACAAGTTCAGTATAGTGTGATAATTATTTGTAAAAGGTTTGCACAGTTGCATTGGGAGCACTGAGAAGCTCTAGTACAGAAAAGAGAATCAGAGTTTTCCTAACAGCTGAGTCTTAAAGCATAAAAGGAGTTAGCAAAACACAGGATATTGATGAGGGGAAGTTTTTACAAGAAACAGAGAAAAACATTTGTGCTAAAGTTACCAATGTAGAAAACAACATGATGAACTTGCAAAACTGTTGTTCACTACAGTGTGGATGTAAGAAGTAGGTCGATGTGTAGAGAACACATCTTTCCTGGTTTTCCTCCTAAACCTCATAGGTTTCTTCTTCTTAGGCTCTTTGCTGGTTTCCCTCACTCTGTTTGGATTCCAAAAGTGACACATGGTCTGTAATACCCTGTCCTTCTTGATCTATACTTTCTTTTTAATTGATTCCATCTAGGCTCATAGCCTAAATACTATCCATATATTGAAAACTTCCTAATTCTTATCTCCAGTCCCATTTTACTCCCAGAGCTCTAATTTCACAGGTCCAAATGTTTTTAAACACCCCCTTTTGGATGTCTGATAGACATGCTGGACTTAATATGCACATTTAAATATAACTTTAGTCCTTCACTCTTCACATTTCTTCAGACCTACTTCTTCGCCAGTCTTTATCAGTCCAGTAAATGGTACCACAACTTATCCAGTTGGACTGGCCAACTGTTTAGGAGTTATTCTTGATGCATCTCTTTCCCATTTGCTGCTCTCCACATTCAGCTAATAACAAGTCCTGGCTTTTCTTCCAAAATATCCTCAAAATATGACCACTTTCATCATCTCCTCTGCAGCTTCCCTAACTATTATCATGTTGCCCTTGGGTAACCTTAGTAGCCTCCTAACTGGTTACCCTGCTTCCAAACTGCTTCCCATACATAGTCCATTCTCTAGATAGCAGCCAGTATTCTTTGCTAAATGCAAATCTGGTCAGATTCCATAGACTCTCCCCGACTACTTTTGCCAAAGTCTTCCCATTACAATTACAACAGCACCTAGGCAGTAGGATGGAAGAAAGAGAAAAGAGCTAATTCTCTTTCTTTTAAGAAGACCTAGTTGTACTACAAGGCACTTCTGAGATCTCACTGGCTGCAACTTGGTCATATAGTGACACCTAGCTGTAGGAGAGTGCAGGAAATGTGCTACTTCTTGGTGGCCATGAACCCAGTAAAAATTGGAGCTTTATTACCAATAAAGAAGTACTGATATTGGAGTAAGTAACTAGTACTCTCTGCCTCATTGCTCAAGTGACTTCTTAGAAGGGCTTTTATTGATTATTGCATATAAGGTGTCCTTGTTACTGTCTTATTACTCTGTTTTATTGTCTTCATAACATATCAACTGCCTGAATTTATCATATAAACAATATATATCTGCCTTTCTGTCTATTAATCTATCACCCATGTATTTATCTATTTGAAATCTGTTCATATATTTATTGTCTGTTTTTTCTTTTAGATCTAGCAACAATAAACCAGGGACATTATATGTCTATTAACTATATTCACAGTACCTAGAACAATGTCTGGTATTTAATAGGCTCTTAATGCACTTATATTGAAAAAAGTTTCCTCTGGGAAGAAAAAGATGAGGTTATCTGCTTGGTATGGGCATATATGTATGTATAATTGGATGGATTCAGTGGGTATATCAGAGTTCTAGAACAATTGCTAATTTTTAATAATTGGGGAGAATGTGAGAAAAATGGTAAGTTTGGGGTGTGATGTTAAAGACTCATTCGAGAGTGGTGATTATGCTTTTTATGACTCAAATCTATTTTGTTATGTAACTTTCACCAGCAGTGCTTGGTTACTAGGATTCACGCATGAGACATAACCAGTAGCATTTATCTAGTTTTCAGAGTTTATAATGTTAGTGAAAGTATTCTAGAAATTATGGGCAATTTTAACTTTTTTGGTCATTATGTAGCAGAAAATAAAAATGGTTATGATAAGTGTTCTAAATAAAAATAATTTTTAAAAAGCAAATTGGAAGAGAAAGATAACAGTACTGAACCTTTATAGTGTCTTCTTTGGTATGAAGTGGTTGTGGTGTTTTTTTTTTTTTAATTTATGTAATCACATTTAATTTTTGTGAGTGTATAAGTAAAAATAACCTGTGAGGCTTGTAAAGCAGTTGTTACTATTCTTATCTTACAAATGAGGATAGCAAAACTTAAAAAGTTTAATGACTTTTCCAAACATATTAAGAAAACTAGAGGAAAATGAGAGCAGAAATCCAAATCTCCTGACTGTTTGTCTACCTCTCTAATAGGTAAATATAGGAGACATCATAATGTCTTTCATCCTATTAATTTGCATGATTTGAGCTACTTTAATAATACTGAGGAATATTAGATTTCACTATATTTATATTAACTCAAGGGAAGAAATGCATAGATAGCTATTTTTTGTTGGGAAATAAGTATTGTTGGCTTTAACTCAAGCCACTTACACTAATGAAAACATAACTTTAGATGAGTAGTGTATTGAATTTTATATGAATAATGGATGCAAAAATAAATTCATTAAAGGAAGAGCATTTCATTTTGGAAGATGCATCTTACTGTGATATGAATATCAACTTCAGGCAGCAAGGTATGGTAGAAAAATCATGGGATTTGCAACATACAAATTAGAATGCTATTCCAGCCTTCTCTGAAAATTAGTTTTGTCATTCACAATATAGGAATGATAATGACTTCTTCATAGCATGATTCGGAGCACTCTGGATAGACTTGCACCAAGAATTAAATGCTTCTGCCTAAAAATGACACACTTCTGATCATATTTCATAAATTTTAACAGTCATATGGCCATGCCTAAGTTAAAGGGAAAAGGAAATAAAATTCCCACATGAACCAAAAAGGAGAATGAAAAATATTGGTGAGTAGCCCTCATGTATACCATAGTGAGGTATACTAATTAAAAAATTAATTAGAAAGACAGATAAAATAATAATAATAAACAATATAACACCATTTTTTAAAACATATTTTCCAGAATTCTATACCCAGAAGGATATTGGTAGGTATTCTTAGAATAATGAGAGATCCTTTAGACAAATGAATTTGGCAATATTAAGGTATTTAAAATTCAAGATTTTTCTATTGTGGGATTTTACATAATTCCACTATGCTAAAATGCATTATGGATTTCCAAAGTAGGAAGTGGGAACTAAAGTATGTAGCATTTTTCAATCTTAGTGATCCTAGAGTCTTTTGCTCGATAGTTTACTAAGGATCATTATTTGAGATTATGCTGCGCACATAATCTCATATTTTGAGAAATGATGACTAGAATTATCTAGAGATTAATGAGAGGGGACTATTTTTGAGCCTGGATAAAAATATAAAGGCTTTTAAGTTCTAGGATAATTACCTATACAGGCAAAGTAAACAGAAGGTTTAGAAATAAAATCTCTCAATAAAAAAGTGCTAATCGGGATACTTTTTAAGAAGAAACTGAGGGCATTGAATGCAGATTGCTATAAAGATTGCAAAAAAGTAGAAGCGGGACCAGGGCTCATGGTTTAACCCCAGAGATTGAGGTTTCAGTCATACCAGCACTGAGACCAGGTTAGGAGGTCTATTTTCACTTGATGCTATGATAGCTTTCTTTTATTCTATTAATATTACATTGTTGTTGGCATTGATAAAGATTTTACTCTAAATGCTGTGTCACAGGACTTTTCTCATAAAAATGTGAATGGAGTTAAGAAAGTAATGACTCAGACTACTGTCTCTTTATGGACCTGTATGTGGTATGAAGGTGACAAGGGGGCTGGCATGCTGCCCACCAACAATTTGTGTTTGCTAATTGCAGTCAAGAGGGATGAAACTGTCTTCTAGTCAGGGTTTCTGGTCAAAGAACAATATAGTCATCCATCATTACCCACAAACACCCCTCCAAAACAAATCTATGGATGCTCAAGTTTCTTATATAAAATGGCATAGTATTTATTTGCATACGGCCTATATATGTTCCTATAAGCTTTAAATCATCTGTAGGGTACTTTCACTATTTAATATAATATAATTGCTATGTAAATAGTTATTATGCCATATTATTTAGGGAATAATGACAAGATAAAAAGTCTGTACATTTTCAGCATAAAAGCAACTATCATAAGCCTAATTACATAGTACACGTTAGCAATAACGTAAATTTTTTTCAGGTATTTTCGATTCATAGTTGCTTGAATCTGCAGATGTAGAACCTGTGCATATGTAGGCAAACTGTAATTGAAAGTTTAAAACTTGACCCTACCTGTGATGAATGACTGAACGCAGACACTTGGCGCATGGTCTAGAGCATGTCTGAATCAGAAAATAAGAGGTCAGATTTTACTTATACTTGGATGATATTTGTAGTTTTTTTTTTTAACATGGTTTTGGAAAGTACATATCTTTTAAAAAAAATGTTACAAGTAAAGTTCAGACTGTGGCAAATTTCAGTATTAACTACCTTTGGATTTCCAAGCTATTCCCAAATTTCTTGGATTCACCCTTATCACGTCTATGCTTTTAAAATTAGAAGTTTCATGTTTATCCAGGTAATTAATACTAATAGTGCATCGTTAACATAATTTTATGGATATATTCTGAATGATGCTTCTCTTGATAATAATAGATATTTATTTTGGTCACCAAATTGATATTATTCAAAGAAGCATGGTCTATTTGTCTTAATATTGGTTTTCTCATTCTAAATAATGGGAGCATAGTTTCTCAAAATCAGTTCCTAAAAATTTGATAAACTTTTCACTCAGGAAATAAAAATACTTGCTATAGGACTCAAAACATAATGCTATATACAATTTTTTTGAAAATTAGATATTTTTCAACTTTGCATTTCAAAGCCATTTATTACATTTTATTTTGTTATTATTGTCCTATGGTTGAATAATTCTTATCAATATTCCCTATAAAATTAGAAATGTTCAGTGTTTTTGAACTATGTCTTCACATTTAGGAGTCTGAGGAAGATACTTGTTTTCTTTTATTGGATTTCTCATAAAATACTCATTTTATTTTGTACCATCAATATGAAGAATATATAAATCTGAGACATTTAGAAATTTATGAAGCATTATTTGAGATTTACAAATTCCAAAATTTGAATTTTTAAAAATAATTACCACAATAACTTCTGAATGTTTGGATTTCATAGTTCCAATATCAATATTAAGTCTGCAATACTGACTAACATATAAACTGCAATTATAGTCTGGGTGTAAACTTCAACAGTCATTTTACTGATATGTCTCTGTTTTCACAATTGTTTTCAGAGTTTCTATTAATAGCTACATGAGACACTTCCAATTCCTAACTAGTACAAACTCATTTCCTCTTTATTTTCTCATTTCCCCTGCTTTTAATGACTTTGAATAAGCCCAGTATCTAGTTTCTAATTATGTTTAACCAACCTACCCTTTTTCCCATAAAGACAACTATGCCCAATATACAATCTAAAATAATTCTCATGCTATCATTAGATATTCTGATATTTTTTAACGAAAGCTTGAAAATCACTTGACTATCCTAACTTCTCTAGACTAATTCATTACAAAAGCTATCTCCATAGCAAATTTGTTTTAAGGATTGGTGTAACTATTTAGATTATTTGGTACCAATCTCACATGCAATAATATATAAGCTTGAAGTAACTTCACTGGAAAAATTGCATAGGTGTTCTTTTTCCAAAATTAGTAGGATATATAACTATTTTTTTACATTATACATGTCATTAGAAATATAAAACAATAGGAAATTTTGACCAACTATATGCAGAAATACAAATAATGGGATTTTTTAGATCTAATAATACTTTATATTTTGTTCTTACTCATGTAATTCAGAAAAAGTATTTAATTAGTTAAAAATACAAAGCTTAAAGTTAAATTGACAATGAATTTCATTGTATATAATTTGAGAAATATTCTGAGAAATAATTTTTGCACTGTATATAGTAAAGGTGGCCAGAACAAAAAAAGCAAGGTTGGGTTCTTACACTCAAAAAGCTTAATGATGAGTCATTGATTGGGTCTGACCCTGATTCTCAAAGATGATTTACACTTTTTTGCTGTAGGCTTAGACTCATTCACCAAATGTGTCTTCTATTTACCTAGGTATCAGGAGAGGAGGTGCTGTGGATGGGTCCACGAGAGTCTCTGTAACTACAGTAAGCCTCTCTTTTCCCAATATGCCTTAGCATAAGTTGTGTTTTGTTTTCAGTTTTCAGTAGAATTTTATTTATTTTAAAATTTACATGAAGTAAAAGTCATTTTTTTGATAGTCAGCTCTATGAATTTTGACAAATAAATAATTATGTAGTTACCATGAAAATGAAGATACAAAGCAGTTTCATCACCTCCTATCCCCAAAATAAAACCCCTGTAGCAGATGAGACTTTCTTTTACTCTTAACTCTTGGAAACCATTGATATGTTCTACACACCTATAGTCTGACTTTTCCAGAATGTCATATACATGTAAACATGCAGTATATAGTTTTTTTTTTTTTTCAGTCTGGCTTCTTTCATTTAGCATAGGTAGTTGAGATTCATCAATCTTGTTGCATAATCACCAATTTATCCTATTTAAATTCTAAGTATTTTTTCATATGTGGATGAACCACGTCTTTATCCTTTGCCCAGATGAAAGACATTTTAATTGTTTCCAGTTGTTGATAATTAAAAAAAGCTGCTATAGATATTTGTATGTAGATTTTGCATAAAAATAGGTCTCATTTCACTTGAGTAAAAATCCAGGAGTATAATTATTGTGTCATATGGTAGGTGTATTTTTATTTCACAAAAACTGTCAAATTCTTTTCTATAGATTATCAAACTCTTTTCTATTCATAGTTTGCATTCTCACTAGCAATCCTCACCAGCACTTGGTATTATCAATACTGACAGTATTTTTAACAGCATTCTTGAAGTTTGTGTCAATTTGCCATTAACGTTCTCAAGGTGTACCTATAACATCAATTTTTTGGATCTGCAACTTGTTAATCTTCCTTTTTCTTCTCTCCCCAAATTAACCCATAATTTGTTGATTTTATTTCTAATATCTCAAATCCTTTCATTTTTTTTTCAATCAGTTTTGCCACCACTGCTGAAGATTATATATTAGTAATAGTACTGTCATCTTTTGTTTGTACTATAGCCTTTTAGCTGGTCTCTCCAATTTCACTCTTAACCCCAGCTCCACTAATCTAGTCTTCTCATAGCAGCAAAAGTAGTTAATATTATAACTTAACAGAGACTGATTTCCCATTGCATTTTGAACCTAATTTTAAGTATTGTGTAATCTGGTCCCTGCCTACCTCTTTCCCCATTGATTTGTTTTCAACCATTCCTGTTTTCTTCCAGTAATCTGAATAGTCTGTATTCTTACCTTGCTCAGAAACTGCAAATATGACTCTCTTTTTGAAATATTATCTTGCCCTCCTTATTTTTAAAAAGGCTTACCTTAAATTAGCCACATATTCAGAAAAACTTTTTCTACTAACTTTTCTGAGGCAGACAACACATTAATTTCCCCCCTTTTTGCTTCCTTAATAATGCTTAATAATGATTAAATTTACAATGCTTGTAAATTTAATTATTTTATGATTAAGTTTTTTTTCTATCTCCTTCACTAGAATATAAATAATAATAATAAGCACCATGAGGGTAGGGATGATGTTTGTGTCATACATTACTTAACCCCTGCACCTAGCTGGAACAGTAAGTGTATATTAAAGGAATGACTATAAGGAAGGAAGGAAGGAAGGAAGGAAGGAAGGAAGGAAGGAAGGAAGGAAGGAAGGAAGGAAGGAAGAAGGAAGAAAGGAAGGAAAGAAGGAAGGAAGGGTCAGTTTGTGTTCAGCTAACCAAGAAGTTGGTTGCATATCTCCCTCTTTGTACACATAACAGGCTCCCATTTAAAAATTTCACTCTCTTTTCTACTTTCATTTCATGTTTTATACTAATGAATTTTTCATTATAGTCCTATAAAATTACTTCAAGTTTGGCACTTATTTTTATATTTTCTTGTCTATACTTTTGTTCATGATGAACCAAATATTTTTTTCAATAAATGTTCCATTCAAATGCCATGTTTTTGAAGAAACCTAATTAGTCCTGACTAAATTATCATAATATTTTATTTGAACCTCTTATAAGAAGTCACTTTCTGGTCAATGATTTATAGTCCTTCAGGTTTAAACCTTATGTCTTCTATACTATGGGCTCTCAGATCAGAAAAAAATTATACTAATTACTTTTCTAAATCTTTTAAAATATTTGATGTAGCATCTTGATCATAGTATGTTATCAATATTTTTTCTCTTAATTCTTCATCCATGTACTAACAAATCAATAAATGTTAAATAGCTTAAACTTTTTTAAACCTTGGCTTTGAACAAGGCTTTTTATTTTTTAGGTGGAAAATTAACTGTATCATGATTTTATAAGTACCACTTTACACTGATTACATAAAATATTACAACAGGCAATTTCAATCCACTTATTTGCAGAGCATGGAATATACAGGTATTTAGCATCTACTCTACACATAAACATTAAACGTTATGAAAATAAATTGCTTTTTTTACTTCTTACTTTTTTTCCTTTTAAATACCAATACTGTAACAACAAGATGCTTAATTATGGCACGTCTGCATTGGAAGGTTATTAACGTAGACAAAACTGTTGGCACATTACAGCTAAGATACGCAGAGTGAAAAGTTTAATCAGCTATAAAAACGCCAATGAATTAGATTCTAAATATGATGGGCCATCACAGGAAAATGATTATTGATGTAATTCTGAAAATAAGGTCTTAAGTGGGGAATCTTGCTGATTAAGAAAATGTGGGCTTACAGCATACTGTCCTAAAGAAGAAAAATTGGCTATTAAAAGAAGAGCTTGACATTCATTTCTCTAATAGAAATCATTTGCACCAGACTATGAATGGTGAGCTAGCAAAACACACAGTGTGAACTAACATATAATATTCCTTTGCCAGGAATAGGTTCATAGAGAGAACTCATAGCTTCATGAAAAATATCCCAAACTCATATATCCCTGGAGTGCAATCATTATCACCTTTGACTTGTTTCTTTTTAATTTATTATTACAACAGTAACATGAACAGAACACTTTCTCTTGCCTTAAGGTTTTTGCACTATTGTTCCTTCCTTCTGGACAACTATTTCCTTAGATTGTTATATGTATGTATCCTTCTAATCATTCAGTTTAAATATGACGTTCCCAGGAAAGGCTTGCATGGTTGCCACATCTTGTTTACCCTCTCTAGTCACACTAGGACACATTGCCTGCTTTCTCTTATTCATTATCTTTGTCAACGTCTGAAATTGTTATTCTTCTGATTATTTAAATACTGTTTTTCTCTCCTACTAAAATGTTAATACAAACAAAATGCTTGTTTGTCTTATTCAAAGTATACTTCCAGTGCTGAATGATGTCTGGTGTAGAGGAGTTATTCCATCAATATAATGAAACAAATAGATCTTGTTTGGTACATCATCTTTTTCTAGCATTGTTGAATCAGGCTTAAGCCTATTAAGAGAGGTCAATGAGGTACCAACCATTTTCCTGCTGAGAAAATGATCTGGAAAGTTCCCTGTCAGTTCACTCACAATATTAACTGTGAAAACCTGCTGGAGTTCCCAAATCTTATAGGGAAGAAAGCAGAAGGTAAAGAATTACCAGTTATTGAGGATTTATCATGTGCCAAGTAATATGTTAAGTACTTTACACATATTACACATTTATTAACCATAATAATGCCAATAACAAAATTATCGAACACCTATTATGTGGCCAGCACAACTCTGAAATATTTCATTGTATTCCATTTTTTTTCTCATTAAATCCTCATCATTAAACTTATGCAATGGAAACTATAATTATTTTGATTTTACAGTGATTGAAATGGCTTGTTGGAAGGTATTATTTTCTCATTTAAGTTTAGAAAATTAAAAGCTAAAAGTAAAATTTCAAAGCTACAAATATAGTAAAAGACAGAATTTGGAATTGAAACTAGATGTCCTATAATTTATGCTTTGCTATTCTCATGACAAATTTATGTTTATTAGTATGCATGTATGTATGTAGTATATATGCATTTATGTGAGGTCTATCTCCAGTAAAGGATTGTTATTCATCCTTCAGAAGTAAGTGATAAAAGATTCTTCAATCTTTCTCTAGTAAAAAAAATCAATCATTTTTTTGAGTGCCTACTCATGTGCTGAAATTGAATTTGTTCTTTTAAAAGTATACACATAGCATAAAGAACAAGATAAGTCTCAAAGGGTTTACTATAAAATAGTAGAGTATAATAAGATAGACTTGATTGTGATATTGATTGTTAGGTATGTATGTTAACTCAGGACAAAAGTTAGAGAGGAAGTATATGATGCAGGTCATCAAAAGAGACTACATAGATAAGGTGGAGCTTAAGTAGAGTCTTGAAAGATGGGCAAGACAAGGAGAACAGAGAACATGAGAGAGAGGTATTGAGAAATAATGAATAGTGTTTGCAAAGGTGCAGAGGAAGAAGCTAAGTATTCAGGATGAAGGTATAAAGGAGTGAGGAGAGGATAACTAGATTGGAAATGAAGATGTGGGTCAAAAGTAGAAAATGACAGTTTACACAGTTAGCTGGGACCAGATTATGCTATTAAATGTGCCTATCCTTTTCCTGCTCTCCTTTTTACTGGTATCTTCTTGACATGGATGCTAGAGCCAGTGTGTAAAAAGAAGGAAGGTGAAGGGGAAGCTGTCTCCTCTTGTCTGTGCAATAGATTGAACACAGAAATCTTGAGGAAACATATGCTAAGAATATTCTGACAAAAATGAGACTTCTCAGAGAAGGTTTTCTGAAGTATGGAAAAGGCAGTCTACAAATCCAATTCATTATGCTTCTGATCAGCTTTCTATTTTTATGGTTAATTGCTTAAATATGGGCTTCTGCTTTATTTACGAGCCTAGAAATTTTTATGTGGACAATGCACTTTTGTGAACTAAACAGACTAAAAAATGTGTCTCACCCCCTGAAATTAATTCTGGCAAAAAAAGGTCATTCTATAATATAAGCTGTTTGGGAGGCCTTCTATCAATGAGAAAATTCTCTATTGCCATTGCTTTAGCAGTACAATGATAAATTGTTGTTTACATCAAATCTTAATACACGGAAATTCTGAAGTCAATTTTTTCCAGGTGTGCTTTATGTTATTTTGATCAGAATTTTGAAGAGCAATTGGTCTATAATCTACTTAACAAATATCCAATAATTAAATCATTGAGGAACTACTATGTATCCTGTGCTTTCATATATATTATTTCATTTAAATGTAACACCCTTGTAATTTTACTAAAAAGCAAAACAAAACTGAGGTTTAGCCTTTTGTTCTTCACAGATAGTGAGTGGAAAAACTGGAATTTAAGCCTGATTCTCTTATTCCATGTCTCATGCTCTTTCTTCCTCTCAAAATGCTTTTATTTTCCAAAATTATGCAATTCCCCTGCCTTGTTGGGTAATGATATTGCCTTCTTTCTACATTCCCTCCCTGCTTCCTTTTCTTTTCACAGAAAAATAATGAGATCTAAGTTATTATAATTGTTCTAGGTATTGTAAATACAAAGAAAATAAGACATTGTCCTGTACAGAAAGAGTTACCATTTTACTGGGGGCGGGGACTGATTTTTAAATAATAATATAATGGAGTACTAATGGCTGTGTACATTAATAGAGCAAAAGCACTGACCCATTTCACAGAGGAGAATCATAAAATGTTTCACAGCAAAAGTGACCATTGATCTGACTCTCAAAAGCAAGTAGATATTTTCAAGAAAAACTAGAGACAAGAGCCAAAGGAACATCATGTATGGCGGCACAGAGGTTTAAGAAAAATCACAAGCAACAGTTTCATCTTTGCAAAAGTGTGTGAAGAATAATAATCTAGGCAGTCTTTTGTAAATCCTTTGGATAATTGGATTTGTGGAATATTGCCAAACAGCAGCACATTTCTCTTTCTCTTTGGAATATCTAAAATGCAAAATAAATATTTTTGCCACCAAACAATGATGACATATTTAATTTGCATAAAACTCCATGTAATAACACCCAGACACAGAATGTTTAGGCAACTTTAGTCTAAAAAATTTGTTAACCTCACCAACAAACTTAATACTATTTCCTTTATTGGGGGAGTATTTGAGGCTTAGGAGTATATTCATAGTGTTTTTTTTTTTTTCTGGACAGCATCAGGAAGTTTCTTTAATTTAAACATTCTTCTTTAGTGTGTCATGACATGACCTCTGCTTATGGTTGCATCATGCTCTTATTTTTCCTCTCTAGCCTCTCAAGGAGACCTAGACCTCCTAGGTTTTATTATCATTGTCTTGTTGATTCTCTCCTAGGAAAAAGTCCAAATTTAGAAACACAAGGTTTATAATGATCCAACATCATAATGGGAAGAAAACATTTGTCTTCAATCTGTTGGTCACTATTTTTCTTTCTTACTGACAATTTTCTCTATTAGTCAGAGTGTCACTGGATCATCCAGGGGTCTCTCTGTTCATCCCTGTGTTACAACCCTTGTATAGATACATCACTCATAAATTCTGCTGAGCTAGTACAGGTGCATTCAGCAGGTGCCTCAACTGTGTCCCACCTGCTGTTAGAAACAATCTTTTATAGAGCAGCAGTTCAGGCTTTACCACAGTGGGAAGCATAAAGAAAAACTTCTGCACTGGGGTAGTCACCTCTAACTGCCTCAATTGGTTTGATACCCATAATGAACATATTGGTCTCAATTTAGTCAAGATTAAGGGTTTTGAACCATTTCTACAGAGTGGCTTTATTTGATGCCCTCTCTGAAAGTAGAGTGTTACAGTGGGTTTAGCTCCTCCCTTCTTGAAAACATTTTCACTGGCTGAGATGGTTGGGACCAGTTTTTCACCATGAAGCTGCAGGTAATTGAAGGGAGTTTGCTGAACTCTGCTTGCGAGTTGTTCTGAATCTCTCTGTAAATAGCTTGTATGCTTATTAAATCTTGCTACAAAACAAGAATTATCACCAATTTACAGTTCTAACTAAATACCAAGTACAGAGACAAGAATTTATAAGAGCAGAATCCTGGGCTATAGAGGTTGATAGATCTAGATTCAAGTTCTTGTTCCAATCACTTACTAATTGTGTAATTTAGGATAAGCTACAAATGGGAACATGGCGATAGAAGAATTGATGTTATTCAAGTTTTCTTTATTTTATTCTAGAGAAAGAAGTAACTGTAGAAAGGAGGTGAAAATTATCATTTGAGAATCCATTTTGTGATTTAGTATTTTAATAGTAATCATTAATCTTATGTAACACTTACCTGTGTTCCAGGAATTGTTCTACTTGCTTATCATGTAACTCATTTAATTGTCATAACACCTATGAGGAAGAAATTGTTACTATCCCCATTTTATAGATGAGGAAATTGAGGCACAGGGAGATTACACGACAAAAGTTGTATTTGCTGGCATAAGAGACACAACTTTTTTTCTTCCTTACCTGTGCTCTCATCCTGTTTCTCTTTTAGTTCCACCTGGGTAGCTGAAACTGTCTCCTGCCCCATCCATTCCTGCTGATTGAAGTGGCTCTCAGAGTGGCTGGGCTCAGGGGCCAGTGGACTTTCTGAATGTGAAAGGGATACCTCCATAGATAGTAACAAGGGTCCACTATCCTCCCCAAGGCCCACTCTGGACACAGACAAACAGAGCTCAATAAGGGTGTATACTGTATATAATAAAAAGTGCTTAATATGAGATGTGTTTTTCAAGCTAAGTAACAGGTAATTCCATTATATAACTAAGTATAGCACAATAAGGTATTATGTTTCCATTTTGAAATTCACAAAGATTAAGTATAAAAGATCTCATGAAGGAACAAGCATATATTCTCAGTACCTTGTAATTTTTATAAATGGGTTCTTTTCTTAATTAATTCTATTTATTGTGCCCTTGAAAGTACGTATGACTTCACTGATCTCAGGATCCATGAAAAGCAAATCTTACCTTTAGACACAGCACAAGCACATATGTGCTCACTAGTTTTTACATACATGCACATGATCTAAAAAATGATCAGTGAGTCCTGCCCGATTACAAAAATATATTTGAGGACTACTGAAAAAATTTTTTTTTTGCTGATTATAGATAATAAAGATTTTAAAAATGCAACAAAAAACACAAGTGCTTTTCCAAATGCATCCTGATTTTTTTTTCTTTTCTAAACCATAAGTTAAGTTCTCTAAGCCCCAAGGATCTTGAAGAGTTTTTGGTAAATTTGTTGTTTTTGTTTGTTTGTTTATTTATTTTTTTAGTTGTGTTGACAATACATCACATATTGACAACAGATCCATTCCAAAGCATGCTAATGGTTCAAAATTACTTTGAAATAGCTTTGAGCACACTATACGTAGGCTGGGACATTGGTCTATTTATAAAAAAAAATACAACCACCTTTGTCTAATATGATAAAGGACAATCAATGACTGGCGATAACTTTACTGGAGTTTTGACTTGGTTTGTGGTACATAAAAATTAGCAGGTACTTATAAAGGGGAGCTCAAGGTAGTAAAATTAAATTTTTGCTGACCATAATGAAAAGCTGTCTGTGGAGGCCTGAGTCTCAACTCATTTGCTTCACAGCCACATCGCCTCCTTCTCTGCAGTGGTTACTGGCCACAGCTGGAAGTGGTTGAGTCAAACAAAACTGAGATTTGGTGCTCGAATTGAATTATTTCCCCTCATTGCTATTACATGGGTATCTCCCTTTATGCTGCCTAAGGGTCACCTCTATTAGGTTGCTTTTCTTCCCAGCCACCACAGTGAAAGGTTATGGCTGTTTACCTGATTTTGTCACCATTTTCATCTTCTTCAGGCTGGCAATATTACATTTCATGCCAGCCTTAACGCGGTCAAACACTATTGAAGTAAATGCCTAAAATCACGGAAATCTAGAATAATTCCATTTCTGTAAAACTTACCATCACCTCAAAGACCCTATCCAAGTAGTTTTCACCTACTAATGCCAAGTTATAACTGAAATACTTCAGCAAAAAATACAAGCTGACCTTTGTTATTGCTTTTCTCTTGGATACTAAAGTAGAAGGTGGATTTTTGTTTTCACTGTCAATATTTTCATTCATCTGATTGATATTAGAGGGATAGTAATCAATACTTCAGTTTATACAATTAAATACTAATTATATTAGTTTTAGTCATAATGTTGTTTGGCTACAGGAGAGGGAGAGTTGGAGGGCCAGATAGAAATGGAAGTAGAGATTGTTTTGAATCTTACTACTATGATGTAGTCTTTTGAATTATTTTCCAGCTCTTACATTTAAGATTTTATCATTTCATATTTTCAATTTGGGGTCAGGGCCATGAATTAAGTTCAGCAGAAGAGGCTGATATTTACTCAATTCGGATGAACCAGAAATCAATTCAGTGTGTTCAGTCAATGAAAAGAACACATGCAGACAATATAGGTTCAGAAAAGCAAGGGAATAAATCCAAAAGAAATTCTCAAAAAAAAAATAGTGAAAAACAAAGAACCAAGGCTATTAAAATAAGGGGAAGATAAGGAACCTGACAAAAGTTCTGAATCATTAAAATTTAGAAACTAAGGAGCTGCATATTATGTACAGGGTATTAACAGTCAAACCACTTCCTTTTTATCTGTCATTCTATTCATTGCTACTAGAAGAACTCACCTGGCTTGAATCATATTCCAAGAGACTTATCTCTGTTTTCTAGGCTGATAGCTGATTTACCTAATTGTGTTTAGATGCTCCTTATATCAATGACTCTAGGCCCTGGCTGCACATTATGATCACTTGATGAGCTTTACAAACATAAGCAAAGTTCAGGCCCTGCCCACATATCAATTAAATCTAAATAGCCAGTCCCTTGCTTCTTAAAATGAATCCTTGAGTAAGTAGCATCAGGATAGCATCACCTAGTAGCTTGTTAGAAATGCAGACTCCCAGGCCCAATCACAGACCTATTGAATAAGAATCTGTATCTCAAGAGACCACCAGATGATTTACATATGTATTAAACTCTAAGAAATGAGGCTCTAGGGCTAAGAGTCAGCAAATGTTTTCTTTAAAAACATGGACATAAAATATAATAAATATACTAGGCTTTCCAGGTCATGTATAGTCTGGCACATTTTTTTTTTTTAAACAATGGCTTAAAAATATAAAAGCATTCTTAGATTGGGACACACACAATCAGCTCATTGCTGGATTTAGATCACCCTATAGTTTATTAATAAAGAAATTAGGGTCAGAAGAGAGAGTAGTAGAGTGGTAGAGTGGGAACTATAATCCAGAATAAATACTTCTATGTTTTCCATGATTACATTCTGCCTCTTTTTAACAATTTTATATCTCTTGGGAGTATTTACCTTATGACTGTGCTCTGAAAAGAACAAAAAGCTAATACTGCATTAGCAAATAACACTTATTTAGTACCTATGTGCCAGACACTGGACTAAGCTTTCAAAATATGTGAACTCATTTAATAATCTTCATATCAATGTTAGGTGGAGTTCCTATCATTATCCCCACTTTCCTTTGAGCAATCTGAGGATTCAATAAGTTATTTCCCCAGTCCCATAACTAATAAGTGTTAAAGCTAGGACTGTTGAACTGCAAGGAAATATAGACCTACCAACTGCATTCTCTTTAAATTATTCTGTAAGGAATGGAAACCTGTAAGCACCATGCTTCTCAATCTTGGGTGAATATCAAAATCATCTGTGGTGCTTCTTAAAAATACAGATACTTGGACACTAATCCTAGGAATTTTGATTCAATAAGTCTGTATTAAGGCCTGGTAAACTTCAACAGTGTTTCTGGTGTGCAGTAAGGTCTGGTAAGCATTATAGCAGCATGAGACTTTATTGTGTATTGGTTTAACATGATTTCAAATCCACTTGTTTATGGCCAAGGTAAAGTTGTTTTAATCCTCTTGTTTATGACAATGACAAAACAAAAGTTGCTTCAATCTAGGTAAGAAGTAAGTTATGTCAAGATGTCATCATTCCACATCTGGTTTTGACAGGCACAGAAGCGGCCTAGTTGAGGTTTATCTATAAGAACACGTGGAGAAGTAACCATGACAAGGGTACTTTTATATTATAAAAACTGAGAGTTTATGAGGACTTCTTGAGAGTTTTGGTTTGGGTGAGGTGACTCTTCACTAGCATAAATGGTCCCCAAAGACCTTGGCAAGGTGACTCCTCATAGACAGAGAAGGAGAAAACTAACAGGGACCTGGTGAGAGACCTTCAGCCCGCCCACTAATCCAGGTATCTTGGCTCCCCAGCAACATGCTCAAGTAACAGGGAGCTTTTGTTTTTTACTCTGGCAGCTACATATCAGTTCTCAGTTGGTTACACTTTCTCAGAGAAAACTCCTCCTATAAAATGGTGCACCTGTGTTAAATTTGCACTTTATTTCTTTACCTCCCATTGCCTGGAATGATAGTGTGGTTAATCTGTCATTTGTTTAGAGAATGTTATTTCTTTATTTGGCTTATTAAGGGATATTATCCTGTATGCTCTTGGTTTGTAAAATTATTTTATTTCCCACAATAAACCTACTCTAACTAAATGGCTGGCAAAAACAGAATCAGTTTCTGGAGCATGATTTCGCTGCCTTTGCAAAACAACAAACAGACTTTATGTCTTCATTTTAAGTGATGGAAAATTAGAAAGAGTCTAGATTGAAATTCCCAAACACAAAGAGAAAATTCTACGTGTTTCAGAGCATTGAAGCATCTTTAAATGCAATCCAGGTCTGCTGAGGCCCTGAAACCCTGCCTAAACTTACTCCATTAGGGCGTAGGGGACAAAGGGACCAGATCCTGCTCCTTTGTCAAACATTAATTGAATATAGTTGTGCTATGGACAGATTGTTTGGAACCAGAGAGTTACCATCTGCTTCCTGAGGCCTCAGCATGTGCCTAGTTCATGGTTGGGACTCTTTTCAGGGTCTGCCATCTGGACCATGGGGCACAGTGTGGACTGGGCAGCTGCTCTGGTGGTCTCTGAAGTGAGCTATTTTCTCCAGATCTAAAACTACAGAGCCCCAACTCCTATTCCTTTCCCAATAGCTCACAAGCCTGACTTCTGTAAATAAACACTCAGTTCCAGGCAGTGCCCTCATTTCTATGTTTCCAACAACTAGCCTGGTCTACTGAAACTTTGCAATCTACTAAATACTGCTCCAGCATTTTCCAAAGTTCTCTTCTGACCCTGTGACCTGTAGCAGCTAACCCTTCTACATGTGACTCTGAAGTGATACTCTTGATTTCCTGTTTTGTCAAATAGACCTTCTCTTACTCCCTGAGAACATTAGCTTCATTCTCACTCCCCTCCTTGTGGCTTCTTCATATGGCAGGGAATTTGAAAACCACTGGGCTTTGAACCCCCACTTACTGTCCCATTGCACCAAGCTGTTGGCTAGGAAATTTGTAGAGCAGTTGGTTAAAAACTATTAAATCAATCTGGCAGTTTAAAACTGGAGAATGACTTTGGCAGCAGTGTTCTTAAGCATCTCGCTTGGCTGGTATTTTTAATTAACACAGCTAAATGCCTTGTAGTATTAGCCCAGGCCAGCAGGACAAAATTAACAGAGCGACGAAGGCAGAGATGTCGGCAGGGCTAAGAACCAACCCGGGAGAGCTTGGTCTTAATCTTATTGCAAGGTTAAAATGAAATTTCCCTAAATCTTTTAAGGCATTGTCTCTTTCAGCCCTTGAGACTGAAGTTGCTACCCTTTGGCAGCAAGGTTCACTAGCGTGGTCCAGTCTGAGGATTTCAAAAGAGAGGGATTAGAATTAACTTATGCCAAATACCTCACATTCAACACCTGGTCACTTAACTGTAAATAACAGAATTTTAGACTGACAGGTATCATTAATGCATGAACTTGTTCATTCTCCCACCATCACTGGTGGTAAATATTATTACCTTAGTTTTTGGACAGAGAAATTGGAACTCAAAAGCTTTAAGTGAACTGTTCAGGGATTAAAGATATAAGAGTAAGTAAATAGTAGGGTTAAAGTCTAACTCAGCCCTTCTAATTTTAATTTACCTACCGTAGCATCATGATCATATTATATCTTATTGAGTGAAGATCCTATCCAATGAACAAATTACTGGTTGGTATTTTTGGAAGTGCTTTCTAACTAAAGGGAAAGAGACTACTCTTAGTGTAGCACACATGATCAATCCATCCAAGACAGAATGCAAGAAACATGTCATCTGTCATGGCCTAATTTAAACTGACTCTAAAAAAGACATTGAGAGCTTTTTCCCCTCTTGGTGAGAATTAGCTTGGGTTAGAGCCAACTGACCTGAGAACGTACATTGGTATTTTTTCAATAACAAGATAGAGAAAGAAGACAGAGGGGAGTGGGGAGACAAATCTCCAGACTGGGGAGAAGGAATTCCTATTTCAACTAATATTTGAGTTACAAATCCAATGAGAACTCAGGCTAGTTTACTTGTTCTTTCCCAGCATGACTTTGCCTTAGAGTTAGTGTTTATAAAATGCTCCTGAGATGATATAATTAAAAAGTAAAGTGTTAGTTAACTAGAGCTCAGATCATTTGGTTAGCTGATTATTATTATTTTCTTTCTGAACTATTCTCATCAAGATAATGAGACAAATCTCAAGATGACAAGCTGACAATTAAGATTAAGACAAAATAAGGTGTTTCTGGTATTCAGGTTGTGTCTGCAACTGGGACACATGTAGCCTAACATCCTACACCTGAGTTAACTGTGTGATCACGGACACATCCATGTGCACTGCGGAGTGTCCATTCACATGAAGGAGTAATTAGTATTAATTAATAATTAGTAATAATTGACATTGAGTACCTACTATGTACCAAGTGTAATTCCAAGATACATATTTATATATATAAAACATACATATATGATAAATTTAGGATATTAATTCATTTCTACTTCACAACATGTGGTAAAAAATTATTCATTTGAAACATGTGAAAACTAAAGCATAAAATTTATATGCATATAAGAATTACCATTATTCAAAATATTTGCTAAGCACATATTTTGAGTCAAGAACACACTTCCCTTCTTTTATCTTTTTTTCTCTTAATGCCACATCCTGCCTTTCTCTCTAATCCTTTCTCCCTTTTTCTCTTTTTCCTTCTTCTTAAGGCAATAGAGAAAGAATGTTAGACTCAGAGGCAAAAGATCTGTGCCAACTATTGCTGTTATATGATATTGAGGAAATCACTGTGTCTCCTTGTGTCTAGTTTCTGCCAATCTCATAGGCTGGTTGAAATGATGAGAAGGATGAAATAATGAGAACACACTTCCTAATTTAATAAGCTTATACAAAAGTAACTGTGAAAGTGTTACCATTGCTATTACAAGTACTACTAGACAATTTCTAAGATCATCTCTTTCCTGACAACCTAAGAGTCTATGGTTCTCCGTCTCTAACACAGCACAGAACCGATGCATGAGATGATGACTCAAGAAACAATCTGGTCTCAAAAAAAAAAAAAAAAAGCAGATCCACAGATTAGAGTGCAACCCCTTAGTTAACCAGAAAACAAAGAAAGCAGTTAAGTCATGCTTTGAATAATCTGGTTTATAAATATTTTTAGTCTATAGTGAGTAAGTGTAATATGCCTAGGAATCTGATAGAATAGGAAAGGGGACAGACTACTGAAATGAAAAGGTATGTAAGAGTTATGATAGCAATTTGTCACATTCTATCAAGTGAATTAAGTTATGTACTCTTACCAGGAAAATAAATTGAGATTGTCTGCTCCAAAAGAGCAGGAAATGTCAATTAAACTAGCCCTATGAAGCACTCATCTGTTCATGTGGTTGCTGAATAAATTCTTATTGAAGATGAGCATGAAGCAATTAGGAATTAGAATAGTGATAACCCTGGAAAACATGGGTCAGAAAACCTTTGGCCACAATTCTAGCCAACTTAACAGATATTTAGAAAGCCCTGGTGGTTTTCATTTAATTTACTCACAATTAGTAAGCCTTGATCTTGTGACAGGTACTGGGCTATGCTCTGGCAATACAGCAATGATTGCTGCTTTCCAGAAACTTTGTTATCTGCAATATTAATTGCCCTGGTTATAATTATATGTGGGCTCTTATGAGAAAGATAGAAAATGCCACAACAATAGTGAGGTGTGGAAATTCTTTGGGTAATAGAAGTTTACTGGAACAGAACAAGAAGAGAAATCCCAAACACCCCAGTCTAGTAAACTTTCCAGGCTGGTGGTTCAGTGGAAGAATGTACTGCAGCAGGGTTCTTAGGCAGCTATAATTCTCTAACAATCTGAGTATCTCAATCTCATCAGTTGGGGGGTATGGGGGAACAGCCTTATTTCTATTGAATCATGAAAATTCTCCATGTGTGTTTGTCTATACAAGGGGTGAGGGGAGGATTAAGACTTTGTTTCCAAACTAATATTCATTAAATGCTATTATGCAGAATATTAATTTGTAAGTCAAATGGAAAGGGTTCAATGCACCAATAATTTTGAAATATGTTGTCTGTGTATTACAGTATTTTAACGTGCTCATGTAGCTTGTGAATCTCTAATAATAGTAAAATCCTGTTGTGCATGGGACCAGGGCTAGCTTGGAGTAGACTCACGTGAGCATTAGAACCAGTGACCATCGGCACAATTCTCATTGGAAATATAAAGGCTGAAAAAATTCTGTGAGCATTTTAGGGAGTTATTTGCATATGTCCTTACCATCTGGAGGACTACAATATGATTGTCAATACTGTGTTAAGGCCTTCAAATTCCCAGTGCTTTGCATCATAATTCCTTTTTTTATGTCATTAATCAGATTTTGACACCTACATTTATAAAATTCCATTTAGTTTCCATGATGTATTTGGTAGCCATCAGCAAGGGACCATTAGTGTGCATGTGCATGTGCATGTGCATGCACCTATGTGTGTGTGTTCTCTTTTCAGAAGACAGGTCAGTAGCATACTTCCCTGCTATTGTGTGAATGGTAATTGCCACAGTATAGTCATTTATTGTACCCTAAATTGTCACTGGCATTAATAACTGTGAAACTATGGCTGTATGTGTTGAGTTAGTCAAACATATTCTTGCTATTAAATTTTAGATAACATAGCAACTTGTCTAGTGAAAAATAATGACTTTAAAACAAAGAACTCCAAATAGTTTGATTCCACAGAGAAGCCACTAACAGAAAAGCAGGGCATCCTCTTCAAGTTCTCTCACATTTCCTGCAGCACTAGTTCTGAATGACTTTATTAGTGGTGTCTCTGTTAGCAGTGTAGGAGACTTAAAAATTAGTATGAATATCTTTCCCTTTTACTCCTTATGTCTCTGATGATCAGATAATGCATTTGAAATGGTTGATTGTAGCATTCTATTGGATAAATTAACCTCCTAGTGTGTGATACTTCAACTCAGAAATGGATCACAACATATGCAAATCTAATAAGCTGAAGGGGCTGAGCATTTATTTTTATTTTTATTTTTACTTTTTGTGGAGATGAAAGGATTTTTCCACTTCTCTTAGTAAGTTATGGGAAATAATAAAATCACATTCTCATCCCAATAGGAGATTATTATTATTATTATTATTATTATTATTTTGCATATTGCTATACCAATTCTAAATGTGCAATTTCAAATTGGCATCTTGGCTTATAAGGCACACCAGTTTGATTGGGTGGGTTATAAAGTCATTTATTTATTTACCCATTTGTATACAGTCTTCATCACTACAGCATCTGGGAGTCTGACATTATTTAACAAACACAATTAAATTTGAATACCTCATACTGGAACCTTATTATAAACTTGTTATTCCCCTTTCCTTAATTTCATTCTATTACTCCTAATTATAAAAAGTTCTTCAATTATTTTTCCCCTGGAGAATTTACAACCAGTGATAAAACCATTATTTCTTCCTCCCACCTCTATTTTAACCTCCGGAACAGTGGCAATGAGGTCCATGGAGCTCACACTTTCTATTTCTAGAACATTTCTGTGAGAGGGACTCTTTAAAGAACAAAAGTCCCGCACAAGTGAATTAATTTATCTGTAAGTAAGTGCAGGGTCAAAAACAAATGCGGCTGACAGTCAGCTTGGCTTTTATTTTTTGCTAGAGTTCAGGTAAAGTTGTTCATTTTCTCTAAGACCTCATTTCCTTATTTGTCAGATATGCATAAAAATTTGTTCTACCTATTTCTCAGGGATGTTTTGAACTAATAAACCCAGAAGAATGCTTTGAAACCATGGAAATAGTGCTACGTAGCTAATGTTTATGGAGCTCTTTCTATGTGTCAGGCACTGCTAAGGAGTTCGTGTACATATTTATATTTTATCCTCCCAACAACTCTTGAGGTATCAGTTTAACCCATACTTTTAGATGAGCAAAATGAAGCACAGAGAAGAAAATAATCTATCAAAGGTAAAAATGAACAAACACTAGGAAGAAGGAGGGTTGAAATTTAAATACAGGTATTTTTGGCTCTGTAATCTGACTCATAGTAGCAGAATTGGAAAGCAGCCTGAAGATATACACCATCTGTATTTACAAGGCAGAGCCTCATGGGAGCCAGAAACATGGTCAAGGTGTGAATGTTATCTATACTTGCATAATGAGAAATGTGCTGCTAACCTCAACCTTTAAGAGTGGGCTGGGTTTAGAAATATAGACTTGGTATTGTGATGGTTAATTTTATGTATCAAGCTGAGTGGCCATGGTACCATTGCTTAAAATATTATTTAAACATTGTTTCTGATTAAACCTTGTTTCTGAGTGCGTTTGTGAGAGTGTTTCTGGATGTGATTAGCATTTGTACTGGTGGATTCAGTAAATTGCCCTCCCCATTGTGGTTAAACATCATTTGATCCACTGAGCATCTAAATAGAACAAAAGGTGGAAGGAGGAATTTATCCCCACCCCTAATCCCCCACCACCTTTTTTCCCCTGCCTCACTGGTTGGTTGAGTGGGACATTTCCATATCTCCTGCCCTTCCACTGGTACTGATGGTCAATTTTAAGGCATTTCTGATTGGTTCCGTAACTCTGCTTTGTTTTCCCTCAACATTCCATTAAACTCTGCTGAGACAATTTATGTCATTATTATTGAGAAAATAGAGTCTAGGAATGAGCAATATGCTTAAGTTTTGAACAAAGCAGATGAGAGAGGAAATTAGAGAAGTTCTGATTATGGCAGAGTAGTAGGGCCTGTTATGGACCGCACCCGGACAAGATGACCTCAGAGCCGAATTAGAATCAAAAAGAAAATTTTATTACGAATTTGAATCCGGGCTCAAGCCTCCACTGCCACAGCAGTGAGAACAAGAGCCCCAATCCTTAGCATGGGGTTCCTTATATTAGGTTTATGGCGGGCCAACTTGACGCGCGCGGGACAGGTTGCAATTCCTTATTGGCTAACCATATGGCCTGATTATGGCCTGACCTATAAGCAAGCAAATAGGATGTCTGGGCGGAGAATTCCGGCCCTTGGTCAGAGGGGATTGCAGTCTACCTTGCTGAAGGAATTAAAAATTTTCCATTCCACCATCTTAGATCTTACATTGCCGTCTTAAATACATAAGTTCTCATGACCTGTTACACATCGCCATCTTAAATACATAAGTTCTCATGACCCATTACAGGGCCAGTCTGAGAGAGATCAAGAACTGATCTGGGAGCTGGAATAATCCTTGAGTCTGTAAACAAACGTCACCCTCTCCTATTCCAGGAATTCTCAAACACCTAGCAAGACATTGGACTTCTCACATTTTATGAGATTGAGGTCTGGAGTTACTAAAGCAATGTAGTCTCAAAATGCTAGAGAATTTAGTGATGCTTGGGAAATGCAAATAACTCCTGTGAATATCTACAGTCTTCCCTGTTCATTGGTGTATTATTTATTTACTCTTGTAAATGTAAAAGTGTTAAATAGCTTCGTTTAGCATCAACTGTGTCCTGACTATTGACTCTTGACTATTGATGGCAGCAATTTTCTTCAAATTATCACCAGCTTCTTATTCTGTACCAGAGTGTATGTTAGACCCGGGGTTACTGGCCAAAGGCAGAAAGCATTCTGTTTCCACTTATTACTGTGAAATATTTGACCTAAAACTATTCAAAGTCTTTTACCTTTGGCTGATTTTCACATGCTATTTGGGCAATTTTTATTAGAGATTTTCTTCCCAATGAGGACTAGTCTATTGCTCTAATAATTGTGGTATTTTCATGAGCAAGAAAAATTACTGTGAAATCTTGACTGAATAGCAAAGCATTGGAGAAATGTTCTCTTTCCCTGGCTTGTTTTAAGTGAAAGGCCCTGACTGAAAGATGCCACACAGGAGAGGCTTAGCATAGATAAGAACAATCTAATTGCACATAAAACACAATATTTACATGTTGCCTTATACATGTCCTGTAGCTTGTCTTTATGTCTTTGTTAAAGATCTAATTATTTGGTAAGTACAGAGCTTAAGTAGTCACTGAGATTCATAGTAGTTAGAGCTCATTTGCTTTTCAGAAATGCTTTTTCATTCTTGAGGTTTTCTGAAGATAAATTATTTGATGTCAGGTTCACAGAGATGATAAACCCAAGAGAAGTATGACTCAGAAATAGCGGAGTGTCAGCAAATGCAGAGGGTTATTGGAGTTCACCAGTGGGAACCCAAAAACATATTAGGGTCTTGCTCAAAGTAGTAACAAGTGGCTGACACATCCAGAGTAGGAACTTTTATTTCCTAACTCCTAGGCTAGTGATGTTTCCTCTATAACATTCTGCCCCTATAATAAGCCATTAGAGCCAGCCAGGATGCTTGGTCAGTATGTGCCTGTTTTTTCCTTTATTAATGTGAAGATTAACCTCTGTCTCTTAAACTTTCCCTTCAGTGGATGGTTTTCCTATCTTCTGTCTTTGCCATATTAATTTACCAGAGGAGTCTTTTGTGTTTTTAAGTTACTTTCCTATTCAAGATCTTCTCATTGTCACTCAACATCTAAGAAGTAAAATCTCTTAATCTCATTCCAGTATTCCAAATTTTCTATAATCTAGCAAACTGGCAATTCAGACTTTGTCTTTCATTTGAAAAAGTAACTGTGTCCATTATGAAGCACTTATTCAGTACTAGACACTATACATCTATTATCTCATTTAACCCTATTTAATACAGTAAGTCACTTAATGTCATTAATAGGTTCTGTGACTTTAAGCAAAATGACTAATAATGAAACCAGTTCTACCATAGCCCAATTGTTATAAACAAGAATTAAGTTTGTATGCATCTCATCAGCCTTATAATGTAACAATATTATTTGAGGAGCTATTGTAGGCAATATTGTTATTCTTATTCTATAGATAACATTTTAGTCCTACAGAAGTTAAGTAATTGAAACAAAGTTACTCAATAAGCATCAGAAGTAGGATTCAAACTCAGGCTGTCAGCCTATTCCAAGAGCTTAACTGCTGAGCACTATTCCTTCTTGCTGTCAGCTTGTCCCACCTCTTCAAATTGCTCAGGATCCATACTTCCCCACCATATACTTTGCTTGTTCTCATATTAAAGCCTCTGCTCATCATTTACTACTCACCCAAATTATCCCTCTTTGTCATCTATCCAGACCCTTCTTTCAAGGCCTGTATTATTTTTCTACTGCTGCTGTAACAAATTACCATAAATTGTGTGACTTACAATAATACAAATTTATTATTTTAGAGATCTAGAAGTCAGAAATCTAAAAATGGGTTTTTGAAGGCTAAGATTAGGGTGTCAGTAGGGCTGCATTCTTTCTGGAAACTCTTGGGGAGAATTGGTTCCTTGCTTTTCCAGCTCCCTGCATTCTTTGTTTTTGGGGCCTCTTTAGCCCCTGCATCCATCTTCACAACTCCTCAATTCTTACATGCATGCCTTTCTCTCTCCCTTATAAAGACTCTTGTTAATATATTGGGCCACCCAGAAAATCCAGGATAATCTTCTCATTTCAAGATCCTCAATCACAATTCAAAATCTATTTTGCTATGTAAGATGATACATTCACAGATTCTAGGTATTAAGATATAGACAACTTTATCAGGTCATAATTCTGCCTACCACAAACACCAATTCCTATCTCATTTCCACTCTCAAGGTTTCCTAAAAGTCTCGATCAGCAGTTTATTACATTTTATATCTTATTGCTTTTATCATGTTTATTTTGAAAAAGTTGTCTTCCATTCAGATGTATGATTTTGGAAATTAGACTCCATTTATTATGGGCTCAGATTATCTCAGTGGCAACTTTAGAGATTATCCAGTCCAGGAATAATAAATAGGTTTCATCTCAAATGTTACATCCATGTAGCTGGTAGGAGCAACTCAAGGTTCTGTGTTGGGGAGGATTTTGAGGCTCCTTCTGGTTTCAAAACAAAGAAGGCTGTGATTTATTAGAATGTTTGCTATGAAGGCAGGAAGGGAAAATAGCAGCTCAGAGGTCACATGCTGACCATTTCTGCTCCTCTCCCTTATCTCTTCCATCTTTAAAATGAGGAAAGGCAGTTAGGAAAAGGTGACTAGGTTTTACAGAGGACCTACTATGTGTCTGTCATATCAATGCTGCTCTGGTATGTTATCTAACTTACTTTCCTTGATTCTCATAACGGCCTCATATATAGAAGTTACAAGTATAAACTAGAGTTCAAAGAATTTAAAAAACTTGTTCAAATGTCAGGTGGAAGAACTTGGGACAAAAATACAGGTCTATCTAATTGCAAATTCAATTCTGTTTTTCTATAATAAACTCAGGATGTAAATGATTTACATAAGGTCAAATGGAATTAAAAACAGATTAGGGATTAAATTATACTAACTATATTCCCCCAAAAAACAAGAACACAGAGATGGGCACATTGCCACAATGTCGAATACTTAAAACTGAGACTTTTATAAGAAATCCAAGATTTATAGTTATTGCAACCAACTCTATACACTGAGTTTTTTTTCTGTTTGATGATGACTTTCAGTGATCACAGGACATTATTTATTTTTTCTGAGAGAAAACTGGATGATTTTTGGATTTGAGAACTTCCTTGTTTTGCTTACACTAGGGTATTTGCCTCTGGTTTTTAAAAATGTTTTTCTATAAATTGTACTCTCTCGTTTCCTTTTTCTTGCTCCTTATTACTCTGAATTGATTAACATGTTCTAGAAACTGGAGGTTTGACAGGGATGTCAAGAACCAGCTACTCCAGTTCTTTGCCCAAGGGCCTCTGTGCTAAGGAAACATTCTCCTTAAGCCAAGAACCCTTTGCTAAAGTGCCACTCATTGAAGAAATTGCCTGCAATTAGGTCGAAATCAATTTCCAAGCAATGGATCATGTCACTGTCTTACTTAAATTTCTCCAGTGCCCTCCATCTCTTTCTTTTTTATTTTAATTTATTTTTATTTGTTTTATTATGGTGACATTGATTAATGAAATCCAGTAAATTTCAAGAGTATGATTCAACAGTAAGGCATTTATATATTGCATTGTGTGCTAACCGCCCATAGTTAGATTTCTTTCTGTTACCATGTTTGACTCCTTTCCCCATCTCTTTCTAGGAAAAGTCACGTTGTCTTACATGCTATTGCACCACTAACCTCATGTCCCACTACTCTCCCCTTCCTCACCCATTCAGGCCCCTCAGCCTCCTCGGCCTTGCCTGCCAGCTTCTTTGCTGGTTTCAGTCTTCTTCTCTGGCTCCCAGGTTGTTGTCATGCCTTGAAGTTTATCTTCTAGGCTAGACTGCCTTCTTGCCTTGCCCAACAGAGATGCTTGAGTAATTTTTTGAAAATACAAATCTGACCATGTCATTTTCCTGCTCAAAATCCTCTAGTGGCTTCCTTTTATCCAGATCAGTGGATTTGAAACCTGAAGCTATCAGGGTTATATAGATGTAATTGAGTCTCACCAACCACTTCATCCCTTAGCTAAGATTCTAATTCAGAAGGTCTGAGATGAGGCCAATAATAATAATTTCCAAAGTCTCTGACTCATTCCAGTGATCAGCCAGGCCTACAAAGCATGCCCAAGTTTCTTACTAGCATAGGTGCTCTCTGGTTTGGATTTGTTCAGATTCACATTTTATTACAACCTACATTAAACCCGACTCCCCACGCCTACCCCACTCCCAACCCCAGAACTGCTAGATTTTGACTATCCTGACTTACTCGTTGTTCCCTGCACGTAACATGTACTTTATTATCTCCATACTTTTATACATGGCACCCTTTTCTCTCAATGAGGAAAGGCTAACTCTGTGAAAGTAGCCTTCCAAGTCCAGCTCAGGTAGTAAGTCCTTGATGAATTCTCCTCCATCCCCTCAGACTGAGTTGATCATTCCCTCCTCTGTATCCTTATGATTAGTAATTTGCTTATTTCATATGTAGTGCTCTATTTTATAAAGTAGACATCATATTTGTTTTATGCATTAATTAATAAGCTTCTTGTGTTTTAGTCAAACCTGAAATTTTGCTAGAGCTACAACTCTTTTTTTATGTACATCACTTACAAACTGTTTTTGTTCTTATCATACTATATATGATTCTTACAACAGCTATACAAAATAGATAGATCAAATGTTATCCTTCCTTTAGAAACGAGAGAAATGAGATTCACAGAAGCTGGCTTGCCCCGTATCATAAAGAAAATAATGAAAACTTAGCTTTTTCATTCCAGTGACATACCGTATGTGACATTTAATATACCATTTCACAATGTACTATATAACATCTCAAGATATACATGCTATGGTGTTCCATATAACAGCTCAAATTAGTAGAGCAGTCACATAGTAAATATAATACATAGGACATTAAATCTACTATGCAATGTTATAAATTATTCCATAAGAAGGTATAATTATATTTTATCAATAATTATGTCCATTAAAGAGAAAATATCAAACTCATCTGTTAGAAACTAAAACAAGAAAATAGGTTTACAAACTTTTCAAACTCCAACTATTGTCTCTTTTGCATTTTGATCCTGATGGTGATTAGAATGTCCTAATTTCTATTTTAGTAAGTAGATTTTCAGCAGAGTTCCCCTAAGGCTTAGCAAGTTTTGACAGATACAAGAGATGCTGTATCCAGGAAAGTGTTAGCCAACAAGGAATTGATCTAAATTCTCTTTTGCAGAGCCATTCTTCGGTTTATTTAAAAACTTTAGAGACCTATTTTATTAATAAAATGTCATGACTTTATTTTATTTACAAGCCTTCTGGGTGCTTTCAAAACCAGAAATAAGTGAAATCAGGTATAATTCTTTGGGGTGTATGATAAAGGTTCCATTTGATAGTGCTTTCTTAATTCAAATATAAATATTCAGACTTTCACTTTCAGAAGAATATAACTATCGATATCACAGAGAAAAGCTACATGGGTCCCAGGTACATAAGGAATTAATTTTAGGAACTGACAACAATTCATGAATAGGGAGAAAGAAAACCCACTCTTCCTATTAATGATTTCCTATTAAGACATCTATTAGAAACTCTAGACTGTATCATGAAAGGATCTCTGATACGCAGAGTCATTAATAGAAACCCTTAATATTATGTATTTATTAGGATTCTCTCATCCCTACTGAGAAGAATCATCTTTCAAAATACAAGAAAACAATAAAGAAATATATCTCATATAATTGAAATACCAGTGATAGCGTGGGCTCCAAAATGTTGGTATCAGTGGATCATTCAGACTCTAGTTTTTTCTACATTTTTATTTTTCCATCTTTGGGAGTTTTCTTTTTCAGATGGCTACAACACTTGCAGAATTACATCCAGAGAGCAAAACATCCAGATGATGGAGTGGGACAGTCTCTTTCTTTGGATCTCTCTTGGGAATGAGGAGACTTCTCCAGACTAACTCTCATTGCTGTGATTTTCCTTCATGAAGTTTCATTGATCAGAACTATATTCCATGGCAATTCTTCTTGCATAGGCTAATTACCTGCAAGGATGTAATGTGTGTTGGGAGTTAATTATAAATTCATCAGATGCCGTATTTCAGTTTTTCTCTGAACCAAAGTAGCACAACTTATATTCATAGCAAAATGGAATAGATTTAAAAAGGACCAAGTCTTGCCTTGACCTGAAATTACAAAAAGTAGTGTATCTGGGTACCTAAGGGTATGACCATCAAGAATCATGGTTAGAAACACAATAATGTTGTGATATCTTCCAAAAGTAGGTAGAGCAAGTGGGTGAAAAATACACATCCACCTAGTTCATGAGCATTGGCTTCCTGAAGCATCATGTAGGCTGTTTTGATCCTAGGGTTTGAGAAGCTGTTAATGTTTTACTTTCTTTTGAGTGAGGATTTTACTCCTTTCAAACCATCGGATCTATGGGGAATGTAAAGCAGTATTAAAAGTTCCTTTTATTTGATCGTATCAACTCTTTGTTTCTTGTATAGTGTCCTACTCATCTAGAGAAAACAAAATATCCTTAATACAACTATAGAACAAGAATAAAGGCCTCTAATCAGACTAATACAGACCTAAACTCCTTTTGATTCCAATAGGCAGAGCAATTAAATAGTCTCCCAGCCCCACCCACCACAAATACACAATGGGAAAAAAAATAGAAGCTATCCGTTCTCCCCACTAAAACATGGATTGAATTGTGAGCCTAAGAGTGATAATAATTAATAGATACAGATGTGGAAGAAAATATAATCAGGGGGAAAATGTTCAAGTTAGGAGGGCTGACACTTCAGATAACTGGCTCTATGCTGTGTAATGCTGTCCTCATAAATATAGAAAAATATTTTTATGAGCCATCTGGATACCCACATCACATCATAAAATCATGTCAAACTAATTCATTTTTTGACAAGTATTTTTTAACTCCTTTACAACTTATTTAGATCTAGCCTATATTATCATCTCTAATCTGAAGTCAGTGTCTGGTTCTTTAATTTGCACTGCTTTGGGGTGAACATTTTCTTTTTTCTCAGTTTAAATTCAACAAGTGATATGCAGTAGTCACTGTTATTTTAGGACATTGTTATCCTAAATGAAATGTAAGAGAAATTTATTTAAGAGAATTTAAAGTGAAATATTCAACAAATAAGACCATCTGTTCTAGAATGATAGAATGTGATGATTGATGTGAATATAATAGAAATGCACAAAATACCACAATGTAGAATGTAATAATTATTATTGTTGTTATTAATATTTGACTATCAAGCCTGCCATTAGCACAGAGCAGCAATAAATTCTTCCTCCATATTATACTCCAGAATCTTCTCTTATATCCCCACATAACTAAGTTCTTATTACCAATTTGTCAAGTATCTAGTATAGTGAGAAAAGGTAATAAGGCAGAAATCCACTCAGTTTTATCATGATGAATAAAATTTTTGCACAGTTTTAGAGTTGCATAGGAATAAGGGCAAAATGAAGTGGTGAAATCCATATGCATGATACTGAGTAGATGCTGGTTGTTTCTCCTCTTTGTTTCTTGGATTTCACTAGATTTCCTGAAGGAAATCAAGTTTTCTTTGTTGTAACAAAACCTCATTTCAGACTGTGGGGCTTTGATGGAAGAGGGTATACAGTTTTATTACCTGAAAATAATGATACTGACTATATAATTCCTTCAAAGCGTTCCTTTTTGTCAAGCAGGTAATATGAACAAAATGGGACTTCTCTAACAGAGTAAAAAGACTGAAGGCTACATGATGCATAGCATAAAGAAATATGGTGGAGGATTAGTGGTCCTGCTTCAGGAGACTAAATCTCAGTGTGTATTTCTGAGGCAGTATAATGAATAGTGGAGGGAGGACATAATCAAAAACAGCTTGTTGAATGAAGAGAGTTTTCATTGCTACAATATCACATTAACTTACAGAAGATCATTCTTTGATTCTAAGGGGCTATTTGAATTTTCTTCTGGATATTTGTCATTTGAAGCTGTGCATCCCCCAAATTAAACTTTCAACTTAATTTATCATTAAAGTGACCTCTCCCTTAAAAACTTTATTTGAATAAATAGCTCTGTTGTTACAGACCAAAGCCCAAGAGTTGCTTTGCTTTATCTATTTTCCTCATACTGACTTTTAATGCTTCAAATATTCTTGTAGTCTTTATCTTTAAAATATGTTGTAAATCTGACCACTACTCACCACTTCCATTGCTAACACACTAATCAGATCTACCATATTCTCTTACTTGGATTACTACAATTCCTAAATCTTTTTATTATTTTTATTCTTGCCTCCTGTTAGAAACCCTAGACTTCTATTTCCCCAAACAATGCTTAAGGTGATCTTTTTAAAAATGTATCTACAATCAAATTATTCCCCAGATCAAAACCATAATAGAGTAGGATGATTACAAAAAAAAAAATCCAAAGTTCTTAAAGAATCCTACATAACACAGTTTTTTCTCACATCTATAAAAAAATTATCCATTGCTGATCTCTTATTATTCACTCTGTTTTAGCAACACCAGCAACATCTCCTAAAATGCAGGAGCTCATTCCTAGATCAAAGTCTTTCCTCGATCTAGAAGATCCTCTTCTTCCTTTAATTTATTCAAGGCTCTACTTTCTCTATCAAGAACCTTTGTGTTAGGCAGTCATTTAATGCAGCAAAAATTAACAATGTAAAAAACTTCCACTTCTGGTCAAATGGAGTAACAGGGACTACATTTACCCTCTTATGTGAAACAATGCAAAAAATGTACAATATATTCATGAAAAATGGCTCCCAAGTTACTGGACATTAGGCAACAAAAGACAGATTCCTGATATATAGGAAACAAATAAGGGATGCTATGATTTTCATTTCTCAATGCCTAGAGATAGTTTACAGTTTTCAGTGGAGGGAGGGGAAATTTAGGTACTTCATTGTATTCAGTGAACTAAGTAGATAAAGCTAGGGGTCTGTGGAAGCCAAAGTGGTAAGAGTTCTTAGAACATGGTGTCAGAGAGGAGAGAGTTTCAGATATCTCTACAAGGTCCTCCTCAACTATTTAGTTGAGTGCTGATCAGCAAATGTGTAAATAAACTACTCAAGTTTGTAGAACTATTTGAATGATTAGGAGAAACAAGATATTTAGATGCCCAGATCTCACAACAAGGTGGGGGATAGATTGAGCAGAAAACTACATAATTCATAATAAATTAAACTGTGAGAAAGAGTCTTTCTTTAGAAGTGTAAAAAACTAACTCTGAGCTAAATGCTGCTCTGATTCCTCTAACAAAGCTTAAAAACAAAACTCAGAATATAAAAATATTTTCCAGTAACTTAGCCACACACCAAAGGAAAGCTGAAAAATATTTTGGGGATACCAAGATATTCAGAACCCAAACAGGTAAAACTCACAATGTTTTACATCCAATAAACTATTATCAGGCTTGTAAAGAATGAATTTATGACCCATAATAAGAAGAAATATCAGTGAAAATAAATCCAGAAATGATGCAGATGATAGAATGAGTAGACAACAATTTAAAAACAGACAACATCCCATATGTCCTAACGCCAGAAAAAAAGATTAAACATTACATGTTCAGAGACACAGAAGAGATAATAAACAAACCAAACTTCTAGAATGAAAAGTATAATATCTTGAATAAAAGGGTATACTGGATTGACTTAATGGCAGGTTAGACATGAAAGTGGGAGATTGGTGAATTTGAAGACCTGGTAATAAAACTTTCCAAAGTGAGTCCCACAGAAAAAGAAGAATGAAAAAATAAAATAGCATCAATAAATTGTGGGACATCTTGAAACAGCCTAATATACCTTTAATTGGAGCTTCTGAAGGAGAAGGTAGGAGTATTAATATACAAATTTAACATATATAATATTTATGTTATATATATTATATATATTTGAAGGCATAATGGCTGAAAATTTCCAAAATCTGAAGAAAACAATAAACTTATAGATCCAAAAGCCCCATGAACCTCAGACAAAAGAAACAATGAAGGTAACTACACCAAGGAATATCAGAATCATATTTCTGAAAACTAGAGATAAATGTATAATCTTAAAAGCAACCACAAAAAAAAAAGAAAAGAAAAAAAACCATGATGTATAAGGGGAAGAAATTAAGAAAAATGGCAGATTATTTAATTGGAAACAATGCAAGTGAGGGAACAGTTGACCAATTTATTTAAAGTAGGAATAAGAGAAGAAAGTCTGATCTCAATACTTCTATTTAGCATGTACTGGAGGTTCTAGCCAGCAAGATCAGGTAACAAAAAAAAACAACAGACATTTGGATAGGAAGGAAGAAGTAAACTGTCTTTATTTGCATATGACATAATCATTTACAGAGAAAATTGACTTAATCTGCAAAAAAGTTACTAGAAAAAATAAATGTGTTTTAGCAAGGATGTATGACATAAGAGCATTATGTAAGTATACACATTTATACTAGCAAAGAACATTTGGAAGTTAAAAGTGTCATATAATATACAATTATATATTTGTAATAATTTAGAGCTAATAATTTATAACAATACCAAAACTGTGAAATGCTTAGGATAAATCTAAAAAGGATGTGCAGAATATGTTTACTAAAAACTGCAAAAACTTGAAGAAATTAAATAAATAAAAGAATAGATATGCATTGTTGACAGACTCAATATTGTTAAAAAGCCAATTTTCTCTTAATTGATCTATACATTCAATGCAATGCCAATAAAAATCTGAGCTGGTTCTTTTGTGGAAATTGGTGAGCTGATTCTAAAATTCATTTGGAATTGCAAAAGATATAGAATAGACAAAACAACTTTGAAAGAGAAGAACAGGTTAAAGAATTTAGACTACTATAACATAGAAACTTATAATCAAAATAGTATGTCATTGGCATTAAGATCAATGGAACATAATATAGTTCAGAAACAGACCCATACATATATGCATATATGGTCAATTGAGTTTGAGTAAGGTTGCAAAGCTCATTCTGTGGGAAAAGATAATGTTTTCAACAAATGGTACTGGAAAATTTGGATACACGTATGATAAAATCTTACATTTCATAACTCACACCATATGCAAAAACTAACAAAAGACTAATCACAAACCTAAAACTAATACTTCTAGTAGAAAACAGAGGAAAAAATTGTTGTGCTATTGGTTTAGGCACAATTTTCTTAGATATGACACCAAAAGCATGATATATAAAATATATCAAAATAATAAATTGATACATTTGACTCCTAAATTAATAACTTTTGCTCTTAAGAAAATAAAACTGCAAGTTACATTTAGGGAAAAATATTTGCAAATCATATATCTGATAAAAGATTTGTATCCAGAATATATGAATAATTCTCAATAATGTAAAAACCCATTAAAAAAGGACATTAAGTCTGAACATACACTTCTTCAAAGAAGCTATGTGGATAAGCACATAAAAAGATAGTAAACATTATTCATTATTAAGTAAAACAAGTCAAAACCACAATGAGATATTACTATATCTTTTCCCACAGAATTTGTTAGAATGGTTATAATTAAAGACTGACCATACTGAGCATGGGCTAAGATGTAGTTTATGGAGTTATGCTGAGGTGGTAATGTTACATCTTTAATTTCACAATGTGATTTTTTAATTTGTAAAATATGTAAATACAAATAATATTTCATTTGTATCATACAACTTTTCTAAATTTACTTATTATTTCTAGCAAATTTTTATAGATTCTCTGAGATTATCTATATCCATCTGTTATATTTCAAAGGATATTGTGGCTTTCTCTAGGTTTATCTGTAAAGAGTGATATGCTTGATTAGTAGTACCTATCAGGGAAACATAAGGGACAGTGGTAGCAATTATGTACCTATTTTTAGTACCAATTTAGCCCAACTCTCTCTTTATATAAATAATAAAATTGAGCCTCAGAGAAGTGAAGTGATATATTCAAGAGTGGTATGATTAAACTAAAGCCCATGCATTCCTATTCCATTTAAACATGGCTTTTACTGTTTTCTACTGTTTTCTCATCAAAGTCCAGCCATTATCCTCTTTCCTTCAAAAATCATTCAAGCTTAGTCTTTCCAAATAGAATTCTTTTCTCCTTTCTTTATGGTTGAATGGCCCTTAGGTCATATCTGTATCATGACATATATCAGTATCTTTTTCTAATTCTTACAAGGCAGTCTTCTTATAGAAAAAGTGAATTTATAATCAACATTGTCAATGACACCTAAATATTTAAGTAATATTCTTTACAGAAATGTCTAAACATTTTTTTAAAAAAAATAGAGATTAAAGGGTTTTAATCACACACTAACTTATAATGAAATTATTTTCATGTCATCTTTTTCTTTATAATCCTCACACCAATTCAAATGTTTTAATATAATAAAATTCACCAAATAAAAATATTCTTATTCAGACTGTAAATTCTTTATGAACCAAAGGATTAAAACTTTAATGTTAGAAACAGGCTAGGAAGACATCTTTTTAGGCATGCAACTTCCCAATGGTAGTGAACATGAGATTGTGCAGACAGCCATCTGTTCCACCTACTGAAAAATCTTGCCTTAGACTCCCTTTGCAAATGTGTACTATGGGCTAGAATTCTCAAAACTTAATGGAGATTATTACTTTGTAAAATTATTATTACAAAATAATAATGATAAATTATATATTTAAAGTTAAATGTAAAGTAAGGGAATCATACGTTTATAATAAGACTAATAAAACTGTTTATATCACTGGCCTACATAATCATTTCTACTGATTTTTATGGGAGAACTTTGTAATATAAATCAAAATGTATGCAATCAGACATTTTAAATCAGCATTGACTCCACATTGAAAATACAAAGGAGTGCACAAAAGAGATTCTATTTTATCATGTAAATAAAAATAATTTTCCCAAACTGACTAAAGATCACATTTTGTTTTGCAAGACCACATATGCACAAGGAAATAGAATATCCATTCAGACAAATGACAAAAGTATACTCTCAGGGTACTCATGAGTAACAGTGGGTGGTAAGCTAGTCTTTATTGCAGGGCATCTGTGCATTTGTTTTTACCAAAGCTAGGAGCTACTTTTGTCATTGCCTTCACAACATCCTCAGAAAAAAATCTAGCTGAAGAAAGCCAGTGAAAGGAGTTATAAGGCATATAGATCATCACTTTATCAGTGGTAGCCACCTTTTTCCCTCTCCACTGAACTCCATTTGTGTATTTCTCCCACATAAAACACATGAAAATCAATTTCTCTGTAGCTTAGTTTGAGAGAAGAAACGTTGGCTTTGTTAATAATGAATCTGGGGTCAATTTTTGGGACTCAGACACTTAAAATCTATGACTCTGGCAAATTATTTAACCTATTTTCCTTGTTTGCAAAGTGTAGATAATCATATCTGTTTTACATGTATCGTGAGATTTATAATATGGATCCTTAAAATTGGTGATTATAAATAAATAATAATAGTAGTGTATGTTTTTGTATATATGGAAACTAATGGGATATTTTAAAAGATTACCTAGAGAATCAGTATTTCATTTTAATTGCTATTTTCTCTCTTTCTCTAGCCTTGAAATGCTATAGCATTTGCTTTTATTGACCTTTTAATGGATGTGCAATATATGATGTTGACCAATTGTGATGTTTGTGAGTTTTCAGTTATAGAGTAAATTTACTCCTATATAATGTAAGTGCCAAAGCACAAGGTCAATGACTACATTACAAACTCCCCATGTAAAAGCTATGAACTTTAATATTCATCACTAAGTATACTGGGAAATGATTTGATCTTTTCTTGAATAGTAGTTACTGGATCAAATTATTTTTTAGCTTGAAAATAATTGCAGATCTCAGATGCCCATATAAGCCACTGCCTTCTGAATTCACACCAATGCTTCATGCTCCTGCTGTCACTATTGGTAATCATAAAGAGCAGTGCATGAAATGTTCAAAAACAGCATGAGATAATGGGATGATAGAAGGTTTTGGATTTAGATGACCCGAATTTAAACCCTTGCTCCTTTTCTGTGTTACTAATTGGATGGTGTCTGTCAAATTACTTCCCCAAATCTAAGTACTCATGTAAAGTTTAAACAAAATAGTATATTTTAAAAATACTGTTGTTCAGTTTTAGTCCCAACGTGTAAAGAGCTTGAAAGTCTTTACTCCAAGTCTTTACAAAAAGAAAAAGTTGGACAAACAGAAAATCAATGACTTCTCTTAGACCCATGAAGGAACTGAGGTGCTGACAAACCTCTACCCCAAAATCTGCTTACCTGAAGCAGAATCAACTGGGGCCATAAACTGGTGGAAACACTGAAATGGTCATTTTGATGGATTGCTGATAGCTAGTATGGACTAATTTGAGAGTGAGAATCTCCTGGTGGCTGCAGCCTTACAAAAGCCCCTGCACTTTCATGGGCTTTACCTCCATGAACCCCATTCATTTCCCATAGCGAAAATCTAAAAAAGCAAGAGAAATACCCAAGTGGCTCTATCGGGGGGAAGAAAGAATAATTGTTGTGAAATACATTTAAAGTCTTTCCCATAGCATAGACCTACTCTCTAGCAGAAAGAACTTTGCCAGGGCCTTATTCTCACGGGGGATAAGGAAAGCCTCTCACTCCAACCCCCTTCAGCCTTTTTGTTTCAGTTAATAGAGGGAAAAGTACATTTTTAACACAGGTCAAGGCTTTATGGAAATATATTGGTAATACTGCAGCCAGGGAGGATAGTGAATGAGAACTTTAGAAAATTAATGACAGACACCAAACTACAGATCTTGGATGTACAGAGAACACCAAGCAAGATAAATTTAACATCCAAGCAAGATAAATTTCAACATATGCAAACACACAAATACATACATAATCCTAGGTATATTCAAACTGCAGAAAACTAAAAAAAGAGAAAATTTAGAAATAATAGAGATGGGGAAAAAAACTTACCTATAAAGGAACAAGTATAAAAATCACAGTGGAATTTTCATCAGAAACCATGTGAGCAAGTAGAGAGTAGAATGGAATATTTAAAGTATAGGAAGAAAAACCCTACCCAAGCTAGAACTCCATATCTAGTGAAATTATCTTTCAAAAGTTAAATAAATACTTTCTCAGACAAAATCTAAGGGAATTCATCATCAGCAGACCTGCCTTGCAAGACATTCAAACATAGATACAAAAGTCCTCCACAAAATATTAGCATATTGATTCCAATGATGTATAAAATTAATTATGCACCACAATCTATTGGATTTATTCCAAATATGCAATTCTGGTGCAATATTTAAAGGTTAATTAATCAGATAACCCATAACAACAAGGCTACATTAGATATAAGATATATTATTTGAGAAATTATTAAATTTTTTGAGTCTGCAGTACCATGTCAGTCTTTCACTCAGCAAAATAAATGGGAAAAACTGGAAATAAAACATGGATAATAATTATCAGAGTTAAATTCATTTTTCAAATTGTAAAGATGCTTTTTTTTATGGTATTTAAAATATTGTGGGACAAATAAATGTCACATGACAGTAAGTAAATAAAAAAACTAAATAAATTTTTTAAATAAATAGAAAATTTACGTTTAGAATGTTAAAAAAAGGGGGGGAAAGTCAATTAATGTAATCTACTAAATCACCAAGCTAAAGAAGGAAATTATCTGATTATATTAACAAATGAAGGAAAAGCATTTAATAAACAAACACCAACACCCATTCAAAATTTAAAACTCAACAAAGCAGAAGGCAGGACATTCTCAAATTAATAAAGAACATCTACAAAAATTCTCTAGCTAATATAGCTTATTATAAGAAACTTGAAGCTTGACCTTCAGGGATCAGGAAAATGTCTAAGATGTCCTGTCTCACTACTTCTATTCAACATAATACTGAAAGTTTTAGGTAATGTAATAAGACAAGAAAAAAATAAAAGTTATACTGATTAAGAAGTAAAAAATTGTAACTTTTTTGCAGATAACATGATTGTTTATGTAGAAAATTCTAAAAATCAACAAAAACTTATAAGAAGTGATTATTATAAGTGATTATAAGTAAAATTAATAAGTGATTAGAGCAAGATTTCAGGATATAATATTAATATATAAAATTAATTGCTTTTCTATATACCAACAATGAACAATTGGAATTTAAAATTAAAAACAAATAATTTACATTAGCCACTCAATAAAATAAGTATAAATCTAAGAAAATATAATTATGATGTATATTAGAAAAACTACAATACTGATTTAAAAATCAAAGAACATCTAAATAAATAGAAAGGCATTTAACATACTTGGATAGACACTCAATATTGTTAAGATATCAGTTCTTCCCAATTATTTCTACCAATTCAACACAATCCCAATCAAAATCTCAGCAAATTATTTTGTGGATAGTGACAAAATTTTTAAAGCAGGCTTATTCATACTTACTAAAACTTAGAAGCAACCAAAATGTTCTTTAATCAATAGAGAAACTGTGGTGCAATCATACAACAGAATATTATTTAGTGATAAAAAGAAATTAGCTATCAACCCGCAAAAAGACATGGAGGAAACTTAAATGTATATTTCTAAGTGAAGTAAGCTAATCTGAAAAGGCCATATACTACATGATTTACCTTATATGTTATTCTGAAAACAACAAAAGTATGAAGACAATAAAATGATCAGTAATTACCAGGGATTCAAAGAGAAGAAGAGAAGAAGAGATGGAACACAAAGCATTTTTAAAAACAATAAAACTATTCTGTGTGATACTGTAACAATGGGTACATGACTTAGATTTATCAAAACTCACAGAAATGTACAACAAGTGAACCACACTGTAAACCATGGACACTATGTAATAGTGATGTGTTAATAGTGGTTTATTAACTGTGAAAAATGTCCTATTCTAATGAAGGATGTTATTAATAGGGGAAACTAGATATGAGATATATGGGAACTCTCTATACTATATTCACAACTTTTCCATAAATCTAAAACTCTTCTAAATTACAATGCTTATTTTTAAAAATTCCTAAGTTTCAAATATACTAGGTTTTTGAGAAGTATCAATTCCCCTTTTACATATAGACTATATCATACATAGTCTAAATTTAATTCAGTACCCTTGCTGTTGTATGAGATGATGTGGAAGAGAAGTTATATTAAATATAAATATCACTTGTATTAAATATAAGATTTAATAATAACAGTATAAAAGACAGATTAAAAGTTGAATAATAGGTGAATCTCTTTTGAACATAAGTTAATATTTTGGTGATTCAGATGACACTTGAAAATTTTAGAAAGCCTCTAAGTCATCATTATGAACATCAATTATTTCTGTGACAAGCAGAATTTCACTAACAGAGATTTCTTGTTGTGGGAATGCCGATTTTAATCTGTTTAGGAATATAGGTTCATCAAGAGCATTCCAGATTTTTAAATTACACACGTTAAAAATCAATCACCATAAAAAAAATAAAGGTCACTGCTAGAACACTCTAGTATGAGAAGCTAACTGTGTTAGCATTTCTCTATATTAGTTAGTTGCCAGGACTAAAAAAGCTGAGTGAAGGATTTAAGAACCAGAGCCAGTCAAAAATAAACAGAAAAGCAATTTTTCATCTTGGATAAACGAGGACACATGGCTTGCAGATTTTGTCTGAGTCTATATGTTGAAACATGCTAAATCATGAGAACGTTCTTTCCATTGCAAATAACACACAGGGTTCCTTTGAATACCTCAATGGGTGAGGCAAGAAAGCTCTTTGAACTTCATCTAGTTCCCTAGGATGTCTTGCTACTGTGTATTATAAGCAATGGGTGTTTATCTCTGACATAACAAAAGAACGCATATATTTTTCCAAAGAAGATTTTCATTTATTTTTCTCTCTGAATACCACAAGAGCACACACACACACACAAAAGCAAATTTGAAAGTGGGACACGAAATACACTAGATAAGCAAGAAGCATTAGGCCTCTGTGAGAACTAAGAGGGTTACATATGCTGAGACCTCCAAATCCAAAGAAGGTTGTGTGTGTGTGTGTGTGTGTGTGTGTGTGTGTGTGTGCTGGGAAGTAAGGTTTTAGTTAAGAGGAAAACTAGCACAGAGTTCTACAAGTCTAGGGGTGGGTAAATATTATTTCAAGAAAAGAAATTAGCAATATCTGAGATTGTGCTGATTTAACAAGAACTTTGTCAATTATAAAGAACCTTAATCTGATTTACCAAACTCAGTGCATTTGACCAAATACACTGATACTGTTGCCGGTGTAAAATAATGCTAGGTTTCTCTTTTCTGCTCAAAAAAATAAAAATGAAAATAAATAGATAGATAAATAAATAAATAAATAAATAAATAACAGATTCAATTAAATGGGAACAGATTATCTCATATCACCAACTCAAATATTTTTATTCCTTTTAGATGTCCATTTTAATGTGAAGGAATCAGACATGGCAGCCATAGATTGAGTTTCTTCTAAAAACACCATTTTAGAAGGATAGCTGCAATTCTTTCAATAAAAAACAAACAAAAATTAAAGATTATCTCTTCAACTAAGCAGAAAATCTATAATAGTAAATATCCCACTTTGCTCTAGATCATGCTCATTCTTATCCTTAGCCATCAGGAGCAAGAAAATAACTTACAGACATTTCGATGGGAGATCATTTCACCATAAAATTTTATTTGGGCATGCAATTAAAAATATAAAATCTATTTAGCTCAAAGGCAGATAAACTACTAACCATAAAACCAATGTTACAAAAAATAATTATATCCTTGTCACTAAGCCAATATTTAAAACTATTAATAGATCTTTGACTCCCTTGCCATGTTAGATAAGGTCTGTATCTTCATCCAACTTAATGTTGCAAAAGCTAGTTAAATCAACAAATTACCAAGACCTTTTTTATTACTTTAGTTAAAGGTTTGACATCATTTATAATTTTGAACCTATTCGACTTAATGCCAAAAAAAAAACAACAACAACACATCTTACCATGCTCATCCGATCACTTTTTGCTTATTTTTTTTCTAATTTTCTTGGAAACCAGTTTAAAAAGCTTTAGAAATTTAGCATCAGTGAATATATTTGGCAGTCCTTTTTTTTCTGAATACTATATTATAGGGTATATTATTTTGTTTTCATTTGTTTCAGGGCTTCTTCATTATAGAATATCTATGCTAAAAGAGAGAACATGGCTTTGTTAAAAGATCAAAGAATTTGTAATAGGAGAGATTTGGCTTTAAATCTTAGCACTGTCACTTGTTAGCTATAAAACTTTGGAAAATGATCTAACTAGAGTTTCCTCATCTGTAAAATGGTGATAATACCTGTATTTCCTTTAGAGGGTAAATGCCTGATGTTGCATATATACTCAGCATTTGGCAGACATTAATCCACTATTGGCTGGAATGATCTCATAATTATTCAAAATCAGTATGACACAGGCACATCCAATTAGTATGAGTGCCTACATTAAACAAATGGGCACAGCACAGCTCTGCTAGGTTTGCAAGCTAAATATCAGTCCCAAGTGTTAGGAAGCAGAAGGGAATAGCATTGGTGAAAGAAGAAATTTGATAACGGCCTCATTTTATGTTTAGGGAAGCACTTAAGAGTACATCTCTGGACCCTGTATCATAGCCATAGTGCAGAAACCTGCAGCCCAGAGAGCAGCCGCAGTCCCAAGGTTGCACGTCTTAAGACAATTCTTAATAATTTTAAAACTATGTCTATCAGACTCCAAAATCCTTACTCTTTCTGCGACACTAAGTTTGTTAACTTTATTTCTACACATCTTTCAGGTTTTGAAATGATAAGTACCTCAGTGTTCTGGCCCATTACATTTCAAAACTGTGTTACTTGAAGCACTAGGTTTCGTGGAAATGATTAGAGTTCCTCTACAAAAAGTCTAGTGGAAGCTGAGATGGCAGAGCTTATGAGTTTCCTGGAACATTGCCCTCACTTCAACCAGAACCTTCATCTCTTTCTTATACCGAGAATTCATATTACATTTCATTTAAGTAAAACAGGTTTTATTGCTTTAAAAAAAGCAATGTTGAAAAGTTACTGTTGTATTCCAAAATGGATTCTTTATTCCTTTTTTTAATCCAAATCGAGCCTTAACCTAGATCTCTGTATGTACACTCAGATTTTTTAGCTCTCTATGGCTTGGATCTCCAGTTACTACTTGGTTAACCCTTGTGCTGAACTTTGTACTTGACTTAGAATTCAAATAACTCACCTCAACTTTCCTACCTAGACTCTGAATCTTATTTGTATGTGATTCTAAGATAATACACTCTAACTTCATTTTTCTTCTCAGAACTTCATATAACATAGGATCTATGTTCTCAATTTTCATTGTCTATGGCTTGATCTTTAACTAAGCTACACAGTGTCCCAAGACCCTAGCTTTGCATTTAGCTTTTCTTCACTTATTAAAGTCAAAGATCAGTACATATTTTATCATTCAAGCCATTATATTTAGTACTTTAAAACTAACCCCTTTAGGCCAAGACACCACCTGATGAAATTAAGGTTTTTGATGTCATGGTTTTTTGTTGTTGTTGTCATTTGTTTTTCCTCCAGGTCTATTTATTATCAATTCTTTAATTCTGCTGGACTTCATTTTGGCCCCTTCCTGTGACTCAGACTCTAATGACCACTCCACTGAAATCTTGACCTTGTTCATGCTGGGTGCAGTCTAATGAGAGGGGATGTTTTTGGTGGCAGCTGGGACTGTAAAGTTATAAACATAAATACTTGAGAGGCCATGGACATGCCAATTGTCATACAACCTATGTCTGCCACAGAGACCACCCAGCTCACAACCAACTCCTACCCAAGCTACCATATTGATGTGTTCAAGTAAGTTCAGGAGAAGCTGTCATTAGAGGCTAAATCAGCACCGGGTCCATGAACTGTTATAACAAAGATGAGGAGGGAGCCACTATGGCCACAGAGAAAGGGCAGCTGCTCATCCACAGCTGCAAGTTGGGGCCCCTCCCCTCTCTTTGCTTGCCTATTTGTCAGTCCTTGATATATGAAGTCCATAGCATGCAGGTTTTATAGCAGTTTAGCTATTCCCCACCTCCCCCCAAAATCAGTATTTTTTATTTCTGTGCTATAATTTATATGATTTCTATTGACCTATATTCACATCTATTGATCTTCTCTTTTGCAATGTCCAATCACCTAACAAGCTCATTTAGTGAATTTTCATTTTATTTATTTTATTCTCAGTTCTGCAATTTTCATTTGTTTCTCTTTATAGCTTTTATTTCTCAGCTGAGATTTTTCCATTTATTCTTTTATTATGAATGCATTTAAGTATTTATATATGTTTTTATATATAAGTACTATATAAGTATTATATAAGTATGTTAGATAGGTAGGTAGATTAGATGATAGATTATAGATAAGTAGATATTAGATATTTTAATGCTTTTATTTGCTAATTCCAACAGCTGTGTTAGCACTGCATCTGTTTCTGTTGACTGTCCTCCTGGTTATGGGTCACATTTTTCTGTTCTTAGCATATATGATAATTTTTAATTTTTTAAAGGATATAATTAGTACTACATTGTTGAAAAGGAGGATTTTATTTTATTATTTTAGAGAAGGTTAAGCTTTGCTCTGGCAAGCTGTTAATTTAGTTGAAGATTAGCTTTATACTGTTGAGGCTTAGTTTGAATCTTAGAATTGATCTGGAACAGCCTTTATTGTAATGCTAGTATAGCACCGTTACTAAGGTGTAGCCTTCTAGGGTATCAATGAATAATATCTGGGTGTTAAATTACATCTGCCCACTCTCTCTACTCTGGCTGATTCCATCACTATTCCACAATCTCTATTCAATTCATACCCTCCAAGTAGCTATTTTCTGCCGTGCCACGCAGAGTTTCACTCTGTGAGTACACAGCTTATTGTTTGGCCAAAGCCTCAAAGTCAGTGCCATGAAACATATTTTATGTACAGAATTCTCTCTTAGGTTACCTAATCTTTCAAATTCTGGCTGCCTGACTATGTGGATGCTTAATTACGATCTCTGTTCACACATTAAGTGAGACTACCATACTCTCTGTTTTGGCTCCACTGACCTCTTCAGCAGTTTAGAAAGTAGATCTGACTATGTGTGTCCTCCCTCTCTGATGCATCCCTGTGTTGTTGTTCAATGTCTTAAATGTGTAACTTAATATATTTTTTCACTTTCTTTATTGTTTTTGATGGCAGAATATTTGCTTAGAGACTTTCCTTTTGAATCTTCCATTAATCTAGCTAATTGTTTTAGGGAATTCTAGCTAATTTTTATATCCTTGGCTTTCTCATGGGCTGCATACAAATCTATATTCTATTAAAAATTTTTAAATAACCCATTTTATTTTTTAATTTTCAGTATTCCAACAAATTCATATCTACAAAAATGAGATGTTGATGTGGTCTCCAGAAAATCAAGATGGTGGCAAAATGTCTGAAGGTGCTATTTTTCACAAGTATAATAAAGAATATAATTCTGGAAAGTATGCATTAAAACTCTTTTCTCTTGCCGGACATTGATGAGGCAGGGTTTCTGTGATCTACATTAAACTCAATCAAAAAGAACAATTTTCAAAAAAGCCTGATAAGTACTCTTGTAGTTTTTTTGACTTCAAGTATATAGAAAAAATTTCTAAGTTTCAATGAGTAGGCTTTAACTTAGATTTGTTGTTATTCTTATTGTTGTTACCCCCAGAATTCTCAGGAGTTCACAATTTCTTGACCCCATATTATTGCATTCATCATCCTTATTTGCAATTATTTGTTTAGAAGTTACCTCTCTGGATATTAAGATGCCCAATAAATATTACTTGAGCAGAACTGACTTTTTATGGCCTAAAGGATTTTAGTGCAGTTTAAGAACTGCCATGTAGCCCTAAAATTGTTGCCAAGGTAATGACCAGAAAATCTAACTTCCCAAGACTTCAAAAGAAGTGTTCTAGGAATATAACGGGATCAATAAAATGTTATGCTTTTAAACAAGATATTACTCTCTCGTGCACTCTTATATTACTTTTTGAGAACAAATGTAATTGTTAAGAAAACACAGCACTTCCTCTGAATAACACTGTTGTTGTGATGCAGATTCTACAACAGTCAACCCCAGTTTTACAAGTAATGTGTGTAATTTAAGCAATCATCAGGATAGATAGTTCCTGAAAGTGGAAAATAGTATTGCTTATTGCAATTCTAATAATGATTCTGCCAAGATTCCCCTTAGAAAATGACCATTCCAATCATTGTAAACCATGTTCTTCTATGTTTAAACCAGAAGTAGAGTTGTATATGACTGTGACTCACAAGATGGAATATATACTGGATGCGGCCTTTCAAGTGTTGGTAAGATTAATTTAGAAGACAAAGAAATCAGACAGCCTTGGATAATGATTTTCTTCTTTTCTTCCCTTTCTTATCCTTCCTCTTTCTTTTTTCTATAATATAGAAACTAAGGTATCTATATGACTTCTCCTACTCAGTTTACCTATTTGCTAGCGAGACAAAGTAAAAGATGTAGCCTGGTTTTGTTTGATTTTTATTCTGATGCTTACGGATGCATGAAATGATAAGAACAAAATCAAAATAGTGTTATGAAATCACTGACTGTGAGGCTAACCTCATCTTCGTGTCAATACATGAAGAAATGAATAAAAACAATTGTAGCATAGAAGGTCATTTTAATTTTAAATTTATGACTATTTCATTATTTTATATTTGTGTGTCAGGGTTTCACCAGATAAACAGGATCAATAGGAAGTATATATTAAAAGATTTATTGCATGATATTAGTTTATGGAATTGTAAGTACGGTCAAGGCGAACCTGAAATCTATAGGACAGGCTGTCAGAAGGGCAGGCTGGAACTCTCTGGGATGAGCTGAAGTTGATATCCATAGGTGGAATTTCTTCTTGATTAAAGAAACTTTGATCTGCTCTCAAGGCCTGATTGAATTAGGACTACTCAGATTATCTAGCATAATTTCTCTTACTTAAAGTTAACCAATTATAGACCTTAATCTACAACATATCTTTACAGCAGCACCTTGATTAAATAACTGAGAACAGTCACCTCGCTAAGTTGACACATAAAGCTTATCACTGTTTGTGTTACAACATACCAGTTTAATAATAGAGAGTCATATATTTTCTTTTTAAACTATGAAGTTGAAAATTATAAATAGGTCTCAAAAATAATTTTCTAAAACTTTTCACTGGTCCATAAAAGCAAAAAGTCTAGAAGCTACTATTGAAACATAATATTCTTTCTCACATTCCCATTTCACAAATGGAAAGTTATTGAGGCCCAAATAGATATTTTATTAATAAATCATGGATGATATATAGTCATTATTTGTATTTATTTAATTTTCTAGTACTTTGGTTTACCTTGCTACCTTTTAGGTTAAACCAGATTGTTGTTTTCTATTGCTGCAAAACAAATCATGCAAACCTTACTATCTCATAGTTTCTGTAGGTCAGGAGTCTCAGCACAGAACCTCAGCTTAGGATCTCACCAGGCTAAAATCAAGATGTTGTCTAGGGCTGCCTAGATTTGAAGATTCTCTTACAGATTCACTGATTATTGACAGAATTTAATTCTTGGTAGTTGTAGGACTGAGGTTTTTGGTTTCAAAACCTGTCTGCTGTTCTTTGTAATATGTCTTTCTCTATAACATGGAAGATTGCTTCTTTGAGACTGGCAGGAGAGAGAGTCTTTGGTAGTTGTAATTATTTTGACTTCTTCTATCTCTGATCTCTAAACAGACTTTAAATAATCACTTGATTAGGTTAGGCCCACCAAGTAAAAATTTCTCTTTGATTAATTTAATACTGACTGATTGGAGGCCTTCAATGCCTCTACAAAACCACTTCACCTTTGTCACATAACAGAGCCTAATCAAGGAGTGATATCTCATATTCACAGGTCCTACCTATATTTAAGGTGAGTGGATTACCTATTGCATGTACATAGGGGCAGAAATTTTAAGGGTTTTAGAATTTTATCTACCACAGAGAGTCAATTGCTTTTCCACATCATTTTATTCTTTATTTTAACTTGGGGGCAAGGTGAAAGTAAGAGGAGAAAATTTAATTCATTTTAGTTAGTACATTTGGGAAGGCACTGAACTGAATAAAATAGGTTAAAATTGGGTTTGTAAAAGCAATAATCACCAAGCATTATTATGTAATGGATTTTGTTCAACCAAATCAATGTATAATGGAACCTAGATAGGATTAAACTGGAAAAAGTATAGAGAATTTTACAAGCTCTATACATAATCATAAGAAAATGGGAAATAGATCATGAACTCACACTTTTGCATCATTTCAGGCTATGAAAGTGGGTAGATGCATTTGGCAAAGGATATGGTCTCTTCTCATTTAGCGGCCATTCAATACACAATTGTTCATCCTAAAATTTTTAAAAACTACAATGAGGCTGAATCATGATGGGATAGAATAGCACTCAGTCAGCATATGTATGAGTGACACTTGTCACAAGGTTCAAAGGTCAGTAGTTCATGACTATTTTACTTCTGCCCTTGCTATCATTCTTCTTTCTAGAAGTGAATTTACTATGAAGTTCAAGAGACTTAAACATCAGGGCCTCACATTTGCCTTTTCCAAGGCCCTAGAAGCTTTCCTGATATGTTCATAGAGATTGTCAATTTTCATAAAATTTTAAAAATAAAACATTTAGATGTAATAAGTTAAAACTACTGTCTCTTTTCACTTGAACTTCTCTTCTGTTATTCTTCCCCTTGAGTTGGAAGGCATGGAGGAGCTATGAGGAATTTTTTGATGAAGTGATGCATAAATTGAATTGGGGACCCATTTATTTAGGATTCAAAGTGATGTATTTATAAGGCTCACACTAATGTCTGGGTGTAGTTATTACAAATCATCCTGTGTAACAGTAGCTTTCAGATATATTATTACCACCTATCTGCTAACTCACCTAAGAGTATGACATAAAGAGTTTGATGACAAACTTCTTAATGAAGGTCAATAACTAAACTTAGGATTTGTCACAGTAAAAGAAAATGATATGCTTTGAAATATGTCAGCTGATGTATGAAAATAACTTGATCAATAATTACCAAAATTGACAAAATTTTCCTTTATACATTACCAAAACAAATCATAAAGCTGAAGAAAACATTTGTAAACTATTATTAAAAATTTTTCTGATCAACAATGTTTAAGGCAAGACTAAACAATCTTTAGCAATTCTCTATTTAGTTTATATGTAGAAAATGATATTGTAAAACCTCTGTTATATCCAGAGGCAATTATGGAGTATAGAGTCAAGTAATGAATGAAAACAATTCATTCATTATAGATATGTTAGATAATAAAAATATTGTTAAATAATATGAATATTGTTATTTTATGTTTTTATAATTGTGTTGTCAGATTTTTTAAATCAACTTATTTCTTTATTCATTCTAAATAAATATTTACTATCATAATTAATTTTATGTTAATAATTCTATATTCTTTTTATTAAACAGGCTTCAAAATCTTATAAGCATTAAGCCTTCCAAAAACTAAAATTATTCCAAGCTATTTTGCTTTGTTATCCCAAAGAACACCTTTATAGAAAGTCTTAACAACTCTATAATACTTGTGCTCTTTTATGATGATTACTTATTTTATATTGACATGAATGTTTGCTTTCATTTGTTTTTCTATACAGTCAACACTAACCAGCCCTCTTAACTTTGCAGTGTCTTAACTACTTTAAGTCTCTATTCCTTTATTTGTAAAATTGGCATCCAAGTGTGTATACCACATAGCAGGCCCCTTATAAATGTAACTTTCATTGTTTTTTATCATTATTATTATTCTCGTAAATGAATATTATCATTACTTTTATAAAGAGCAGTATTTTAAATAAAGGTTTCTACTTACAGTCAAAGTAGGTTAGCCAAATAAATATTCATTCGTAAAATGAACTAGGAAATAAAGGCAAAATTAGAGTAATTTCCTAAATGAATCAGACTTCTGCATAAAAGAAAATGATAATTTAACTCTAATCATGAATTACAGTTAGTCTCTTCAGTAATTTTCCTAAAACATCTCTCCCCTTAGTCAGTTCTATATGCACAGTGGGTAAAAACACATTGACTGAGTTTATCTCATTAATACTGTTAAAATACTTGACCTGTTTATACAAATGTAGAAATTGGCCTAGTGAACCTTCTACTCGATTCTGCAATAGGGTAGGTAAAGATGGTGATTGAAGAAAGGGAAAAATACTCAAGAATATTGCTTTAAACTTCAAAAGGAAGATGGACTGAGAATTTGATCTGTAGCTTCAGAGAGAGAAAAAGGGCTGAAAACAGCTATTAAATGCACTTGTAGAGGAAAATCACTTGAAATGTGTCTATAGCTGAAAGAAAACACAACCATAATTAGCATTTATGTGGCAATTGGTACTTTTAAGTTGTTTTCACATGCATGATGCCATGTCATTCATCCAAAAACATGAAATTGGTTGATTACAGAGCTTGATTATTTAGTGATTGTTCAAGATCTCACAGATGGAAACTCATGCTTTCTATCACCAAATTACCATAGTCTTTCTACTACTGAGTGGGCACTTATGGTCTTACAATAAGAAATGAGAAAAGTAAGAAGGGGATCAAATAGAGAGTAGACCCTGGTATTTTAGAACATCTACATGCTACAGAGAGACTGTCCATTCTCAATGAAGGCTGGACTGGGCTCAATAGAAGCACTAACTTTATTCCAGGATTTGAAGGGATGCACTGCTAATCAAAACAAGTTTCAGAAATAAGGCTTTTGAGGTGAATATGTGCTAGCACTGGCCTTTTAGAGTGTGCCCAGAAGAAGTATAGAGTAGATGTTAAAGTGGCTTGTGGAAAAATATTGTGGTTCAAGCAGTAACTAAATATTTCTCTAGGTCAATGATTTTCTAACTTTATTTTTTTGAGTAGTGTAATTTTTTTTTTTCAAATGATCAAAGGTAAAGTTTCATAGGGTAAAGTAATTATGAGGTTTGAGATTTTGGAAACTGCTGAAAAGCATGAACTTTATTCTGTAACTGCTGAGGAATTTTGAAGGATTTTAAGTGAAGAAGCAACATGTCTACATCTTTGAATATATATAAATATATATTTATATTAAATATTAAATATGTATATTTATTCTTTTTGTTTGTGTTAACAGTTAACAGAACAAAAGAGTAGATCTCCCCACCTCTCATAAGGAAAGGGGACCAAAATTTCAATTAAAAGAGAAAATGTTTCCTTGAAGCAGAGTTGGGAGCCATTTACACTAATTTTTCAAATGAACATACGTATGATGAACTTAAAAATAGGAGCCACATAACAAGTCTAAACGACATAATAATTATCAGCAAAATGGTGAAAATGATGTCCTTAATCAAAAAAGATTTTCTCACTTAAAAGAGAAAAGCAAGTGCCCTTTGTTTTTGTTTGTTTACTTATTTGTTTGCATTTTAGGTTTATCTATCTCAGTGTCATGCACAGTCAGTCAAATCTTTTCTTCCAAATTCACTTGCATGCCAAATTCCAGCCTAAAGTTTAGGGTTTATGATAGAAACACAAACAGGCCTTATCTGTATACTCACTAACCAAGTACACTATATTCATAGTATTGTATGGCAATTAGACTATTTATAATGTTGAGAAGGATCCCTTTCCCCTGCCTGCCACTACTAAAGAGAAACTCTAACCTTCTAATAACTCCCCAATTACTCAATAAATAATCATCATCAGATTAACTTTCAGTCATGCAATGTGTAATAAAAATGCAAATCAATAACATGTAATCATGGCTGGCCACATTAACATTTTTAGACAGTGTAATTAGCGACCGAATGAAACACAAATTTTTGTGTTTATATTTAACACAATTGTGAGGATTCTCTCCTAGAGAAGCTATAATAATTTATACATTAAATGGTCTGATGAAAGACTCATCTAATAATTACTTTTAGGTAAAACCTAAAACCCTGTATAAAATTGTTCACAATGTTAAGCTAACTGCCCCAGGATTTGAGGTGGCTTTTCATTGCAACCTGTTGTGGGAAAATAGGTTAGCACCTTTTCTAAGGCTGTTTCTTAGAAAGGGTCACCTTTTTCTTATTTCTTGGAATGTGGATGTCCTCGTGGTTCAAGGTCAAGGCTTCAGGAATTTACTGAAATAGCTATTACTGGCCTCTCTGCTTCTACTCTTGCCCCCTTTGTTGTACTAATGTTTTTCTATACCTTCCATATGACTAATTTTTGTGACTAATCCAAATGTTCTTGAGATAAATATATGTTTTCTATTATCAGAATGCATAGTTCAATGTATAACCTTAAGATTGTTCTTATTAACTATATTTTATTTAGGATACTATAGTCTTATTTACTTTCTAGCCACTTGATCTGTCTTGTACAGAGAGCAGTGAGTAAAATTGTGCCACATTTGTATTTTTTTTTTCTGAATCCATTAATCTCTTATAGTTTTTGCTTTATAAAAACAGTTGCTTTCCTTTTTTTGTTCAAATGATCATAACTGTTATATAATCATTTTGAATTGTAGCTTTTAGTATTAATAAAATGACCATAGTTGAATTTGATGCTTTTATGTAAATTCTACTTGGAAATTATCACAGCAATGCTTGTTTTGTTTCTATTTGACCAATACATATTTTCCATCCTTTGGTTTCTTCGCCTTTCTGAATTATTTTTTAGGTGTTTCTCTTATGTACAGATTAGAGATGGGTCATTCTTTCTTAGCCAAATTGAAAATAATTGTTCCTTTAATAGATAGGCTATGCCTATTACTTTATTGATATGACTGATGTTTAAGTCATATTACTTTAAAATCTTCAGGTTAAAAAAGATCTTAACAATTATATGGCTAAAATTCTTACTAGAAGTTTTAATTTTTTAAATCAATTCAGAATTAATCAGACTTTCTCCTGGACTACCGAAACCCTTAATTATAATGGTACAACACCTTATACCTTGGTCAGTAGATAGTATGTGTGTGCTTGTGCGTGTATGATATTTTTATATTTTCATGTCATTCTTTGAGCTGCTCTCCACTTCATTTCAATAATACTTGAAAACAAGCATGTTTATGTACATTCTCTTTCCCACTAGTCCTCATTCTGCTGCCACACTCATATAAACATCTCTAGAGTGCCAGGCACATGGTAGATGCTCAGTAAATATTTGCTGAATTAATTCATACATGAATAACTCAGAGAAAGAAGCCTCTAGAAAGATAATTATATTTATTAAATCATTGTTTCATTTGCCAGTGGAGTAAAGTTATAGATATATACAAGTAATTTATCTTTCTGATGTGGGCAGAAAATAGTCTAATTGTTCTAATGCATTCTATTTTCATATAATAGTTCTGTCTGTGACAGTTTCCAAGGTCATACAACTGTTAGATGTCTAGATATGAGCCCACGTGTGTTAAACTGCGCTGCCTGTGCTTTCAACCTTATCACAAAATCACATCTTATTTGAAAAAAAATTTATGCTGTTGCCTTGGATTCTCAATATATACATTCCCATCACACTTGGTATATGATTCAGATCCCAGCCTCAACCTTATTATTTTGACTAACATAATTGCTCTTTTCAATGAACCTTGGGAATTTGAAATTATGTTGATTTATTGGCTCTTTAGAAAAGCACTGGCGCCTCTGACTTGATAGTGAGACCTCACTGGCATACTTTGCCTCGGATTTTTGTGTCCTGATTTTGTTTCCAGAAAGAACTATTGAGGTTTTAACTTTTATTTTGGATCATTAACTTCACTAAGTCATTTGGGCAGCAAGGTGCTTAAAGCTTCCTCAGCAATTTGAATGAGAAAAGACTTTGAAAGTGACTTAGTTGAATGCTTTGTATTCTAAGCTGAAGCCTTTCATTAGAAATAGACTACACTGTCCATAATTTATGAGTATATGATCGAACCAGGAATGGCAGATATAATAACATGTGAAGCTTTCACAAATGCATAGGTGAAAAGACAATTGTTTTAAAAGTTATCAGGAGTGATATTAGAAATTTAATTAAAATAAAAACGAGTTATTGGAGGAATGTCTATAGTATTCAAATAGGCTATCCTTACCAATGAGGTATAAGAATTAAAAATTATTTTAAAAAGCAATAATTGATATTAATTTAATAATTATTTAAAAATTATTAAAACAATTCTATTATTCAAATATGATTTTATTGTTTAAAATATTTACAAAATACTGATTAGAAGAAAGGAGAACAATCATCCAACTTTTTAATGTTGTGGTCTGCATAGCTTGTGTTACATGCAAATACCTATAGTTATACCCACACTGAAGTGAATATTTTTCATTTTCTGACTGTCTAATAACCATACTTTTTTTTCTGTATTTGAAGAATTTACCTTTCAAGTCTGGGTGAAAAGCTGAACCTGCCTCTGATCATTAGGCTGGAGACACTTTGTCACTTTTCAAGATTATCTGGCAGCAAGTTTGTAGGGAAGTAACCTAACCTCAGTTAATCAGATGCATCCACTCAGCATATCTCATCTGGAGATGCTGACAATAGATCATTCTTTCTGGCAATAATAGTGCAAGGAGCAGTCCCAGTTCCACTGATAATAATGATGACAGTGCCAGCTACGATTTCCAATATTGATAAACTGTTTTTGCAAAGGCTGTTAGCCTTCCTAGTAGGTGTGAACTATTCTCTCATTGTGGTATTGATTTGCATTTCCTAATGACTAATAATGTTTTTCTAATTTTTATTCTTATGACTAATGTCATAAGCAACCGTTTTTTTAGGTCAATCTTTGAACATAACCTCCTTAAAATTAATTCCATGAATTAAAATTGCTTGGTTAAAGCATATAGGTATTTCAAGGCTTTTAATATTTATCTCTAGATTATCCTCTACAATGCACATTGGATTTGTTGCCTGAAAAATCCTACAAACTGGCTTATTTGATAGATTAAAAATGGTTTGTGGTGTTTGTAGTTCCATGCTAGTGAAAATTAGCCATCCTAATTAGACTTATTGACTTATATTCCTTTCCTGCTATGGACATGATGCCTAAACGCCTTCAATTACACATTTTTATCTGCAATACTATTTAAAAACTCAGCTTCAAGTACAAAGGATTTCTCAGTAATGGCAGCGAGCCACTTTTATTCCAGTGCTTACCTGCTGTGGATCCATGCAGGGTAGAGTCTAGCCTCATTAACTTTAGAATTTCCCATGGCATATTCCTTGAGGAAGCTATCGCTCTGCTACATCACAGAATACATGTGTTTACAACCTTGGCAGACAACTCCTGGCTCTGCCTGCTGCGGAGATACAAACATTTCTGTACCATCTCAGATCCTCAGCTGTGACAAAAATCTTGTCAGATAAATGGAAGGCCAGATTGGGGTATGGCTACCATCCTGTGTGATATGTTGATATCAATGGGAAACAGTAATAGGCCTCCAAAACTATCTTTTGGTTCAAGATGCAAAATATTTTTCTTCATAAAACTTATTATGAAGAAGAATTTTAAGAAACCAAGTTTAAGATCTATAGATATTCATATTTTTAAGTGATTTTTAGTTTGTTTATTTTTCTCTATTTGTAAATGTACACATGATAAAATCTTTTGATGACATTACAACTTGCAATTTCTGGACTTGAAAATTTTTAGTTTGTGGGTTTTTCATTTCAACATCTGAGTATATCAATAGTATTGGTGAGAAACTTTTGAACAGAGACCTCATCTATCTCCCATTTACTTATTTTTATTTGTTTTCCTTTCACTCTCACACTTGCAACAACTCTCTGGTATTCTTGGGCATTCCATCCCAGGTAAACTTGAAATAACACAAGTGGCATTTTTTAAACCCAAAATGATAGATATATTTTATAATACGTCAGTGGAAAAGGCTAGACTGCAAAAAAATATCACATAAAGGTTCTCCGTTCTAAAGCACAAAGAAAACATTCCGAACATCTGCTGTCTGACTCCCAACATTTATGGATGTAAGAGTGTTTAAATTCCTATTGTTCAGGATTTAATATAAAATAAAAATGCCTATAAACTTTCTAGATGGGAATCTTCAATTTTCTGTTTATTCTATTTTCATTCCCATCCTGGTTCATAAATTGCTGGATGAAGCAAGTTCATTTTAAAAATTGAAATGAAATAATTTTCATTTTGTGTTTGTTTTATTTGTGTTTGTTTTATAGAACTTTATGGACTTTAATTAGATCAACTGAAGAAGAATAAAGACTTCCACTCAACAAACTGTTAGCAGAGCATTGCGTTTGAGTGCATAGCCTTATGCTTCTGCCAAAAGCTACCTAGTCTCTGTGTTTAGTTACTAAATCTCCCTGAGCCTCAGTTTCCTGATATATTAAAAAGTACGTGTTAATGTACTTTTACATTATCTTTACTTTACATTGTCATAAGGATTAACTGAGATAATTATTTAAATATAGTAAGTGCATTATGTGATCCCTGCCATATAGATGGCTCTTCATAAAGGGCAACTAACATCCTGGCACAATAAAAACTTGTTTAATGATAGAATATAATATCTTTCCTAAGAAACCCAAATTGAGAGTAAATTTCAAATTTGCTTTTTCACAATATATAGAATATGTGAAAAAAATATATCTAGAGGACTTCTCTCTCTTGCTTGGTGCTTTTTGTTGCTGCGGCCTCATGCACTTAGAAACTTCTGGAAAGCTTTTCAATGACACCATTTCTAATCTTGTTAGTTTCCAACCTCCTGTGGTAGAAGAGACTCCTGCAGTAACCTTCTCTGAGATCAGTTACTGGCCTGAATGCTCCTGCCTCATATTGTACTTACTTATATCTTATATCCTTTCAAGTAAAGTAATATAAAATATTATTGAACTTTACATTCACATATCTTTGTAAAATATTTGAAGTACTTCATTCATGAAATCTTCATGATAGATTTGCAATGTCTCCCGTTCATAGAGGAAGAAATTGAGTTTTTAAGAAGTTGTGACACGTGGTTAAATGTCTGTAGAAAGGGACAGAACCTGTGTCTTCAAACTCCTACTTCACTGCCTGTCACCTTCATTTTAGCCCCCAAACTCTGCACACTTACCCCTACATTATGCAGGAGTTTCACCCATGGAGTGATTTTCTGGAGGGCTTCCTCTGCCCACTGCTCAAATTCAACTTACAATCATTCCATTTCAGATAAAAACTTTAATTAAAGGGCAGATGTCCCTGAGAGAAGTAATCATAAAATTTGAACTTTCCCTGTGATGTTAACATGAAGAGTCTGAGAGCAGACTTATAGGTGAAACAAATGCGTGTGGGAAGCCAGAGCCAAGAAGGCTCAAAAGTCAGTCATGGTCTCCATCACAAATTGATGTAGATGTTTATTTTCTTTTTCTCATGCATATTTTCATTGCCTATTTAAGGAAAAAGGAAAAAAAAAGTCTTTAATGTTTCCCAATTTTATGCCATAATTTCTTAGTCTATTTTTATTTCTAATTTGATTTTCACATCATATGCATGAGGTAGTGTTATCCTCACCACAATTTGTATAAGGTAGCTGAAGGCAAGGGGTATTAAATAACTTGCCCAAAGTCATCTTTCTATTAAGTATCTGAGTCAGGATATCAATCTAGATTGTTCTAAATGTGAAGCTCATGGTTAGTCTAAGAACATAAGATTGCTATTATGTTCTTGCTGGGTTTTCTCCAAATTGGAAAAAAAATATGAGCTCTTTGTTGTAAATCTTAGCAGTTGTTTGACAAATGTTAAGTTAAGCTTTGAAATGTCCTTCCCTTAGCTTTGTAATGAATAAATAATGTCCTTTCTTTTGCCCCTTTCATATAAGCAGAGATGGAAGCTCAGATGCTCATAGCCTCTCTCTCCTGTGATCATTCTTTGAAGATAATGATTTAACTCTTATTTTCCAATCAACTTTCACAGCATAGGACTTAGAATTAAAATAAAATAAATTATTTAACTACCCAGAGGAAATTTGAAATAATAAATTCTTGAGTTGACGGTACATTATATTGTGTAGCCTCTTAAAAACTAAGATTGGCCAGCAAAATAAAATAAATCAAACAAAAATTCAAACACAAACATTTCCCCTAAAAGTGAAGTATTTCATAACCTTCAAATACTTCTCAGTGCTGAAAGGGCACAATCCTGGTTCCTGGTTCTCTAGCATCTCACCTAAATTCCTTCTTAACTAATTTTCTACTCACTCTGCTTCAGCATTGTTTTTAATATTTGTTCATTCTCTATTGTCTTTATGTTATTTTCTTCCTCTCTTGCCTGGAATTCCTTCCTTGCCACTGACCTTTGCCCAAAAATGACAAATCTTATTTATCTTATTGAGAATAAAACTACCTATATCACATAACTTAAGAATCAAGATAAAAAATGGAGAATACCTGTGTCAGTAAGATTTAACTATTTATTTTAAGAAGATTTTAAATCAATAAATAACTTCACTGTTTGCTTCAGGATATTTTTGCATATTTTTTAATCTGAATGAACAATTGTTTATCTGGGTAAGTAGTTTTCATAGGATAATGTATTGTTCAACTAGGCAAATAGCTCGATCATCAAATAGTTTACTTATCAAGACTTTCTTCATGATGCTTACCATGCTGTGTCTACCAAGCTTAAGCAATTTTGTTGTTTTCTCAATTAGTACCTATCTTGAAAAACCTGATTTAAACCACTAGAGTTTAGATCCTAAACCTTAGAATTATCTTAGATCTCTCCTTGTGAGACACTACTAAGACTGTTAAGGTGCTGTCAATTGGTTTCATAAACAGCTTTCCTTATTTAAGGCTCTTATAGTACGTGTTAAGCGCACAATGTAATATTATATTATTCAGAATTCTTTCAGAGGCAAAGAAAACCAGAAAACCTAACTCAAATTCATTTAAAACCAAAATGAGAATATTTTGGCTCACATAACTGAAGGTTCACAGAAAAAGTCAAGATGTAAAAGAGAGATTTAAACATTGTAACCTGGGCCTAGATGACCTCTCTCAGATTTTACCCCCAGATGGCTTCTTTGGCCAGGTTAGCTTTATTATTGTACAATAGATATATTGTTTGCCATTAACTCCATGCTTACATTATCTCTAAGTTATGTTCCCCCACAAACAGATCTTGAGATAAAAGATTCAAGTCCAAGTAATTTATCTGAGTGATGAAAGTTATGTCAGTAGGAAAGTGAGGGAAGCAGGTCATGGAGGTAAAGAGGTCGATAAGGAGTACATTATAAAACCAATTGCCACGCTGGACAACTGAAGATTAAAGCTGATGGGAGACTTTGGGCAACAATGTTGACATAGATCTTAAAGTTATACCACCTAAAGAGCCAGGAAGATTGGACACTTGTATACTAACTACTATTGGTCATTGTTTATGGGAAGAAAGTCCATGCTGATGTACCTGCTGTTGGAGCCAACTTTAGTGGCTTTAGAGAAAGTCTTTATGCAGCAATCATATCCATATATCCACAAATGAAAGTTGGCAGGCATGCAGTGAAATCAGAAGGCCCCAGGGATATGAGCATTCATCTGAAATGATGACTATACTCAAACCCCAAATCCTCAGGATGTACAAAAGCAATTTATATTGAGACAAGATTAAGTCCCATACCTTGACAGAATCTATCATTGAAAAAACTTAAGGATATAGTACTGTCAACTATAAATAGCAGAGTAAGGACTTCTAAAAATCTTATCATTTGTAAAAGCAAAGAGAACACTAACAAAAATGGTCAAAATCAACTTTTTCAGAATTCTGGATATTAACTAAAACTTTTCAGCCATGTAGGCTGTGTTTATTGAAGAAAAACATCTCAGTCTTGGTAAGAACAGTGAGAAATACAGTGTTTTAACTTTTTTCCCATTATGCTCTTCTACGCTCCATGGCAACCTAGAAGACTACCTCTCCACAATCATGTGGAATCATTGGAGAGAAAATGATGATATTGAAACTTCTTAAAGGCCTGCCCATAGAACTGCTATTATTTTACCTATTTCATGTAAACCTAAGGTTACTGTATGACCTGAGATTCCACTCATAATATATACCCAAGATAATTGATATCATTTAGTCCCATAAAAACTTGTGCATAGCAGCATCAGTCATAACAGTTAAAAAATAAGATGTCCATCAACGGATAAATAAATGAACGAAATGTGGTATAATCATGTAGTAGAACATTATTCAACCATGAAAAGGAATAAAAAACTGATACATACTACATTATGAATAAACCTTAAAACATTATGCTAAGTGAAAGAATATACAGCATAAAAGGCTACATATTATAAATTGTATGTTTCCATTTGTATGAAATGTCCACACAATAAAATCCAGAGACAGGAAGTAGATTAGTGGTCACCAAAGGCTGACAGTGGATAGTAAAGAAGAATAACGACTAATAGGTACAAAGTTTATTTTTTGTTTGACGTAGTTGTTACAGAATTAGATGTTGGTGACAATCATACAATTCTGTAAATAAGCTAAAGATCAATGAACTGTACACATTAAAAGAGTGAATTTTGTGGTATATGCATTATGTCTCAATTTTTAAAAATTTATTAAAAAATTTTAGAGTGCTCTATTTTGTCAGACCTGGGTTAAATCCCCACTCCTGCAGGATAAGGGAAGTCCCTACATAGGCTGACAGTGGAGTGGTTACAGAGGAAATTCAAGGTGCCATTACCAGAAAAGGGGGACTGGGTTTTGAGCTAGCAAAAACAAAAATTATTTTTTTACTCTGGCTATCTCATCAAAGGCCCCAAAATTCTTTGATCATAGCCATTTGTCATTTCTGCCAATTCTGTTGGTGCTTTTACTAAAATTACTGCTTTCATGCTACCTGCTACAATGCTGCCACATGCTCTTTCAGTCTTGTATGTGTCAGGACTATATTGCTTTCTTATTCATCCCAGCTACCTGTATACCAAATCACCTCTTTCTCTGTCTACAGACAAAATAATGCAACAATAATAAAGAGCCCAACGTTTTTATCACTAAAAACCTCCCAAAGAACACAGATGTCTCCCAAAATTCTTATGCAATCAATCAGTATAAGTATGCTTTGGGTGGTGAGGAGAGTCTCAGTAGATCTCCAAGCTGATTTTCTCCTAAAATCTCAGCTGAGTCAACCCTGGCTAACGTTAGCACAGAAGTAGTCATGTCTCCTGAACCTCTCTATCATACATCTTTCAATAAGAAGTCCTGTAACTAAGCTTGTAACCATGGATAGTAAAAGAGAAAAGATTGGCTAGCTCCCTCTGCAAAATAATTAAACTTATTTTTTCAAAGTGTAAGCATAAAATGGATGGTCAGTGTACTGAGTTACTGAATTTCGGATACCCCTACATAGTCTCTCTCTCTCTTTCTCAGAAATATTTTTGTTGCAAGACTATTTGATTTTCAGAATTAAATTTCTTCTTGTTTTTTTTTCATTAATTATTTATGCAAATATATATTAAATATTTCAAAAACTAGCTTGAAGACCACTTCCAAAAGATATTAATTGTTTTTGTTTTTGTGTTGGCTTGAAAAGAGGGCTTACCACTGGGTCATATAACCCAGGTCTCCTTACTGGTGATAAGGACAAAAAAAAAAACAACATATGCTTATTAAATTTGTGAGTGATTTTGCTTACTCCTGATTCCTTGGCAGCAGCAGGTTCTCAGGTTGTGATTCTTCTTGTCTAACTCAAATTAGCAAAGCTGAGGGACAATCCATGCATATCTGAGGATTCTTTCTAAAAAAACTTCTCCAACATGCTGGGTTATATAGACTTAGATTACCTCAATTCACTTTTTGCCAGAAATCTACAGAATATAGGAAAATGCCGTGATCTTGTTCTGTCAGCCTTTCTTTTCCACGAGTTTGAGATTCTTATTTAGTCGGGAAGGAATGGAGTTCCAGTTCAAGGCTATTTCTCTTTAGTTTTCTATATCTCTTCCAAGACTGAATCATAAAAAGCATCTATCAACTCTGTTTTCTCAGGTCTCTTTGCAACACCAATTCCCTTTCATAATTATTTACCCACAGTTTTAAAGTTAGGAGTAACTTAAACTCCGAAAGAAAACAACAAAGCCCAACATTCCCTTAATAGTTTGGAAACATGTTCATGAAAAATGAGTGAAATGAATTAGGAACAAGAGTAAGAATTAAAGTTAGGGTTTTTAAAAAAAAAAAACAAGTAAGGGTTAAATAGATGAAAACATCTACATATCAGATAATATATAGGCTTATTTTTAAATATAGTACAATATACTAAACTAACCAATTATCTTCAAATGTTCATTTTGTAGCTGCTCGGTATGGTTAAAAATGAACACAAACATTATTAGTAATAGGAGCTTGGGAATCACATGAAGTAATTAAAACTATCATTTTTTGGATAGAATTTTCTAAAGTTTCTCTGTTAATTGATGTTTAGCTTTGTACAGAGAGTGAAGTTTTTATCTCAAATGTATTTAAAAAATCCTATTGTCTCTAAATTTGCTTTCTGCTTTCATGTTTTTTTAAAAGCAAGTCTACATATTCTATATGGTTCTGAAGTGAAAATTTTATTCTTTTTTTTTTTTAGCAAGTGTGGCTTAAAACATAATAATTTAGCAAAGAATGGGCTAAATTTTCTTCCTGAAAACAGTTTTTGTTGTGCAACTGAAAACTTCAGATAGTGAGATTTCCTTTTTTTTGTATAGATATTGGGATATCAGTCTAAGCATGGAAAAAGATGAAGGCAAGAGTACTGATTTCAGAGCATACATAAAATCCATTTTTGAATAATCTATTTTGTCCTTGATTTGCACTCATTTGCAATATCTTGGAAGCACAAATGTACTTAGTCCTAATCACAAACAGCCAAAGATTGATTATGGAAACAGGGCTTGACATAGAACAAATAAACTGATGAATGCTGGGGAAGGATGCTGATACTGAGTTATTGACATAATGTTTCTGAGCATGCATGTTTGTTTATTTTTTAGTCTGGGACAATGAGTTCGAAAATACATGTTTGAGAGCAACAGAGAAGAGCCTAAGGCTTTGTACATATTTCTCTGCTGGTTTCTTATCCTACAATGGTGCTACCCACGAGTCGAATAGTAATGAGATATGATTTGATTTCTGCTTTACAATCAAAGCAGATACATTTTAAGAAAAGTACTACCTGAAGACTTGATTTCTAAACTAAACAACTTGACTGGGAACAGTATTCTGCTTAAAAAGGAAAAACAATTACTATTGAAACTCAATGTTTATGTATTTTGAGAATAAATATATTCTACTACAAAAAATATAATCAAGCCAAGATGCTGTAAACACACAAACTGCCACTGTGTTATCATGGAATCTATGTGGATTTGAATTTACAGACCCTTCAGAATATAGAAGGATCAAGCTCATTAAATTTAGAGGAGCTGGGTGCAAACATCTCATGTAATTCACCTTGAGGTGTAGCTCATTTTTTCCATTGATTTAATCCTTCATGATTCTCTGCTCTTAAATCTTGCCTCCTTGCCCTGTTCAACAATTCTGCCTCCTCTTACTATCCTTATGACTATTTTCACTTATCCAGATGCTACTCACTCTTCAGGGTACAGCTCCAGAACTGTCTCCCCCATAAAACCTTTTATGACCTCGTATTTATTGATCCCTTTTAATGAATTTCTATAGCTCTCATCCTCTGTACTGCTCATCAAACACTTATGTATTTTTACTGTATGCAATCAAATATTCTCTGTAACTTTGACCCAAATTCAGCTCAGCAATTCTAATTGGTATTGAAATCTAGTGAAAGATAAAAATATTCTTTGAAGAAAACTGGAAGTTTTAGATTTTTAAAACTATTGTGTTAAGCCTTAGTTGCTGCCTCAGTTTCTCATGGTTGATCAGACTCCAAAAGAACAAGGACTGCCCTAATGAAGCTTTGCCATGGGTTTTGCTGTCAAAGAAAAAATCAAAACAGTGCTAAATTGGTATTGGGGGTGGAATTAAGGGAAAAAATTATATTTGAATCTTCTGAAACAAATTAGAATGTTGTTGAAAATGATACAATTGAGAAAAAAAAACATGATGCAGAAGCTAAAGCAATATCCTTGAGGAGGCAAAAGGGGAGAAATACGGAAAAGAAGAGAGAAAGAACAAGAGAGAAATTTACCCTAGCATGGGAAATACCTCCTTTAGAGTCAAGGTTGGGTACGAAAATTGGATAGAGTACATAGGTACAGCTTAAGGTAGACCTGTATATAAGGGAATATTTGGAAATTGTCTTTTAATTGCTTCTATTTTTCAAGGAAATAAGGTGCAGTTATGTCAATTGCAAGCAAAGTGAGGAGAGTAGTCATTGAAGGTTTCAGAAGAATAGAAAACAATGGAAAATTATCTAGCTGAGTAAATTAGTGAATAGATTAGAGAAGCAAGTATTAAAATTGTTATTGGCAGGCTTCTGGCTCCTTTAAGTGAATATGTGGTGTCAAAAATATTTTTATTATTATGTTAACATATTATTTGGTTTTTTTGCTCTTACTCTCTTATGAGTATACTGAAATTTTTCAAAGACTGCATGACATAGGATATTGCAATAGATTCAATGCAAAAGCAGATATGGGAATCCAGCTGTCTTCAATTAAGCCAGATATTACAAAGATTTTACAAAACTGATGATATTTTTCTCATCAATTTTTTTGTTTTACCAAAATAAAGTTATTATTCATAAAATATTTATGTTAATAATGGATTCATTTTATTTTAAAAAGTATTAATAAATTTTTAAATTTTTCTGCTTTAATTTATAATATGACAAATATTCATGGATAAAATCCATATGAACAGAAGTTCTTAATTCTATAATTTTTAAGAGTAATATAGGCTCTTGAGATAGCAAATTTTGAAAACCATTGAACCAGGAAATCTAGTCTTATTCCTGTGCAGCACCAAAGATACTCTTAAAATAAATACTTATGCATTTAAAATAAAGCCAGAAAAAAAACAATCCTAAAGTTGGTATGAAATCACAAAAGACCTGAATATCCAAGCAATCTTGAGAAGGAAAAAAAAAAAAAACTGAAAGCATCACACTCCCTGATTTCAAACTGTATTACAAAGCTATAGTAATCAATCCTGTATGGTATTGGCATACAAAACAGATGCAAAGATAAATGGAGCAGAATACAGGGCCCAGAAATAAACATTGCATACATGGTCCATTAACTTATAAGAAAGAAGCCGACAATATACAGTGAGGAAAGGGTAGTCTCTTAAAAAAATAGTGCTAAAAAACTGCACAGACACATGCAATAATAATAATAATAATAATAATAATAATAAATCTGGACTCCTATACTATACACAAAAATTAACTAAAATGAATTAAAGATTTGAACATAAGACTCGAAACTATAAAAGTCCTGAAAGAAAACATAGGCAGTAAACATCTTGACATTGGTTTTGGCAATGAATTTTTAGATTTCATAGCAAAAACAAGGACACTAAAAGCAAAATAAACAAGTATGACTATATAAAACTAAAAAGTGTCTGTATAGCTAAGGAAACCACAATGAAAAGGCAGCCTACAGAATGAGAAAGTATTTGCAAATCATATAGCTGACTAGGTGTTAATATTCAAAATACATAAAGTCATACTAATACACTCAATAGCAAAGAACCCAAATAATCCAATTTAAAAAATTGGCAAAGGAAATGAATTAGACATTTTTACAAAGAAGATGGCCAATGGATACATTAAAAAGTGTTCAATATCACTAATTATCAGAGAAATGCAAATTATAACCACAATGAGATATTACCTCACATCTTTTAGAATTGCTATCATCAGAAGACAAATAGTAACAAGTGTTGCGGAAGATGTGGAGAAAAAGGAATGCCTGTGCATTATTGATGCCAATGTAAACTGGTGCAGCTACAATGGAAAACAGTATGGAGATTCCTCAAAAATTAAAAATAAAACTACATATTGACCCAATAATTTTACTTCTGGGTATATATCGAAAAAATTAAATCAGGATCTCCAAGAGATATCTGCACCCCCATATTCACAGCAGCATTATTTATAATAGCCATGACATGGGAAAAAAACTAAGTGTCCATAGATGGTAGAATGGATAAAGAAAAATGTGATATATGTATATATCAAATGGAACACTATTCAGCTATAAAAAGAAGAAAACCCTTCCATATGAGGATACGTAATGCTAAGTGAAGTAAGTCAGACAGAAAAAAAACAAATACTGTATGATCTCACTTGTGGAATTTTAAAATACTGAACTTACAGAAACAGAGAACAAATTAGTGATTGTCAGAGGCAGAGGAAAAGAAAGTGAGGAGTATGGGAAATGGTGACGGTGATCAAAAGGAACAAACACCCAGTTATGAGATAAGATCTAGGGATGTGATCTACAGTATAGTGACTATAGTTCACAGTACATATTGTATATTTAAAAGTTGCTAAGAGAATAGGTATTAAAGGTGCTCATCTTCATAAAAAATATAACTATATGAGAAAGTTAACTAATACAAAGTTACATGTCAATTATATCTCAATAAAACTGGGAAAAAATAAAGTAAGTCAGTCAGTATTTTTTTTTTTCTTTTACCAAATTCAGATGCCTGGGCACTGGAAGAATGTAGACTGAGCCCTGAACTTACGCAGGGTTAACTTTTTCCAAGCAACTGTATCAAAGGGAGAGGGAATGACGTAGTTGGTTTGGGCAATGGAACTGAAGCTGGATAAGGAGGGAAGTGAGAACTCAAGAGGTCCTGAGAGGGAAAAAAGGTGAGGGTTCAATAGATTGTATTTATACAGGGTTAAAAAAATTATTGTGAGTCTGAAATAGAGGCAGTAGGCAAGAAGGATAGGAGGCAGTGGTTGAGACATGTGATACTTGGATTTGCCATTGTGAAAGCAAGCAGTTACTGATTCAAGTTCAGGATATCGATTGATGATTAGAATAGAGGAAGAGATCACTGGAAGAGAGTAGGTTATTGAAACTGTCGAGAACTAAAATACTGAACTATATGCCAAAGTCCTTAAGGAAGGAGAGAGAAGAGAGGAAGATGCGAAGTTTTATGGATGAAGCTCCTGAAGGAATATTGTCTATGCACCAGAGAGTCAGGGCTATTCTGTTGGGGATTTCTGAGCCTCACTGACTGTGAGAACCAAGAAGGCTCACCTGTGGTGTGGCAGATGTGATGTCAGCCTCCTCTAACCTCCATCACGTAACCTCGGGAAAATCTCTTAACCTCTCTAATCCTGTTACTATGAATTGGGTAGATTAGTACCTAGCCATAAGGTGGTTATAAATTAAAGACAATGTGTATAAAGAACTTACTCTAATAGTCAACACTTAGTACTCAAAATATATTAGCTATTATCAATATGATTATCTCCACATCAAAATGATACTCTTTTTGAAGAAAGGTATCCCATTTCAACCACATTGATATCTCCTTATGGCAACTAGCAAAGTGCTAGCTATTACAAATGTTTGTTAAAGTGAACTTGTATGTCTCACTCATTTCTACTTTAATCAGCATTTTTTCTTTTTAGAAAATGACAGTGAATGAGACATTTTAAGATATACCTTAGTTCCTATGACAATCAGTCATCAGTACCCAGCAGCAGACCAAAAATTGCTTGGTTAGTTTCCTGAAAACACTAATCTCTGCTTATGCTTTGGAGTTTCCGTAAAACAAGGATAATGATACAGTACATGTTTGCTAAATGGTTTTTGAGACTGTAGATGAATGCAGCACTAGAATTAAATTGTTGTCGAATTTAAACTAGCTTCCATTTAATGCAAGATGCCTCATAAATTGTTGTTTTTCTATTTAAGCCCAAAGCAAACCTGTAGTTTCAACCCTAGAATTGATATTTTAACCAAGAAATTTTATATTTGGGTTCAGAATTATGTCTTTTGCCATACCATAATATTTTAAATTTGTAAATAATTCTCCATAATATACAATTTCAAGGTGCAAATGTGACTTGAAAATGAAAAAAACAACTTTTCTTTTCAACTGAATCAAGTTTGCTGTATTTTACCAGTTTACTAGCAATTCCTAATTTTCTTTTTGAAATATGAAGATTAATTTTGGTCAATGTCTCAGTTTTCTGTTGCTGAGATCAGTCCTCTCTAAGTAATGAATGATGGGACAGTACAGAGAAGAAGATAGTAATAATAATTCTCATGGCAGCACATGTTTACTGTGTTCTATTTATAGAATTTATTTTTAAACACATTTAAATATCACAGAGGCCCTTATAGTAAGAGGTGCCATTATTGGTTTAATTAGACAGATCAGAAAACTGAAGTAGAGATTTTATCACCTGTGCAGAGTCACACAGCTAGTAAGTGGGTAGCCAAGATTCAAACCCAAGTAGTATGATTAGTGTGGCCACTTTTCAACCAAGGTCTGAATGCTCTGACACTATCCATTACTTCCTCTTTCATATAGCAATGGCCTTCACCTTGTTTCTGGGTGACAGTAGACCCATTTCTCAGTATTTAATATTTCTTGTGTCTTTACTTTTTTAAGGCCTTAGACATATAATAAAGTTAATTTTTATGATTGCTTTATTTTATTTCCAAGGAGATTTCTACATGTGCTGGATAAATATAAGGCTGTCCCTTATCTAATTAAATAAGAAAGCAATTAGAGATTACATATCTGATAGTGGGTTTCACCCTTTAAAGGGGTGGTTAATTATTCCTTTCTAGTGGAGTTGTTGGATGATTAAAGCTAAAAGCTTGCTAGAGTAATTCCTTAAGTGTGATCATGATAGAATTTTATTAAATGTGGGCAACAATTGTCTTATGAAGCTATGTTATATTTGCTGTTTTGACATAAGTAACCTGAGCGGAGAAATGTATACACTTAAAGTGAACAAATGAGAGGACCTAATTCCAGACTTAAATACTTCTCTATTCATTAATTTATTTGCATATCAAAAATGGTTGAGGCAAAATAAAAATACCTGTTATAGGGGCAGAAAAAAAAATACAATTTCTGGATTCAGTGAAATGAACACTTGATTAGAAGCTTCCTTCAAATTCATGCTTTGCCTTTAAGTAGTTGTTTCCCTTGGGGGTAAAAAAATCCGTATCCTCTTTTATAAAATTAAAGTGTTGAGCTAGATGCTCCACTTTCCTTTCCAACACCTATTCTAGTATTTCCTTTTCACTGATACTCAGTGTACAATGAATATATCTGTTGTATGCTCTCTCTCCTCCTCCTCTCTCTCTCTTTGAATCTCATATGTCCGTAGACCTTTTGAGAGTAAATGAGAATTTCAGTTTCCAGATGGTTTCCTCTAATGGTTTTGAGGAACATATATTTGAAAATTAGGACTTAGTATTGGAAAGGAAATGAACCATACAGTTGTCTAACTGCCATATGTACCATCATTTGTCATAACCATTTAATACATCATCTATGAGCTACCATAACTGTTATATTCATAACTTTATTAAATTAAATATTAAATTATTGGCCTATATCTAAATATGCACCTTTAAAAAAGAATTATTATCTTTTTGAGTTAATCTCTGCTTTTGAAATATATTATGGTATCATAAACCCATAAGCCATTATTAAACATATTTAAACAAAAAGTCTTTAAACCTTCAAAAGATATTCCCAAAGTTTATATCTTTGAACATTATTCTTCCAAATTATTTTTTTATATTTTTTTCTCATGATCAGTTCAGGTTAGCCTACCAGGAGAACCACAGTTAAATGCATGAATCTTAAAACTCTTCTGGCAATTTTTCTTCCGAAGTGCTTTCTGAAATGACCCAACTTCCTCACTCACAATTTATTCCTAGTAAAGTGTCAGTGAAACTAAAATAGATATAAGGCTTATTTCTGAGTACTATGGCTGGCTGAACAATGTAAGTGGACAGTTATTGATTACCTGTCTAAACTGATTGACACTAATTTTAATAAGCTGGGAACTTTCTCCCTTATTTCAGCCTGTTGTTCAAGAGTTCAAGACTTTATTTCTCCATTAGGACTAATAGAATGACTTGCTGACTTTTTCTAAAGGCTTCTCATGGTCAGAGAATCAAATTATTATGAAAGCTCAGAGGCTGAATTGTGATTTTATAAAGAACCCTTTGGTCTTTTAATGTTTGATATGCCATTTGACTGCTTTCCAGATGATTAAAATGTTCTTCCAAGCCCCTAATGTAAACTTAAGGACCTCTGAGTATATCACCTTAAGTAATGTGGATCATTGTTAGTTATTAGATTGTATTTACTTGTTCTGTGCAACAATAACTGGCAAGTGAACAAATCAACTCAAAACAAATGTAAAAGCTATACTGGAAGAATGTGGCTTGCACTTGTGATGCCAGCTCGGTAAGAAAATATATATATACACACACATATCTATACATACATACATATATATATATATATATATATATATGTATATATATATATGTATATATATATATTTATATTCATATACAACACATACACATGTATTTTAAAGCCATACCTATTCCTTTACACAATAATTTTTTAAATGTCTTTAACAGCTAAAAACAGGATGATAAATGGTAAGTCCAAATAATAGGTAGTAGTTAAATTAGTCAGTTTAATGACTCTTCCCACCACCACCTTGTCTTCTTATTTAAATTGCTGAATCATGGACCAAAAGTTAAATTGAGAGGTCCTATTGCACATTGTAGCATCAAAAATTAATAGGAATTAGCTTAATCTTGAGAGATTAAATCTCTATAATAAAAGAATAAATAATTAGAAATATGCTGAGTTGGTTTCACCTTTCTCTCTTCTGGGATCTAACATTTAAGTCAAGATGATTACATTCCAATTTGTTCTCCTACGAATGCAACTAATTTAATTGTACTTTTTGCTTCACCTAAATGAAAATCATGACAGATAATATATTTTCTCATATATTTTGTAGTGAAGATGTCCATTTTCATTTTATTCTTATAAAGAAACATGCCTTGCCAAGTGCACACACCTGCAACTATGTTTTCTAACTCTTCATTTTCTTCTCTAATTACACCTTGATTGTAGGTAAATTTTCCAAGCAGTAGTGGAAAGAAAATCATTGTCTTTTTATCACCCCCCTGGGGAATTCATTTCACTTGTTTACTGATTGTATGGCTGACTGAGTAAAGTATTCCTAATTAGACTATATGAAATAATCATTGGTCTCTCTGAAGTCATAATTAATGCATTAGGAAAAATTTACTGAGTGTCAAGAAAACAGGTATTAGCATAAATGAGCTTATTTTATCTGCTTTGAAACAGAGAGGATACCTTTTAGATACAGTAATTTACTAAAACAGAGCAATAATAACCTGGCGACTTACTCAAATCGTTAGAGCAGATCATTGAAAATATAGATTACATCTAAACTCTTTTCTACATAACGTATCACAGGGGAAAAAATAAACGCTGGTCTGACACCTTAGTAAATCTTGACACCTTAGTGAATCTGAAGGCTTAAAGAAAGGAAGAAATAAACACTTGGTTTTGATAGTGCTCCTTTAATAATTGCAATTCTATTTATTTAGCATTTTCCTGGGCTTGGTGGGGCAGGAAGAGCCCTACTAAGAGAATTTTATCTTTGGGAAGGTGAACAAAATATTTTGATTGCTTTAAGCATGTTTTTGGGTAGGCGATAGTAAAGTATTGAAGCTAGGGATACACATAGGTCAAGGAGCTCATGGAAAAATATAAAAGCTGGCTGACTGCCAAGGGGCTTGCAAGATATTCTTGGCTTGGAGAATTCACCATGGTCTGTAGGCTGGCCTTCAGCTTTGCCAGTTTAGAGACACAATTCTGTTAGCATATTAAGCACATATCTGTCTTTTTGGAATGAATTTCCACAAATCAAACTCAGGATGAGTGATGTAAAGAGCAAATGCTATCTTATTGATTTACAATGAGAAATACAACTGTCATAAAACTGAGCACATTTGCATCAATATGACCATTTCATTCTCCCACTATGCACATCTTCATGGGAAGCCAAATTACAAACTGAGTTTACTTGCTGAGCATAGAAAAAGGTCAGGTCAGCAAGTGAGTTGTATGGTTTTGTGTTCAGTAGCCCCAGGCATAAACTCTGATGTCTTAATGAAACTATCTCCGCAGTAGAGATCCTTTTGCCTCAAGGATGGGGATGTTGGTGGTTTGTGTCAGGACATCCCTTCACAGTAGATGGATGAGGATAAGTGGTGACAAAATTGCTTTTCAGCTCTTTTCTTCACCTCTTCTGGGATGAGCTGCTTCTTAGTTGACACATTACTCTTTAGAGAAGTTAATACCTTGGGTCAAGTTCTTCAGGTCTTTCCATTTCTTTACAATGTTTTTGCATATCTTGGATCTCTGGCATTACACATTGATTCCACGTTTTAACTCTCAAAGGTTTTTTACAATCCCTCATAAGAGACTATTACTATTGACCCATCTTAAATATCTTCATATGAAAATTTAAGAAGAAAAAATTCTCAAGAAGTCTTAGTTTTATAATTATCTGAACTGAAAAGTTACCTATACCAAGATACCTGTACCAAATTACCTGTACCTTAGATACGTGTACTTGTACCAAGAAGCCATAGTCACAGCATGTACAGGTATACTCTGTTGGGGAATATGACATTGGCCTTTAATATACAACCTAATCCAACATTTCTGTATTCCTCTGTGTGGTTCTTTTACCATTTTTCTCCACCCATCCTTATATCCCCCCGCCCAGCCCTTATATACATACATACCACATCACAACTCTCAGGTGAAAAGGGCTACTCCCACTAACCAGCATTACACCCTTGTTCCAGGTACCTAACGTTTCCTGAACTTCAGTCTCCTTATCTTTAAATGGGGGATTGGACTTGGTAAAAGTTTATATGTAGTTGACACTTTAGTGTGCCTTAATTTGGTGAATTGTCAAAAGTTAAAGAACAATCAGAAAAAGTAATGAATTGTTGATGGAATTCAGGCCCATGTCTGAATGAGATAGTGATTTGAAAGTTACGTACCTCTCTAAAGATAGCCTTCTTTGAATGCTTATGGACATTGTACCTATTACAAAGTGATTTCTCTATTATGTCTATTGCTTTTGTCTGCCCGGAATACCTTGTTTCTTCCTTCAGGAACATCCTTCGTGTGCATAACCTAGTGTTGAATATCTTTCCTGTATAGCTTATTTCTCGTATTGATCCCAAACTATGCATTCAGCTATTGTTTGGCAACTTGTTACTTGCTCTTTAGAATCAGCCTACTTCCCAGCTTCATTTTCTCCTCCATTGCTACTCCCACCTCGGGGGTTCATCATGGTGATTTTCTTCCTGTTCTCAAGAGAACACTCTATGCCTTTTGTGACTGAATATATTTGCATATGCTGTTCTCTCTCTCTCATCCTGCTCCACCTTTAAAACTCTAACTCAGTTTCAAAAGTGTGCCCTCTGCATAGCCCTCCCTGACTTCCAGTACAGATAGAATTAGTCACTCCTTCTCTTTGCTCCTATGCTTCCCTATTCACTCTCTAAGATAGCACATATCCTGTATTACATTGTTAGTGTAATAAGCAAAGTACCTATATAACAAAGCAAAATTTCATCTGGCTTCTTTCTCTTCTTCAGTGGGTCTTAGCTTTGCACCTAAACAACTCCACAACACAGTTCTATTTGAAATCTTGGAACTTTGGGCTAGCTAATTCTTAGCTATGCATCAAACACCCAACAACCTTGGTCTCCAGGAGTTAAAATGTACATATATTCATAATCATAGTACTTACTATGTCTAAAGCACTATGTAAAATAATTATGCATATACTATCTCAATAATGCTTTTCCATTTCAGAGGTAAGGAAACAGGCTTAGAGAGTTTATCAATTTGACCAGGGACACATAGCTAGTGGCTCAATGAAACTGGGATACAAATAAGGTAGATTAATTCCAGAGCCTACGCTTGTAACCACGATATTGTCTCTTATTTATCATCTATACTCCAAACTCCTTTCCCAATGCTTTTCTGTTTCTCCTCTTCTCTGATTTATCTCCCATTCCATCTCTCTTTCCCATCCTTTTCTGCAATGCCCTCTGAAACCCTCTACAATGCAAATGACTTGACATTTTTAATCTTTTGACAGAAAGCCTGCTTTCCCCTTGCTCTAATCAAAACCTGACTCCCTCTCTGCAAGTCCTGTTTCACCCATTTCAGCAGAAGCTGTTCATCCTCTTTCAGTCCACAAACTTTGTGCTTCCGTACAGCTTCCAAGACAATACTCCTCTCTTTTGTAAAATTCTCTCTCCTTTGTGCTATATGTTGCTATGTCCTACCACTCTTTACCACTTATTCTTACTGTCTTCTGTTGATCTGTTTTGCTGCCTAACATATTTTTTTCTTCCTCAATTATTTTCATTCTTTCAAGAGCCTTTAAAACTCTATGTGGAAAGCCTTTTTAACACTTGAGCTTACAGTTTATCTTCTAACTCACTATACTGACTATTGACTTCATCCAGTTTCCACCAGAATGTTCCAACAAAATGTTAAGGTTTTGTACTTAAAAGTTTAACTACAATCCTCTGTCCTCCTAGGTCTCTCCAACTGACTTATTTTATGTGATCCTCTATTTCCTTCATTTATCTAATGGTTAATCATTCCATCTTTTCTCAGCTGGCCAGCTTCCACCTGGTCAGACTTTTCTCCCTACCTGGCCTGGACTTCATAGTTAAATATCTGATTCATTTTATCACCAAAGCCATCAATTACCACACTATTGTGTTTGTACTGCATCTTTCCTGTAAATGGCAACACTAAATCATTGTTATATCTGTGCTCTCTGCTTCTGGGAGCTTTAGTAGAATATTACTCTGGAATTATTACAAATGCTCATACTAGAGCAGGTTAATGTCCTTTTTACTAAAATGATATACATGTACTATCAGCACCTCTAAGGAATGTGCAGCCTGCCCATGTAAGCTGACCCTCCCATATCGACATGTATATTTATTATCAAAAGTATTTATAATTATATATAAAGAGGCAAGATAGTGTTTACTGTTGAAGAAATAGTCTAACTTTCTGCCATTAATTTTTATGTAATTTTAATGAAAATCTCTGCCCTTCTCTGTGCATCATACTAAAAGTAAAATTATCAAGTGGCTTCAAAATGCATATTTCAAAGAGTTTCCTATCTACAAGTCCATGGGAACTCTTTCCCATGAAGCATTAGACTTGAAGCAGAATATTATTCCATTAAATTAATCTGATAATTGCATTAATAATTTACTCGGTGTATACCTGTGAAATGTATTTGTCTATTTTTGTTAGTATTAGTATAGTGCTGTACATTGGTATAGATAGATGACAGAGATAGATGATAGATAGATAATTGTATATATACCAACATTGCCAACATTTTAATGTAACCTGAAAAGAAAGGGAATTCTAAGGTTAATAAACTTTGGAAATCTAAATTAAAAAACACAAACAGTATTCTTTTACTGCAGGATATCTCAACACTTGTAATAAGCTAATGTACTTATAGTAGGGATATAGCTATGGTATTTTCAAACTTTACTTAATAATGGAAACTTTTTTTGGAAAAAATCAGTTTGTAGGACTTTGTTTAATGCAGAAAACCCATCAATAAATTCAGTTGTAAGAAGTTTATTTCCTAGAGTGCATTAACAACCAATTTTGATCCAATTAGCAGAGAAAGTTGGCCTAGCTCTCAATCACTAGACTGTTAGTTAATAAAAATGAAATGACTCAATAATGTTATTCAAAATAAACAAGGGAATAGGTAAACACACTGTGGTACATTCATTCAATGGAATATCACCAAGCATTTAAAGGGAATAGACTCCTAAAACACACAATAGGTGTTTCTTAAAAATATTATGCTGAGAAAAAAAGCCAGAGAAAAATTTTTTAAAGGACTTTTTTCTTAATGGCCTATCATACATACATTCACTCCGAATGTACTTCAAGTTAGATATAGAAATGTTACTCTATATAGCTCTAATCTCTCTTCTCACTTTTTGTGATTGTTGGGTATACATTATATCTATATATAGTACAAAGCCAACAGTACAATATTATAATTATTACTTTACATAAATGTATGTATGAAAGAAGAAAGGAAAACATAAATATTTACAAGTTTTTATACTGATCTTCTCATTTACCATCTCATTCTTTTCATGTCGCTGTGGATTCTTATTACTATCTGGTACCATTTCCATACTCTAATATTATTGTCAAATATATTGCTTATATGCATTATAGGCCCAACAATATAATTAAATGTATATAGTTTCAGGTAATTGCTTTTTAAATAACTTAAGAGAAGAAAGAAGAGAAATAACACTTATTCTGTCTTGTATAATTACCTATTGAATTACCAATGCTTTTCGGACTCAAATTAATGTCTGAGGTCACTTGCTTATTTCTGAAGAACTTTCTTTAGTGTTCGTCTAAGGTAGGCCTGGTAACAAAAATTCTATCAGTTTTTGTTCATCTGGGAATTACTTTATATTGCCTTCATTTTTAGAGAATAGTTTTGGTAGGGATAAGATTCCTAGTTACAGAATTATTTTTTCCTCTCAGAACTTTAAACATGTCATGCCACTACCTTCTGGCCTACATTGTTTCTGATAACATGTCAGAACTTTTTCTGACTGCAGTTTCCTTGTACATGATATACTATTTTCAACATTTTTTACTGTGATGTGTCTGGGTAGTAATCTCTGAGTTTAAATGACATGAAGTTCACTGAACTTCTTGAGTGTTAGTTAATATTTTTAATAAAATTTAGAAAGTATTCAGCCATTATGTCATAAAATATTCTCTCTGCTCTGTTTCCTCCACTTTCTGCTTTTATGGTACTTTCTTAACGTGTATGTTGTTCTGCTTAACAATATTCTATACTTCTGAATGTGTATGTTCATTTTCTTTTCTTTTTTTCTCTGTTCTTCAGATTTCATAATCTCTATCAAACTTTTCTCAAGTATAGGCGCATCATTTGGACTTGTTTTATGGCTTAACATATGGTCTACCCCTGAAAGTATACTACATGCACTTGCAAAGAATGTGTATCTTGCTGTTGTTGGGTGAATATATTATTCTTTCTTGTGCCATGTCCAATCTACTGTAGAGTTCCTCTCATAAATTTTTAGATTTTATTATTGTAATATTAACTCCAAATATTTCTTTTTTTTTTTTTTTTTTTTAGAACTCTGTCTCTTTATTGATAGTCTCTATTTTTTGAGACGTTGTCCTTGCACCTTTCTTTACTTCCTTACATGGTTGCCTTTAGTAATTTGAACACATCTATCATAGGCCAGTTCAGGCCTATTCTTGTGCTGCTATGCCTGAGGTAGAGCCCCACCCGCAGTGGGGGCAGGCTGAAGGAAAGGCATCTCTGACCTCTTGTTTGTAGTTTTCTGACATTTACTTAGCCTCATAATTGGGGAGTTGAGATCTACTAGTGGCCTCCCTTTGCGAAGGAGAAACCACGTCCGTGGACTGCTCTAGAGTGGGAGAGCCTGGTGTTCTTCGCTCGCCATCCCAGAGTGGAGATGCCGGCATGCTGAACTGTGGGGGAGGGGCGAAGAAGGACAGAGCCAGCGGTTCAAATGACATAGTCTTTTGCTGTTTTACCCTGATTTAATAGATTTACTTGAATAAGTGTTTCTTCATGTTCTGTATGCCTTTATAACTGTTTCTGGAGATTTTAATTTTTAAAACTGTTTTTCACCAGTCACATTATTTCTCTTGGAAGCACCTCACACCACCTTTCTGCAAGTTAACTGAGAAAAATCAATATTTATTGAGAAATTGTGCTTTCAAGCACTGAAGTAAAACCTTTCCATATCCTATATCTTTTATACTTATAATAATCCTATGAACTACGAACTATGAACTAATCCTGTGATAATAGTGTCCTCATTTTATAGAGAATGAGGCTAAGCCCACAGATTTCAAATCATTTGCCTGAGTTTCTTCAGGTGCCAGGCCTTGGAACTGAACCTCGACCCATGGAGTCTAATACCCATGTTTCTGGCCACATCATCACTTCTGCCTCCCATGCTCCACTCTGCATTAACTGTTAATAAATGAACGTTAAGTTTTAATGAATTACATGTGTTAAAATGCTACGTTAAGATTTAATTCTGAAAGTAGAAGGACATAACTTATGGACATATTCAGTGCTGGGGTTTATCTGTGAATGTGTTCTTCACAGTTGACGTCTGTGGAACTTGCCTGTGCAGCAAGAACTTCACTGAGTGGCTGCTGGGGAAGCCAAGCCAGCTGCTGGCAAATTGTACGTTTGTTTAGAAAATCTGGTCCCTTTTTTTATTCCCACCAGCAGTTTTTGGGATTTCTATATTCTGATTTGATTCTGCATTCAATGTATAATTGCAATACAAGATTAAAAATGCTGTTTACAATGTAATTCTAAAGTAGTTTATATTCTGGCATAATTGAAATGGTTTGCTTGAAACAGCTCACCGCACCCACATATGCCACTTTGGTAAAGAGGAGGACTTACAAATCCATCCTACATGAAACAGTACAACAACTAGGTGAACCATGCCCTGTTGTTGGCTGAGTTTTTTGAAACTAGTATTTATGATAGTAGTAGTATTTTATGTTATAGCTTTTTTTCAGTTTAAGGTGATCATTCCTTCCTGCTCATTAGCATAATATTGTATTTATGTGCATTTATGACTTTATTAATGAAAACCATTTCTTGATTAAAAGCAATTGTGAAAATACATAAAAAATTTTAGAGTTTTCTAAATGTAAGTTTTTATTATTATTCCTCAAAGGTAACACCAGTAGCTGGTATTGCCAATATAATGCTTATGGTTTTTGCTGGGATGAATTCTACAACTTTTTTCAAGACAGTCTTTATGATAACAAATGATATAAATTTTCAGAAGTAGACTATAGTTTTCTTTCTCTTCAAGATTCATTTTTATAAATTTTTAGCCTCTAGGCTTCAAACAAATATTTCTTGGTCACCTAAGATTTACAGAACACTATGCTAAACACTAGGAAATATACTATAGAATTGTAAGACATAGTCCTGCTCTTCAAATTTGTTATTTAGGAAGATTATATGACATAAAAAATAGAAAATGTTCGAATTAAAGCTCTAATATGTAATGATGTCTTTCAGCAAGTTATTTAACAATTTTTTCATCAATAACATGATCATCATTAATATTTACTTTGAAAATGTTTATGAAGTTTAAATTAGATAATTTATATAAAAGCTTAACACTATATCAGACACAGAGTAGAACTTACACATGCTAGAGATGATGAAAATGGTGAACATGTATATATGATATATATCATAATCATCATTATACATACAAAAAAATAAAAATGGATGCTATTCATTTTCAATGGCCATGTCAAACAAAAAGCTAATATTCATGAGTGAAAAATCTGGTGGGTGTAAACCAAAGCATTCAACTTTAATTTATCAAGTTCACCATGAATTAATCTGATCGCATTATTGAAAATCTGAGGAATGCCTGCGGAAAAGAGTGAAGTAGGTCTCTTTATAGTCAGTAAGTTGGAAAACTCATAAGAGATTAAAAATGGCACTAGAGCAGATGTTTGGTTTCAGAGAGCCTCAGATTTCACTTTGGACTCAATTTCTAGCTATATGACTTAGACAAATAATGAAACCTCTTTCTTCCTCAGTTTCCTCATCCTACGAAAAAGTGTAATGTATACAAAATGCTTAAATGAAAACTAGAAGAGAATAATTGTTATTATTCAATAGCTATTTTTAAATTTTTCAATTGAATTGAAATTTGTCTTTTATTTCTGACAATGAAGCATCAGTCAAAAGAAATTGCTGGGCCTAATATGTTCAGGAGCTCAGTTCTGTGATAGATGGGTAGTGGAAACTGAAATAGTGTCTGAAGAGGATGACCTCATGCAGTAGCCAGTGAATGTGACGCTGTGCCACAGAAACTGTGAGATAATAAGTTGATAGTAATTAGTTATGTTGCAGTAGAAAATTAAAACATAGCTCAAGACGAAGAAGTGCAGATGTGCGCATTGTACGTTTTTAATTTGAACATGATGAATCTCTTATACAGCTAATAAACTAAGGTCTTGAAAATGTGCATATGTGTGAAATAGACTTGACTTTTACCCTTCAAGGAGCTAACAAGTTAAGTAGGTGGAATAGACATGTTAATAAATTTAAAAAACACACAAAGCAAACATTAAAGGTAGGACAAAAAAGGTGCTAAATGTGTGTGAAGGATGAAGAATTCCATTTTCCCAACTCCCAGGTTAGACACTGGCTTCATGGTATAAAAGAGAGACTTTGTAATCCATTCCAGAGACATTGTAACTATTACAGGCTCCTTTTCTGGGTTTTACCTTGATTTCAGCAGAAACCATTTCAATTTATGAATGACAAAGCACACATTTGTTCCAATTTTTTGGATTTTATCCAGTAATTTTATTATTGGTCTGAAATGTCAAGAGTAATAGTTTGCTTCACCAGTCCAATGGTTTACATCAAGAGTTCAAATGCAACAGAATCTGTTGTCATAGAAAAAATATGTAAAATATACTGAAAAAACACTACCCATAGAAAAATAATATAAACAGCCATATGCAAAGGATATTGCTGTGATTTCCGAAACCCATTTTTTATTCTCCTAGTTTTCAGTAAAATCTAATTATGATGCCTCTGAATGATAGGCATTCTCAGAAGAATGAAAAATAGCAATAAAAAGTCTATTATAAAAAAATTCTACATTACATTAATGGATGCAATCCATGTTTAAACTGCCCCCTACCCCACCACACACACCACCAGCATTAATTTCCAATCTCAGCGTTGCAGTAATTTATGGTTATTATTTTACAATTTAGTGTTGCCTCCCCATGCCTTAACATAGAGCTTGCTCCTCCTAACCTCACTTTCCAGGGTGAACACAGTGAGAAGTCCTGCATGAGTGTGTGTATTTAAGAAGAATAAATGCCAGTCTATTGGGGTTCATACTTTATATAAAGAGCTCAGATAGTCATGCTAGGAAAAAAAAAGTAATAACACTCATTTATAAATTATCATTTTTAAGTAGGTTATGATTTGGAAGAGGCAACTATCAATTATCTATTCAACTATTCATAAAAAAGATCATGTCATTTCACTCATTCATATGCCCATTCATTTATACATACATCTGCTGAGGATCAATTCTGCTGAATGTCGAGAATATAAATATGGCTAAGATGTTTCTGATCATAAAGAGTTCTCAACTAAGAGAAAAGAATTATGCACTAAATTCATATAGGAACAAAAATATAGGAACTATGATGGATTTTAGGGCATAGGAGATATATACCTGCTTCAGGCTGGAAAATGAAGGGAGGGCTTCTTGTGCAAGAGTGCTTTTAGAAGAAAATTTGAAGAAAGTCAGGTGAGAGAAGAAAATGAGCAAAATGGTAGTTGAATTGAAATTTAGACTTAGCCCTTGCCAGTAAAACCTGGAGCATGTACTAGAGTGTAGAGGTGTCCAGCATTGAGGTACAGAAGCTGAGATTTTTACCATCATTTTAAACATTCACTGACTAACTGCCACTCCCACACACAGCTTAATCTCTGAGATATTTCTGTGAGGCTGTTCCTATTGGCGTTGGTGCAACTGTGAGTCATGAAGAGCTGAAAGTTGGGTGTCCTGAAAAGGAAAGGAGACCTAGGTGGGCAGCACCTACCATTATAATTGTCTAATAGGCTTTCTGATTATGATCTGAGCACCTTGGAGTCCTTGTTTATTCCATCCACTTCCCCATCTTATTGGCCAATCATAGCAAGCATGGGATAATCTCAAAGTTAAAGAATCTTGGCCACTCACTCCTTGGAGACTGCCTCCTTTGGGTTGTTGAGTGAGGTTGAGAGAGTTGCTCACAATATCTGCATCATTTGCAGAAGGCAGAGGCAACAGGGTCATACAGTAGAACAAACTCCTTTTAACCACATCAAGATAGGTGACTAGGATGTGCTGAGCATCTTATGAGACCTGCTCAAATCTTTAAAAGTTACGGAAACTGGGATTTCAATGATGATGTCATTTACAGGAAGGTTGTGAGACAGAATCTACCATGGTGACCTAGCATAATTGGCTTACAATTTTTAATATTATGGGGAAATTATCAAATTATTCTACAAAGATATAGAACATTTAAAAAGTTTATTTATTACAAGCTGGTGTGCTAAATTTTGCATCTTTCTAATCGTCACTAAAGGCAGACTTGTACACTAGTTACCTTTTTTTTTTAAACAAAATAGCTTATATATCTTAAAACAAAAAAATTCTTTAAAATTATTTGCTAGTCTCCTTTATATCTTTGCTACTGAAGACAGTTTTTAACTTAGTATTCAACATCTCTTATCTTAAGATGTGTAGAGAAACTCTTTAATTGTAATGCTGCACTGAGTTTACTGAACAATATAAGTACTTCTCACTGTCAGACACAGAGAAAGACTTTACCTTTTTGCCATGGTTGCTATGAAGCTCAAAGGTAAATTTTTAGTAAAATTCAACTTAGTCTATATATTTTATGAAACTAGAATTCTGACCTTATCACTACATAATTTTTTAATAGTACCAGTCAATATCTTTATTTTACTGTTAATCACTTTAAATCTTCTGATAGAGTCAGGATATAAATACTGAAAAAAATCATATACATATATTCTCTAAATACATATATATTTATGTATAAGATATGTAGTTTTATATATACATTCTATAAATATATATACACATATATAAAACAAGTTTTATATATTATATATATTTATATTAGTTTATACAAACAAATATATATTTGTATGTATAATATATAGTGTTATATATGCACTTATATATGTATTTAACTATATGAATGTATATATATTCTCTATAATAGATCATCAGATTAATAAAATTGGACTTAAATATATTTAAAGCCTCACGCTAAGACTCTGCAAGAATTAAAAGTTTTTATCAAATAAGTTTTCATTTAAAAACCTCAAGAATATTACTGTACCCATGTTTTTATTAATTTGCAAAGCAAAGCCAAGTAATGTAGGATTTTTCACTTGGTAGAGAGATAAAATGACAAATAGATAGATGGAATAATTGCTTGTTTTATTTATTTCATAATTAATTTAACAAATAGCAAATGTCCATTGCTAGACTCAGAGAAAGTAAAAATGAGTAAAGTTCTACCTTGCCTTTAAGCAGCTCGTAATATAGTGGGAAAGGCAATGCAGAAAGTGATAGAATGTAATTAACTGTGATAAATGCAAAATGGACAATGTGCAATGGGAGCACAGAGAAGGGTATTGTAATAATTATTCATTAATTCCTTGTTAGATGCAATAATAATAGTCACGAATTGATGATGTACTTTTACTATGAATTATGACTAAATGCTTTACTTGAATGAGTCATATAAAGTGTACAACAGTCTTCTGAAATTACTACTGAAAGTAAATAAGTTTAGCAAGATTGAATAATTTACTCAATGTCAAACTTCTGTATTTGTTGGAACCTATATTCATTATAAAAATAATTCTGTATCCTGTAATTGTGAAAGTATCCTGGGGAGAATATATTTGGTCCAGATTTTTAAATGTAAATAACTTTCCTAAATATGAAGTTGGATTCAAATGAAGACTGAATAAAAATATATCATGAGCTTTAATGTAGAGCTAGCTAAAGGTTTACCAGTCTGGTGTTTCTTTTGCTACATTTAGCTTTTCTCTTAAGTTGGTTTTGGTAATTTATATTTTTCTAAGAAATTACTGCTACATCACAATTTGAACCTTTTTGCATAAAGTTGTAGATACTGAAGGATTAAAAAACTCAACTTCATCTGAAATTACATTTCTCTTTTCATTCCCGATATTGTTAATTTATACTTTTACTCTTTGTATTTTATCAATTTTGCCAATTTTATTAATAATTTTCCCAAAATTATAATATTTAATTATATCATCTGAAAAGTTTCTTTGTTTTTTCTATTGTTAAATTCTATTCTTGAAATTATTATTTTCTCCTTTCTTTTTCTTTAAATGTAATGTGTTGTTCTTTCCGAATTTTAAAACTTAGCAACTTTCTTGTTTTTTAATTTATGAATTTAGGATTTTACATTTTTTATAAATATTACTTTGTCTGCATGCCAGTATTTTTATGTACTGCATTCATTGTTTTAATTATCTTTTTATAAGTTTTATATTGTTTTGAGGATTATGTGATTTAAAAGTTTATGTAATTTTTTTCTATTTTTTAAAACTTTTTTTGTCTCTTTTAAAATTAATTTTACTTAAACAAAATTTTTGTCGTAGTACCTGATTTATATGATATTGATATTTTTGTATTTTTTGATACTTCTTTATTGATTAACCATTAGGCTCTAATGTGTGGCTAATTGTACAAATGTATCATGTGTACTTGATAAAATATTTATATAGCTGACATTGTCCATAAAGGCAGGAATTTTTGTTTTGTTCCCAGCATCAATGGCATTGCCTCACATACAGAAGGCCTTTAAAACATACATAAGTCTAATAAATTTGCTACATATATATACTCATCATGTTGTAAAGAGTGTGAAGTTCATCAATGTCTTTTTCCTCCTGCTGCTCATAAAATATAAGCACCCAAGGTTTTACTTCCAGTATTCCATCTTCTGCTTTATAGTTGCCTGATATCTTAGTTTAATATTATTTTTGCTTATATTTTTATTTGTATATATTTTTAATTTTCACTCCTATATTGAAGCCCAAGTCTCCAATTTTTATTTCATGCCTATTTGTTTCTTATCACCAAATTGTACACAAATGTCTAACCACAGGGCAAGATTTATTTTGTTTTCACTATATAGTTAGTGGATTTATGTCATGCATATATATTAATAAATCAAGTTTATAACATGAATTATGGACTTTTATTTTTATCTGTTTTAAATCAACTCTTATTATTCTTAAAGTAATACATGCAGATGGTTTAAAAGTTAATTAATACACAAAAACTATAACAAATATAGCTGTTTTCATCACTTCCCTACTTCTGCCTTTGGAAATTTTTTTTCAATTTCTTTGTACTGCTTCTTCTCTTATCTACTTTTTAAATTGTGAACACACACACAAAGGCACAGACACACACACACACACAAATTCATCTCTCAAATTATCAGATATATCGATTGGCACAATATTAAAGTATAAAAAGGTAAAGTATAAAAAGGTAAAGATATTCACTCCTCTTCTTCATATATTCAATATAATTATAGTACAATTAAATCAATGTTCAGTGTACTTTAACTATAACTGTTTTTTATAGATGAACCAATTTTCTTTTCTAGAATTTTTTTTATTATTTCCTAGAGTTAGTAGTTTTTAATTTTCTTATACTTCTTGCTGAATATCTTTACACCTACCAATAATTCTATAAAAACTTTCCAATGCAATATTTCAGGGAGTCACATCTTTCAGATAAGATAGTCACTTAAATAGGAATAAACTCCCCAACTACTCTATACTCCTGCTAGAAAGACAATTTTTCTACTCTTTCATTGGTGGGTATTTGGGTTGGGTTTTTAGATTCTAGGTGGAAAATCAATTTTCTGTCCAAAATTTTAATATATGGCTTTATTGTCTTTAGGTTCCCATTATTGCTGTTGAGTGAGTCTATAAAATATTCTTCTGATAACACAAATCTCTATCTTCTTCTCAATCCTCTCAAGTGCAGTTAGAGCTGGTGAAGGGACTGTAGAAAAGTAGGATTGGTCAGGTAGAGAGTAAATTCTAAAAAATTTTAGGGTTGACTAAAATGGAAATAAGGTCCAAGGTAAACAACAGATATAGAAAAAAATATGTTACCCTTATTACTGTTAGTGCTGAAATAGGAGATTGTGGCTTAGGTGTATGTGTGGCAATAATTGGTTTCCTAATACTAGACTTATTGATTAAACATATTTGCATGCCCATTCGTTAGGTGTGTTAGAAAAATAATGTACCCACACACGTCTCTATTCTGTAACAGACTATGGAGGAGGAGACCAAAAGACAAGGTTCCTGGTGGCAGCTAGCTCCCAAAAAGAAGCAAGGGAGAAAAAAGCGATGCCATGCATTCCCAGATACTACTCCTAAATTTACATTCACACTTTACTTTCTTCCGCAAGAGATGAATAAATGAGGAGGTGATAGAGAAGAGACCAAGTATTACATTAAATATTGTTCTTCCATATGTAATTTAGTTTCTCAGGGTCACTGCAACAAATAATCATAAACTTGGTGGCTTGAAACAACAGAAATTTATACTCTCACAGTTCTGGAGTCCAGAAGTCTGAAATCAGGTTATTAGTAGGGCAATACTTCCTCTGAAGGTTCTATTGGAAGAAAATTCCACTTCCTTAGTAAACAGGTATGAGAACCTGCAGAGAAAGACCTATCTTTGTTAAGATGTTTTGGTAAGTCTGCTTCCATGTAGATAGAAGTTGAGACTCCTGGCTTTGAATGTAGGCCCGTCAGGGCCTAGACTTTAAAAGAGCCAATCTCTGTTTGAGACTGGTGGAGAAATTTCTCTTGAGCCAAAAAAGATGAACAAGTGGGCAGGAAAAGCTTGGATCTGCATGAAGAAACAATGAAAGGAGAAAAGAGGTGATGGAGTGGGATGTTGAAAAGAGATTTTGAGGGCGATGGAAATGACCATGGAGATTTTGAAGTTGTTTCCTGCATTAGTGTGTGTTCTTTCTATCACATATCCTTCAAAGAATCTCAGTAAAGCCTACATTGATACTAATCTATTCGAGAATAGATTAAAATAAGAGGTAGTAAGCATTGGTTTCAGATTGGCACAGGGTAAAATCAGAGACTATTCAATAGAAGCAGGAGACAGAGAGCAGAGAAATATAATTCTGCGGACCACTAGCAACAAGGGTGAAACTGAAATAAGGAATATCAGATCCTGGAAATATCCCTGTAAAAAAAACAAAGTAGAAATTTCATTTAAGTCTTTCAATCATCTGTCTCTGTCTGTCTGTCTATAATCTTTCTATCTATCTATCTATCTATCTATCTATCTATCTATCTATCTATCATCTAGCAATAAAACTCACACCTAACAAAAGTAACATGAAGATTTTTTATCACAATTATGAACAGCATAATTTGTTATTGAGCTTCTTACAATTTTGTACAGGAGTAAAATATCAGTTGTTTAAGTCACATTAGAGTTCAGAGCTCAGCTTTTTATTAAGAGATTAAACAGAGATTCTTGACAGTAACTTAAAATCTCTCTTGTATCTGTGCAACTATCCACTCTTTCTGTGTCTAAACTGAAGTACTTAAGTGATTCTGAAGAAAGTTGCTTAGCATCACACCTATTACCATTACAATTTCATGATCACAAACAGCAAACATTCAACCATCCCTGGTATAACCACTAAATTTTGCTGATCAGCCTAGTTTTTTTCTTACTGTAAAAACTTTTTCCAACTCTCTCTTCTTAAAGATCTAGCCTTCTTAACTTGTTACTCATCCTTAGCAAAGGTCTTTATTTACCCCATGGGAAAACCAAAGTTATCAGATAAGAGATCTTTCAATTTCTTGCTAAAACAAACTTAAATTTTAACCACTTCCAAACTTTTTATTTCCTTAGTTCTGCCTATTAAAATAAGTCTATCTTCTTCCTCCTCCTTTTCACCCCTTTTAGGAAACTGTATCCTCTCACATTTTCTGGATATTTGCAGTATTGATTTTCCCTAATTTTAGCTTATCCTTCATAATATTTTTCTTTCTGATGGTATTTTAGTCAATTCTAGCAAAGTAAAAAATCAAACCTGTCTAACCCCATTTCCATTTTCTTCCATTTTATTCTCTTTTCCTCTTATGAGATGAATGTCTGAAAAGTTATCTACACTTGACATCTCCAAAATTTTCTTTAACGTCATATATCTTCATCAACTTAAAATGATATCTGCTTCAACTATTAATTCCCAGAGAGGCTGTCCTCCAAACTCCTGATGAGCTGAAGTTCATCAGACTTCTAATTTGCACTCCCATTACACCATGTAACTTTCCTTCTGTTCATATCCCAGTTTTATATTATGGATGTATTTGTTTGATTTTTCTATTAAAGATACTCTCCCCACACTAAACCTAAGCTTTATGTGAATAAGAACTGGTTGTTATTTGCTCACCATTGTATCATCAATGCCTAGAACAGTGCCTAATGTATAGACAGGTATTTAAAATTGTTCTTGCTGAAAAGTTATGACTAGTCCTAGAGACATTAACTTTATTTCATGCCACAGTTAAGAACCATGATTTAATTAATCCTTTGTCTATATAGTGTTTTTTGAGTGCCCAGTGTGTACTGAAAAGTATTGGCCTACAGGCCTACAATATAGTTGAAGGTAATCCTTCATGGAAAGGATCACAGCCTTGCCCTCATCTCATTAAAATATTTCAATTTTATTGCTGTCTTGCTTTTATTCAAAACAATTCAGTCACTCATTCATTAACTCATATTAACTCATACTTAATAACTACAAACACCTTGCCGACCACTGAAGTAAATTTGCCCATGCTTTCCAGATAAAGTATATCTGAGTCTTTGCTTTTACACAGAGATTCCACCATCCTTATTACACTTTTCCTAGTACATCAAATTTCACTCCTGCTTGCCTCACTGAGGCCCAGATAAATGTTTGCAATGGCAGTGGTGTAATTATCTTTGATGAATGACTGAGCTTACTAACCCCCCTTTCCTTTATTTTATGCAATGACAACAAAAAGAGAGGAAGTACATGTTGATTATAAGGCACTAATGTAGAGCATTCATGCGTTGCTATAATTTCACTCATGAATATGCATAGGTTATGCATCAGTTGTTATTCTCAACAGCGTAGACAGTACCTCAACCAGTTCTAAACTCGTTTAGGATTAGAAAACAGACAGGGATATTGGAAAGCAATTCTGGGGAAAATTTTGGGCAGAAGCCAAGCACTATTGCTTGTGCTCCATATGGAAGTGGTCCCTAGGCCTTTCACTATATAAAATGCGGCTGCTGATTTAAGATCCCAACTGAGGAGCTATGGCAATCTTGGAATAATGGCAGCTTGGAATAATGCTGATGTTAGGGGTATAAAGCAGCAATATTCAGAAGCAGCATAGTATAGTGGAAAGGTTCTGGCTTCAGGCAGCCCTGAATTTCAAATTCTGCTTCTGTTGCTTTTTAGCTGGCTTATCTTAAGTAGATAATAGCCTCTTTGAGTTTCAATATTCCCACCGACAAAACTGTAATGATAATCTCATTTCTCAGGATGTTTATCCAAATTAAAAGAAAAAAATATATACTTTAAAAATGTTAGTGCATAGGCACTTAGATAATGTTTATGCAATGAACTCTGAACCAACAATATTGATGGCATTGTCTTTAGGTCCATTTTATAAATTATTTAAAATATATAAATTATTAAAAATATATAAAATTTGCTTGGTTGAATTTATTTTGTTCTCAGTCAACTGGCAAATCCTTTATCTGTTATTTGAATGATAATAATTTCTGGCTCCTTCCCTCTCCATAAGAACCAAAGTGCTCTCTCTCTCACTTGCTCTATCCTATATGCAATAGATTACTTCACATATATATTAAGCTCACATTTCCCTTCCAGAGAATTTTTTATCACTCAATTAACTACCTGAAATGCAAGCCCATCTTTTGCTTCATCTGCATAGTCCCCATGCCTGCAACAGCTGATTGGACCCATAGAGAGTACCTGACAGCTGATTGAATTGGCAGATGGAATACAAGACACTCAGTTAAATTTGAATTTCAGATAAATAATGTATAATTTTTTAATATAAGTATGTCCCATAAGTTGCATGGCAGATATTTATTTGCTAAATCTGGCAAACCTAACCTGACACAAAATGGGCCAGATTTTCTCCCCTAGGGGTTTAGAATTGGAATATAAGAATCTAGTTAGTCCGCAATGCATTTTGGGACTAGTAGATGATGTAGAGCCACCTTGTACAATTAGAAATAAAGCAAGCTGCTATACAGAGACCAAAGAAAGCATGACACAGATATGAGAAATACTGAGATGACAGACGGAAGAGCCACAAGGGGATGGAAAGAGTACAGTTTGAAAACTTGTTATTCTTTTGATCGACTTCATTCTGAAGTCATAGCATGTACTTTCTTTTATTGAAGTCCATGAAATGCCCCCGTGTCCAATAAACTTTCTTTTTTGCTTGAGCTAGTTTGAATGAGATTTTGGCTCTTGCAAGCAATATTCTCGTCATGAAGGAATCAATTTTTGTTTGCCAACTACACCCTACCACACCACTTTCAGTGTGGTTCAGAGCATCGAGAATAAGAACCTGTTTATGATCTGTCACGAAAGATTGCCAAACTGCAGGCACTTGCCTGTGTATAGCAAGTAGATTATGAAAATTATAATTACTGAGAATTAGCAAGATCTTATGTATTCAAATGAAGAGTGTTTTGAAATATTTCAGAGTTTGAAAGAAAAAGAAAAAAAAGACATTATCTGGGGAGAAGCTGAAATCTGGTTTTCTTTAACAAGCATTTCAACATCAGGATATGATTTTTCCTGAGTTCTATCATCTGATAGATACATTTATGTTAGTGGAAGCTCAGCAGATTTCAGCTAAACTAGCCTTTTAGTTCCGTGTCAAAATAGCCTTTTAGTTCAGTTCAATTTCTAGTTCTTTCCCACTTTAGATCTTTATAATTGTTGTTCTGCCTTCTGTTGAGTCTTTCTAGAGAAAGATGATTGCATCTGAAAACTTTAGTTGTTAATAGTTTAAAGGAACAATTAATGTATCATGTCCTTCTGTTTCTTTTCTCTCCTACTTTGTGTTTTATTTGCTCTGGAAATTTTCTTGTCCCAAAAAATTGACATTACTAGTGGCTATATCATTATCAAAAGTATTCATATGATAGAAAATTCTATTTATAGTTAATCTATTTTTATTTTGAATACAAATAAAACCATTCGTTAAGTATAGACTAAATAATATAAAAGGAAGATATAGAAACATAAATTAAAATATCAATGACAATATTATTTTATTTTTTATTCTTTTATTTACTTAATATGCTTTCTTGATTATCCATTGTTTGCCAGGCATCTACATTTTAATTAATTTTTTTTTAAAAAAGCATCTTTTAAGCAGAGAAAACAGCACTTTTAAACTCTTACAGGCCTGAGAGAACATAGAAGAATTTGGAAACTAAAAATAGTTTGATAGAACTAAAACATTCATTGCTTTATTAATTCAACACTATATCTTGGGTAAGAGTGAAGGAGACTGGAGTGGTAAGCAGAAGGCCACACACTCTTTCTTTTTAACCTTTTTTTCTATATAGACACCATTCATTACAGGACACTTAAGTCACCCTCTGTTCAAAACAAAAGCTGTTATTAGTAATTTGAGAGAAAAAAATAACCCTTGAGTGTAAACCACAAAGGCTTATGGGGACCTCATAAAAAACTCATAAGTGTCTATGTGACCTCCTTTCCTCTCCTTTCTCATGTTAAAAAAACATCATATGCTTCAGTGTAGGGCTGAGGAGAGAAGAGAGGCATCCAAATTCTGGGCTTTATTTTACCAGTATCTGTTGGGATAGACCACACCTTGCTAATTTAAACCCTGAGGCTAGATCATAATAGCAGTCAAAAAAATCACTGTGCTTGGATGACATGATGTAACTTTTTTTACGGTAAATGTTCAAAATATTTAAGAGCTAATTCTGGATGAGTAGGTGATAGAACTTTTAACTAAATTTCCTTTCTTTCTTTCTGTCCAAGGCCCCAAGCTATTGTAGAAAGACCGTATCACATTTAAAAGTCTCTTTTAACTGTAAAAAGAGTATTCCTGAGTATCAGCTCTTCTCAAAATGTTTCTTCAGTCTATCTCTGGGGCTTTGTGAAATCAAAGACAACTTTTAGCTTTTACGTGTGCAAACAGAACTTTGAAATTCATATTCTTTTTTCCAGTGAGTTGTTTTGGGGGAATTCGTGGTTTTTCTCCCTTTAGGGTAGTCATAGCCCTAAACATTTTCTAATCTTAGTGAGGAACATAAGGAAAGAAAAAGATAGTGAAAAAGATCGACAATTCACTAACTCCTTTATAGGCTAAGCTCTCTTATGCTTTTACTTTTACATACATCATCTCATGAAGTTTTTATGTTCACATTGCCAGGTAGGGTGTACTAGCTCCAGTTCAAAATGGAGGACATTGAGTGTTAGAGAGCTGAAGTGACTCATCTGATGTCACAGAGCTTGTAAATGACAGAGCCAGAATTCATCCCAGCTGTGAGTACCTCTGAAATGTCCTGACTCTGTATTTCTGTGCTGAGCAGTTAATAAAATATTTTGTCCAAGGAAAATATATTCACAAACAGATGTATGTACAACATCCATAGCAAACCCACTTGAGAAAATTACTAAAAACTATGAAGAAAACATGCAAAAAAAATGGTGGTGAGACAATATTTTTGTGGAATTCAAGCTATTAACAATGTAGCAAGGACTTGGTTGGACAACGAAAAATACCAACTGTTTGTTATTTGTCATCCACAGACATCTTTGGTGTTTGGGAATTTAGAATGTTTGGGGATCAACTGCTTTAACTTTGGAGCTTTGTCTTTCTCTGTGCCTACCAGCTAAACAATTTTACTTCTGTGGAAAGCTAATAATTTTCATGAGCCTTTACTGTCATAGCATGCTGGCACATGCTTAACATTAGACTCTATGAGAGGAAAAAAGAACTCCCCAATTTGTAGCATTTACTGATTTCCATAGTGTATATACTCTTGCCACGGCTAATTTCAAGCTATCAGTATGACATCTCTCAACAAGGAATTGGGAAGAGATGCTTCTTAGATCATCATTATATAGTATTTTTTTTTAATTAAGTGAAAGAGTGTAGATAATAGAAAAATGCAGTAAATTGGTTAGAAGGTGATGAGTTTTGAGTATTTATTTTGTCTTTAATGTGATTTATTTGCATAATTTAATTTTTAAGAATGGCTGTGCTAAAATATTAGGTTTTAAAACTCCTGAAAAGTTAAGTTTGCTCTTATGAACTGACATGAGACAGCTCTATCATCCAACTCTGATGCTTTCATTCTACTTTTGGCTTCTCTGGGCTCATTTTCCCTCAGTCTGTTCCAATCGGTGATACTATTGGCCTGTGTTTCTGCTTCTTCTCCCAGCAAAAGTGACCTATGCCGTATCTCACTTTTTTATTACTTAGAGTGATAATTATATTTAAAAATTATCTAATAACTTAACTATCTCCCCAAATTTATAGCCTTAATACATGCATAAGAATAGTACATTTTTAATTAAAATGAGTGGATGATTAATGGTGGAAGCTTCAGGTACCATAGTAGAGCAGTGGGTAAGTATTCTAAGTTGATAAAATTCTCAGTAACCTGAAAATTACAAGCACCACCTAGTCATTGATGCATAATATAGGCCCCAATTTCAGATATCCTAATGTCATCTAATTTTTCTTTTAACATGAAACCAAATCTGTATTTATATAAAACCAAACTTAATAGTTCTGATACTCTTTCTGGAATTTCTTGAGTAAAGTAGGCTTTAATCGGTATTGCTTTGATTGAACTGATATACTGCTAATGTCCTCAAGGACTTAGAGAAATAAAAGGTCTAGAACCATCTAAACTTAGATCTTGGAGGGATATTGTCAAGTTATTGAGGTGAGACGAGTTGAGACCTTTTTTTGAATAGGACAGTGCTTTGATTATTCCAGAGATATGAGGGATTTTTTTTTGTTTCTATTTTTGTTTGTCCAGAGAAATATTTCTAACAGCTGCTCTTGTTTAAGTTTAGGGGGGAATCTTTTCAACAGTAGGAATCCCTTTTATAATATTTCAGTCTCTCAAACTCAATTTAATTTTTCCCCACAGGAATCTTATTTGCATGCTTCTCTCTGTGCATACTTTTTAATTTCTTTGCAATTAATTACAGGGTAGGATTTACTACCACCATCACCATCCACTTATTTATATCCATTTTTTGTTTTTGCTACCTGTCATGGTATTTAACTTTTGGGATTTCATGGATGGCAGCAACCTGCTGCCACCAATGAAGCTGAGTCACCCTCAGAACTAATTTATAAGTATGTCTCATCTTTGCTGCCTTGGAAGCTTAAAGAGAAAATCTATATCCCAGATGCTAGGATGCACCTGTCAGGAAACTGATGACAAAAAGAAGTGACTGACAAGTCCAAAAGAGAATCCTCAAATCTCTACCAATAATAATGGTAGTGGTGGTAATATCACCTGTGAAATGTTCTAACCTTACTGTTATTATTAATAAACATGCTATTTAATAAGGCAAACACTGATCTAAACTTAGTCACTTATTGACATATTTAATGAAATGACCCCTGTATTAGATTTGAGGAGATTTGATTTAATCTTTTCTCTGTCTTGACTGATGATGACTTAAACAATATAATTCCATTATATCGTGTACCTACATCATGTAGAGTGATATGTGTGGCATTAAGAATAAAAAAGTAGTGATTCAAATCACATTTTCCAGATTGTAAATTAGGGTTTGACATGAGATTAAATGATCCCTAAAGTCACACTGATCTTTACATTACCAGTGTTTAAGTTGCTTAATTTTAAACATTGCTTAGAATTTAGTTTATTTTTTTCAAAAAAATGTAGAAATGCTCAAGTTACTTTCATCAACAACCTTGCAACTGATAAGCTAGTGTGACCTTAAAAACTATTTTAATATATCCAAGTCTTAAGTCCCTTACTAGCAAAATCAGAATATTAATATCTAGTTCTCAAGATGAAAGGGCATAAGAAGATAATTTAGGCAAGCCTTGGCACATAGGAAGTACTCCATAAATTATAGCTATTATTATATTAGTTATTATATTTTTTAGATGAATGAAATAAGATAATTTATAAATTACTTAATTCAGCATTAGGCACATAGAAAGCTTGCAATTACAGAAGCTAATATTATTGGATTATTATTGGATTATTTTTTTAAACCATATTAACCATCTCATTTACATTCATTAAATTCATTACAAACTCAGAAGGTGAATTTTTAGTTTATATTAAGAATTAGACTCATAAAGGATATGCTACTTGTTTAAGATTATACAGTTTCTTCCTTAAAAAAAAACTGAAAGAAGAGAAGTAGAAAATATTGAGTTTAGAAACAACATGACACCCTAACAAGGATTAAAATACAAAAATCAACTTGGTTAATCAACTTTAGTCTCTGAAGAAGCAGAGTTGTGTGTATAATCAAGGGTAATAAAGGCACATAAGTGTTATTTTCTTTATTCCCTCAACAAATTCCTGAACACTGCTGTAGGCCAGGTACTCTTCTGGTGGTGAGGACATAGTGAAAACAGACATGCTTCCATGAAGCTGAAAGAAAAAATTTAATAGTAAAGGAGAAATTTAATAACCAAATTATTACTCCCATATTGCATGTGAATTCCAAAAGAAGATTTGCTTGCAAGAGCAAGGAGGACTTGGCCAACAGATGAGGAAATTTTCCCATGAGGACATGACGACTGAGAAATTTGGGGGAATAAATAGGAATTGTTCAGTTAAAGGAGGATGAAGAGCTAGGCATTTCGATCCAAGGGAAGCATATAGTAGGAGGGAGCATTGTGTATCTCGGGAACAGAAAAATCATCACTAAAGCAAGAAGACAAAGGTCAGAGTGATGTGAAAAGAAACTAAGAAAGTGAGGATCTAGAGGAAGCCATAGTATAACTCCTTGTGCCTTTTGTTAAATGTTTTGGTCTTTATTATAAAAGCAACAAGAAACCACTAAAGGCTTAACTTATGGGAATATAATTAGATTTATGTTTTGCAGTCCAAAATAGCTGTGATGGAAAGAATAGATTGGCATGTATAATTTTGTTATTCGAGGGGATAGCTTCAGTGATAGTTATATTTGACGTGGTAAGCGGTAAGACTATTACACTTAAAGACATTACCTATGTCAAAAATTTTCTCCCATGATTAGAGCCTCTTAGAAACCCCAAAATTCAAAGAAAATAAAGATCATTATAGTTCATCAATTTTTTATTAACCTGACATCTGCCAGATTTTCTCAAGTTAGTTTTAAATGTCAATGCTGCAATGCCTATACCAACAGCTCCATGCTGCCATCACCATTATTTATTCTCTCATTCATTTATTATTAGCAAATATATATTGAAAATCTATTATGTGTGCAAACAATGTTTTAAGTGATAAGATTTCATCAATAAATAAAAGACAAAAACCTCTTTATTCAGAGAGCTTACCTATTCATGAGAGTAAGAAAACAATAAACAAAGAAAATATAGCAAATTACTGATTATAAATCTGTCAGTTTATGATTAGTGCTATAAAGAAAAATAGGTGAGTGCCAAAGAGAAAATATGCTGTAAAAGGAAGCATCATTGAAAAGATGTTATTTAAGTAAAGGTTTGAAGGAAGCTATCTTGGGGGAGAGAGAGTATATATGATGAGAAAAAAACAACATGTAGAAAGGCTCTGGGTTGGGAAGATGTTAAGGGACCAAGAAAGAGGCCAGTGTGACTGGAATGGAGTGAATGAGACATAGAATATAGAAGATGAGGTCAGAGAGGTAATGAGGAGTGAGGACCAGATTGTGCAGGATTTTAGAGACCATTCTTAGGGATCTAGATTTTATAACTTATATGCAAAGTTGTGAGAGATTTTTGAATAGAGAGGTAATGTAAAGATCGGAATTTAATGTTATAACAATTACTGTGGCTGCTGGATAGAGGAGACATATAGAGGGGTGCAAAGAGTGGCAGTTAATTAGAAGATGATCAACATAATCTGGACAAGAAGAAATGTTTATTTGAATCAGAGTGAGAGCAATGGAAGGAACAAGAAGAGTAGATTTTGGATATAATTTGTAGGCAGAACCAAAAGGATTTACTAATGGATTAGATATGAGAGGTGAGATAAAGAAAAATGACTACAAGATCTTAGATCTGAGCAACTAGAAAAAAAAATGAAATTTTCATACAAGAATAATAAAGACAATGGAAGAACAGGTTCTAGAGGGTAGATATGGAGTTTGATTTGGGATTTATTAAGTCTGTTTTGCCTATTAGATATTCGAGTAGTAATTTTGAATTAGCAATTGGATGTATGAGTCTGGAGTCCAGAGGAGAAGCCTATTTTGGGTATAAGAAGTTGGGAATCCTCAGCTTTGTGTTTGAGATCAGTAAGTGGATGAGCATAAACAAAGTATAGGTCCTTAGTCCAAACATTGAGTCATTTAGTGTCTGATAATTAGGGGAATGAGGAAGAATAAACAAAGAAGATTGAAGACTGGTTGTTAGTGTTATGGGAGAAAAATTAGGTGAGTATTTTGCCTTGAATATAAGTGAAGAACTTGCATCAAGAAGGAAGGAGAGATCAACTGTATTAAAATGATAGGTCAAGGAAGAGGAAAGCATAGAAGTGACCAAGCACACCATGAAGTGAACAACAGAAGGAAAGGATGTTTTTCAGAGAATGTTTCTTTCTGGAGTTTTGTAACTCCCTCCATTCCAGAATTCCCAGTACTTGTCACAAGAATGATTATAACCTCATGTGTATGTTCCCAGTGCAATAATCAAACATCAAAAATGCCTGAGGTGAAACATATCCATTATTTGTCTTTCTCTTATGTACAACACTAATAAAAATGGGCTATAACTATCGTTGAGCAAGAATGTTTATAAGCCTAATCCTTGAGATAAAGATTTATCATCTTTATTTTTTAATTAGAGTGCATAATATTGTCATTATGGTTTTTTTAAAAAAGCACTATTGAGTTTTAGGAAAAGAATGTCAGAATCATAGTTCTAATTCAAAAAAAAAAAAAAACCACAGAAGCAGTAGTATAAATTCTGTACTGTTCAAGCTCAAGATCCAGGAGAGTTAATTGTAATTGTGTTTGAATATTCTCTTTTCTAAATAATTTAAACAAAACAAAGAACTTTAACAAAATAGATCTTTAAAAAAATAAAAGGTGTCAGCTTTCTTGCTTTCTAGTGAGATATCTTAGTTACCTAAATAGAAAATGCATAGGGTAACTTTATTTGTAGTGAAGTCCATTCTCTTTGCTCCTTTGAGATGTGGTTGTCTCTTATTTCTGAAATCAGGCTTTTTGATCCACATCTCTGACCAGCTCATTTTCTAATTATGAAACTTGGACCATTATTTCTTAATAAACATACACTCTAGTGTTCTCATCTGTAAAAGAAGGATAATATAGTATCTACCTCATAAGAATAAAATATATGCAAAGTATGTAGAGTAATGCTTGGCCTGAGAAGTGGCTTATTGGAAGAAGATTCCAGAAATATGCTGTGGTTTTAATGAGGTAGTAATTGGATAGCTGATAGTGAATGGAAAGAACAAAAATTACTAACTCTAAGGTTTTCTCTAAGTTTTACCTTGGCACTTAATCATTCCTACCTCTCTTCGGTCCTGGCTAATGAGCATCTACATGTCGTCTCTACCTACTTCATAATCATGGAGAAATATTTTAAGACAAAGTTACCTCAAAGACTATTATTTTCTTTGATAATATATGGGAGCAAGGATTTAAAAAATCAAAATGCTACATGATTTCAGAGGTGAGCTTTATTCATATGTTCACCCTTATTCTTCATGGAGGTCCTTACCTCTCAACTTATTATTATGCCACCCTTCAAAACCAAGCAAGTTTTCTAGGCAGAGCTCAGCAGATGAGGGTCTCGCAATCAGATGTTTTAAATCTCATTAGTCATCAAACCAAATTAGATTCTAAGAAGTTAATTGGTTAGGGCAGAAAAGCCTTTAAGAAAACCAGTCTGAGAATCAAAGGAATTTGCATCTATCTTTTCTAAATTTCCAGACTTTGTGGCCTTAGGCAAGTTACTGAACTTTTAACGTTCAATTTTCCCATCTGTGAAAGTGAGATAATTATATCTATATCTTAAGATTGCTAATATGAATTAAATTAAATAATGTGCTTAAATGCTTATCATATAGCTTGGCACAAGGTAACTGTTCAATAAAAATTTTATTCACACCTCCTTTGGACAGACCAGCATTTGAATTACTTGTGCATGTGACTATCCCACTCACTAGACTGAAAGCATGTAGAAAGTGAAATCTGTTAGTTTATGATACAATGTGTTTCTGTTAGTTTATGATATAATGTGTGCTCAAAATAAATAATGTAATTTATTATTAAATATTGATATATAGATATAATGCTAAAATAATTTTATTCTCTGATTACAGCTGGCTGCTGATTAATTATTTCTAATAAATGCAGACTGTCACCTTTCAAAAAAAATGTCATCTTTGACCTCATTCAAGATTGCATTTGGCCTGGCTTGCTGCTCACTAGGACAGCAAGAACTGGGAATGCTCAATAAAATAATGATATACTAGAAAGGCTCTTTGAGAAATTATAGTGCTCAAGGGTTATAGCAATCTTAACTTGCATAACAATTAAAAATAAGGAAGCTGAGATGCTATTGGGGTTTAAAAAATGGACAGAGAATGGTACTAAGCAATTAGTATAAGAGCTATTTGAAAGATCATGTGGACAGCTTGTTCTAAACTGCCCTGAGATCTTTGCCGTAGTATTATAGTTTAGGGGCATCACTGTAGCCCCACTGTGGTGGAGGAAGAACAGGCAGGGCCTTGTACTGTTTGAGGTCTGAGGCCTTTCTTATATTTTTTTACAATTCTGGGTACAGAGGATTTAGCTTAAAGAACCCATCCTCCTTTATTATGTGATCTTGGCTCTATCAACACCCTTGGGTAACTTCAAAGAATATAGGAATCTCAGGAGATTTTTAGAGCCACATAGTGTTCAGTATAAAATGAGAATCTGATAGCATATCCATCAAAAATTCCAAAGATATCTAAGCCATAATGTTTTATTGATTTCTTGAATCCTTGGCCAAATCTGACCCTGTCAATAAAAAAAAGAAGATGTGATTTCAGGTTTTAATCACTCAGTGCCTTTATATTATTACCATCACAAACTCTATCTTTATAATAATCATCAAAAATATAATTTATCAATAGATTATTTTGTGCACGAAGTTGTAGTGAATATTTTCCATTAAATATGTATTTAATACTCTCTAATAACTTATACGCACATGCTGTTGTTTCCATTTAACAGCTAAGCAAACTAAGGCTTTGAGATGTTAGACAACGTTCCCGAGTTTACACATTAATAAATGCTAACGCTTGGCTGTGAGTCCAGGCAGTTTTACTGCAGAGTCAATGGCTTACTACTGCTAGTTAGCAAACTAAGATGTATTGGGCTGTTAACTACATTGCAGTGCCTGTTCTATGGCCCTGTTTACATGTATTAACTTATTTAATTTTACTTATTACTTATTTAATCGATGTAATAGTATTCTCACTTATAGAGGCACTGGAGAAAAAATTACTTTTTAAACTTCTCACAATTAGTAGGTAGAAGACTGGAGAAAAAAAATACTTTTTAAAGTTCCCACAGTTAGTAGATAGAGGAGGCAGAATTCAAAACTCTTTTTCCAAAGCCTATGGGTCAATTATGAATATCAACCATCATTGAATAGGTCATAAGTAGATACACTGTGAATTATATGTCAAGGACATTAGATATGAGGCTCAGTGAAGAGAAAAGTTTATAGAGGGGCCCTTAGTGATGCATAGCCCAAATCGCAGTGCAGATGAAGAGGCAAATCTTAGCTGCCTATGCAGAGAAATATTCAGGGGATCCAGACAAAAAGTACTACAGAAAAAAGCCCTCACATTCAAGAAACTTATGAAGAATAGACTACAGAATTAAAAAAAAAGACAAAGACCCTACAATATATCATTATGCTCATTAAGTACACAATTCATGTACACATGAACTTCCATGGAATGACTAGTGAGTATGAGGAAAATTATGTGAAGAAGGATTCTGTGGCCTCCTCTGGCATCACTGGGAGAGATCTCTGTGAGGTTTGCTATGGACACAGCACAGCAGGAGTCCACAGAGTGTCTGTTCTCATAATACACATCACTATCTCTTCTTAAAACCTCAAAGACTGCCAAAATCACTACTATACATGATTCTTTGCTCACATATGGTACCTTTTAATTCTCTATCATCTCTCTCAAAAAAGTAGCTTAATGCTTTTATGAATCCAGTTCAGAGAAATGTCCTTAATAACCCAGAAACCTTTTCGCTGGAATTTTCATATACTTTATTCTCATTTTCAACTCAAGGATCACAGCTCAAATCCCACTATTCATAAGAATAAGGTAATTGATTTATCTGATTATGAGCTCTAGTTAGGTAGAGACTTCTATAATCACTGAGGTGACCTCCTCTCATTTCATCTCCTTATGGCTACAAGACCTGGCTTGGAAGCTGACCTGAAAACCATGTGGCTGTGCTACTAAAAGTATTAACCTATCAACATAAAAACCTTTTCTGCATTGGAAATATATATATATATGTATGTATATGTATGTATATATATATATGCATATATATATATATTAGATAGATGATAGATGGTAAATAGGTAGGTAGATGATGATGAATATATAGATGAGAGATAGATGGATGGATGGATGGAGAGTAAATAGATAGATGACAGATTGGACAGATAGAATTAAATAACAAGATATTGTAGTACTAGAGTAGATAAAGCATAGAAACAGAGACATAAGGGAAGGGAGCTAATATAAAATCTCTATCATGTGCAAAATAAAAAGTCTAGATTCATTATATGTAATATTCAATGTTTACAGTAAAATCAGAGGTCTAGAGCATGGTCACTGGAGCTAAACTGCTTAGGTCTGAATTCTACTTCTAGTACTTACTACTGCTATGACTTTGAGCACATTCACTCATCTCACTGCATCTGTTTCTTTTTCTAGAAAATGTGGATAATAATGCTACTTATCTTGCAGGTTATAAATTCTTAGAACAGTGCCTGACTCATAATAAGCATTATATGAGTATTAGCTATTCATTTTATTATATTGAATTTAGCCGTGATTATACAAAAAATGGTGATGAATTCTGATTTAATTCCAAAAAACTATAATGATCCAAAAACATTACTCAACATTTAGTTAATAATTTATACTATTTTGTCTTATGTTATTCCACTGACTATTTATTCAAGGAGTAAGCATTTACTATGTGCCATACACTTGGATTGTATCAGTGAACAAAAGGAAACAAGATTCCTACCTTTTTGGGTTGAGATTCTAGCTGGGGTTCTGGTGAAAGCATACAGTAAACCATAATCATCATATATAAGTAAAGTACATATTATGTTAAAAAAGAAATAATTGTTATAGGAAGAAAAAAAAGTAAAGCAAGGTGATGGAATCCAGGGGAACAGGTAAGGCACATGTAGAAATTTTTAGAAGTGTGGTCAGGAGAAATAAGAAACATATGACAGTTTTTCAGTCAAACTTCTGCATGTCAAATAGTAAATGCCCCCAACTGATGATGGTTAAACTTAGCTAAGCATTGAAGAAGTGAAGATATCTGTCTGCCTGTTGCAGTAGCTTGCAATTAAGCAAAACTAAATTTGAACATTGATTCCAGAACTTAACTAGTGTTTTGACATGAGCAATTCTTTGAACCTCAATTCTTTCATTCATAAAAAGACATAATAATATCATAAATACAGAGTTGCTGAGAAGATTAAATAAGATAATTTACATGATGTGACTTTTTTGTGCTTATTAAGTGCTTTCTAACTGGTCACAGTTAGTGATAGTCATGGTCCTCTGGAAGATACTGAAAATGGGGCATTCATTTCAGAGGTCAAGGGTTCAATATTTAAAGCCCCAGAGTTTTGTGAATAAAGATGTTATTTTCTTTTACATATAGATGAAAAGGAATGATGTAGTAGTTTTAACTTCTGGGCACAAGGTTAACGCTCCTGCAGAAAGAGCATATTGTGGCTATTACGATAAACCTGAAAGCCAGACAGCTCACAGTATGGACCCAAGACTAAGAAGCCGTGAACTGAACCCTTCTTATAAGCCATTCATTGGCTTGTCCTTTACAAACATGTTTGCGTTCCTGAGTTTAGGCTTTGTTTTAAAGTAAAAGCCCAATCTATGAAGAATTCATTTTATCATGGCCATTATCTTTCACTAATGTGAGAAAATGTGCCCTAAATTTTCCTTTTGAAAAAGTTCAACCTCATTTTTATTCAGAAAAACAGGGTAAATTAATTTTGTTCCTAAGAAATCTGAAATGTGTGCTGTGTGCTCACTGCGTGGGGAGATAGGGCAATAATAAATTTTCTCTTTTTTTTAACTTTATTTTTTATTTTTTTTATTTTTTATTGTCTTTATGGAAATATAATAGACAATTCGTTGCTTGTATTTACATTGTACAATTCAATGAGGTTTTTTCCCCTTACAGTTGGCATACAATAATATACCAGTTTCATCTGCATAGCATAGTGATCAGAAATCCACATAACTCACTAAGTGATCACCCCACTAAATCTAGTGCCCTCTTCCCCCTTACATATTTATTACATTATTAACCATCTTCCCCATGCTACACTTTACATCTCCACATCTATTCTGCAACTATCCATTTGTACCTTTTAATCCCTTTGCCTTTTTTTTTTTTGCTGTCCCCAAACTTCCCTCCCATCTAGTAGCCCTCTAATATTCTCTGTGAGTTTATTTCTGCTTTTGTTGTTGTTGCTGTTGATTTTGTTCTTTAGATTTCACATGTACGTGAAATCATGTGATATTTGTCTTTCTCTATCTGACCTATTTCATTCAGTGCAATACCTTCTAGGTCCATCAAGGCAATATCTTTTTCCATTCCCTTCCTTTTAGTCAGTGTGTGTCTTTTAATATGAAGTGAGTCTCTTATAAGCAGCATATGTTTTCTTATCTATTCTGACACTCTATCTTTTGGTTGGAGCACTTAATTCTTTTCCATTTGAGCTACTTGTTGATAGGAATGTAGTTATTACAATTCTTTATGCCTGTTTTTGATACAAGTTTTTTCCTCTTTAAGAAGTCTCTCCACCATTTCCTGTAATAATGACTTGGTGGTGATAAATAGCTTATTTTTGTCTGGGAAGCTCTTTATCTGTCCTTCAACTCTAAATGATAGCTTTGCTGGATATTCTTGGTTGAAGAACCTCGGTCTTCCTCACATTGCATATCTTGTACTAAGCCTTTCTGTCCTGCATAGTTTCTTTTGAGAAATCAGTTGCCAGTTTTATGGGTAATCCCTTGTAGGTAACTATCTGCTTTCTGCTTTTCTCTTGCTGCTTTTAAGATTCTTTCTTTGTATTTAACCTTTGGCATTTTAATTATGATGTGTCTTGGTGTGGGTCTTTTTGGATTCTAGGTTTTTGGGATTCTCTGAGCTTCCTGGGGTTGTATATCTATTTTCTTCACCGGGTTAGGAAAGTTTTTCATCATTATTTCTTCAAATATATATTCGATATCTTGTTCTCCCTCTTTGGTACCCCTATGACATGGATATTTTTACCTTTAATAGTGTCCAATAAGCTCCTTAAATTATTATAGTCTTGGCTTCTTTTTTCTTGCCATTCTGATTGAGTGTCCTTGACTCTCCCATTCTCTATATAGGTGATTTGATTCTCTTCTTTATTCACTTTGTTTATTCCTTTGTTTATTCTATTTAATATACTTCTCATCTCAAATAATGTGTTCTTCATTTCTGACTAATTCTCTTTTGTAATTTCCATTGTCATTTTTATTTTTTATTTTTGTTGAAGTTCTCACTCAATTCATCTACACTTCCCATAAGTTCATTGAGCATCTTTATAACCAGTATTTTGAACTCTGCATCTGTTAGATTGCTTGACACCATTATTTCTAGATCTCTGTTCTGTACTCTCATATGGTTTCTGCTTCTTTGCTTTTCCATTTTGGATGTCTTTCCATGTCTGTTTCTATATACTAAGCAAAGCTCCTATGTCTCCCAGTCTTATTAGTGTGGCGCTTTGTGTGGTAGGTGTCCAGTGGTACAGTCCTGAGAGGGGTTCAGCTGCAGGCCAAATTTAGCCCAAGCTTGTGCCCCTCCAAGGCCACCTGTTAAGATTCAGTAAGCAATCCACAGATGCTGTGCCCATAGTTGCCTCAAAAGGCCACACCATAAACCTAAGCCAGATGCCACAAGTATGAGTCTAAATGCTGCTCTGCAAGGAGCACCTGACTCACTGATACACCTGGATGTGGCTTGGGAAAGAATGCAAGTTGGGGGAGGTGGAGTTTCAGGGAATCCTTTGGGCAGAGTAACCACTGTTATCTAGTTTGATGATGTCTCTGCAATGGTGGCACTGAGTCTGTGCACTGGGAGCAAGGAAGGCTTAACAGAAGAACAATAGATACTGCCGGCACTTCTGTGCAGAGTGAATCTTGCCTCAGCCTTCACTCCAACAACTAACAGTCTCTCTGTAAGTACCCATGCAGCCGAACCGGTTCTCGTGCTCAAAGCTAGCAGAGCCATCACCGTGAAAGTCTGCTTGTGGACGTGGCCCCTTTAAGAGGTGTTTGCCCTTGCCAGCTGCCACTGCTGCTTCTATAACCTCCGTCCCACTCAGCTGCCAGGGACTGGTCAGCCTCCTGTCCTTGCCTGGTTCTACCTTCTGCAATTGCTAGGTGATTTCTTAGATTTAACCCTAGTTGTATGGCTTGCTCATCTAGATCCCAGGTGATTTTTCTTTGCTATTTGTTCCATGTTTCCATTACAACTTTGTTTTGATTGCCAGAGGGATAAAAAGAGCCTCTATCACCTACGCCATTTTCTTTTCCCACCTGGATTTTCTATTACAATACCTATAACAGATATATAAAGTCTCTCATTCACCGGCAGATATAAACCACAGGTAATAAGTGGAATTAGATTGATTTGAGCAGTCTACTCAGGATAAGGGAGCGTTAAGTCTTCAAATGACTCTTCACTTGGATCCTTTATTACTTAAGTTACGTAGTAGTTAAGTACCAACTGAAGCTGAATATTTGCCAGAAGGTGGGATATCCAGATTCTATTCCCTTGCCTTTTCATTTTGACTTAGATTTTAATTAGATTTCTTTAGGAGATTCTATTTTACTATAATACATTTGAATCAAAGTACTGTTCTCTCTTCATTTATTTTTAATAATTCTTCAGCATTTTCTCACCACAAGGCACAATTATTATAGAATGGTCAAGAGTAGCTAACATGAGATATATCTGATAAACAGCAACTCTGAAAATCAAGCAGGATATCCCTACCACAAGTCATGTGTTAAGTTCCTCAATGCAAGAGAGATATTTATATTTAATATTTTCCTGTGTAATTAAAGGTTATGTATTGCAGGAAGGTGGTGGCTTGAGGAGTAGGCAAAACATTACATTTATTAAGGAGCTACTATGCTGAGCTACTATGCCAGGCATTATGCTGAGCACTTTACATGTGTAAGTCAATCAATCTTATGAAATCATACTAACCTAATGTCATAATTACAAGGTTAAATGCCAAATTAGAGAGGTTAACTATTTCACAGAACTAGAAGTTGCTCATCACAGGTTTTAAATTAGTTTAACTGGCTCCAAAAAGCTCTCCTCCTTGCACTACACCAGGATAAATCGATATTCTTAGGTTTATGTATGAGTTTTTATTTATTTTTAATCAAAATGTGGAAATAAATGCAATGGGGCTCACTTTTACTCAGTTTGTGAAAAACATAAATTTAACTATAGATATTCAAGAGTTAGGTAGACTACACAATATACGTGTGCACACATACAAATGAACATGTTTTAGGGAACAGTGGAACCAACCTGCCACTCATGCAATGTTAAGTCACACCATTTCCTTGCTTTTAAATTTTCATAAAACATATGCCACACCACTAATGTAATACACCTTTAAATAATTTTTACTTTCTCTTCATGTGATAAAATTCACATAGAATAAAATTTATAATTTTAACCACATAGATTGTACAATTCAGTGGCATTAAGTACATGCAGTGTTATGCAACCATCACCATTATCTAGTTCTAGAACTTTGTTACTGCCTGAAAAGGAAAAACCTGTACGCATAGAACAGTCACTTCCCTCAGCCCCTAGAAACCACGAATACACTTTCTGTTTCTATAGATTTGCCTGTTCTGGATATTTCATATAAATGGAATCATACACCATGTTACCTTTTGTGACTTTTTTTTAAAACTCAAATAATGTTTTCAGGGTTCATCTCTGTTGTAGCGTGAATCAGTAATTCATTCCTTTTTTGACTGAATAACATTTCATTCTATGTACATACTATTTATGTTTATTCATTTAAAAGGGGGGGAAACAGAAACTATACTATGTTAAATGTCTCTATCAACTGAAAGATGCATTTAAGTCTTTAAAACATTTAAATATAGCAAAATGTGCCTCTTAAAATTGAAAAAGTGAGACTATTTACTGAAAAAGTCTGTTTAAGCTGTATTCCTCTATGTGTTATTTTATAGATTGAATCAGAGGCTAGATTTAGTGGCTATTTTAATGTTTTCATTTTGTTGATTAAACTTAAGTGTCTTTGTTTTCATGCAAAAAAAGAAAGTTAGTGATAAAGACCTAGCAAATAAATGAGCCAGATTTCTGCCTGTCACCTGTAATAGGGTTTCATAAATTCCAGGAAAGTCTTAAATGTTCATTCCAGATGCCAGAAAAATGTTGATTTAGTTTGAGTTCCTACTGTGAAATATAACATATGGAAAATTAAAATGTGCATTCTATTGTACATGAATGTTGAAAGCAGCATTAAGTATGATAGCCTCAAACTGGGAACAACTCATATGTACATCAACAGGTGCGTGGATAAACAAGTTGTGGTAAATTCATGTAATATACTACTCAGCAGTAAAAAGGATCAAGTTATTGAGACATTCAACAGCATGGATGGATCTCAAAATAATTATGTTGAAAGAAGTCTGATAAAAAGAAGCATGTATTTTATGACTCCATTTAGATAAAACTTTAGAAAATGAAGACTAATCTATTGAGACAGAACGCAGATCAATGACTGGTGTGTGGACAGGGAAGAGGCAGGAGAGGAGGTTACAAAGGGGAACAAGAAACTTTTGGGGATGATAGTCATTTATCTTTTGATTGTGGTGATAGTTTCACAGGCATGTCCATATGTCAAAATTTATAAAATTGTATATCTTAAATATGTTCATTTTATTGTATCAGGTATATGCATTTTGCTGATAGAGTCATCTGGTAATCAGTAGGAGCCTGTATTTAAGCCCTCAATTTTTAACCATAACCTTATCAAAAATATACATGCACTTTATTCCTCCATGAGGATGTAAGAAAAAAAATGACAGGACAAATAAGTCTATTTTAATATAAGCAGCTCAAAGCCAGCAAGCATACCCTAGCTGGAAATAGTCTTATTATTATGTTACTCTTGGACAGCTAAACATAACACGAGTCTGGCTAATTCAGGAGTGAGTATTGACAATTTAGTTAATGCCAATACTCAGTGGAAAGATTAAGCTGGTTGAAAATGCATAATCCATTTTTGTGTATAAAGACAGGAAAGTGCTCAATAAAAGAAATTAACACATGAGCACGGGATAAAACTTTCTGGTTTCATTCATTCTAAGGGAATCTTGAATATAATAATAATGTTTGCAGATTCTATAGATAACTAGAGGGTTTCCTTGGCTTGAAAATTTGGGAAGTAAACAAAATCATTTACTGAGGGTAAAAACACTATAATGAGAATCATGTTTTAGATGGTACAGACTTAGTTCCTCTTGTGATGTCTACTTCTTTCATTAGGACCTCTAGTATGGTTATTCATTCTTAGTCATTTTCTGCTAATCACCACAATGGTTGTGTGCTACTAGATCACTGTTTCTTCAAACTGAATATTTTGAACTCATGCGGTCATTGGCACCTAATTTTCTTTTATGATCATTATTGATTTCACTTCCTTCAATCTTCAACTCTCTGCATGCACGCGTGTGCGTGCATGCACACGCGCATAAACACACACACACACACACACACATTACTTCAGGGGAAATACCTTTTGCTTCAAGACTTGCTAAAAACCCATTGTCGATTGGCAGAAACATGGAAACATCGATGCCACAATACTTACCTGCACAATTTCATTTATTGTTCTCCAGGCAATAACAGCTCAGGGAGTTACTGCTTAATCACTTCATGCTTAACATTATGTGAGTTTTGAAAACCTGAGTGGAAATCTCCACTATGTAGTAGAGACCATGATGCTGAAGGTGCCCATGTGCATCTCACACAGTCATTTTCTCTCAGTGCTAGACCCTGATATTGTGTCTCAGTAATAGAAAGTGTGCTTCATCCTTTGACGTGTTCCAGATGAAATTTTTAAAACCCACATCAGGCAAAAGACATAATGAACAGAAAATATTATTGGAAATTTCTGATGCTATTGCCTTTTGATTTCCATTTGCTTTAGTAATTAGAAGGTGGAACAGATGGTGACAATCTCATTGAATATGGCGTACCCGTTAGAATAGCCCATTCTGCCAAGCAATCCTTCATATGCAAAGGATGCATTAGAAGAGACTGTGGCTTTCAAAAACTGAAGACAATCTCTGTGGGATAGATAATTTTTCAGTGGGTAGATCCTTAGAAGCAGGTGCTTTGTGAAACTCACGACACCTGTTGCAATCCACAGGGAAAGAAGATGAAGACATAACAGCGGGCAGCTGGATTCAACTAATTATTAGTACCACAGTTACATCTTAGAAAAGACTTCAGATCGTTTCCCAATGAGACTAACATTTCTCTAAACAGCCCCCCATTTCTGGCCCTGACTGAAGATGAAAAAAGAAAAAAAACAGTCAACTGTTTATGCCTTGTCTTTGGGAAGACAAAAAGGAATAAGTTCAACCACAGGCTGCATCTGTACAAAATGTAAATGGAGTGACTTTGCTCTGACTCATTGGATCACTTTCAGGATCAAGCAACAGGCAGGTGTTGAAATAATCCAGCTTTACACATTTACTGTCGCATTGCAAAAATCCTCTCTAATTATTGTCGCAATAGCAATAACTTAAAATAAAATTGATGTCATTCAAAAAAATGCCACAGGCGAACGGAAATCAAGGTGCTTGTAAATGCTATGCCTCTGTACATTTTCCTGTTTGCTGGGAGTCTTATAGAGAATTAAAAATTCTTAGTTCTATTTGATAATGTGACATTTGCTATTCATTTATAGGTTTGAATTTGCAAGACAAGCAGTCAAGAAATTGGTTATTTCTGGGAGTTTTGCACATAATTGGAATAAGCAAAAAGAGAAGTGGCAGCGGGTTCTGTTGGTGTGTGTAAAAAAAATACTGTCCTTTCCCCTGCCAAAGAAAGCAACATTCTACTCTTAAAACAAAAACCTTTTCTGCTCCCCATTAAAGTTCTACTTGAAACTTATTTGTACTGCTTACATGTTACTGTTAAATGTAAGCTGTGATTCTCAGCAGCTTTTCAGCCTGTCTCTTCTAAACAGAATCATATCTTTTTATTTCCATCATATACTCAAAGTTATCTGAAGGTCTCTTCTTAAATAGAACCAGGCAGAGATTTACTTTATAATTTATTTATTTTTCTACTATAAAAATTGTTGCATGCTTAAAATGGGGCCACCAAGAAAAAACACAGAGAACAAAAATGTACAGATATCTATTCATGTTAACATTTTGATGTATTTTCCACTTTTTTCTATACATATGTTTTCAAAAACATTTCTAAATTATTATAGAGATATAATTTTGTATGCTTTACTTTGTAACTAACTAGTAATTAAAAAAACTAATTGCTAAATAACATTTTATAAGTTAGGTATTAATTATTTTTAAAATTGTATTTTATTGTATTTTAGAATATTCTAGTTGTTTCTAAGTGTTTTGATATTATAGATAATACTGTGATAGACAATTATGTGTATAAGACCTTTATTTTACAATTATTTATTTAGAAAAGAATTTCAAACTTAGACTCTATATCTCCAAAAGTGGTGCCATTTTATACCCCATTAGCAGTTTATAAGAGCTATTATGTGTATTACAAGATTTTTTAATGTTTACTAGTTTGATAAGAAAAAATGGTTATCTCATTTTAATTTGCATTTCTTTGATCACTAGTGCAGTTGAATATTTTTTCATTTGTTTTTAATCTAATTTTATTTCCTCTTTGATGAATCTTCATGTCTTTTGTATATTTATCTGTTAGAGGCTATCTGTTCTCCCCCTTGCATGAGTGTTCTCCATAGTAGAAATATATTGTCATACTTGATATATTTTTGTTTCCTAAATTGTTTTCATCTTTTTAATTTTAGTTATTTCTTCAGGAAATGTTTTCAACTTACTTATAGATAAATATTGGAATTTTTTTTTTATTTGGCACTTATTTTGTGTCTTTTAAACTTAAAAAGTCCCTCCTGATGCCAATATTCAGAAGCTCCATAGTTGACAAAAAGATTATATGGATCCTTTTTATGTACTTAACCCTAATCCATCCAAAGTCTATATCCTCTATAAGCTGCGAGGAAGAAATGAATTAATTCTTCCCCAAGTGTTAATCAATAGTCCCAATACCAGTTACTGAATAATCATTTTTTTTGTCACTAAATGGGAATGCTTTCATAAAACACACACACCTGCGTACACAGACTACATGAAGATTATTTGTTACTATTTCTTTAACACAGATTTGCTACAACAGGAAGGATTACTGCCTTAAATTCAGATATTTCCAGGGCTGAGACTCTTGTCAGAGCACTCCAAGATGAGTCAATCCTGCTCAATGCCACGTAAGTGAATTATATCAGAATTCATCACTTCCCCTTAGGCCCTGTGTGTAGGAACTGTTGACTACCCAAACCCTTGGATTAGCTCTCAACCATGTTATCCCCTCTCAGTTATTAATGTTTGCCTCTGATGTGGTATACTGTCCTAGTGAGCTCCTTGTTCCCTACCAAACCAACACAAAAGTTCAGTGACTGAGAAACACCTAATTTAGACTGCCTCCCAATACTGGCCAGGAAAAAACTCAAGACTATTTTATCTTTTTTCTCCATCAAAATTTGTATCTATTTTCTATTCTCATAGGGCAAGATCACACTCTCTATTTAGTGTCAGCCTTAAAGGAGTTTGGTATAATGCAAACTCCATCAAGACTGACACTAAAAATTTTATCAGAGACCACTACTATAACTAGCACATTAGCTTTCTACTGTGGTGCTATAATAGTTTCCACAAGCAACAAGCTTAATGACCTAAAACAAAATAAATTTATATTCTCACAATTCTAGAAGTTAGAAATCTGAACTAGGTTTCAGTGGGCTAAAATCAAAGTGTCAAGAATGACAGTCTTCATTCTAGGTTTTAGGAAAGAATCCGTTTCCTTTCATTTCCCAGCTTCCAGAGGCCACCTGCATTCTTTGGCTCATGGTCCCATACTCCATTTTAAAAGCTAGCTGGCTAGAATCTCCTTCCTCCAGGTTATAAGGATCCCTCCAATTACAAGATATCCAGGATGATCTTCCCATCTCAAAGTCCCTTTTGCCATAAAAAGTAACATATTTACATTCTTCAAAGGTGAGTTGGTCACTGGAGATAAGGAAAACTACTAACTACACTTAGTTGATTCTTTGAAAAAGTGGTCACTTTTTCCCAGCAACATCCAAGATAGAAGCACTCCTCAGATAGATGTAATTTAGGTCAAGAGAGAGACCAAAAAATACAATGATTAATACATTCTTCACTGGCAAATGTAATCAGTGTCTTTCTGTCATTCTGCTCTCTAAAGAGATACAGCTGACTATCCAGCAAAAGTCCACAGGAAATAAAGATCATCTTATCAATGTCTCCAACAGCTAACTTCTCACAGGCTTACCTTAGAGAACAAAGTAAAGTTTTGAAAAATAATCACTATATGTCCTAATAATTTTTGAGACACAAGTCTTGTTAAAGATATTAAATGGAATATAAAATTTACTTCTCTTAAACGTCTCACCAATACTCCCAAAAGAACACAAACATCAGTAATATTTCACATTGGTTTATTATATTTGTCTGTAGTTAATTCTGTTTTTCATCATTCTTTTTAATACTTTTCATTTGTTTTAGAAATTGTTGTTTAAGAATGGTGGTGAGCTCTGAGTTTAGCAGAACTTTTCTTCCTAGAGAAGATACATTATAACATTATCATATCTATGCACATTAGAATATTACTATAGTTAAGGAAACACAGAAGAAGTGTGTGGTACTGCCTTCCAATATTTGAAGGGCTCTCATCTGAAAAGGAAGTAGCTATGCTGTTCTAGAATTAGCAGCAAAATGGGTGGAAAGAAAGAGCCTTGAGAGAAAGTAAGTAGTCAGGGCATATTATAGAGGGAAGTTTTGAGGTCAAGAACAGGAAATAGTTTCTGATAAGCAGTGCTACTCTAATATAAGGCTCTTCATGAGATAATGAGCCTTTCATCATGAGAAGCATGCAAGTAGAGAAGGAAAGATTGCCTTGGAGTAAGAGATGTGAACAAATGATATTTAAGTCCCTTTCTTTTTAAATTTTTTTTCTATTTTTTAGTTAAAATCGACATTCAATATTATATTAGTTTCAGGTGTACAGCAGAGTGGTTAGACATGATCCTCCCAATAAGTCTAATATCCACCTGACACTATATATAGTTATTATCATTTATTGATATTTCATATGCTGTGCATTACATACCTATGACTATCAAAGGCCCTTTCTAACTCTGACATTATGAATCTATGTTGTAAAAAAATGTCTATATTTAAGATATGGGTAGCATACCCAAGAATTTTTGTAGAAACATTTTGCCATCTATAGATGCTATATAAAATTGCTGAGTTAAGTAATAAATAAATGATTGATTTATTAAATGGTACCTACATAAGTAATCATTAAATGATAGAATATAGAAGGAAATAATAGTGTGGAAAAAGAAAAAGTTCATTATTCTTTTTCTAAACAATATAGTAAGTATATCGAGGAGGTGGTTTTTTTATTTTTTTGTTTTTTTAGTGTCTTTGTTCACTTCAACGAACAAAGTAAACAGTGACAAGGTGCCCAAACCAAGTAATGGCTAAATTTATTAAATTTTCTTATTGGTAACAACAAGTTATTCGTACAAAAGCATGAGAGTTGACCCATCTTTCTCCACATGTCTAACATGCAAGTTAGTCATTGATGTATAACAAAACACCACAAAACTTTGTGCCTTAAAACAACAGACTTATTTAACTCACAATGTAATTTGTTTTGGACTTAACTAGGTAGTTCTGCTAGTCTTCATTAGACTTTCTCACTGAGGTCATCTACCAGTCAACTGGGTATCTCTACTAATGGAGATTAGCTATGAAATCGTCATGGGGTCAAAGGAGCCATGGTTCCCTCATTATCTAGCAGGCTAGTTCAAGTTTGGTCACATGGTGATGACAGCTTTCTAAAGTAGAAAGAGAGATCCAGCCCCAAAGTACAAGCACTTTTTAAATTTCCACTTTATCACATTTGCTGTTATTTCATTGACCAAAGCAAATGTTATGGGTTTAATTTTATCCCTCCAGGTTAAAATTCTAGTTCCCATACCTCAGAATGTGAACTTATTTGGCATTAAGGTTGTTGTGCATATAGCCAGTTAAGTTAAAATGAGATCACACTGAAGTAGAGTGAAGTCTTAATCCAATATAACCTTATAACTATGATCTAGTGAAATGTGCCCTTATACAAAGGAAGAATTTGGAAACAGACTCTCACCGGGGAACACCATATGAAGTTTGGAATTATACAGGCACAAGCCAAGGAACTACCAAAAGCTAGGAAAGAGCTCTGGAACAAATCCTTTCTTCCTAGCACTTTCAAAAGGATCATGGCCCTGCTGACATCTTGATCTTGGACTTCTAAACTCCAGATTTTTTGCACAGTAAGTATCTTGTTTAAGCCCCCCAGTCTGTGGTACTCTACTACTACAGCCCCAGGAAACTAATACAGCAAATAAGATAATAATTCCAGAGTTGATATGAGAGTAGACTACTTAAGAGAAAGGTTATAGAAATCATGAGCAAACTGGAGACCAATCCTGCAGTGACATACCACAGAGAAAAGAGGCAAATCAACAGGGGACCATTCCTGGTATAGTCAACCAAGTATGTACATTCAGATTACTGGGTTTTAAAATCACTTTTGATAGTTTCTCTGTGTTGCTATGTTATCAACTTGACCCAAAGTTAGGTTCGTTTTTTCATTTTTCCTTTGATTTTAGGAATCTTTTTTAAATTTAATTTTGTTTTAGAATTATGTACGTTATTTACATTGTTCCAGATTCAAATCTATGAAACAAAGCAAATTCAAGGAATTTTAACCTTTATGGCTATGCCTACCCTGGGGGCATATTTGATCTGTAGATTGCTAGCATATAAGAGTCCTTTTATTCTTTATACATATCTTCTTATAGCCTTTACTGAATTAAATTGCAATTCTTAAACATTTCTATTTATCTTATAAGTTTCTCAATAACAGAAATCATCTCTTATTTTCCTCTCTGTCCTCAAAGCCTATCTATGTTATTTATTCATTTAATTACTTAAGTTCAGAAATGTTTATTTAGGGTCTATAATATGCTAGGACTTGGAGACATGATAATGAAGAAGTCAGACATGGTTTCTATACTTACAGAACCTAAATTCTTGCAGAAAAGGCAGTCCTTAAAAGGAAAACTATGATAAAGTATGGTGAATGTTACAGAAGAAAAAGTGCTCTATAAATGCTTATTCAAATTAATGTTGTTTTGCTGCCAAAGCATTGCTTGAGTAATTCTCGTTATTTTACCTCTGTAAGGCTGAATATGACTTGAAATTACTTTTCTAGCAGGATTTATATGTGCAAAATTTTCTAAAATTTTCCCCAGTTGAATCGACAATGGTTAATCACATAGTTGTCATGAGGAGCAGAGGTGGTTTGGGGCCTCGATGGCTTTTCAAATGACACTTTCTGCAGTGTCATTGCACAAGTCAATCACATGTAAATGGTAGAAAAAATGTCAGATTAGAAGGTGACAAGGAGCAAGAGTAATAAACATGGAAATTAACAACAACAACAACAAAAAAAAGCCAACACCATTCAACAGATTGTCTGTTTATTTCTTGAAGGCGGAGCCCAGATCCTTTCACTCACAATTTAATCAGGAGCTAGAGCAAAGTAAGACTCTTCAATTATTCATGAACACACATCAGTAACAAGCAATAATTGCGTCTTGTTTTAGGGATGCAGTTGGCATTGAACATGGATCCAGATGTTTTTACAGAAACCTATACAACCTCCAGAAAAAGATAACGTCAATGTCTAATTACTAGCCGTTGCATCCAATCTGCATATCTTGACAGTGTAATCCAGCATTTCTCAATTCTGGCTGCACAGTAGAATCACCTGGGATACTAAAATAAGTAAATAAATGTCTATCTATAGATAGATAAATAATATGTATATATTTAAAGATATATCATGTTCATCATCCCTCAAGGATTCTGATTTAATTGGTGTGAAGTAGGTCCAGTCATGTTCTTTAAAATCTTTCAATAGGTAGCCCAGGTTGAGCCAATGAGGTACCATTTGAGATCATCTTTAGACAAAAACAATGAGTAGAATTTCATTAACATTTATTTAACCTCTTTGCCATTTATATTACAATGATACTGAACCAAAATTCCCACTGGGGGTCATTGCCAGCATACTCATTGTTATTCATGAGTAAGAATATGACCTCTATTGCTAATTCATTCTGTAATTTTGAGAAAGTGATTTTACCTCTGAGATACTCAATTCTCTTATCTGTGAAAAAAAAGGTATAGGTCTAGATCAGAGTCACAAATGCCTACAGCAGAACATAAAAGTTGAAGGTATGGACTCTGGAGACAGGTGTCCTGGACTCAAGTACCTATTAGACTAATACTACATATATGAACTTGACCAAGTCACTTAATTTCTTTCTGCCTAAGTTTCTATTTCTATAAAGCATTAATCGTTGTATTGCCTCATAGTGTTGCAAAGGTTAAATTAGTTACTATATGTAAAGTACTCACCAACAGTGCCTAGCTAGTGTTGCTGTTGTCATTTGCAAAGCAGTATAGTTTATAAGCGTGAGCTGTGGAAATAAATTTCTATTGTGTCTGAGTCATGGTAGTTTATTTGTTCTCAGTCTTAATATACCGAGTAAAACACTCCTTGTAGAGGATTATGAGCGTTAAACAGTTAATACAGGTAAAACACCTAGAAAGTTGAAAAATAATTGAGCTTACTAATGTAATAAATGACACTATTTACGTGTAGAGCAAAGCAGATGTTTAAAATGGCAGAGAGATCTACATTCTGTCTAAAAGAAGAAGCTAATCCCAAATAACAGTTGATATTTTTTCATGCTGACTTCAGAAAAAGATTTTTATCTGAGATCTCTGGATTTATAATATTGACAACTGAATAAATAATTTTAAATTAATCATGTTAAACTAACATGCCTTGTGTCATCAATTTGCAACTTTAGGTCTAAATTGTGTTGGGACCTATTTAGCTGGAGAAACACTTGGCTGCAGTTCTCAGTCCCCAAATGGTATAGTTACAAAGTTGTTTTCAAAATGCGACCCCTGAACTAGCAGCATCAGCATTACCCGAGAACTTGTTTGGTATGAAAATTTCTGGGTCATACTCCAGATCTACTGAATCAGAAATTGGAAGTAGAGCCCAGAAATCTGTTTTAACCGGTTCTCTGGGAGATTCTGATGCCTGATTATTGAACCCTGGTGTGGTGGAAAGACCAATGTTTTTGAAAGAAATCAAAATTCCAGCTCCTTAACACAGTAACTACACACCTTCATCAAGATGGATGGGGTCTCTGAAGCTGTGGTTAGGAAGACTATGAATTATTCCTGCCACTTGGGTCCCTCCCTTATGTTTCCACCAGAAAGTCACAATCTTTCTGCTTCTTTCAGGATAATAATCCTGACAATTAAAATGTTTAGCTTTTACATTCTAAGAGTCCAATTCAATTGCAGTCTACCCATACATGAACATCTCTTAAAGAAAAAAAAAAAAACTACCCTTTTATGTCTCCTAGTTTCAAGACTCCAAAGCAATTAAGTCTTAATGCTTTAGTGTCTCTCATTTCAGACTCTTGTTTATTATGAATTTTCATCTGTTATTATTAAGCTTCTTATCTGTTGCCCCACAAAGTGCTTTTACCCTTATTTTTTGGACATGACTGATTTCATTTTATTTTCTTGCAAAATATCAAAGTTGTAAAACTGAACACATTTGGCTAGTAAATTAGATCTTTATACTGGCTCATAAAGAAACATAAAAAACAACTTTGTAATTATAGGCCACATAGATGACAAGAAAAATAGAAGAAATTACATTAATTTTCCCTTTCAACCTTGACCTCCTTCAGTCTCCTGCTTTTGGGAGAGGAGATATACAGTGAGTATGGGGAAAGGAGAGGTATAGGAACATAGATACTAAGGACTGCAAAAAACTGCAAAAGCAGATAGTCGTATTATTCCCATACATGAATAGACTATCAGGATTAACTGGAAAGAAGGCTATTTTAAAAAACACAGATTCCTGGGAAATAGTTAAAATTTATTGAAACTTAGACTGTTAAAGTAGAATTTCAGAATCTGAATTTTGTTTTTAAACTCTGATACAATGGACTAGTATTTGGAAAACCTAATCTAGTATCCTGTTTATTTAATGCTAGAGGTCCAGCAAGAAGCCTTCCAGTCTGCATTCCAGTAGTCTCAGGAAGAATGACTCACTACAGGAGAGTTATATGGTGCTATATTTATGTGTTCTAAGTCAGACTGATAGTTCTAATCCTGATGCTGCCACTGCAGTCATGACCTTGAACAAGTCACCAATCTCTGTGTTCCTCAGTACCTTGGCTGCAAAATGAAGCTAACATATGTTTTAGTGCCTGCCTTAGTTTTCTGTGGCTGCCATAATAAATTACCACAAATTTAGTGGCTTAAAAAATATATATCTAATCTCTTACAGTTCTAGAGACCAGAAGTCTGAAATCAAGATGGCAGAAGGACTGTAGTTCCTCTGGAAAATCTAAAGGGAGATTTCTTTCTTGCCTCTTCCAGCTTCTGCTGTCTGTTATTCTCCCTTGGTTTCCTTGGCTTGTGGTCATGTCACTTCAGTCTCTGCCTCCATCTTTACATAGACTTCTCTACTTCATGTCTGTTATAAGGACACTTGGCATTGGATTAAGGGTCCTGATAATCAGGAAGATATTTTAATCGTAAGATCCTTAACCTAAAAGAGACATTTACCAAATAAGGAGCCATTCAAAGCTTCTGGAGATTAGGTCACAGGTTCTGAGGGCCCAAAATACAACCCACTACAGTACCCAAAGAGCTAAGATACATAGTGAAGTGGTTAACAAATGCTTGGTGCATTGGAAGTGCTCTGTGAATATCATTCCAAGTTTCTGATGCAGTCTCTTTTATAATAAGGGAACTTTGATTCCAGAAATTTCTTTATCTTGAATTAAAATAACTGTCACAATCCCTTATGAATTCTTGTTCTACTCTGTGGGGTCAATTAGAATAGTCAAATTGTCTTCCACATGACAGACCTTAAATAAATGGAAGGCATAGTTAACATTTTTAAAGAATTGTTGGCAAACACAGTCTACCTGAATGATGTCTTCCTCAGCTTCCTCTGAGTGAAAGCATCTCTAACCTCCCCTCTCCTTGTCCCTTCCTTTGCTTTTCCACTTTTTGCCTGCCCCACCAACATTAGTATTAGTTTAATCTAAATGAGCTTAGAGTAACATTCCAAAGATCCTTTGAAGTTTTCAATTCTAAAGATAAGAAAGCTGTATCCAGAACAAAGCATATACAGTTCATAACTGGGGCTATAATAAAATAAACTTCCAGAGCTAAAATAGTTCATTTATTTGAATAAATTAAGATAAGATGCTACTTTTATCTGAAAAGATCAGGAAGGTAAAGACCTAATCCAACATTGTCTCAGCCTGAAAGATTAATGTCTTAAAAGAAAATATAAGCAATTTTGACAAAAATTTTTTGGATACTAGACATGTAAAGACCTGAATAAAAATACGTAATTAATATTAATGATAAAAACAAGGGAGGTTTGTGTTTCTGAAGTTGCCATCAGATAACATGTATTGGACTGAAGTGGGGACCAGATTTCTGCCTGGCAAGGGAAAAAGTGAGAGTTGAATTTCTGAACTAGTTCCCATATCTTAAATTCTCACCTCAGGACAGTACTGTAGCTCTGAGATGATCACTGCATTCAATAATTTTACCAAAGGTAACAATATCAGGCCATAAGAGACACAGTCCTCTCTCAAATTAGTGACTTTTTCTTTCTTATACTCACTCCATGTATTTTTCCTTCCATGTAATTTTTCTGGCAATCGTTTCTCACCAGTTGACTTGGATACTCAGCATGCAGAGTGAAATCTAGGAAAAGAATAAAGTCAACTTTTGTGCAATAACAGAGACAGAAGATAAAAGTGGAGGAAGGTTTGAGAGAGGAAGAGAAAAAAATAAGTGGAATGAAGAAAGGGAAAATAAGGGGAAAGAATAGACTGAGGGGAAAAAAATTAGTGTGAAAGAGGGAGAAAAAAAGAGTGTCAGGGTGAGGAGAGAGAAGGATAGTGGTGGGGTAGGGAAGAGGAGGAAAGGGAGAGGATATTCTGGAGAAAGATTTAGGAAGAAAAGTTAGAGGGAAGACAAAGGGGGAGGGAAAAGAGGTGGATAGAAAGAGAGAAAACTCAAAGAGCATCCTATATCCTTTCACTTTTCTTTGAGTTTAGACTGGTTAAATGATGTTGTAACTTCCTTTTATTCTCCTACGAAGTTCAAAACCAGTAGAGAGAAAGTCAGTGGAGTCAGGCAGACAGAAATCAAGATGTCAACTTGATACTGGCTAAAGCTAAGTGACAAATCTGGCTTTATAGCTGCATCCAATCCAGCATCGAACTTTTCCCATCCCCCCGCCCCTCAGGCAGGGATGAATAGTAGCTGCCTACTCACTTTCCTCTAAGGTAGAATCTGTTCTGCTAAACTAAGCTTACTAGACAGTACAGGGCTGGAGAGAACTCATGCTCTCTGAAGATAGACAGTTGAACAGAAGAGCCCAAAGACTGCTTCTTTTCACAGACCTACCAATCAGATAAACCACACTACTTCCTCTGGGTGGAATGTCTGCCAGACATGGTAGCCCAGGCAGGCCAGGAGGCTTACTTTAATTTAAGAGAGACCCCTCTTAACAAATCTGTATTAAAATCACCTTTTGTTTAATCTGTCTCCAGATTTCAGAGACCCTAAATTGTTGAGACTATATTTTGTTCATTTTCATCCCCAATATCAAGCAGTAGTTCTAGCATATGGTTGTCACTCAGTAAATATTGTCTTGTTGAATGCGTGAAGATAGTTTAGTATTTACAGTCACAGAGTAAATTCATTACAATGCATCAATGGAAATAGGGCTGAAGAGAGAATATTTGTCCCCTAACAGAATAAATGTCATCCTGAAAAAGATCTTTCATACAAACTCTACTTTGTCCCTGGGAGTCAACAAAAACATAGCCAAGTTTACTGCATTTTAGTTAATTCTCTTAGTAAATTCAAAGTTATTACTTAAGCTATGGAAAATATTTATTGTTTTGATGACAATATGGTACAAAGAAAGATTTTCACAAGATGCTGCTTGAACTCTTTAGAAAAAGCTTTACTTTGACATCAGGACTGGGGTGCTGAGTCTCATTAAGATACTCAAGAATTGTTCTGGCAGTTCATGATAACTGTGAGATTTGAAGCATCTTGAGGATGGACCCTGCTGTGCTAGCAGCAAGTGGAACTAACTCAACTGCTCTATGAAAGCCTATTGTGAAATGGAAAGCAAAATAGAACAGCAATCTGGCCTTTTAGAGCAGAAGTTTAAATAGGGTTAGAAGTCAGAGAAAGTCAAAGAAGCTCATTATAAAAATCTATATTCCTTGGGTGATACCTTTAAAACTATCTATTAGCTGCATACAATATTTAATTAAACGTGTTCTTTCACCTCTAGTTATTTTTTATACTGAATTAAAACTGCAGTGAAAATGGTGGAATTAATTCAGGGCCTCTATACCAGGAACAATGTGTTGTATAAAGTCAAGTACTAATAAGAAATCCTGGTCCAGAAAGTCCTTCTTGTCATATGGGGGAACTTGCAGATAGTTCAGGCTTTAGAAAGCTCTGGAACAGTAGAGATTATGGTCTAGAAAATGATAAAGCAAGCCATCCCCAGGGTGAGGAGGGTCCCTAAGGACAGATGTAGCTTCACATAATGATGAAGATAGTGTCAATAAGCTTAATTCTTGCTTTAGGTGAGAAATTAGTGTCTTACCTCCATAAAAATAGAATTTTCTTGCCCATTGTGGTTTAAGTATCATGCTCTTGCTATATACCATCTTAGAAAATTATAATTTTTCTATAACTCATATGATTACCATTTTTAAAATTTTTCTCTCCTTTACTGAAGGCAAAGAACACATACAGTCTGTTCTTTTATCCCTAGTGCTTATCACCACTCCTCACCAATAATAGAGATCATATAATTACTGAAGAAAGGAAAAGCAGAAACAAGGAGGGAAATAAGGAAAGGGGTGGGAAAGATTCCAGAATATAGCTAGGTATGGAGTAAGCATAGGAAAAATCCAGAAGACAGTTTTCAAGGGGCCGGATGAGTAGTTGCATGTAGAGATAGAGGGAAATGTAGCCAATGGCATGACATGGTGATTTTGTTGCAGAAATGTAGCCATCAACTGAGATTAATGAAGAATCTTTCTAGGGCCTGTCAAGAATAATGAGAGATTTACATCTCACAAAGGAGGAGAAGGTAGGTGAAACAATGCCTGGGTAGCTGACTTCAGGAATAAGGTGGAACACCAAGTATTTTAATAAGGGTGTGGAAGCAGGATGTAGAATAGAAGAGTCAAGGATAGTTTATTTTTATTTTTATTTTTATAATATTTTATTGCTTCATATCCTTTAAATCAACTTCTTATTTATTACATTAGTTACATACAATAAAATTTACTAAGAATTTCTGCTCTTCAAAATATTCTGTAAATAAAATGATAAAATTAGCTAAGTCTGGGAGAAGATATCTGAAAATCACTGATTTGAAAAAGGACTGGTATTCAGAATATAAAGAACCCCCAATACTCAAGTATAACAAATAACCCAATTAAAATGATCAAAAATTTGAAGATACTTCTTCAAAGGAGATATGTGGATAGCAAATAAGCCTATATAAAGATTTTTTTAAATGATAAGAAAAAAATAATAATGTTGGTGAGAATGTGGAGAAATTAGAACTCTGTGCTCTACTGGTGGGAATATAAAATGATACAGACATTTTTTAAAACAGTATAGTGGTTGCACAAAAAATATTCAAAATAGAATTACCATATGACCCAGTAATTCTATCTCTGGTTTTATACCCCAAAGAATTAAAAGGAAGAACTTGAACTGATATTTCTTCACCTATAATCATAGCAGCATTATTCTCAATAGCTAAAAAGTAGAAGCAAATCCAGTGTCTATTGATAGGTAGATGAATAAACAAAATTTAGTACATATATACAAAGGAATATTCCACTTTAAAAAGAACATTCTGACATATGCTACAATATGGTTTAACCTCGAGGATATGCTGAGTGAAATAAGGCAGTCACAAAAGACAAATATTGTATGATTCCACTTAGATGAGGAACTTAAAGTAGTCCAAATTATAGAAACAAAGTCTGATTCCTGGTGGTTGTCAGAAATGGGATGAAAGAGAAAATGGAGAGTTGTTGTTTATTGTGTACAGAATTGCAATGTGTACAGTTTTACAAGATAAAATGTGTACAGTTTTACAAGATAAAAAGCATTGTGCAGATGAATGGTAGTGATGATAATACATTACAGTGAGGTACCACTATACACCTATTAGATTGTAAAATTTTAAAACTTACCACACCAAAGATGTAAAGCAATTAGAATTTCCACATGGTGCTGATATGAATGTAGCAACTCCAAAAAACTATGTAAAACTGTTAATTTCTTAAAGAGTTAAACATATACCTACTGTATGTCAGCTATGCTACTTCTAGGTATTTACCTATAAGAAATAGAAGTGTACATAAACATCCATAACAGCTTTATTTCTAATAGCCAAAAACTGAAAACAAACCAAATGTTCACTAACTGGTTGATGACTAAACAAATTGTAATTAATCCTTAAAATGGAATATCACTCAGCAATTAAAATTGATGAACTATTGATATAACAACATAGATCTCAATATAATTATGCTTAGTGAAAAAAAAATAATACTGTATTTTATTTATATAAAACTAGAAAATGCAAAGTAATTTCTAGTAACAGAAAGATCAGTGCTTTCTAAGTGTTTGGGGTTAGAGAAGGAGAAAGGAAGGGTCAGGGATGAGTTATAAAGAATGTACAGAAATTTTGGGAAGAGATGGATACATGCATTCGTTATCTTGACTGTTGATTATTTTATAGGTCTATATTATGTCAAAACATAAAATTGTACATTTGAAATATGTGCAGTTTATTTTGTATTATTTATATCTCAATGAAGCTGTTATAAAATATAGATAAGAGAATAAATTTAAAAAGATATGCAAAATAATGTGTATGATTTACCACTGTTACTTTGTGATGCAACAGGGCTTTGAGTTATTGCCTATCTGATGTTCAAAATCTGTGCTTATTCAACTTGCATGCTGCTTTGACTGTCAGATGTGTGGTACCTCAGTAAATATTAGCAATTATTTCTGTTGCTATTATAAACCTATTGCTGTTATAGTTTTCTATTGACTGAAATTGTGAGTCTATACTTATTTTAAAGTTTTTGCATTGCATCTCATTAGTTTATCTTGATAGCCCAGTACAGAAATGTTAAAGTATCTTTGTGTATGGTCATAAAAATGATTCTTTACAATATGAGGGAAATAAAAACAAATTCATTAATATTAATATTAATATTTTCTAGGTTGTCTAATATGTTCTACTTTAGTTTTGTAATAGGGATACAGCTTCATCTATCTACAATAATTAAAAATAGTAAGATTCTTTGGTTAATAACACTTTAACAGTAACTATTTGAAGTCTTTAAAGAATCAATGGCTACTAATTCATTCTGATGAATAGAAAAGGTGTTACCAAATTTTATAAATTGGGAAATGCTAGAATAAAATTCCAAAAGCAAGGATACTTAAGCTGTAAATCACATCCCTAACTCTCATGCTCGGTACAGCTTCATTGATCTTTCTACTCTCATGTTACCCTCGAGAAGGCAAAAACTTGACTGTGGATCTGATAAGATCAGATTTACAACTACCAGGAGTGAAATGGAGGGCACAGTTTGGACCAACTAAATTTGTAGTGGTGAAGAAAGAATACGGGCTTAAAAATTACTGTTTGGATTTGAATCCCTATTTAAGTACAGTGTAAGCTTTAGGAAGTTACTTAACTATTTGTGCCCTAGTTTTCTCAGTTATAAAATAATGCTAGTGATATTCTCTATCTTGTAGAGGTTTTATAAAAAGTTAAATAATATGATTTATTATTTTATTTATAACACACACATATATTGCTTTTTATATACTAGACAAGTATTTTTTGCCCTTTACAAACATGAACTCAATCCTGTTAGTGCCTATAAAGTAGTTAGAATAATGTATGGCACAAGTTAGATGCTCAGTATATAGCATTATTCTTGTTTTCTGATTGTGGTTATGTAGGCTCATTTAAGAATATTTAGAAAGTACATTCGGTTGTAAAAAAGAAAGATAGAAAAAAACATATTCCCATAAATTCAGAAGAAATCATTTTATATATAGAAGCATATTTCTCATATCTTTTCCTTTTATTGTAAAAATGAAACATATTTTATAATAATTTTTCTGCTTTTGACTTTAAATTTGTATCTTTCTAGAACTGTAATTAAACTTTTAATTGTGAGAGAGTTAGATTCACATAACTTTTACACAATTTCCCCAAATTGGAAAATCTGGCAAAACTATAGTAAAATATCACAACCAGGATAGTGACATTGATACATTCAGATACAGAACAGTTCCATCACCACAGAGATCGTCACATGCTGTCCTTTTATAGCTACATCCGTCTTCCTGCCCACCACACTCTACCCACCCTCTTTATCCACTTCCCTCTCATCTTAAATTCATAGCACCCACTCGCTTATTCATTTCTGTAATATTGTTATGTGTAATAATATAGTATGTAACCTGTGGGAATTAGCTTTTTTTTACTTAGTGTAATTTTCTGAAGATTCATCCAAGTTGTCACTTGTATAAATAGTTCATGCCTTTGATTGCTGTGTAGTATTTCTATGGTATAGATGGACCAGAATTTATTCACTTGTGAAGGACATCTGGAGTTATGAGTAAATCTGCTATCAACATTCATGTACATGTTTTCCCTGGAATAAATTCCCAGAAGAAGTACCATCACTATGCTAGTTATATGTTTAGTTTTTAAAGAAACTGCCAGACTTTTCCAGAAAAGTTATACCACTTTACTTTCTGATCGGTAATATATGAATCTATAAATCTATGAACCTGTAGAATTCTGGACATGAAAATTTTTTGGGTGGGAGATGATTCAAAAATTACAAAGACAATTTTTGAAATAGTTAGAGAGTATAATTAGATAATTAGAAGTCTAATCACTTTCTGAGAGACTGGACCAATACAATTAAAAATTTATAGACAGTGAGTGAAGTAGAAGGACAGGAAGAAAAAAGGGTTGCCTTTCATGCAGAAGGAAATAAATGTTCCCCCATCTTCAGAACACTACATAAACTAGGATTATATTATTTATGCAATATTGTATTCTTCTTATTTGCATGCCATTATAGCATATGTATTTTTGTATAATGACAAGAATTCTTTACAACATTGTTTTAATAGGTATAGAATAGTTTACTGTGTAAGTAAATTAATTTTATATCTTCTATTAATATACTTTGTTATGAGATTTATATATTACATATAATCTTATAATCATTTTACATTAAGGTATATGTTTCTTAATTTTGGAATATTTGATGATAAATATTTGAAGTGAATTACTGAGTCAAAGAGTATGAACCTAGTTTTTTTTTTATGAATTTCATAAGCTTTGTACCATTCTATAGTCTCACAAATAGTATCTGATAGCATGCTTTAAGCTGTACTTTTTATGAAGAGTGAGTGTTCTTTTTTTAAAAAAAAATAGCTGATTTGTTAAGTGAAATAGGTCTTCTCTATATGGCATTCATTGGATTACAAATAAGACTATGTGAGTGTGAGAATATGATGGTGTATGTGTGTGTGCATTTTATCTTATTTCCACACCTCTGAGTATTATTTCATACTGTAATCATACTTTTTATTTTGTTTGCTTGATTTTACCCAATATTTTCTTTGGTAGTTCTTCCATTGCTTGTCTGAATGTTGAGTTCTCCATATAGAGATATCATGTACAGATCCTTTACTCATACATGATTTGGGGATACAATGCATAACTCATTTGGAAAATATTGGTTCACTGAATTATATAGATCTTTCAAATGTTAGTACATTTTATTATACAGTATTCTAAACAGTCACATTCAGCATTATTATAACCTACCTCATCAGTAAAGTCTTTAAGAAATTAGAGACAAATATTGTCAAGCTCTTGATGATAGATGTAAGTTTTCTAAAATTCTAATTTTTATTTGAAAGTTTAAGCGGTATCATTGGCAAAATATGTGGCCAGTTATTTTCCTTGTTGTGACAGGCTCATTTTGTTGACAATAATTTACCTGTAAGTTGTTCTTTTAAAGTAAAAATGGTATTCCATGAAAAAATCAGCTCATTGAGTTCGCAACTCAAGTACCCAAAGATTGTTTTCTTTAAAACCACCTGACTCTTCCATATGGAGCAGAATGTCATATGCGTGTCTTCCATTTGTCACATAGGATCTTAAAAAGTCTCATTAGAAGGTCAAGATTAAATAAAGGTAATAATTTTTACTGCTTTATCAAGTCCATTCTTAGATGAAACTGACTTTTTCCTGTTTGTGATGGCAGTAAAGAATACAGTTACTGATACAACCAGTGTCATTGCCCTGATTTTCACAAAAGCACCAGCAGTTTTACCTACTATTGCTTTTGCAGCATCAGTGCAAATGTGAACACAGTGAAAAGAAGTTCATAAATTTTTGTTAATATAATTATTTTTAACTTTGTGAATCCCTGAAAGAGTCTCAAAAACCTCTAGGTTTCCAGGGACCGCAATTTGAGAACTGTTGCTTTAAATTATTTAGAATTTTAATTTATTTTTTGAGAGGAATACTGTATTTTTTTTCTGAATACTTAAGCAATTTCTCTAGTTTCCCCAAATAATTCGTATAAATTACAAGTGATTCACTAAAAATATATACACATATGTATTTTCATTTCCATTTTCTTAGAAAAAAGTGGGTCATTTTCTATGGTATCAATTGATCACTAATTCTTCCACCAGGATTACAGTTTTAATTCCTTATCTAATTTGTTTCAAAATCAAGTGAGAGCAAATATTCAATTATAACTTTTTTAAAAAAAAAGTCAAAAGTGGTTTTGCATGCTTAATGACACAAGAGAAATTTTTTTAAAAAGTATGCCAACAAAACAATTAATTTGAAAAGAATTTAAAATTTTGTAAAATTTTGTTTTTTTCCTGGGATCATTTCTTCTACTTTAGCTGTCTATATACATGTTTTATATTACTATAATTATTTATTTTTCTACACTATTAGGATGATTATTTTTACTGTTTTTTTTTTTTTTAACTCTGTTACTAGCGTAAAGTCTTTTGATTTTTTTTTGGTTGTAGATATTATTTCAGTCATGGTATTGAACAACCTTATAACTTTCCTCCTGTTGGTTTTATTGATTTTAGACGAAGGCAAATATCCAAGTAATGCTAATTCTGTCTTATTTTATAAAAGTTAAAGAAAAAAATAATTTTATTTTTTATTTTTTTTGTGTGTCTTTACTTTTTAAAACATTTTACAATGTTAAGTAAAATGGTTATTCTTTGTGATTTTACTGGGAGTACCTCTAGTATTTTACCATTAACCAAGAGATTGATAGAGAAAGTAATCTTTTTTCACCATGGAAGTACCTTCAATCTAAAAATAGAGATGTATCTTATATTTTTTTAAAAAAATGAAAAATAGGTTATTTTTCCAGATATAGCCTGATTGAGTCTTTATACTTTGAAGATAAAGAATCCCCAAATATCCTAGAGAAACATTAATTGGTTAATGTTAAGTTGCCCCCCCGCAATTTTTCCTGTGCAAATACAATCTAATGACAAAGGAGTGCTATTTAAAAAGCTATGATGGAAAATGAGCATGACCCCATAATTCTATAACTAGCTAAATGGCTGTTTTGCAGTTATGACTTCTAAAATCCTTCAGGTATTTTCTAGATATCTTTTAAATTTTTTCTTATTCTAATTTTATTAAATGTCTATTTTTGTTTAGCACTACTTTTTTGCAACTTAGGAGAGGATTCTTTGAACTGCCTACTCTTTTCATGTTTCTGGAATTTTTTCATTTGTGTATCTGTACAGATCTCTATTTGCCTCATAGTGGCTGATAGTGAAACGAAAGATGAATTCATTTCTGATAAAGAAGTAGGCTAAAATCTTTCTCCTGTTAGATTCAGATCAAAAGGGTTGTTTAATCAATTTTTAATATGGAAAACCAGTAGCTGAAGGGGTAAAATAGTATCAGTAATTCTCAAAGGGAATCCTAACATGGGGCTCTACTATCTGCTTGGTGTGGCTGTTTTTAACAAAAGCAAAACTAAAGTATTCTCCCATGCAGATGGCAGCATCCCAGTGCTGCTGGTCAACCCAAGCAAGATGAAATCCGAGGGATGTATGACGTTATAACAGCACCAAAATCTGCTTTTGACACGAATCTGCACTTCTTTGTTTAGGAAATGTCACTGGAGAGCTGACATGATCTTCTACCACCTACTCTCTTTGGGCACATCCTTGCCTGGGAGGCGGAGTCATTGGGTGAGTCCCAGGGGGTTTCTTTAATACTTTTGTTGATATGGCGTTTAGTAATTTCTGGTGTATGGAAAAAACTCATCTCTGACTCCCATCAATCATAGTGCAACCTTTCTTCCCAGTGTACATATTGCAGTTTAATTCCCTAAAAATAGGGTTTGGAAGGTAGCAATAGAAAAAAATGCCAAATTTCCAGAACTTTATATTTGGTTTTTGACTTATACCTTTCCCTTATTATTAAAATCTCTCTATAACTGTCATTTCCATATATTATGAAAGTTCCTTTTGGTGTATTTATCAGTAGATAACTAATTCACTAAGTTTTTATTGTAAACCTTATTTCAAATTAAAAACAAACAGGGAGGTCTAGGTGTAGGAAAGACATTATAGTGATAATAGTACATATGATAATAACTTCTCAAAAGATGACCATAAAGTTGTTTTTGTTTTGTTAAATTCTGCTTTATTTATTTTTTTATTATCATTGTGAATTCATCCTTGACACTCCAGGGTCTGCAAGGTTAGTACTGACATTCACAGGGGTCATAGGACATGTGTCCCATTGAATTGTAACCTTTGGCTTCTGCCAGGGTACTTTGAATTCCTTGTGTCCAGGGAGTGGCATGTAAAAAGAAGAGTCAGTATTTTGGAAGAGGTCATTAATTCACTCTCATTATGGGAAAACATAGGATGCTATTACAAAATGGAGTAGGATGCTGTTACAAAATGGAGGCAAGGATAAATACATAGGGAACTCAGGTGGTTCACTTGGTTGCTTCTTGGTTTTCTTTCCTTAATTTTGATCATAAATGCGCTGTCATGTGATCCTATCCTGTCTAGGTTAAGGAGAAATAAATGTATTCAAGTATCTTAATAGTTCAGAAAATTATTGAGAAGGTTAGGGAAACAAACTCAAGTCTGAACTTCAAGAACTGCTTTTTGGGATGGAGAAACTGCTGCCCCTTTCAAACCAATCCAGAACCATACTCCCTCTGCTGCCTTTAATGTTGGCTCAAACTGTTTCTTCCTGTAGTTCACCTATGAATAAAAATCAGGAATGGGAGTATCTTATTGGCAGAAAGTAGGTCACAGTTTGTCATCCTAAGCTGTGAAGTAGCCTGGGAAATAGAGCTTTGCTTTACCTTTCAATTAACCTTTGAATGTGAGAATATTTAATGTGACAAAATACTAAACTCTAGAAAGTCTTCTACTACAGAAGAAATACATCATCTTATTTCATGCTTGCAGGACCCTATTTTTATCTTTATTAAATATAAAAAGATAATGGCTCTGAGAAATTAATATGCCCAAGAGCATATGGGTAGAAACAGATGGAATAATACTTGAACTCAAGTTCATCACAACAGTTTATGTCCTCTTTGTGCTGTCTTCCAGTCCATGGATGAGGGAAACCCTCCATTAGTACATAATCCTGAAGAGCCTGAACATCTCATTCTGGTCTTAGTTAAACAATAACATTTCTTTTAAGTTTTCATCTACTGGTTATTTTTTAAAGGTGATTTCTCAATTAAAGAAAGAAACAGGCTGATGAATGCTGGAAACATTTTTGAAAAGATTTTATTTCTCTAGCAAAGTAACATTCATTTCTTAGATACATAATTGGACTGACATAGTTTACAATAAGGGTACAATGTAATAAAAAATCACCTTGTTATATGACTTGTAATTTTTAAATTTTTTCCAGTTTTAATTCCAAAGTTGCAATATAAACTTTGGTATTTTTTTCTAGTAATTAGCAAATCTTAGAACAAGGACCCAATTACTCAGGATTCTTTAACTCTATTAATTATAGAATATTTTTATTTTCTATATTGATAAAACAAATAAAAACAAAATATTTACTCACAAAATACTCACATGGGTTGTAGGGTAAAACTCACACTTAAAAAAATCCATGATTTTCCTCAAAAAATAAGGCATTAAAACAAAAAAAAATCTGTTCTTGGCAGAGAGTTTGGCATCAGTTAATCTATATTAGGTAAAGTATAATGTAGGAAATATCTTAGCCATTATGAAAGATAGAGCAGGCCTTCAATCTGAGAATAATCTTTGCTAAAAAAAATTAATCCAGGCTGTGTTAATAGGGGATTAATGTTACCTTTCTTAGGTAACTAGCTTACGTATAAAAATAACTGTGCCTTAATTTACTTCTTTACCCAGTGGTTTTCAACTGTGTTACAATTGAAAATTCCTGGGGACCTTGTAAAAAAAAATCCATGTCCAAGTTGCACCCTATACCAATTAAATCAGAATGTCTGAGGATAGTAGCCAGGTATCAGTATTTTTTTTTTTTTAATCCCAAGCAATCCCAATGGACAGCAAAGTTCAGCACCACTTCCTTAGCCTAAAAGAGTGGAAGTTTCTAACACCAGAGACAAATTAATGATTGTGTCTGTTTTCTCCAAGAAAGATCAATACTTCTACATATTCTTTGCACTCATACTAGAACCAGTCTTCTCCCTGGAAAGCACAGCAGCACATGGCACATACCTTATGGGTATACCTTGTGGGTGCCCACCTCTGAGCCTCAGTTCTAACTGGTCTCTCTGAATGGAGTATCCATTTTACAATCTCTGTTGATACCCATCTTTCAAAGCCTTAGAGCAATGGTACCTCTTATTTGGTATCTCCTTTTCTTATCAGAATTTATCTTACCATGGGTGATGTTCCCATTAATCTTTGTTTTGTCCCTCATTTATTACAGTCTTCTATACATTAATAATTTTAAAAAGTTGTCTTTTGATTGTTATTCAATCATCTATTTAATGAGGGGTTTGGAACTCAAACTTTCAAGATTCTCATCTCTCTTCTGGCTCTATATTGCCATGAGTTCTTGTATTCTGCATACTCTCCTAGGAAAAACAGCTTTTGTCACTATCATGTGTCTTGAGTGTCACAACACACCAGTTTTCAGCTGATCATTGCATTTTGATTTCTGAGCTGTTAGAAGTAGAGTAATCCCACATATATATATTTATTTTCTTGAAAAAATAACAATAGTAATTGTAATGATATCTAATATATGTGTTATATATACATGTGTGTATATATACATACACACATATATATTTCCCATATATATACCATATGTCACTATATACATATACCATAGACATACCACATCACAATTCACAATGTGTGTATACACACACATATTTTATCTGTCACTTGGCAATTCACACAGAATTTTTAAATTTTTAAAAATTTTATTTATCCTAACAATATATAAGATAGGTAGACAGTTAAGTGTATACCACCTTGCAGATAAACAGACTCAAAAAGGCCAAGTAATTTGCTCAAGCCTCATATTATTAACATGACAGGGTTCTGTCTGGAGTGGATGTCTTTTGCTTACTTGGTTCAGAGTTTTTCTATTCCAACAGAGGTATCTGTGTATGCATATAATACTGTAAGAGAATGAAACATCCCAAGCTGTGGTTTACTCCACATTGTCTGTTGTTTTCCCTCAAAACTGGGAAATTAAAACTCAAGAAAGTGCCACAGTTTTGGATTTCTGCTTACATATAACCAGCTATAAAATAGTCATATACTATCTTTGTGAACTTCATTTACTGATGAATATCTGAGCCGGGGAAAGTGTCCTTCAGTTTTCTCTGACCAATCAAGCAGATCTGACACTATTCTTCTCTGTCAGGAATTTCACAGCCTTGTGCCTAAGAAATTCAAATTATTGTCATTCTTCTACAATGTCCCAACAGGGACCTTTGTTTTCAAGTCAGCAGCAATGTAGATGTTTCCTGAAAGGAGAATGTAGTCACTGCCACGCAGAGTATGAGGAATTGGATAAGATCATCTCTTGGGCAATCTGCTGTACTAGCACTGGGTTTTAACCTTTATAAAGTGATCTTATATTCACTATCCCCATTCAGTAAAGGAGAAAACTGAGGCCTCAGAGGTTAAATGTGCAGTCATAAGATCACAAATGGTAGTCGGGACACTTATTCATGTTTTTGGGTAGCTAATCCAAGTGATTAAAGAACAGAATTGACCATCCCACTCTAGTCCAATAATGAAGAGATTTTTCTCTGACTTTGTTCTAGTCTTAGAAGAAAGATTTTCCAAGCAAAGACTTGAGGTACTTTACATCCAAATGCAGCCAAAAAAAAAAGTACCCAAATCAAGAAACTTCAGGGTCAGCTAGTTCTTTTGCATAATCTTAACTGCTTTTTAGTACTTATTTTTCTTCTTTAAGCTATTATTTGGGCAACCACTAAAAGTAGGTGCATAGGCTTTGTCTAAATGTTGATTATTAAATACAGATGTGGAAGAGGAGGATAGATATGAGTAAAGGGGTGAATGAGGGAGGCTTGTGGTGATGAAACAGTTCTATATTTTTTAATTGTGGTGATGGATCTACATGAATCTACACTCATTAGAAAATTGTATAGAACAACGCACACACACTCACAAGTATGTGTAAAACTGGTGAAATCAAAATAAGTTATGTGGATTATACCAATGTCCATTTTCTGTTTTGATATTGTATTATACTATGCAGGGTTGTACCCTGGGGGAAGTTGGGGGAAGTTGGGAGAAGAGTACACAGGAATTTCCTGTACGTTTTATACAACTTCCTATGAATCTAATTATTTAAACTTTAAAAAATTTAAAATAGAGATGACGGATTAGATCTTTCAATTTTTTTAAAAAAAGGAAATTGGATTTTTCTATAAGACTGACCTTTAGGCAGTGAAAATTTCTGAGAGTTAAATCATGAAGTTCTTAGTGATGTCTTCCTGTTGTTAGGAGGATAGAGTCCATTAGGACTGAAGGGGAGTTTTTCGCTTGAAGCTTACTCCAAGTCTTTTTCAGGCTCTACTAGATGGCATAGAAATGCAGAACCAAATTCTCTGGGTTCAAATCTAGTCTCTGCTGCTTAATAGATATACAGCTTTAGGGAATTTACCTTCCTTCTTTGCCCCTCAATTTCTCCATTCATAAAATGTGGTTAAAGTGTACATTTCTCGTAGAGTTATTAAGTAGTAATCATATTGCAATGCATAAGAGTATCAAATTCATACAGTGTACATCTGAAACTTATAGTATATTATGTAATTACTCATATACACCAAGTGATATATGTGGAAATGGTCATATATAAGAATATTTATCATAGAACTATAAAAGAACATGATTAATCCAAATTTCCAGCTAATGGAAAATTATAAATAAGTTGCAGCATTTTCACGTAATGGAATTGTATACAGAAATGAAAATAAATCATAGCTATAAGTACATGGATAAATATACATATGCTATAAAAAATAAATATATCACAAATACAATTCCACATGGTATTATTTCACTTATACATGATTCAAAAACATTTAAAGTAAACAATACTTTGTTTAATCCTAAAGTTGAGTACAGTGGTTACTGGTTACTTCTGATGAGTGAGGGCATAGAATGGTATTTGGGAGGAACAGACAGGAAATTTCAAAAGATATTGTTTTATTTTGTTTTGTTTTCTTAAAATGAGTGGTTAGAATATAGCTTTTCCTTTGTTATTTCTTTTAATTTACATATATTTTAGTAAGTATTCTCTTATACTCACTCAATTGATAATAAAAACATTTTTAAATGTTTTGCACTTAAATGTTCTTACATTTGAAAGGAAGCTTTTTAAAATCCTATATTTATTTGCCATGATAACAAAAAGAAAGTGTTTGATTATCCAATTGTTTCATATCTCTTTGGGCAGCTTGAAACTGTGCCACTTGGCATTATAAACTGCAAATGAAGGCCTTTTGAGAAAGGCAACAAATCAGAAATGCAAAATGCCATCACTGATTAATTTATGAAAATGGAGTTTTCAGCCTACGAGGACCAGTGGCAAAACAAAACTATAACTCACCAGGGGCCCTGAAGTGTGGCAGTTGGCCATGTGTAACTATTTATCACTTCACGTCTCAAATCTGAATGATATCAATCATGCTGCTTGCCACGGCACCAATTGAATATAAATTGCCCTTTCTGGGCATCAATAAGCCTCGTTCTGCTAAGTGATTTGATAGTTCTTTTCTTTTAAAACACTTAGGATGGATTATAGAATGAAAGCATACACTTCGAAGCTGTTTAGAAAAATCAATTCAAGCCACACTTAAGGACAAAGAAAAATTCTTTCCATCTTTCTGATGATATATTTTACTCAATGAAATTGTCCCATGGAGATGCAAATACTTGTACAAGGTAAATTTTGATAGAATACTTGTACAAGTTAAATTTCGGTAGCGATATGATTATTAGCATGTGTATCATGACAATATTGGCATCTGTAAACTTTCACATTTATTTCAATGATGCTGAGAGTGCTCAAAACGTTTTTAGAACTCTTTTTGGGGAGCGGGTCCTCAAAACGCTGAATAAGCTTTACTGTTTCGGGGTGGATTTCTTTGGTGTTTTTAAAAAGTGCCAAAATTTGAAATCAAATTTCAGAGAATAAAGGGAGGTTTTCAAGGGCAGAGAATTCTAATTTGGCTTGTATACGAGAAGCAGCTTTTTTGGAAAAATGAGGCTTATTCCTGCAGATGATTCATAAAGTATTACTGATGCCAATTTCTCATATCAGGTAGGTGTAGCAGAAAGTCTACACTTCAGATTCAGGTCACATCTGGAATCCTGTTTCTGCCACTTACCAGCTCTGGAATGACAGACAAGTTACTAAACACTTTAAATATCAACTAAAAGCCCTGAAATGAGGATGATCAAGACTATCTTGAAGAGTAGTATGACAATTTAAAAAACATACACATGGCTTCTAACATATAATAATATTTAATAAATTGCAAATAAAAGTAAAATAAAAAATAAGTGGTAAATCTAATTCTGAGATCTTGAATTTAGGTAATAGTGAATTATAACAGTTAAGTATGTGAACACTGGGGTCAAATTCCCCTGAATTTATCATAGCTTTTCCATATCCTAGATAATTTATATAATTGTAAGAAATATCAGAAAGACTGAAAAATGAGATTAAAATAGTATTTGTTGATTTGTAATAATAATCACATAGATATTTGGTATTAAAATGGAATCAGTAGTAAACTCAAGTTGAAATTATAAACAGTTATGCCTTCATTTATAACTGAGATTAGTGACTTAAAGCAGAATGACTTGGAAGCCCTGGGCATGGAGCTATAGGTTTTTCTCTTTAGGTTCCTAGACTATAAAGAGTAGAAATGAACATTTGTATTCTGAATGCAGACAGTCTGGGGTTGAATCTAGCTTTACCATCTTTACTAGTAATATGAATTTGGGCAAGGTGCTTAAACTCTCTGTGTGTCTCTTACCCTCAAGTGTACATCTAGGTGTTGGGGGACTAAGGCTTACACAATTTTGAAAGTTTCCTTTATTCAAAAAAAATCTTTTAAGTAGAAAAGAGGAAGTAGGTCTGCTTTCCCTACATATGTTATACATTTCAGTTTGTAATGGAATGCTAAAATACCTAGTTATGCCCAAGATAGAACTGTTTATAGGTGGGTACTAAAGACTTAAAAAACAAGAGCTCAAAGTAATGAGATACTTGTGAATGTGCCTGAGGGCTTCTCCATCTAGGGGTTGTCAAGTTCCTTCAGCCTACCTCTGTTTCAGCAATAGTTCTAACTAGTCAGTACAGAATCACCTTACAATGGTGGCATCCTAAGACAAATAGCTAGCTTCCTCTGTTAGTCTTCTAGCTTCCTGCCTTGAGGCTATAGCTAATGATGTGAGAAAAACAGGGGCAAAGTTCATCTACTGGGATGGGAATAGAAGAACAAGATCCAGAGGAAGGACCTTGAGAGTGTCTCCTTAAATTTTGCATCCTAAGCATCTCATTTGTTACACTATAGTCCTGACCATACTTAGCTCTCTCTTTCTCTAGGTCTCCATCTTTTCATAGTGGTAAAGATGCTCAGTTGTTACCACCTTCAAGGTGTTGCGCACTCTCCTGCTTCCCTGACATCCTGTCCACACCTATGTAAATATTTCCATTATTAAGTTCTGTAGAAATTACTCAAAATGTAAGTAAAAATAAAAATATAGAAAAAAAATTTAAAACCAAGAGCTCACAAAGATAAGATCTAAGGAATATGCCCCCCTCTTGTAGGGAAGGGCAAGTACGATTGCTGAAGGTTCTCCTTTTTCGCACTTGTGGTTATGCTGCTTGTCAGGAAGGCCAGAAAGAGTCTTGTACCTCACTCAGACCTGCCTAGGCTAAAATCAGAAAAGTGTTAGTTCACCTTTTAGTTTGATCCCACTCCATCATTTCCCACCACACTCTTACTTGCCGTGGTTTACCTAAACACCTGAGGGAGAGATTTGACCAAATAAGCTTGTTCCACAAATGTTCTGATTAGCATTAATTTCATGTTCTATTTGGTGTATTTTATGTACACAGAGGCAACAAAAGGGAATGATTAATACATATAGGACTCCTGATTGCACGTTTTATAGAACTACAGAAGAGAGTTAACTTCTGTCTGGAGGCTTGGTAAAGCCCTTAGGGTCATATATTTGATGACTTTTGTCTAGCTACAAATATTTTTTACTGTCCTTATCTTTTATCCATTTTGAGGATAAAGAACCATCCAGTTAGCCACTATTATCTTCCAACCACAGAATCTGTAACTGAATGAATAAAATCTATTTTATGAAAGTCTCCGGGATTATTCAAAATTACTAGTCTACTAAGAAAAAACATTCTTTACGAAACATAATTCCAAAGCATAGAACAGGAAAGAGACCAATCTCCTGGATGGACCTCGTAAGTATCCTTTCCACATAAAAACTGAAGTTCTTATTTCTGAAGAGCAGGCTTGTCCCACCTAATTAAATACAACTTGCTCTCAAATGCAACATTACTGGCATGGCCATGGTTATAAATTTAGTTTATCCAATTAGATCTTGGTAGAAATGAATACAGATTCTTATTGAACCTTTGCAAATAACTATCATGGGAAGTAAAGGATTTCATAAAGACCTGGATTTGCAGACAGGGCCAATCAAAATATGCCTTTATCTTCTACAGAATCTTCATCCTGAGGTTTTTCTGATGATTCATTAGCTTATAATATACGTGAAAATTTCTAATAGGATATTTTTCCTAAGTTCTTGGGAAATTTCATTTTAGTTTGCATAAGCATATCCAGCTATATTGAAGTTTAATGATAAGTCAAGATGAATGAAAATGGGTTTTTCTTACTGCCCATAAAAAATAGAACCTTATAATAATACCAATATGCAAAAATGATAATACAATTTGATTTTTATTAGTTTAATTCAGTTCTACAAAATTAATGCCTATATGAAAAATTATACTAAAGTAGTAAACTGAGTCTTAACTACAAATGAAAAATAGTGTAAAGATAGGATGTGATAATCAGAGTTAAAGCACTGTTAAGTTCTTTTATTGTTTAGAAGTATAGAAAACACATTGATAAATTTTAGACTGTAAAATTTTAGACTATAAATAAAATTTCAAGGATAACCGCTTAAAGAACAGAAGAAAGTGAGGAAAAGACACAGAGTAGAGAAAAGAAAAGTATCAATAATCCAATACAAAGCAATAAAGAGAGGAAATGCAAAAAAAGGTCAAAATGGAAACTAAGCCATGTGGAGGCTAAAATGTTAAGACAAGTGCAAATACATTTGTAGTTCCAGAAGAAAAAAAAATCCAATTATTTTGTAATAATAATATAATTGCCCTAACTTCTCTTATACAGTACAGATTTATAAATATGTCGCCATGTCAGAAAATTCTATTAGAACTGTGTCTAGTCAGACATACTTGACATTGTATATCAAGAGGTTGACCTAAGAATGATCATCAGAAAAATTAAAAAACCACTCAAGCAAATAACTTGAATATCTTCAGAAGAAGGGAATGTACATTGTGGCTGATCTAAACAATGTAGTAAATAATAGTGAATATGAAAGACAATCAGCTTCAACTATTAGCATAAGAGACTTATAATCATTAACTTTAAAGCACATTGCAATTAGTATATACAGTATGATGCAATTTATATAGAGCCAGAACACATACTAAACTCACCAGCATATTGTTTAGTCATATGTCTAAACAAAACTCACCAGCATATTGTTTAAAGAGAATAACTAAATATGAAATTCAGGATACTTTGTATTCTTGGTGAGAAGAGGGTGCTCAAAAAGAGAAATCACATCAGAGAGGAAACTTCTCAATAAAAATGTTTTTTTTCTTTTACTATATTCTGTGTACAAGGTACCTTATGTGTACACGGTGGTTAGGCCTTGAGTGTATCTCCTTTAATGCTGATAAAAATATTTTAAGATAGATGTTATAGTTAGAATATTTTAGAGTAATTTTTTTGTATTTCTTTTTTATCAGAATAAAAGTTGAAACTTATCAAATGATTTCTAATCACTTGAGATGTTTATTTTTTGACCTATTTACATGATTTAGATTTCAAAAAAACAAATCATATTTATAATTCAGTGATGAATCCTACTTTCTTTGGTACATTATTTTCTTGATGCACTGTTGAGTTTGATTCCCCTTGCATTTTATTTTGAATAAATAAGTCTCTTTGATCTGTACTTTCCTTTTATGTGCCATCTTTGTAATGTTTTAAAATGAGCTGTACTTTATGAAGTAAACTGAGTGGCTTTGCATCTTTTATAGATCTGGAAAAATTGTTTTATATAGCATATAAATTGGCTACCACAAGTTTGAAAGACTCTATAATAAAAATATTTAATAACAAAAGACTTTTACAAATAATTCTTAGATAACATTTAAAATAATTTGTATGAGTGTTCATTCTTTTTTGGACTGTATTCTATATTATGAATTTATATAAATAGATTAATAAAAAATTCATTAGGGTTTTTACATTTATATGTGCACACACTATGTAGTTTTATATGATTTTTGCATGATTTATTCTCCACAATTTTTCTTTTTATTTGTGCCTTCTTACTTTTTTAGATTTTCCAGAAGCATATACATTATAATAATTTTCCCCAAAGATCCATATTTTCAATATATTTAACATTCGAGATATTTTTGTGGCCTGCTTTGTAATTGTTTTCTCTGCTTTGTCTTTATTTTCTTTTTCAAAGGATTTTTACAGCCTAGACAAAGATGTTGTGAATAATGGACCCAAGGAGACTTGTGATGAAGTAATATTTGTGAAAAAAAGTATTCTGCCTCCCAGGTACTGTGTCTATTATGCCTAATGCATATATCAGCACTGACTTTCTACAACTGATCTAATCTTCCTTATGACCTGCCTCCTCCTCCCCACACATAAGTGTGTGTACCCTGCTAAGTGACGGTAAAAATACTTCAACTTTAAATTTACCAATTTTTTTTTTTATCTTATAGGTTAGGTCCTTTTTCATAAATTCTTCATTAATGGAAAAATTCACTTTCTCAAAAGGACTCTCCCCCATCTTTTCTCCTTCCCAACATCTTGAGAGAAGTTCTTAGAAAATTTTTGTTGCCTTCCTTTTTCCAGCTTTATTGAGAAATAACTGACAAATACAATTCCATGTATTTGAGTGTATAACAGGATGATTTGATATACATATATATTGTGAAGTGAGTACCAAAATCAAGACAATCCATTCATCACATCACTTCACATAGTTAATGTTTTCCTTTTCTTGTTTGTTTGTTTGTTTATTTGGGGTAAGAATGCTTAAAATAGCTTAGTTTTTTTTTTCTCACAAAAATATTTTAATTTTTTTTAAATCAAAAGAAAAAAATAACTTTTAAAGGCAAAGATTACATTTGTCTTTATACCGATGTGATCATAAAATACAATTTTTAATATACTTTTCTGGAAGAAGGGGACTACAAAGTCAAAATTGCCTAGAAGCCTACACAGGTCATAATGTGACCCTGAAAGAAGGTCGCATTCTCTTTGCATAGATTGTAGTGTCACACACACAAAAAAATTAAAGGCTCATCTCATTCTCATAATGTAGAGTTTTGTTTTGTTTTGTTTTTTTAGGTATTTTTAGTAGATCATTTTGTAGACCATGTCTTGGAGAGGGCCACATATCCAGTAACTGGTAGAGCTAAAATTTTATTCTGAATCCCACCAACTCTAACTTCTAAGCACATAAACTTAGAAAAAATGGTCCTGTTCCTAATCTAAAAAGGCTCTGTCAGGCTTGGGCTGAGGTAGCTGCCACTCAAGTGCATTGCTCTGCATCTGGACATCCACATACAGCTGTGGTTGTCAAATGTCTCTAAGGAAGACTTAAGTAAGTAAGCAGCTTTTGTGGTTCCTCCCACTGAGTGTCCAGCCTGAACCTCTGCTACCTGTTTGTTCCTAATGGCTGCATTTTGCCTTTCCATGCTTCAAGTTCTGCGACCAGTTTGATGCTCCTAATAAGCCATTTATCTCTGCTATGTTACCAAGTAACCTTTATTTGTTCAACTCAATTATTTATTATACTCTAACAGAATTTTTTTCCAAAATTTCCCAAGGAAAACAAAATGAAATCTTCAGTATTTCAACTCATTTATTGTAGAAAACCCAAGCTCAGAATGAAAAAATTGTTATAGTTAGCCTAATAAATGTACCTATTCCAACTTTCTGTGGTTACCCACCAGCTTTCCCACAACCTTCTCTGCCAAATACATTCACATCAAAAGCTGCAAAGCCTCAGGAGTAACCCAAATTAAGAGAAAAATCTTGACAGATTTTATTGGCTCCTTTGCTTCTACAATAGAGGTCAGGTAATGTGACAGACTAAACCTGTAAAAAAAAAAGTTTTCATAAGAACTTTTACAAATATTAATATTACTGTAAATTTCCATATCAAATATCTGTGACTTTATAATCAGTCAACCTGAACAGAAAACTTAAAACAGCAGCCATTTGTTTGGCTCCCAATTCTACTAGGTGGTTTTGGTGTTGCAGAGGCTTTCATCTGGCCTTGCTCATGCATCTTTGGTCAGATGTGAGGTGGGTGGGAGTTAGTTGGTCCTACATGTCTTCAGTTGACTTGCTCTCCACTGGGGTGATAGGTGTAACTGGGACACATGTCATTGATCTTCGAGCTTGCTAGCCCACACTTGCTTACATGGTGGCTTGGGGCTATCAGAGCAGCAAGCCATGTGGCCAAACCAGAGTTAGTATATATATATATTGATTTTGTAATGGCATTGATACTAGAAGGCAGGAACAAATTAGAAGTTGCTACAGCAACAAAATGTCATATATTCTAAGAAGCAACCTTTACTTTTTTTTCTTCCTACCAACACAACATTGTAACCATTCTTGGGATTAGAGTAATGAGAATATTATCAAAAGGGCTGGCAATCTTATACTTTTATACAGCCAATGATTCTCCTCCTTGGCTCCATATATAAAACCAGAAAAATCTAAAATTTCAGAATCTATATGTTCTTCATATTTTTCAACTCATGCATTTTTCAGAACCTCTCATTAGATTGTATGTTTAGACTCAAGTTTTTTTTTTTTTAACAGAAATGTTAAATCAGTGATGCTGACTGAATATATGTGAATGACCAAAAAGTGAACACATTCAGCTTAGAGTAGGTTGGTTATTAGTAGAAGCTCACTGGGAGAAGGGCAGTATCAGATAAAGGTTTTCTACTGTCGATTGCATTTGGGAGCAACACATATGGATATCTTGATAAAGCATCAGCCCCTTCCCTGGTATGACCAAGACTGCAGCCCATCTCAGCACCCTATCAAGATTGATTGCCTTAGGCCAGTGGGTCTCAAAATTTTGGGTTCTGGATGATTTTCAACTCCAAGAAATTATTGAAATGTTAAAAATGTATGTTTATGTAGGTTCTATATTTTGATGTTTACTATACTAGAAATAATTAAAACTGATAAATTTTGTAAAATATTTATTCATTTAAAAATCAGTAAACTTTCCATGTTAACATAACATTTTAAATTAAAAATTGTATTTTTCAAAACAAAAAAAAATAGAGGAAAAAACAACAGATTGTTTTACATTTTTGCAAATGCCTTTAATGTCTGACTTCCTGGAGACACTTGGATTCTCCTATCTGCTTCTGCATTCAGTCTTTTGTAATACCACATGTCAGGCAGTTTCTGGAAAACTCCACTGTGCACTTATGAAAGGATAAGCATCAATAAGGTAAATAACATCTGGGTATAATTATAAAAGTAATGTTGATGATACAGACTCATTGAGAGAGTGAGGGCACCCAGGGATACAGGACCACAATTTGGGACTGTGGCAGATTTCCAAGGATATCTGTTCTGGAATGAAGCCTATCTGGAGTCAGCCTTGGATAAGTTTCTGGATAAATTAATCCTGGGAGAAGAAAAGACAGATGTATGGCTTTTCATCATCAAACATTGCTGAAGAATATAGGTAGAGATACGAGTAGGGAGGATGTGGAAAATTTACAAGTTTTAAAAAATGATTTATTTAAAATTCTACCTAATTAATGATCTACATATAATTAATAATTTTTAAAGTAGTGACTTTTCCAGGACTCCACAGTCATTTAGTGGCATAGCAGGAATGAGAACTTGGATTTTCTGATTCACTAATCAGGATGTAAGTATGTATGTATTTTTACCTTCTTGTGAAAGGAATCAAACTATGACAAATTCAGAGTTTTCTTGGGCCAATGCTAATTCTCATATAAAATCAGGATAACTGATACCCAAGCCTGCTACTCCAGAGGGAAGCTTTGGAGATAAAATGACATTTTTTAAATGAAAACTTAAAGTCTCTCCATTTTTCTGAGTCTCATTTTTTTCTCATACATAAGATGTAGATAATAATAGTAAATGCCTAAGATTGTTACAATGAAGTATTAAGCACAATGGTTCCATTCATTGAATGTGTTCAGTGAATATTTCTTATGGATGGCCAGAGGAAAGAAGGTACATGTCTAGCCTATATGGCAGACAAACTATTGAGAATTCCCTACAAAGTAGGTGCCTAAATTCCTATGAAATCAGAGGACTCTCTCTGTACACTCTCCATTTTTAAATTATTATTTTTTTAATTTTAATTAGTTTCAGGTATACAGTACATTGGTTAGACTTCTATATAGTTTGCAAAACGATCCCCCCAGTTGCTCTCTTTCTCCTCTGGCCCTCCACCTAGCCAGTATATTAATACTAACTACATTCCCTATGCCGTGCTCCCCATCCCCAAGACCATCCATCAGCTACTAATTTGTGTTTCTTTAACCCTTCACATCATTCTCTCAGCCTCCAAACCCCCACCCCTCAGTCTGTCACCAAATTGTCCACTATATTTGTGAGTCTGTTTTTAATTAGTTTGTTCTTTTCATTTCTTAGATTCCACATGTAAACAAATCATATAATGTTTATCTTTCTCTGTCTGACTTAAATACCTTCTAAGTCTATAAAAAAAATTTTTTTTCCATTCCTTTCCTATTCATATGTAGGGGTCTTATTTTCTTATCCTTTCAGCCACTCTAATCTTTTGGATGAAGCACTTAATTCTTTTCCATTTAAGGTAACCTATGCTTACAGGTTAGCATAGTTAACACATTTTATTTAAAATCATTTTGCATTACAGATGATTGAAATAGCTACAAAAGTTCCCTGGAAAAAAAAGTAGAAGCTGGTGACAATAAAGAAAAACAAAGGTTGTAAGACACCTACCTTCGGCGAGGCATTTAAACATAAAACCTATCTAACAAATTTTATTAAGAATTCTGCAAGGTAGGCTTTATTGTTCTCATTTTACAGATGTGGAAATGAAACTCAAGAGATGTTAAAGTATTTTTCCTAAGGCTCATGGTCTGTCTCTCTGGGTAAAATTCTTGTCCATATTCCCTCTCACTTCTTTGTACCTGGACTGGATAGATACTTACAAATCAATGAAGGATAGTCATGATGAAAGGAGAAATTTGACTGATCTATTGACCTTAAGGTATAAAAACAGAAGCATTTAAATTTCAACTTATTGAGAAAGGGAGTTCTGTTAAATATAAAAATTGTTTTGTAAAGCAGTCAAAAATAGAATAAGACACTTTGGGAGGTAAGCATAAACCACTAAATGGGCAGTTGGTGATGGGGATAAAAACTGACATCTCACAGTGATTCAGGAGAAAATAAATGGAACAAAGGATATAATTTTTAAAATATTACCTGATCTAAAGAATTTATTTTTATTTACTTTTAATTTTTAGTTTTCAATTAGAGTTAGCATTCAATATTATATAAGTGTCAGATGTACAGTATAGTGGTTAGACTTTTATATAATTTACAAAGTGGTCCCTCTGATTAGTCCAGTACCTACCTGGCACTATACATAGTTATTACAATATTATTGACTCTATTCCCTATGCTGTACTTCACATCCCCATTACTGTTTTGTAACTACCAATTTGTGTTTAATCCCTTCACCTTTTTTAACCAGCCACTCAACCTGTTTCTGATTTGGCAATCACCAGTTTGTTCTCAATGTGCCTGTTTTTGTTTTGTTTGTTTGTTTTGTTCCTTAGACACCACATATCAGTAAAATCACATTGTATTTGTTTTTTTCTGTCTGGTTTATTTCTCTCAGCATAATACCCTCTAGGTCCATCCATGTTGTTGTAAATGGAAAGATTTCATTTTTTTTATGGCTGAGTAATATTTCATTGTATACATAAAGAACTTTTTTATTTTTTATTAAATTTATTAGGGTGACATTGGTTAATAAAATTATAGGTTTCAAGTGTACAATTCTATAATGTGTCATAGTATATTGCAGTGTGTGTTCACAATCCAAAATTAAATTTCCTTCTGTCTCCGTATATTTGATTTTTTTTATACTTATCTATCTCCCCCCTCCCCGCTTTCTCTCTGGTAACCACTAAACTATTGTCTGTATCCATGAGTTTTTGTTTGTCTTTGTGTGTTGCTTTCAGTTTTATATCCCACATATAAATGAAATCCTATGGTTCTCAAATTTTTTTGTCTGACATTTCACTTAGCATGATAATCTCAAGATCCATTCATGTTGCCATAAATGGCAGTATTTCATTTTTGTCTTATGGCTGAGTGATATTCCATTGTATTTATGTACCACTTCTTCTTTATCCAGTCATCTATCAAAGGATACTTTGGTTGTTTCCATGTCTTGGCCACCGTGAACAATTTTGCACTGATCAGTGGGATGCATATATCTTTAAATGTTTTCAAATTTTGAGGGTAGACACCCAGAAGAGAGATTGCTGAGTCATATGATGATTTTATTCTTAATTTTTTTTAGGAACCGCCATACTGTTTTCCATAGTGGCTGCACCAATTTATATTCCCATCAGCAGTGTTTCTTTTTCTTCACAACCTCCCAACACTTGTTCTGTTGATGATAGCCATTCTAACAAGTATGAGGTAGTATCTCATTTTGATTTTGATTTGCATTTAGGGAAACACAAATAGCTAGTGAAATTGAGCATCTTTTCATGTGTCTGATGGCCATCTGTATGTCTTTTGGGAGAAGTGTCTGTTCAGGTCCCCTGTCTGTTTTTTAATTGAATTGTTTGTTTTTTTGTTGTTGAGTTGTATGAGTTATTTATATATTTTGTATATTAGCCCTTTATTAGAGGCATTGTTTCCAAATATCTTCTCCCATTCAGTTGGTTGCCTCTTTGTCTTTAGTTTCTTTTGCTGTGCCGAAGCTTTTTAGTTTGATATCATCCCATTTATTTATTTTTGCTTTTACTTCTTTTGCCTTCAATGTCAAATTCATAAAATACTCTCTAAATCCAAGGTTCATAAGTTTAGTACCTGTGATTTCTTCTATGCAATTTATTGTTCCTATATTTAGTTCTTTGATCTATTTTGGGTTATACTGATGTATGGTGACACATAGCAGATGGTGTGTGTGTGTGTGTATGTCTTTCCAATTTTTCCAGCACCACTTATTAAAGAGTCTTTCTTTTCTCTATGGTATGTTTTTGGCTCCTCTGCCAAAAATTACTTGCCCATATATATGTAGATTTATTTCTGGGCTCTCAATTCTGTTCCATTGGACTGTGTGTCTGTTTTTCTGCCAGTACCATGCTGTTTTGATTATTCTCTCTTGGTCGTATAATTTGAAGTCAGGCAGTGTGACACTTCCAGCCTTATTCTTTTCTCTCAGGATTGTCTTGGCTGTCTGAGATATTTTGTGATTTCATACAAATCTAATGATTTTTTGTTATTATTGATACAGATTGCATTAAATCTGTATATTGTTTGGGGCAATAATGGCCATTTTATTTTTAAAAAGAGCCACTGTTTCCATGGAACATTAGCTAATTCCTCTCATATGTAATATCCTCTCTTCTTTCTGAGTTCTTTGAGAAAAAACATAAATCAAATTTGAGAAATGGAGATTGAAGTCTCGTTCCAGGCTATGGGTTTGAACATAAAAAGAGCTGAGGAATGAAAGGGTAGTATTATTTATGAGGGACAATTGGCTCAGAGAGTGAAACCAACCAGCAGTGATGAAATCCATAGAGTATTATTATTTGTCAAATTGTTTAAACATGCTATTTTTTAAATAGCTTTATTGAGATATAAATCACATGCTGTATAATTCATCTATTTTAAGGGTATGATTCAATGTCTTTTAGTGTAGTCTCAGGATTGTGTATACTTAATAACAATTAATTTTACAATATTTTCATTACCTCAAAAGAAAACCTATAGTCCTTAGTCATCATCCATTAATCCCTTTATCTCTGCAAGTCCTAGGCAACTACTAGTCTACTTCTGTCTCTAAAAAATTTTCTATTTTAAACATTTCATAGAAATAGAATTATAAAATATGTGGTCCTTTGTGCTTGGCTCCTTTCACGTAGTATAATGTTTTCAAAGTTCATTTACGTTGTAGCATGTTTCAGTACTTCATTTCATTTTTACTGCAGAATAATATTTCACGTCTTAAAATCCACAGCAAGAGGTGAGCGGCAGGAGAGCAGAGCAAAGCTTCATTTGTATTTGTAGTCGCTTCCCAGTGCTAGCATCACTGCCTCAGCTCCACCTCAGATCATCAGGCACTAAATTCTCATAGGAGCACCGGTTCCTGGTGCCAAGAAGGTTGGAGACCACTGACTTGAAGAACTGTCAAAATGTTTTCTAAAGCAGCTACTTCATTTTACATACTACCAGCAGTGTATGCGGGTTCCAATTTCTCCATTTACTCACAAAACTGACTATCTCTTTGGTTATAGACATCTTAGTGGGTATAAAGTGGTATTTTATTATTGTGTGAATTTTCCTGATGACTAATCATGCTGAAGATATTTTATGTGCATTTTAGCCATTCATATATCTTCTTTATAGAAATGTCTATTCAAATCATTTGCTCATTTTAATTGGGTTTATTTGTCATTTTATTAGCAATTTATAATAGTTGTTTATATATTCTAGATAGAAGTGATTTATAAGATATATGTTATAAAGTAAATTTTGCCCATTCTGTGCATTGTTTCTTGCTGTTTATTGAAGGCACACTTTGAGGCATAACAGTCTTTAATTTTAAAGATGTATAATTTATTGTTGTATTACATTTGGTTTTGGTGACATCTAAAAAAAAAAACATTGTCTAATCCAGAATCATCATTGTAACAAAATACCACTGACTAGGTAGCTTTTAAATAAAATATATTTATTTCTCATATTTGCTAAAATCTGGAAGTCTGAAATCAGGGTCCCAGCTGATTTCCGTTGGATGAGGACCCTCTTCAGGGTGGCAGATTTCTTACTGCTTCCTGATTATGTAGCAGATAGGGCAAGGGAGCTCTCTCAGGCCTCCTTTATAAGGGCATTAATCTCATTCTTGAGAATAGACTCCTTATGACCCAACCAACCCCAAAAATTCTCCTTTCTAATATCTCATATTGGGCATTAGAATTTCAACATATAAATTTTGGGGAAAGGGTCTTTAACATTTCAAACATAGCAAGTAGTTTTACTAATTTCTTTCCAGTATAGGTGCCTTTTATTCCATTTTCTTGCCTAATTTCCCTGGTCTGAACTTCCAGTACCTTGCTGAACAAACATGGCAAGAGGTGACAGACATCCTTATCTTACTCCTGATGTTAGCTCTGGTTTTATTTTAGATGCTTTTTATTGGGTTGAGAAATTCTCTCCTCTTCCTAGTTTGTTGAGTGTTTATATCATGGGTGAGTGCTGAATTTTGTCACATAGTTTCCTGTGTCAATTGATGCGATCATGTGGTTTTTGTCATTTATTCTATTGGTGTGGCATGTTACATTAATTTATTTGGAGATGTTAAACCAACCTTGCATTACTAGGAGATTCCCACATGGTCATGGTATCTAATCCTTTTTAATTATTTCTGGTTTCAATTCCCTAGTATTTTGTTGAAGGTTTTGGCTTCTATATTTATAAGAGTAAATGTACAATTAAATATTTTACCACTAAATAAAATTCTAGGTAGGAGTCAACATGTAATTTCTTTGGCATATGGTTTAAAATGATTTAGATTAGACAAATGGAATTTAAATCACTACTTAAAAGTAAATCCTCAAAATGTTTCAGGGGAAGTTTTCTTCAAGGTAATAATCTAAATAGCATCCCAGTCCCACTGTGTTTTAGGTTTTATTAGATTGTGTAATTACCCTGCAAAGAAGAATAATTAAGACAAACTCTCAAACTAAAACATTTACATCTGAATCCTAGAGTTTACAACTGTTAGCTAAATGACATTGAGAAATATACTCAAAGTCTGAGTTTTCAGTTTCCTCACCTGTAATATGGGAGTAATAATATAACTCAACTCATAGTTTTGTTAAAAAAATTATATATTTAAAACAGTCATACACACATACTAAGAATTTATTAAATGTTAGTATGTATTATGCATAATCCAAACTACTTGAACCACTTATAATTATGACTTGTTAGACATACACAATAGAAGAAAACATGAAAAAATCATAGAATGGTTATTCGGAAAGAATCTTTAGCAACAAGCAAAGTCAATTTCATCATAATAAATACGGGGAAACTGAAACCTAAAAGGAGGAAATTACATTCCCTAAATTCCACAAATTTATCATAGAGTTGAGATAAAAATTCACAATTTATGAATTTTGGAATGCCCCCTTAACATCTTTGCGGACTCTAACCATTTATCTTTAAGTAAAACTTACCTATGCAATATTGGTATATTCATTTACAAATTAAGACATATAACAGTGACCTAAATTGTGTTCACAGAAATTACTCAAGACTCTCCTGGCTTAACAGACAGTTTAAAATACTGAAGGAGAATATATGTTTTTGTATGAAATAAATCTAGGTAGGAATCCCTAGATTCAGTTTTACTACTTAAGAGATGCAACTTATTTAGCTTCTCTAATTTCTGATTTCTCATCTATAAATTGGTCAGTCCTGATGTATATGTGACTCACATATTTTCAAAGATTAATATATGCTAATATATATAAGTATTTAACATAATAACTGGCATAAAATTTGATTTTTGTTTTTGTTGCTTTTGCTATTTTTAATCTATCTTTGAATGTGTCTATTTTTTTTTCTTTTGTTTCAGAATCCTTATTTTACAAACCCAATAAGACTTTTAGACTCAGTAATTACTATTGGTATTCCCTCTCAACTTTCCTTAAAAATTTTGGGGCAGTTTCAGTTCTTCTATTGTCTTCACTCTGGCTCACCTTCCAACCTCCCTGAGATAATTCACCCCTGAGATGATCCATTGACTTGTGCTATGACTAAGTACTCCCAGCCACTTGTAGAAAAATAAGTCACCAATTATACAATCCAGCACTTTTCTTTTCTCCACTGTCTATAAAAACAGAGATAATTGTAAAGTTGGGTGGTCTTCGTTCTTGTTATTAATGAGGTGCTTCTACACAGTGCTTTTGATTTCATGATCATCTCATAAAATGAAATTGAGCTTTACTTCTTTTCTCCAATCATTGATAGAGCAGATGGTGTGTTTAATTTAAATTACTTTCTTTTTTTTTTTCCAGAAGATGCTTGGTTAGATCTCAGCTGTTTGCTGTGTAATGAAAAGCACCTTTTTCTTTTCTGAATAACTGCCTTGATCATGATCAAGAGTCACTCTTCCTAAATGTGTTTCTACCTGCATTGCATTAAGTAGTGATGGGATGTAATTTTCAGTCACATAGACTTGATTGCTTGAGACTTACTTTTTCAGCTGTGGTTGTTGGAGCTGGGAGTGTGTGCTGGTGAAAGCTTAATTTTTATGTCTCATACAAAATGAAACTCAAGTACAGCAATCTCTAATGTAGAACAAATGACTTCCATTCCTGACTAGAAGAACTTGAGAAAGCTTTAAAACTCAGTTAGGATTAAAAATCAATAAAGATCTTTCTTTTGCCAGGTCAGGTTTTCCACAAAGTAATTGGGAAGACATAGACTTATAGAACGCAAAGAGAAAGGTTAATGAGCAAGTTGAAGCCCACAAGGGGTTGATCGGGGTGTTCCTTGTGGTATCCAACTTAATTGCACACATCTGGTTTGCTACCAGATCTCACAAGCCTCTACAAATTAAATAAAGATGATAGTTTAGTTTAATCATAACTAAACATGCAAGTAATTGCGAAATTATTTTTGATGGTGGTTGGTGGTAAAATCATTGGAGAAGCAGAAAATACCGAGTAATAAGTAAGTGTTTTAAGAAAATTGATTCTTTAGTAAAATTTAAAATTTGACTAAATACACCATTGGCTTATTTTACTAAAGAGAAAAAAAATCCACCAGCCAAAGGCAGAGATATGAGCGGTCCAAGTGTAAGGCAAAGTTAAGAATATTTTATCCTTAGAGTTATTTTGTTCAAAGCAAGTATTTGGCTTGGAGTAAGCAGCGGTTCACCCTGGCATTATGTAGCACACTGGAAAGTGCAAGGGCTTTGTTTGCCTCCCTAGCTGTGTGACTATAGACAAGTTACTCAAAGCCTCTGATTTTTAACTGGGCAAAAACCACTTTATATATGATGTGGTTATTTTGAAAACACATACAAGTTAGCAAGTCTTCAACAAATGTTTGTTTCCTTTTTCTGTCACCCACCTCCTTTGGAGCCAATCTTCTCCAAATGACACGTTTCTTATATAGCAACTTCAAGTTAATTCAGCATTCTTCCCATCTTTTGTGCCCAAAATATTGTTTAAGGGCTTACTAAAAGCTAAGTCATGTGCTCAGTGATAATGATTAAAATAGAATATTCCATGTTCTTTGAAGTTCCCACGATAGCAGACAATCATGTGAAGTAGTAGACAAGTAGCTGAGTTTTATTGAGTATGTGCTAAGGATCAGCTACTTTTCTAAGCACTGAAAATAGAACAGTGAGCAAGAAACCCAAAAACTATTAATGGAGTTTACATTCCAGCAAGGAGAGAGAAAAAAAATCATATACTGAAGGTGAAATAGTCTAGGGAGAAAGAGAAAGCAGGGAAGGAGACTAGGGATGTTCAGGTAGAATGGTTGTAATTTTAAGTCATCCAGGAAAACCTACTTGATGTGTTCACATAAGACAAGATTTAAAGGAGGTGACGGGCCATATCATGTAGATATCTGATAGAAATAATTGCAGGCAGAGGGGTTAGCCTCTGCAAAGAGCTTGAGTAAAAACATGCCTGAAGTGTCTTAGGAATAGTAGGAGTTCAGTGTGGTAGGAGCAAAGCAAACGAGTGGAGAGGAAAATAACAAAAAACACCAAGAGGTAAACAGGAGCCAGATCTTGTGTACCTGAAGACCATTGCTAAGAGTCTGACACTTACTCTAAATGAATTAGGAAGCCATTGAAGAGTTAGCAGAAAAGTAACTGACATAGATTTTAACAGGTTCATTCTAGCCATTACGTGGCCAACAGACTATAAATAAACCAGAGTAAATGCAGGGAGACTAGTTAGGAGGCTGGTGCATTAATTCAGATAATGGCTTAAAGAGTCAATTCCTTGAGATTGTCAGATTCTGAATACTTTTTATAGTCAAGCTGAGGACTTCCAGATGGAATGAATGTAGAGTGAGAGATTAGTCAAGGAAGAATTTAAATGTTCTGGTCAGAACAACTTTGAACATGCCATTGTCATAACTTACATGGAGAAGACTGAGGGAAAAATAGGTATAAGAAAAGGTGGGACTCTGAGAAGTTCAGTTTTGGACAGGTTAACAAATTAATATATTTTTTTAAAAAAAAAAACAGTGGTACAGGATATATGAAGGTAAAAAGGATTAATATTTATTTCTGGATCAGAAAAAGCAAACTTTGGCTGCTAATTGTCTTAATATGTCATCCAAAACCAAAAAAAAAACTGGCTCTTGGTTTTGTATTTCATCACAAACACTCTTTTATTTACTATGCCACTTCCTAGCCAATCTGACTTCCACATTTTATTCAAGATCTTGTCTATAAAGCCATTATCTTTTCTTTTTCTGAATTTATACAGAACAGCCCTTTGCTTTGCACTCTTAGAACATATCATCTAGGTCTTGATTTGAATCTTTCAGTATTTGTTTTCTTAGATTCCTCTCTGGTGGTTTCTTGTAGCCTACACTGTTTTCTGACCTAAACTCCTTCAGAGCCAGACCATGTATCAGCATCTCTGCTACCTTCCTGATACCGCTCGCCCCCAGCCTCTTGCATTCCTCTTATCATTGGTTTTTCTTTACAGCAGGTTTCTAGCATGTGTTACAAATGAAAAGAGAATCAAATAAGATACAACTTTCTCAGATTCTTTTGCCCTCCCTCATGCTTGTTCCTCCTAGGCCTTGGCTGTTTCTTGTCTGCCTCTGTGCTTCAGTAGTGGGGACTGCATATATCAGAGGCCAGCTGCAGATCAAAGTCTTCAGTTGCCTCTGCCATGTCCACAGCACAGTGCATGGGATCTGGCTGCCACTTACTGACTAGCTGGATGATACAACCCTGAAAGGCAGGAAAAATGGCTCCCTGAAAGAAGAATTTTGACCAGTGGGAGACAGGAGATGGCAGGAATCCAGAGAGATAAATCTTCTATCCCTTCCTCCTTCTAATAGGCTGTTTTGCGGTTTCTTGCCACAATGCTCCAGAAATCATTCCAACTGACCAGATAGATGTACTGGCAAGAGACCAACCGATTGTCTTAGAATATGAAAATCTGCTATGTGTCAATACATTACAGGTTCTGAGGAATTTACCATTACAAAATCTATTTAACCTTATATGTCCCAGAATTTTCCAAACTTGTAGAACCACTGGACTGCGGGAAACATTCTTTGTCACACAATACCTATTATCATCCTGGAGCATACACTTTGGGAAATAGTGTTTTAAATTATTCTCTAATGTCAGTCTTGTCATGTGAGAGCAGCCTGGAGCCTCCATCAAACTCCCAGGTCCTTAGCTTTAACTCCTCTTGTTCCAGCCTGCCCAATAGCAGCTCTGCAAGAGAATGAGAGGTGGGCAGCAGCAGCATCCGCCAGCCTAAACCACTGTTGGTCATGAGTTTTGAGAAGTCTCCACTAAAGCAAAGTGCTTGCTGTCAGGCAGCATTGCCTGGGAGAACAAGGATGGATTTTTAGACCTGATTTACATGCTTTTGACAGTTAGTTTCTATGTCTATGGGCATCATTCAGGGAGTAGTTATAAAGCTGGGTAAAAACAAGTATTTTGCCTGTTCTTTGAAAGAGTTCAGTACTTTTATTCCAACTGCTTTGAACAGGTGGATAAGGAAGGATGAGGTGTTAATGCAAGCTCCAAAAGAAGGGTGCATGGCACCTCTGACCTTTTTCTGTATGACATCCAGTGTAGATTTCACATTTCTACCTACCCTGGTTGCCAGTCTGCAGCTCCCACCTGCAATACAGAAACATAACTACAGGGAGTTTCAGCCACAGAGAGCACAGGAAGCCCCTTTCTCTTATACCATGGATTAACTCAGTGACCATCGGTATCTTCCACAAGGGTCCAGACTTTCCCAAAATGCTTTGGGAAAGCATTTCTGAATTATTCTGTCACAACTACTTTTTCTCACTTTTATGGGATTGTACCACTAAACATTTGGTTTTCGACTGGAAGCAGATATGTATTTTTATGTACCACTGGATTTAAAAATGTTAAAAGTTCTTCAGTAACCCATCAGGCGTATAAATTAAACCATAAGTGGCTTTTAAGGACATTTTAAGTCTTCTGACCATAGCATGATGAAATGTGCATGATTTGTAACATAGCACAGTGAGAATTATAGCAGATCCTACCGTAGAATGTTTTTAAATAATTAAATTAAGTCATTAATTGAGAAAGAAACATTCTTGAGGTTCTGTTCACCAGAAATACAAATTTGTAGAAATCATTCTATATGCTTAGCCTATTTCTTAACATTGTTAAAATAATAACAGCATCAGTGGTAACAACATGTACTGAGAACTTACTCTATGGCAGGTGCTGACTTAAAAGCTATACAAGTATGTTCCTATTCTCTAAAGCAATAGTAATATTTATTTCGTACTTGCTTGCTGGCACTGTCTGGAGTGCTACCCAGGGGAACTCATTAAATTTCCATAATAGTCTCATGAGATGCATAATTATCCTTATTTTTTAGATTAGGAAACTGAGCCACTAAAAGGTCAGTGTCATACTTGGAAGTTGCATAGCAGGATTCAAATCCAAAAGGTATGCCCCAGAGCTCTGTAAGTGGCTGCTTACAACATATGAAAATACTTAATATTCAGCAATTCAGACAGTCTTATGAGATTTGGCATGGGTTCTTTCCCCCCATTTTACATAGGAGGATCTAAGTATAACTAAATGACTAGCTCCAAATTGCCTAAGTAACAAGTGATTAAAGCCAAACTCAAACGTGGTCTTCTAGTGTGAAATTTCGTTTACTTCCTGGCATGTCATTCTGGCTTTTTTTCTTTTTCTAATCTTTCAAGTTTTAAAATTTTTGTTAGTGTTACTTAATAACCTTTAGCCCTTTTCTGGGGCCACAGAAATTTTTTAATGCACAGTCAAGAAAGATGACTAGAAACCTGCCTCAACCTGGAAAAAAAATATTAAGGATAGAGACTGTATCAAATAGATCCTTGAATGAAGTAGAAAAATCTGATGCTACTTTCAGGACACTCTACAATGAAATAATAGAATGTGACAGGGAAAATAATACACTGAAAAAATTTTAAAAAGAGAAGATCCTTGTGAGGAGAGATGACCAAGAATGAGTTTCTATGGGAGACATAGAATGGTATGCAAAGTCTATACTGAATGATTAAAAGAGGTGAAAAGAAAAATCTTTTCTTCTGAGAGCTATATTTGCCATACCAGGTGTGAGATATCTTATCCATGTATTCTTTCAAATTTCTATTGAAGCATTCATTATGGTTTAAATTACTCTCAAACTCCCAGGTCTTCAATAGTTGGTTGAGGGAGCTCTGAACATAGTTTTCAATATGATAACTGCAGATGAAACAGATGCTAACATTTTTTGTCAGGTAAAGGCTGCCAATCTGGGTCACAGACTATAGCCCTCTTGATAGTACAATTAGCCTCCTGGTATTTTATTTAAATAGGCCTTTTCCCTTTGCATGTTAGGCATTATTTCATATTCTATTATCATTGTCTGTTTGCATTTGGGGGCAGTTGTTTCATTATTAATGTAAAGGAGCAATTCAGAATTTTATGATTAATTTTAATGTAGATCTTCCTTCTGTAAATAATTGATGAGAAATATAATCAGAGCAGTACCAAAGCAAGAGCTTATATTCTTTCTGTCAACTCTTATCTTCTCAGTTGCACTCATTTTCAAATCCCCCCTGAGAGCCTTCATTTGGTATTCCCTGTCTTCTTGTCACTTAGTTCTTTGGTTATATGCCTACAAATCCTATGATAGCTTCATAAAGAAAATAAGAAACTATTTTTCCAATTTTTCTCCAACTATTTATAGAAAGAAAACCTTAGGCAGCAGAAATAAAGTTATTTATATCCTCTTAGAGTACAGAGACCAGTGACAAAATGAGTTAGGAGAAATCCAAGAATGGAAAAACAACTTACATCTATATAGCCCATTACACAGTGCTTTAAAATTAAAAACCGAGGTGCCAAGGCTCATAGCTCAGTAATTTGTAAGATATCTTTTATTCTTCCTCTCTTCATGGGCCATTCTCCCTTTTCTGTTGAATGTATAATCACTGGCATGTGTTCTTTGCCTAGAATGTCTGTTATATGCTCGAAGCATTGCTATGAGAGGTAAAAGAAAATTCGCCAGGCTCTCAGTGCTACTGGGCACAATATCCTTTAAATGTATATTTTTATTTTCTGTTCCAGATTGAAATGGGTTAGAAGTCAGGAACTATACTCCTTAGGAGCCAATGACAGGAATGACCTGAGAGGTATGTAAAAGACAACTTCAACATCCTCACCTGGGCATGTAAAAGACAACTTTAATATCGTCACCTGAGCTACCCAGTACATCTGTTTCTCCCACATGCCATTGGATCTCAACCTCCTTGGGGATTCCTGGTCCTCACGCTTGGATTTTAGCTTTTCTCGGTTATCCATCTCTCTTGGGCTATCCATCTCTCCCTCTCCTAATTATAGTAAAGCATGAATAAAAAAGAAAAATTAGATTTATGGAAATTATACATTGAAGTTAGTGTTAAACAGGGGAAATTAGTTATAGAGTGGAGACAAGGCCTCATTTGTCTCTGGCTTCAGATCTGTTTACAAGAATTAATTATCCCTTCCACTTTCACCCTTGTCTCTTCATTCATCTGGACCCACTTATATTATCTATGAGGAGTCCAGCACCAGGCTAAAACCCTGTGCGTGATCAGGTGTGACCACACAATTACAAGGCTTTGTCTGGCCAGCATCACTGGGGAAAGCTGCCCAGCCAACACCAGACCTGGTGCACAGCTAGTGCATTGCAGTTTTACGGAGGAAGTTGCAATGGAGAATGGAGCCCCCAAATCTCCCAGGCCAGCATGTCATAAACAGAATAGCTGCCTTCCTAAGTCAGAAACCTCCCTTTAGGGGACTCTTTATTGGAGACTTTGACTGAGTCACTTCCTAGGCACTTCTAACAAGACCTCCTTATCAGGGGCCTTGACCAGGGCACTTTTCTTTCCTCTGACTCAGTATTTTGTCACTCCTAGCCCTTTACTCTGCCATACTCCTGCCACCCTGGGTCCCTAAAAAGACTGAAGCCTTTAGTATGTGTTCCTTAGCACTGGGCCTGAGATAATCCCCATCTGCACTGCGTATCACCTGACCCTTGCTCCCTGCCTTTTCATAGGGAAAAATAGAAGAATAAGGAGGAGTGCCTTTTTATCTCTTGCCTGCATTGTCACACTGAGGGAGAAAGGCTTGATTGTTACTTTCAGTTGGCTCATTGTCCCAGTTGTCTTAACTCCACAGAGTTGTCTAACTCTGTGATAAATCAGCGCAGTAAGCAAGTTGGTCAATTGAGAACCATGACATTTTGGAAGAGCAAAAAGTCCAATGGTTTCTGAGAGCACCTCATCAATAGGTCTTGGGAGGTGCTAGCTTATTGTTTACAAATACCTTCAGTTCACAAGGGAGTCACCTGGTCCTTCTCTTTAGTCCATGACAACCTAGCAGAGCTCACCCAGTGGATCTAATTAGAAATCCAGCAAAGGGGTTCTGAGAAAACCTGGAATAGGATAATATCTGATCAGAGCAGCCTGGTGAGAAAGTGGGATAGGAAAAATATTAGAAAAATAATAGAAGAGTGGGTGAGAAAGATAAGAGAAAGAAAATGTGACATTTTATAAAGCTAAAATATATGTTTAATATACTTGTTGATATAATGTTTTATAAAATATCACTTTTTGTCATTAATATGTATAGAGCTGGAACATAATGTAGAAAAGACAAGGTAATGTGAGGTGAATATAAAGAGATAGGTGAGTCCAGATCAGGAAACATTATACTATGATCAAGATTTCAGAATGACATTTTAATCCTATTATCACAGAAAAAGCCTTACAATTATAGGTATTAAATAATTTAAAATAAAAATATCTCATTAAGGATAATAGTATAGTGAATATTGCAACACACACTTATAGAGAGGAAAAATTAGATATCCAAGGAAATGTGTGAGCTGCATGGCCTACCCAAGGTCACACAGCCTGTAAATGTTGGAGCTGGGCATCCAGCCCATCTCCATATTTATCCATTGTCCCACATTAGGTTGCTTCCCCTAAGTCTGATGCTGATTCAGGGAAATCCCTCTGTCTTCTGGGGCAAGTAAAAGGGTAGTTTTTCTAGATTCTTTATATGTCAATAATTCCCAGAAAGCAACCATACAACTCTATTATTTACATTAGGGATTTCAGAGAGAACAAGAACATCTGCTGGCTGTGTGGATGTTCACTCACCTGACACACCCAACACCACCTCCCCCCAGATACTATGCAAGGGGAGCCACCTCTGGCACTAGAAAAAGAAAATTAAAAATTCTGTGCTGTTAAGATGGAGAAGACAGACTTAAACTCAAAGGCTCTGTTGTCCCATGTCATTTCCATTGCCACTTTTGGTTACATTCTGAGTCTTTTCTTTTATTATTCCAATTGTTATCATTTTATTATTATAAAATAAGTCACACAACTATTTTTGATTACCTAAGTACTGCTTCCACCTCCTCTTCTCCAATAGCTGAGTTATTGGAATAGAATTACTTAATCTCTCTGTGCCCACAAGAGTTGAGTGAAATTCAGTAATGTATTATCACAGAGTCATTGGTTATTTGCAGAGTCAATAGGACCTACTTAAAAGGGAAACAACATAGTTGAGGGCATAATCCTTCAAACTTTGTGATCATGGCCTATAATAAGAAAAATATCTTAAGCCATGGTCTAGCACAGCAGTCCCCAAATTTTTGACACAAGGGACCAGTGCTCCTATGAGAATTTAATGCCTGATGATCTGAAGTGGAACTGAGGCTGTGATGCTAGTACTGGGGAGTGGCTGCAAATACAGATGAAGCTTTCTTGCCTTCCACTCACCTCCTGCTGTACAGCCAGTTTCTAACAGACCACAATGGGGGGTCAGGGACCCACCAGTCTAATACACATATATAATAATACTACTGGTAGTAATTGTAGAAAAAATTCTAAATAGTAATGATTACTTACACAGTGCCAGGACCACACTAAGTGCCTTATACACATTAACTTCTTGAATTTTCTCAGTAACCATATGAAGTGATAACTGTTATTGACTTTATAGGTAAAGAATTTGAGGCATGGAGAGGTAAACTAAGTTACACAAAGTCTTGCAACTGGCAAATGGTAAATCTAGGATTGAAATTCAAGTAATTTGGCTCCAGAATCTGTGCTCTCAGCCATTATGTGATATTACTACACACACACGCTCACACACTCACGTACGCACTCTTTATAGAATGCTACTTACACTACTATGTATAATGCACTTAGGTATTTGCTTAATTTTGCATTTTCTAATGCAAGTTGAGACTAACTAAATTAATTGCATACTTACTCAGGTCCCTTGTATCATGCACAGTGGCTAGTGCCCCATGGAATGGCACAGTGCAATAACCCTGACAGCAGTGGTTGATACCTGAAGCTTGTAAATCCCTGGCCCAGAGTTTAAGAGCTTTGGCTCAGAATCAGCTCTTACCTACGCTACCAATTTGACTATGTCCTTAGGAAGGTCACCTTTAAGTTTCAACTTTTGTGAATATTTATTCCATAGGTTTATTAAGAGAATTAAATGAAGTAATTTAAAGACCTAACAGAAAATCCCAGTTATATTCATCCTCAAAAATGGATTGGATGTTATATTGTTTATCTTTTTTTTTTTTTTGGCATGGCTTTGCTTTGATTAAATTCAAAGGGGAATTCTGAGACTAACTAGACAAAAGATCAAAGAGGCTGCTTCAGGATTCTGCACTAACAGATTTTGAAGGCAGATTCAGCCACATGGTAAACCTGTTCTATTAGGAATTTAAGTATCAGATGAGAGTGGATTTGGACTAGAGGATATGAAGGTACCAGTATGTCAGTAATGCACAGTAACTAGCCAGATTCCACTAGCATCCCCAGCCATTAGAGAGACTCAATGCAAACCCTGCAGTCTCCTGAGGTACCTTTCCTCACTGAAAGTCAGATAGCTCCACTGGCAAGTGAATGAACTTGACTCATGAGACAAGTTAAGAGATGGGAGCTGTTCTTATACTTGATCTTGTGATCCAAATGCAAGCTTAGCCACTATTTAGTTAGCAAACCTAGACAAGTCTCTTAGCAAATCTCTGACTCAGTTTTCTCACATAAAATATGTCTAAACTCACAGGGCTTTTGTGGGGATTTACAAACAATAATTATTACAACAAGGAAACTGAGTTGGTAAAAGATTAGTTTTCTAAGAACAAGGAGCTAGTAAAACCAGTTTTTTATTTTGAAAGTATTTATTGAATACATGTTAAACGTCAGATACAGTATTTTTAAAGGATCTAGCATAATGCCAGCCAAATAGTAGTTACTTGATAAAGTTTCTTCTCTTTCTCTTCTTGGCCTCAACCCTCTCAATTGCAGCAGAAATGTGAGGTCTCCAGGAATCCTGTGACTCAAAGGCTCTATGTGGTGAGTGGTAAATCAGGTGGCAGATTTTTTGACTTTATGCACTGGACTGCATTTACATCAGAAAGTGCCTGGGGTCTCTAGTTGGAGGAGCCTTTTCTTTAGTCATCATTTTTTTTTAGTAAAAAAGTATGGGAGATTGTGGTTCAAGATAATTTTATATGGGATAATCTCACAGCTTTTTCCTAAAGCAACTGTCAAAATTGTTTTATTGAGATAGATGGCAAAATATCACAACTTAAGAAGATCTTACTCAAGGTTATCTTTTCCTTTTTTAAAAACTATATCTCTAAACAAAGAGTAATGGAGCTTGTGAAAAGTAAACATTTCACAAAATTTTATGTAAAAAATGTTTACCGTATCAGCATTTATACAGAGAAACACTGGAATAATTTGTATGTTCAACAATGAGATTAAATAATAAAATACGTTATTATGTTCCTGGTACACTTAATATAACTAGTAAATATTCATTGACTCAATATATAAATATTTCAGGCCATAGAACATTTACTCATGTCTTGAATGATAATAAATAAGCAAGTGAAATTTTACAACAAAGAGGCATTTAAAATATATGAGTACACAACATAAACCTCTCAAGACAAGGGTGTAGTTTAGGAAAAAACAAACCAAACTTTGTGAAACTCTCAACCCATTCATTTTTTTATTCCCACTGAATATAATGTATCAAGATCGGCCGTAGAAGCTCAGAAGGCAAAGAGTTTATAGACAGACACAAGGTGCCGAATGGACTATGTGGGAAGGAGAATTGGGTGTTGTCATCTCAGAGTAAGAATTCCTCAGATAGGCGTGAGACAAGAGTATTAGTTGCCAATGCCACCCCAGTTATTCCTGCCCACTATTTCCTGAGATCTGCACAATCACCAGCACTGGCATATGTAACTATAACTCCCATTTCACATGGCAGAACAAGACTCCATCAAGTTATGCTCAAGCTGAACACTACGCAGGAGTGAGACCAAACAATAATAACTGAGACTATCAGGAAGGATGTTTCTCAGTGGAATGGAACAGCAATCCCAATGAATGTTAATACTGGGGAGTGGGTAGAGGAAGATAGAGAGAGGGAGGGAGGAAGAGCAAGAAAGGAAAGGGGAGAGAGAGGGGAGGAGAGAAGGGGAATAAATTGACTGAATTAGCTGGTATTGAAAGGATAAAGCTGACTTAAACAGAGTTCAATGCATTTTTTGTAAGAAATTTTGAAAACCTAAATTATACATTATATATATTTTCCAAATTTATTAAACAAACAAAAAAATCTTCTTTTAAAGAGAAAATTAAGGGGATACTTACCTATAGAACACAATTAATTAATGAAATTTTGTCCTTTAATGCTTTCAATGTATAAGTATACATATGCATTTAAAAGTTTTGGTTAAGATGCAGATTTTGGTTTAGTAGTTCTGACCAGAGACCTAAAATTCTGTAAGAATAACAAATTCCCCAATGATGCTAATGCTACTATGCTCAAGAAGTCAGTTTGTCTTCTAAAAAGTCTAAGGGAAGGGGAAGAGGATAATTAAGGATCTCTCCCAGGTTTTTGACCTGATCAAATGGGTCAACACTGGTGCCATTTATTGAGTTCGAAAAACCAGATTGAACAATTTATGTAAGAAGAGAAATAGATTTTTTATTTTAAACATACTGAGTTTGACCATAAGATACTCAAGGGACACTTTGTGATAGTAGTTAGATATATGAGACCAAGATTGAGGCATGAATTCAAGGGTCAGTGGCATTGAGATGATATCAAACCAGGAGCTGAATGATACTATTTATGAATAAAGTGTAGATAAAGAAAAAGTTTGAAAAAGAATCTTACTTTTATAGGGTGAGGAGAGGAAGAAGTGGCAGTAATGAAGAATAAAAACAGATAAATGAGGTAAAAGGAAAACCAGAGTATTGAGATGTCTTGAAATCTAAGAGATGAAAACATTTCAAGTAAGGAATGATCAATTCTCTCAAATATTGCGAAGGACAAATCATTTCATTTGGCAAGACTGAAGACATTGGTGATTATATTAGTTATCTACCACTGCATAACAATGTACCCTAAAAATTAGAAGCATTTGTTCTTTGTACACAGTTTCTGAGATTCAGCAATCTGAGAGCAGTTCAGCAGGGTGGTTCTGGCTCATGGTCTCTCATGTGGTTACAATTTAGATATTAGCTGGGGTTGTGGTCTTCTAAAGGCTCTCTGATGAAGACCTGCTGTCCTGCTCACTCACGTGGCCACTGGCAGGCCTTCAGTTCCTCACCATGTGAGTAGCTTTCCACAGAGGCTGCCTGAGTGTTCTTGCAACTTGACAGCTGTCTTCTCACAGAATGAGAAGTCCAAGAGAGAGAGAATACACATGCCCAACATGAAAGTTGCAGGCTTTATAAGCCAATCTCAGGAGTGATATAACATAACTTCCACTATGTATCATTAGTCAGATGGACCAACCTCGGTACAATACAGAAGGAGACGTGGAGACTAGAGAGCAGGATGTGGGGATCATGAAGGATTGTTTTGGAAGTTGGCTACTAAAGTGACTTTCCCAGATCTGTTCAGTGCAGGGTCAGGGACTAAAGCCCAACTAGGTTATGATGAATAGAGAATGAGAGGTGAGGAAGTAGAGACAATAAGAATAAACTTTTTATGAAGTTCTACAGAAGAGGGAAGCAGAATAGGATGGTAGCTAAAGGAAGATATGGAATCAAATGAGATTTATTTTGTCTTCCTCTTTTTTTAGTATCCTGAGTGGGATTTAGTAGAATAAGTTTGGGAGGTCTGAGGTTAGAGGGATGAATTCCATGTTTCAGAGAATATTGGATTAGTTGTCAACAGAGGTGGGTTCTAGTTTTTGTCCTGTTATTAGCTAAGTAACCTTAGGCAAATTACTTCACTTCTTGGAACTCAGTTAAATGACTGATAAAGATGTACATGATAACATACCTATATCAGCTGCTCTTATAAGGCTCAACTGGTATTATGTATGTGAAAGTGCATGATGAACAGGAAATGGCTCTCCTAATGTGAGGGAAACCAACAGCTATTTGGCCATTAGTTTTTTCCGATAGTCATTTCCCTGAGGGAGATTTGGCTTTATTCATAGGTGCTCCCTCTACAGAAGAGCTGTTTCTTGACCATCCAGTTTTAGATGAAAACAGTTGTAGCACATGGCTTTTTTTTTATCTTGCAATATAACTAGATGTGCCTTTGACTTTTCATAGACTGAAATTTCAGACCCACCATGGCTCACTTTTCAAAATATGGCTAAAAACACTATTTATCGGGTGCTGACCTAAGGCTCTACTATTCATTAATTCTTCTCCATCATTGCTGAAAACATGTTAGATTCGTCTGAGAAACTTTTGAAAAAAAATTTCTTTTTGTGGGATTCACCTACAGAGGTTTTGATTTTATTTACCTGGGATGGTGTATGCTCATCAGTTTTATTCTAGCTGAACAATTTTTTTTCTTTTTTCTTTTAAATTATTGTTGACATTCAATATTATTTATATTACTTTACAGTGTATGGCATAATGATTAGACTTTTATATAATTTGTAAAGTGATCCCCCAATTAGTCTAGTACCCATCTGCGTAGTTATTACTATATTATTGATTATATTCCTTATGCTTTGATTTATATCCCTTATTTTGTAACTATCAATTTGTACTTCTTGATCTCTTCCTCTTTTTCACTCAGCTTCTCAAACCCCCTTCCATCAGTATTTTTGTAAAAGAATCTCACACATTTCTAATATGCAGTCAGGGCAAAATTATCTAAATTATGTATTATCTACATCTGAGCTGGGAGTTCAGAATCTCAATCTTTTGCTACAGATCAGTCAACCTCATATTCTCTGTGGTAAATTGTAAGTGGTTTAATGTGTTTATAACTGTAATAATAGCTGTTCCAATTGAGAGGCATTACGTAGAACAGTTCTTTGAAACTTATTCTATATTTAGAATAAAGACTTTTCTCATTATGTTATAGGGCATCCTTTCTTTAAAAAAAATATGGAAGAAAATGTGTTTTGATAACAGGTAAAAGTTTTTTTTTCTAAAATTACTAGTTCATTTTTTGTCTTCTGGGCACTTTAAGCCATGTAGAAAGTAATATTTCTCTATGCTGATTTGTTGCTAGAAAACTTGAAGAAACTTTGCTCACCATCTAATGCAAGTTAAGCAAACCATTATAGCATCAAACTGAGTTTTGTTCCTACCTTAATTCTTTACCCTCCATTTTCATCTGCTTCAATTTTCTTCTCTATTTAAATTTTCAGAATCTATTAAGATGTGTGCATTAACTATCTTAAATCCTTTTGAAACAAAGTAGACTATTTTCAAACCAATTGAAAAAACACAGTAAAAATAATCTAAATAAAAGTTTCTATTGTTTAGGTTATGAGCTTAGCATATCTGATTTGGCACTCTTTTAAATAAATAAGAGGATCCATCCTACAATTTCACAAAGGAATTTGGATGGCTCAAGTGTTTTTAAATTCCTATCTCTAGTCACTTTGAAAACACAAGTATACTGGCTTTGTAGACCAAAGAGAAAACATGCAACACAGAGATTAGAGACCATCCAGCCTTCTTAGACATGTCTTTCTTCTGTGCCTTTCCCATGGAAGTTTTCTCTTTGGAAAATGTGTTTTATGTGCTGAGTAAGACTGACTACTGTAAGCAAGAAATAAGCCTAATAGAGATATACATCTCTTTTATTTCATGAACACTTAGTATATCTGCTGTCTTTTACTGAGGGAAATTTTCTTTCAGAAGTGAATTGTTAAAACTAATTCTAATGCAATTCAGTCAGACTATCTGGAAGAAAAACTTTGGGTTAAATCTCTTCTATATTAACATGAAGAAATAACCAGCTCATCACTAGGTTTCCAAGTAGCCAATATGGAGAACAATGTTTTTTTTTTCCAGATAATTTAATTATAAAGCATAGCAAATGTGTATGTGATGGTGATAGGGAGTGGTTGGTGGATGGTTAGGCTAGCACTTTCGATGTACTATCATGTTTATGCACATCACTGAAATTACCTACACTCCAGTGTAAACAAAGTGACCCTGCAATCCAGCAAATTTAACTTCTGTGTTTATAGAACATGTCTATGAGGTATGCTGAGTTGAATCTTTGAAGTTGTAAGGAAAGCACACCTTACAGGTTTATGCCCTAGAAATCTTGCAGACTTGTGGGGAAAAAAATTTCTCACCCTACATTCCATTCTGGCTTTTTGGTAGAATAGAAGTTGCCTGGCTGAGCAGTTGGGCTTAGCGAATGAGCAGGGACTCTCTTGCCATGTATCATCTAACTAGAATCTGCCAAGAAAGCTGTGTTTCCTTTTCTAATTGCCAAGTTTTCCTTGTTCCTATCTGCTGTTGTTGATCCCAGCTTTCCCCAGCTGTGTCCATTTCAGGGTTCCAAGTGCTCTCCACCACTGTGCTATCTGGTGTGTTATGAACATCTAGAAGGGCTGCCAGGGACTTCTGAGGAGTGCTGGGGAATTCAAGAGAGTGTCAGTAACTGCCTGGACCAGAACACACGAAGATTCTCTAACATAAAATTTCATCCCCTTTTTTATTAATACTAATCCAGTAATGGCCACATTTCTTTTCTATTAATATTAAATGAACATCCATAAATTCACCTATTTCTCATATCTCTTTATAAACAGGGGTAGCTAATTCTAAGTGTTTTTTGGTAAAAATTTAGCATTTTAAATGCCCCTTTGAACTTTGCCTGTCCAATTACCCAATGTTTCCATACTTTCTTGTGTGTTATTCTAACTTTTCATTTACTTTTGAAATTGCATGATTCTTAAAGAAATCTAACCAACACTAATTCTTCACATTTATATGTGCAACAAGTATTTCTATTGGACACAATTCTATTTTGGAAGAATGACCAGAGCAAAATTTTGTAGACATGTTAAGTTGATAAAGATCTGATTGGTGTTGTTTATTTCATGATGCTATATATTGGTCACCTGCCCCCTAAAATTATGTTTCTATTTGTAAAAAGTGAAATACATAATGAAAAAAAAAGCACATACCTGAAACTAAGTAGCAGAGTTTTAATTATTTAAACAGTGATATATAATTGTATGTTCCTTTGACTTTAATCCATTTGAAATATAATTAATATCTTTATGTTTTTCTCAGCAATTTGAGTGATATTTAAGTATCAAGGTGTTGGTGACCTTTTCCTTATAGGCACAGTAGTTGTCTGGTCAAGGAAGGACTTTCAAAAAAGTGGCATTAGAGCTACATCCTGAATAATGAGCAGAAGTCCGCCAGCTAACAATATGGGTAAAGCACACTCCAGTTGGAGGAAACACTGGCAGGAGGGCTTAGAGATAGAATTTTCTCCTGTGGAGATCAGAAGAAGGACTGGAGGTTTGTAAACAAGAGCGAAATGTGTAGGAGATATTGGAAAGGTACTAGAGACTGTGGAGAAGTAAAAGCCATAGGACGAGGTTTGATTTTATTATGAGAGTCAAGAAAAGCCTAAGGCAGATAAAATTTTCTATCCAAGAGACCCCAAAAATACATTATTATTTAAGGTCTCATCAAGAGGCAAAAATATTCAATAGGCATATCATTATCATTTAGTATAGGTGACAATTTGATTAATCATGATGTCACTGCATTATTAGCAACCCATTTCCCATTAGCAAGGTGCTCAGTCTGCATTCAAACTCAAGGACACTTCCAAACCAATCCATAATCTTATCTTGGATGGTCTGTTTTCTAGAACCAATTTCTATAGATGTGAGAAGTGATAGAAATCACACTAGCAATTTTAATTGAAATAATTTACTATAAAGAACATTTAACAAAATATACAGCTAGCTAGGCCAGTGGAAGGGTTAATAAGAATTCCAAGGTAATAGCTGCAGGGGAATGAACTGGGGAATGAAGACGAGAGGTTGAACTTTTTGAAGCTTAAAGGAGGGGCTCCTTAGAGCTGAAAATCAGAACTCTGAGGACAACTATTGCTTGTCATGTGCTGAATTTCAGACCTCTGAGGGTGGAAGGCCAGATAGCTGCTATAAATGTCTTTGAGAAGACTCGATGAAGATATTTCTTTAAGTGCAAACCAGATTCTCAAAGTCTTACCATCATAAAGCAGAGCCTAGAAAGTGCTGCAAAATAGAAACTTATTAACTGCCCCAGGATTTTAATGCAGGAAAAATCAGAGCTGCAGATAAAAGATATTCAGTGGTCCCTCACTCCCTAACCTGAGCGCCTACGAAATATCCCAAATTAATTGTCTGCCACGTAAAGTTTTTCCAAAGACTTCAAAGTTGAGGGCTGACCAACCCCTATAATTCATGTGGTTCTCAAAGGCAATAGTGCCCATGCTGAGCTTTCTCCCAGTGCCAAAGAACCCAAACAAAGAAGGCCTGGGCGGCAGCAGGCCTCAGAATGACCCTCAGACCAACAAAAGGCCTTTCTCCCTGTCACAGCTTTCATTCTCCATGATAATTAGTTTATTAGAGCTGCTGAATTGACTGCTAATCAGAAAACTCTTCATTTAGCCTCAGGTGGTCTTTGTAGGTAATTAGCTTAGGTACCTAACATCTGATTCTTCTTTATCTTTGGAGAGGATTTGAAAATCCACTTTTTTCAGGAGGATTGGGGGCTGCTGGGAATTGAGTTATGACTCAAGCTAATTTTCATGCTTATGGGTGCATATATTATGATTAGCACAACCTGCTCTGTCTTTGGTCTGTATTTAATATCATCACACATGAATATGGCTACAGGAATTCTTCCTATTTTGAGCCTAAATTGACTTTATCTTGAGGGGTTGAGAGGCTCGGGTATGAAAGTGTCCCTCAGAAGCTTTTCAGAAGTTTCTGGGGTGTTATGAAGCAGAAGTCAATTACCAGTTCACATAGCGGATCTCTCTGTGTATAGCTTTTTAGGAGGAAGGCAGGAAAAGGAGAAAACAGAGTTCAGTCCTTACTCTTTATCAGAATATAAAACAATTTTTAAAAATAAAACTTCAAGGTAATAAAATAAAAGCATAAGTTAGATTATTCCTAAAATTATCCAGAAAAGAAGTGGGGATCCAAGAATTCAAGTTTAACTATAGGAAAACACCCACACTCTTTCTACCATATCTTACCACCTACTCTGCACAGTGTGGGAGCACAAGATGTTAAAGAGACATCACACACACTGTGTATACTAGTCGTGGGTATTACTTTTCTTCTGATCTCATCCACTCTGTTGGGGAAAATCAGTCCAGATTGAAAAAAAAAAAAGTCCTTGGTTATACAGGCATATGTCATTTTATTATGCTTTGCTCCATTGCATTTCACAGGTGTTATGTTTTTACAAACCGAATACAAGAGCCTTCATTAGCAGGATTGGGAGGCAGACTCACTTTACTGCAGTAATCACTTTGTTACGTTGGTCTGGAACTGAATTCACACCATCTCTGAGGTATGTCTGTCTGTGGTGACTCAATATCCCTCACTTTTTAAACCTTTTTAACCCACAACAGGGATGGTGATATAAGTGACTTTTCTCTGTAAGTTCTTTAAAGCTGAGATGTTCAATTTTCTATTAAATGTATTAGGGGTAACAATCGTTAATAACATTATATAAATTTCAAGTATACTTTTTAAATAATACATTTGTATACTGTATTGTGTGCTCACCACCCTAAATTAATCTCTTTCATCACTTTGAATTTGACTCCCTTCAACTCTCTTTGTCCTCCTCCACCACCTTTCCCCACCAGTAACCACCATCCTTTTGTCTATATCTATGAGGTTTGTTTGCTTTTCTGTTGCTTTTTGTTTTATAGCCCCCAAACAGGTGAAATCAGACAGTTCTTGTCCTTTCCTCTCTGACTTATTTCACTTAGCATCATAATTTCAAAATACATCTATTTTGTTGCAAATAGCAACATTTCATCTTTTGCAACAAATTCTTAATTTGAAGGATGCATAATTGCCTTCCATTTGCTGGTATGGTCTATGGTTAGAGAAACACCTGGTGCAACAATGAGTGTTACTTGCAAGAATGCACTAGTTTCAGTTGATTTTCCATGCTGCTCACAGGTAAAGTCTATATTCCATTTGCAAGCCTCCTCTCAGCATAGTGCTGATAAGAGGGACCTGAGATTTAATCTAACAGGGTAAGCAAAAGCTCTTTGCTCACAGATTAGAAATACAGCTTTCTTAAAGGAATGGGGAACTCGAAAGATAACCACTCTGAAATCTCCTTCTGCACAAGGTGCTGGTGGCTTGAGCCCAGAGGATTTGCAGAGATAACCCAGCCGGAAGCTTTCATCAGGATGGGGATGGTGCGGGTAGGTAAACACAACAACAAGCTTGCCTTGTCAGTGTTTTCAAAAGGAAAGCATTACAAATGAAGTGATCCAATAATAATAAGGCTTTATTTTGGTTTGCATATTATATTTTGCTCACATTTTCCTCGTGTCATCTTCACAACCTCCCTGAATAATAGAGATTCTTATAGTTAGAGGGCTAATTCTAGAAAAAGTCCAACCTGCTCTCAATGGCAGTGTGAAATAATAGAAAGAGTCTACACCCAGGGATAATGAGATAGATTTGTCTTATGTTTTATGAATATCCTTTTATAGTATCTTTGTTTTGTAAACAAAATCTTTTCACTTCATGTTCGCAAAAACCCTGGGAAGCAGTCAGAAGACAGAGCATTATCATTTATAGATTTAAACAACTGAAATTTACACATTATGACTAGAGCAGAGATTAAGTGACAAAGCTAAATTTTTGTCCAGAACCCCTGGCCCATGCTTTTCCCCTTATTAAGCTGCTAAAGGTGAAGCCAATTCATCATCATCAAAGACATCATTATATCAATAGCTACAAGGAACCAAGAACTCACAGGCAAGGTATTATTAAATACACTTTCAATACAGCCTCATTTAATCTTCACTATAACCACATATAAGTTGCTTCATTACAAGGTACATAAACCCCTCAAGAAAACTGGCTGAATGTGACTGTGGAGCTGGAACCAGAAAGCTCTTGAAGTAGATAATAATATCCTTGAAGTATATAACTATAAAATAGTGGTAAAGAACAGATTTTGGCATCAGATGCATCTGAGTTTGGATCACAGCTCAGATACTTATTAGTGTATAACAACCTTGGGCAAATTGTTTCACCAGATTGAACTTTGTTTTCCTCATTTATAAGATGGGGACATTATAGTGTATAGTTTTGTTTTCTATATACTTGGCTAAAGCTAAGATCTAAGTTTCTCAAAATCTTCTTCACTATGTGGTTCCAGGATAGAGTTGGCCGAAAGAGGAAGCTGCTTGGGATTATGAAGGTCATGTGAAGCAGAAGTCAATACTTTCAGATCTCCGGGATCAGACCTGGTGACCCGTGAGTTGTAGAAATCCCTGGCAGTTTCAGTTTGCCCTCTCTAGCCTTTATTCCACATCTGTCTCATTTTACTAGTTGCTGGCCCTGATGACCAACAGTGCGTGGCTATACACTCATAAAAGAGCTACAGAGAAGCAATAGTTTCCCATAGAGCCACCCCTTTGCAGCTCTACGTCAGTGGCTGACTGGGCTTGGTTTCCTGCCTTAATCTGCAAGCTCTAATGTGTCCAACTGCATCAGTCTTTTGGGCTGACTGGTTCACAATGGTTTCTGTGATCCCCTCTGAACCTTCTCTTTCAGACTTCCCCACCTTTTCCCATATTTGTGTAAAGTCTAAATCATATAGCAAATGCTTCAATTTCTCGATACTTATAATGACTCTATTTTTCTGTCTTAGCCTTAACTAATTGCTATATCTCTGTAATCTTGTTATGATTGAATAAGGCTATATACAACAAAACTCTGCATAAAGTAATGACACAGAAGATGGTACCTATAATTATTATTATCTGAATGTTATATGAACTTCAACTTATGTTGTTTCTCTTTATGCTTCTGCTCTATTGTTTTCACTCTGTCAACTATAACTTCAGCTTGCAAATGGTCTTTAGTGGATGTCTTCAGGAAAAATTCAACTCCAGCAAACAAATGGTTGTTTTAGTCTCTGAATGTAGCCAATTCCAAATTCCTAGGATTGATCATGTGAGTAAACTGTCAACAAGAACCTGCTTATGCATGGTCTTCTGAACTAGCATGCAAATAGGCAGATCATGGTATCTGGACATAGTCCACTTAGATACAAAGTCTTATACAGCAGGTCATTAAATAATGTCCTTTGTTCAATGTTTCATTATAATGTTGATGAGATGCCATAAAAACTTCATTCTTCTTTATACTTCATATCAATTAGCTTGTGGTAAAATTGATTTCATTATGTCATTTCACTTAAAGTTGCATAATCTATGGATGATGTTAAGTGAGGTTTTATTGTATATGATTATATTCTATTTTCTTAGAGTAATATAAAGTAACTATCCTCCAGGAGATTCTATGCAGAAAAATGAAAAAAAGAAGCTAAATTGCAAGTGTGACTTGTAAAGAAAATTGTGCTTAGCTAGACTATCTTGTAATCCTGGTAAATTCTTATTTCCTCACATTTTTATTAAGGTATAATTTGCATGCAATGAAATGGAGAGAGTATAATTTGATGAGCTTTGACAATTGCACACAACAGTATTCAGCACGATGGTGGATCCAGCATTTAAGGACTGATTATTAAATATTAAAAAAATTTGCAAGTCAGCTATTAAACCATTTGTGGTTTAAAAGCAGCCACAGTGGGAGTTTTTATACCAAAGGGAAAATCTGTGAATGCTACAAATCAGGTTTATTTTGTTGTTGCTGACAGTCAGTTTGTCGACATACCACTGTAAATTCTAGGTCTTACCCTGATATCAAACACTACCTTTATACCAGAAAGATCCTCTTGCTCCTTCTCTCTCTATTCCAACCCCACTCCCCCAGATTCAACTAGTGTACTGATTTTCTTCCCTTCCTTTAGTTTAAACTTTTCTAGAATTTCACATAAGTATAATACAGTAAATACTTTTTTCATCTGGTTTTTGAGATTCGTCCATGCTGTTGCAATTAAGAGTGGTACATATCTGCTTATTACTATGTAGCATTCAATTTTTATAAATACAACAAGAATTTTTTATCTTGTTGCTAGACACTTGGACTTCTTCCAGTCTCTGCCTATTATGATTAAAACTGCTATTAACGTTCTTGTATGACAAGTTTTGTGGACACATATGTTTTTATTTCTCTCGGGAACCTATCTAGAAGATAAACTACAGGCTCATAGGACAAAACATGGTTATCTTTATAAAAAATTGCCAGACTAATTACCAGATATGTTAGATCATCTTACACTAATGCCAATAACATGAAATTTCTGGTTGCTCCCATTCTTGGCAGTGTCTGTCGTTTGTCTTTATTTCAGCCGTTCTGGTTGGTGTGTAAAAGCACTTTATTGTGGTTTTAATTTTCACTTCCCTGATGACTAATGATGCTGAGCACTTTTTCATTTTCTCAATGGCCATTCTTGTATCTTCTTTTGTAAAGTAACTGTTTTAGTATTCTGCCCATTTTCTATTGGGTTGTTTATCTTTCTTATCAAATTATGGTAGTGTATATATTCTGAATATACATAATTTGTCAGACATATATATTTGTGAATATTTTCTCCCAGTCAGTGGCTCGCTTATTCATTTTCTTAATGTATTGTAATGAGCATACATTTTTGTATTGATAAAATGAATTTTATCAACTTTCCTTTTTTGACAAGTCTTGTTTATATACCTGGGTCCTGTTTATAAAATACTTGCTTTTGCCCAAAGTCATGATAATTTTCTCATGTTTTCTTCTGAAAGCTTAAGATTTTTAATTGTTTTATTTACATTTATGTTCTTTTTAAGTTATTCTTTTATATGGTGTGAAGTCATTTTTCCCTCTGTAAAAATATAACAAATTTCTCTAGCACTATTTTGTGAAAAAAGATTTTCCTGATATACTTTGCGACTTTGGTCCAAAAATAAATGATCATAAAACTCTGGGTCTATTTCTGTGCTATTTTGTTACATTGTTCTATTTGTCAATTTGTATACAATTGCCACACTATCTTAATTACCATATCTTTATATGAAATCTGGAGATAATGTAATATAAGTGCTTCAACTTTGATTATTTTAAGATTATTTTGGCTATACTAGGATAGGATCTTTACATTTCCACATAAATTTGAGAACAAGCTGCCAACTTTTACAATAATTAAATTCTGCAGCAAATTTTATTGAGATTATGTTTACTCTGGCCATCAATTTGGGAAATTTTGACATGTTAAAAGTATTGAAACTCAGAATTTATAAAAATTATATATTGCTCCATTTGTTTAGGTCCTATTTAATATGCAATGTTTATATCTTTTCTATCGGTATTTTGCACATATATTGTGAAAATTATTCCTGAGTTATTTATGTATTTTGAATCTTTTGCAATTTAAAAATCTTAATTTTCCTTTTTTTTTTTTTTTTTGTTGCTGGTATATAGGAATATAATATGTTGCATATATTGACCTTGAATTTTGCCAGGACCTGCTACGTAATTGGCAGGGCCCAGTGCAAAAAAAAAAAAAAAAAAAAAATGTGGGGCCCTTTGTTCAAATTTCAAAATAGTGAGACTGAGCATTAAGTCATGTGCAAGACACTCCTAAGCATGGGGCCCTGTGGAAATGTACTGGTTGCATACCCACGAAGTGAGCTCTGTCTTATGCAATTTTGCTAAATTTTTTTTTTTTTTTAGCTTAAGTAGAGTTTGGGATTTGGGGTAGATAACAGGATTTTCTACATAAATGATATATTGTCTGTAAAAAAGATTATAGCTTTATTTCTTCCTTTCCAATCTGCATTAGTTATTTTTTCTCCATGCCTTTGTCATGCAGGCTAGAACCTCCAATTAACTTCTATTCAGAATAATGTTGAATAAAAGTGGTGAGAGTGGGCAATTTTACCTTGTTCCTGACCTTCGTGGGAATACATTGTCTTTCACTATTGAGTACATTATCTAATGATTTTCATAGCTGCTCCTTATCAGTTTGAGGATCTCGTGGAAATTTTTAAAATCATAAATAAGTTTTGTCTAATTTGGGTTATGCTGGCCAAATAAAATAAATTTAGAAATGTTCCCTTGATCTTTATTTTCTGCAAAAGTTTTTAAATGTTGACATTATTACTCTTTAAATTTACTTTTTAAAATTCATGCCTTTCTCTCATGCTCCTTGCTGAATCATTATTTTTTTAATTTTTAATTTTTTTTTTTTTTACTTTTCACTCATTCCCTGCATTCTCTTTGGCAACCATCAGCTTGTTCTTTGTATCTATAGGTCTGTTTCTGTTTTGTTTGCTCATTTGTTTTGTTTTGTTTTTAGATTCCACAATAAGTGAAATCATATGGTATTTGTCTTTCTCTATTTCACTTAAGCATACAAACTTCTAGGTCCACCCATGCTTTCACAAACAAGATTTCTTTTTTATTACTGAGTAATGATCGATTGTATTTTTATACTACATCTTATTACTTCATTCATCTATTGATGGACACCTCAGTTGCTTCCATATCTTGGCTACTGTAAATAATGCTGCAGTGAACATAGAGGTGCATATATATTTTCAAATTAGTGTTTTTGATGTCTTCATTGTGGTATTGCTAGGTCATATGGCAGTTCTACTTTTAATATTTTGAGGAATCTCCATACTATTTTTCATAACAATTACACCAATTTATAATCCTACCAACTCCTGTGGCTCCACACCCTTCTCAATATTGTCCTTCTTGTGTTTGTTGCAGAGAAAGTGATCTTGTGTACAAGCAACTTTTGTGTAGACTGTGTGTGCCCAGTAGTTTTGGCAAGCCGGTTGGAGCTGGACAGGTGTTTACTGCACCTGAAATGCTGGCTTGCTCAGCTGGAGTGGCTCTGGGCAGGGAGATCAGGTGCATGTGATGATGCCCTGTTGATCTCGTTTGCTCCCTTTGGGTCTAAATAAGCTCCTTGTAGTGTGGCTAAAAACGTGCTGTGGTGACCTTACAGGTAGGCTAAATCACCAGAATAGAGCAACTTCCACCCTATTGAGGTGAAGGGGGACTTAAACAGTGGTGCTCACCAGCACCTCCAATCTGGGGAATTCCCACAGATACCAGACAGCTCTGGCAGCTGGTTTCCAGCCACTTCTCTTCATTCTCTATCGGTTTGTTTTGCAGAAGCTGTTTAATCAGCCCTCAGTTATCTCTTAGAAACTGCTCTATGAGTAGGTATTTATTTCAGTGTTCTGTAAAGGATGAATTCAATGTCTTTTTATGCTGCAACCATCTCGAACCTCTTAATTAAATTAATTCTTAAAATAGAATTCACAATTAAGGCACCTAGGACTGGAGTTACAATTTTTTTAAAGAAGGTTGTGATTATGACCTCAATTTACTGTCTTTTTTTAGTTTTGTAATTTATATCTTTCAAAAAGTTTCTTCATTTTATATAAGTTGCCAAAATATCATAAATTACTCGTAATATTTTCTTATCTTTTTAATCTGTTGCATTTGTAGTAGTGTCTCTTATTTCTTGCTTTTATTACTAACATGTTTTCCTTTTTCTTAAAAAATTAGGGATTTTTAAATTTTTATTAACTTGTTTTGTATTCTAGCATAGGGTCTATCTGACCGATGTTCTATGTACATTTGAAAAGAATATGTATTTTGCCATTGGAAAGTGTAGTGTTTTATAAATACTAATTGATGAAGAATTGGTTGAGGAGACTTTTCAAGTCTTTTATAATCATAATAATTTTTATCTACTTCCTGTATCAACTAGTGGAAGAGAGGTTTTGAAATATCAATAATAATTATGGATTTGTCCATGTCTTCCTTTAGTTCTTTTGCTACATGTGTTTTAATGTAGAGCTTTATCTGTCTGGTCCTTACACAGTTTCAATTTTTGTGTCTTTTTTGATGACTAGGCTCTTTAAATCTTATAAAATATCTTTCTGGATTTAGAAATACATTTTCCTGCATTCTAATTTGGATGATCTAGAGATTTAAAATATGCATCTTTAACCACAATCTACTTTCAGATAATATTATACCATTTTGCATGTAATATAGATACTTATAGCAATATATACTTTCATTTTGTTCCTCTAGTTTTGTGCTATTGTTGCCATTCATTTACTTCTACATAAGCTAGGAACTCTATAATTTATTATTACTATTTTTACTTTAAATGGTCAATTGTTTTTAGTGATGTAAAAAAATTTTACTTTTATATTTTGTATCAATTTATACATGATATACATGTTTGTGTAGATGAGTTCGCATCTATTTTTATTTACCTTTAACCTAAAGAATACACTCACACATACACAACTCATACAATTTCAACCTACAAAATAGTTGCAAATATTGTGCAAACAACTTTGATTTCCTTGAACAATTTGTTGTGTAAGTTGATGAATATAAAATTCCAGGTTTAGTTTTTTGTTAGCACTTTAAGGATGTCATTACAGGTTTTTTTTCTGTTTTGCATTGTTTCTGATAAGTAGTCAGCTATCATCTTATTGTTTTACAATTGTATATAATTTTTTTCCCTTTGAGAAGAGTTTCATCCTACTCCCATCTTTTTCCACAGTACTGATATTCGTCTCTACTTAAGAATTCTGGATTATTCAAATGAAAGATCTACCTCAGTTTCTCTGTGTGACTCAGTACCATGTTCCAGGACCTACCTCTAGTGAGCTTAGAGTCCCTTTTCCAATGAATTTTGAGAAGCTAACAGCAAAGGTAAAAACAGTGGTATTGGAGATCAGCTCCATTTTAACATGCTTCAGATAATGCTTGAGTAGCACACAAGAGCATACCTACAAGATAAATAAATATCTATCTGACTGTTAAGCAGTGGTGCACCAAAGGTGTCAGGAATTTGGTGGGAGCAGTTTGCCCCAATGGGAAGTACTATTAGATCCCTAAAACTTGTAACTTGAGGTTTGTACCCTTTAATATAAATACCCTTTAATATTTCTTCTACTTTCCAGCCCTTGGCAACCACCATTCTAGTCCCTTTAGATTCCTCATATAAGTGGTATCACAATATTTGTCTTTCTGTCTTACTTATTTCACTTAGCATAATGCCCTTAAGGTCTGTGTTGTCACAAATGGCAGGATGTGTGTGCGTTTGCTTGTGCGCATGTGTGAGTGTGTGTATCACATCACCTTTATCCACTTATCTGTCAACAGACACTTAGATTGTTTCCATATTTTGACTGTTGTGAATAAGCTGTGATAAAAAAAATGGCAGTGTAGATATTTCTATGAGATTCTGATGTCATTTCCTTTGACTATATACCCAAAGTGGAATTGATGAATTATATGGTAGTTCTATTTTTAATTTTTTGAGAAACCTTCTGTTTTTATAGTGTCTGTACCAATTTACATTCTTATCAAATGTGTACATTGGTTCCTGTTTCTCCACAACCTTGCCACACTTATTATGTCTTGTCTTTTTGATATCAGCAATTCTAACAAGCATGAGGTGATAATTCATTGTTTTGATTTGAAATTCCTCCATGATTAGTGATTTCGAGCCTCTCTTCATATACCTATTGGTTATTTGTATGCCTTCTTGGAAAAATGTTTATTCAGATTCTCTGCCCATTTTTCAATCAGATTTTTTGCTTTTGAGTTGTACAAGTTCCTTATGTGTTCTGGATATTAAACCCTTCTCAGATATGTGGTTTGTAAATATTTTTTCTCATTTCATAGGTTATTTTTTATTTTCTAAAATTGTTTATTTTACCATGAAGGATCTTTTCTTATGTTAGTACCAAACTGTTTTGATCACTACACCCTTATATGATAGTTTGAAATCAGGGAATTTGATGCTTTTAGCTTTTGTTCACAGGATTGCTTTTGCTATTTGGGGTCTTTTGTAGTTCCATACAAAATTTAGGAATTGTGTGTGTGTGTGAGTGTGTGTGAAAAATGCCATTGCAATTTTCATGGGGATTGTATTGAATCTGTAGATGGCTTTAGGGAGTGTGGACATTTTAACAATATTTTTTTTCTGATTCATGAAGCTGAGATATCTTTCCATTACTTGCGTCTTCTTCAATTTCTTTCATCAACATCTTATAGTTCCCAGTGTACATCATCTGATGTGGAGTCATTGTTTTACTTCACAGAGCTGGTTTGAACAATAGCAAAATAGCATATTTTTTAAAGGGAGATCAAGAGGGAATCATTCCACAGAAGAACAAACATGACTTCAAGCACTTCAGTACAAGGTTGATTAGATGTTGTAACAAGAAATTTGTTACAATTATTGACTTGCCCTCAAATTCAACTGGAAAATATATACTATTTTTTTTTTCATTAAGTATGCTATAAGCTGTAGGGTTTTTTTTTTTTAATGTAAATCTCATATATTTAAACAGACGTATTATTTTGCTCCTCTCCAGGTGGCCTCTTCTGTGCATACCCAGTTGTAGGACTTCTGTTCAGACAGACTTTAGGTGACTCCCAATTATGGTTGTTCTGTAGTTTAGTTGCAATTTTGATGAGATTGTGAGAGGAGGCTAGACAGTATTTAACTACTCTGCCATCTTGATCAAAAGCCCATATGTTCAGCTGTAGTTTTATTTTTTTAGTAAACTTTATCAGACTAAAAAAGGCCCCATTTAATCTCTTAGTTCAAATTTACTGAGATTAAAAAAAAAACAGATATTGAATTGTTTTTCTTAAAATTTTTAAAGTTGACATACAATATTATATTAGTTTCAGGTATACAACATAGTGGTTAGTGATATAACTTACAGAGTGATCGCTTCAAGAAGTCTACTATTTTTCACCTTACATAGTTATCAAAATATTATTGACTATATTCCCTATGTTGTACTTTATATCCAAGTGAATATTTTTGTAACTGGCAATTTGTACTTTTTAATTATCCTTTCACCTTTTTTCACCCCCTCTCATCTGGCAACCATCACTTTTTCTCTATAAATTTATGTCTGATTTGTTCATTTATTTTGTATTTTATATTTCACATATAAATAAATTCATGTGGAATTTGTCTTTTTTATCTGACTAATTTCACTTAACATATCCTCAAGGTCCAACCATGTTGTCACAAGTAGCAAGCTTTATTATTTTTATGGCTGAGTAATATCCCATTGTATATATATACCACTTTTTTATTTGTGTATCAGTGGACATTTAGGTTGCTTCTGCATCTTGTCTGTTGTAAATAATGCTAAAACGAATATGGACTGTGTCTATCTTTTCAAATTAGTGTTTTGGATTTCTTCAGATGAATACCCAGAAGTGGAATTGCTGAGTCATATGGTAGCTCTATTTTTAATTTTTTTGAGAACACTTCATACTGTTTTTCCATAGTGTCTGCATCAGTTTATAATCCCACCAACAGTGCATGAATATTCTCTTTTCTTCATATACTTGTCAACACTTTATTGATTTATTGATCACCATTCTGACAGGTGTGAGATGATATCTCATTGTGCTTTTGATTTGCGTTTCCCTAATGATTAATGATGTTAAGTATCTATTTATATGTCTTTTGACCACCTGTATGTCTTTTTTGAAGAAATGTCTATTTAGGTCCTCTGCCCATTTTATAAACAGATTTTCTGAGTGTGTGTTTGTGTGTGTTAAGTTGGGTGAAGGTTCTAAAGAAATTAAGTTCATCTGATCTAACGTGTCATTTAAGGCCACTGTTTTCTTGTTGATTTTCTGTCTGGATCACCTATCCATTGATGCCAATGGGGTTTTAAAGACCCCCCTACTATGACTTTCAATTATTGTCAAACCTCTTTTTACATCTGTCAGCATTTGCTTTATATATTTAGGTGCGTCTACATTGGGTGCATAGATGTTTATCAGAGTTATATCCTCTTGTTGGATTGATCCCTTTATCATTATGAAATGTCTCTTAATTTCTTATTACAACTCTTGTTTTAAAGTCTATTTGTCTGACATAAATATTGCTATCCGGTTTTTCTTTTTCATTTTCATTTTCATAAAATATCTTTTCCCATCCCTTTACTTTCAGTCTGTGCGTGTCTTTTGAACTGAAGTGGGTCTCTTACGGGCAGCATATGTAAGGGTCTTCTTTATTTATTTATATATATTAGTCTATTTAGTCTATTGACATTTAAAGTAACTTAATAGGTATGTTGTTATTATTTTATTGTTTTCTGATTATTTTTGTAGTTCTTTCTCTCTTCTCCTGCTCTCTACTCTTGTATGCTGATGAATTCCTATAGTGTTGTGTTTAGATTTCTTTCTCATTATTTCTTATACATCTTCTGTAGATTTTTGGTTTGTGGTTACCATGTGCTTCCTATATACTAAGCTATGTTTACAGTAGTATATTTTAAGTGCATGGTTTCTTAACTTTGAACACATTCTAAAATCACTACAACTTTTACTCTCTCCTCCACATTTTTGGTCATTATTTTCACTTCGTATGTGTGTGTGTCCATTAATTTATTGTTGTAATTACACAATCTTCTTACTTTTGCCTTTTAACTTATATACTAACTTTATCATTGGTGGATCCACTGATTTTTCTTAGTGTTTGCCTTTGTCAGTGAGCTTTTTTTCTTTCATTCATATATATCTTTTCTAATTAAATAAGTCTCTTTAGCATTTCTTGTAATATGAGTTTAATATGATGAACTCCTTTAGCTTTTGCTTGACCAGGAAACTATCTCTCCTTTCATTCTAAATAATAGCCTTGCTGGTTAGAGTAATCTTGGTTGTAGTTCTTTGCTTTTCATCACTTTGACTATTTCATACCAATCCCTTCTGCAAAAGTTTCTGTTGAGAAACAGTCTTCTTGGAGCTCGCTTGTAGGTAACTGCATTTTTCTTGCTGCATTTAAGATTCTCTCTTTGTCTTTAACCTTTGGCATTTTAATTATGATGTAACCTGGTATGGACCCCTTTGGGTTCATCTTGTTTGGGACTTTGTGCTACCTGGACTTGTATGTTTATTTCCGTTAGCAAAGTAGGAAAGTTTTCTGTCATTTCTTCAAATATTTTTTAAAACTTTTGTGTTCTTTCTGTTACCCCTATAATGCAAATGTTGATATATTTGATGTTGTCCCAGAGGTCCCTTAAACTATCCTCATTTAAATTATTTTTTATTTTTCAGTTACAGTTGACATACAATATTTTATTAGTTTCAGGTTCATAATATAGTGATTAGACATGTGTACAACTTATAAAGTAATCACCTGATAAATCAAGTACTAATTTAATTTTTTTCCTTTTGCTGTTCTGATCAGGTGTTTTCAGCTACCTTGATTTCAGATTACTGATGTGATCCTCTGCTTTATCTAACTTAATACTGAGTTCCTCTAACATAGTCTCTATTTCAGTTATTGTATTTTTCATTTCTTGTTCTTTTTTATGATTTCAGTCTCTTTGTTGGCATTCTCACTGAATTTACCTACTCTTTCCCTAAGTTCGTTGAGTGTCCTAATAACAAGTGATTTGAACTCTGTATCTGGTAGATTGGTTGTCTTCATTTCATTTAGTTTTATTCTGGAGTTTTGTCCTATTCTTTCATTTGGGACATCTTTCTTTAGTTCCTCATTTTGCCTGACTCCCTGTGTTTCTATGTATTAGGTAGATCTGCTATGTCTCCCAGTCTAGGCAGAGTGGCTTTATATAACAAGTGTCCTATGGAGCCTAGTGGTGCAGTCCCCTGATCACCTGAGCAGAGTCCTCCAGGACTGTCCTTTGTATGGGATGTGTGTACCCTCTTGTAGTTGAGTCTGGATTGCTGTTATGTCAGTGAGTGGGGTTGACCCACAAGCTGATTGGCTGTGAGAACTGGCTGTGACTACAGCAGTCAGACTGTTGTACAGGGGCTGACCCCATGGAATGGGAGTTGCTTTAGTAGGGCTTTGGTGCTAGCTGAGTCTGCCCTTCAGCTGTATCATTTGTGGAGTTATTTGGGTGGTGCTCTCATGTAGTCTGAAGCCACCTCCTGGCTGTGTTGGTTCTGAAGCCTCTTAGGAGTGCAGGTCAAGGTCAGCCACCATTTGTACCCAGCTTGGGGCTACTGGTGGGAGACATAAAGTGATCTGCTCATGCTGGGCTTGATGATGCTTAAAAGAATTTAAGCCAAAAATAAAGTTGACTATTACTAGTGCCGGCCCTGGGACCTTTCTATGGGCACCACAATGTGAGCTGAGGCCAGTCTCCCCTTTAGTTTGGCTTGTGACCATTTTGTTAAAGCTATGTTCTAAGCCAACACTATCCTTGTCTATTTTTATACTAGGTTTGGGGCCACCTAATGATAGTTATAGTGTAGGTTGAGTCCATTTTCTGCTTGTGCTGGGCTTATGGTCACTTAGCTGTTGTTACAGGGCTTGCTGAGGCCAGCCACTGCTTGTTTGGGGTTTTAACCTTGGAGAGATTTTAGGACAGTCTGCAAGATGAACTGAGGCAGGACCCTTGTGTGGACAAGCCACTGAAAGCAGCTTGGGCTGGGTGGTCTCAGAGAATTATCAGGGTGGGAAAAACAGTGTTAGCCAGGTTAATGGAGAGCTAAGATTTGGTGCCTTCCTGTGCCTGCTGGATGGGTGGCCAGAGGGCTCAACCAAAGAACAATGGCACCTGTCACCACTTCCATCCACAGAGAGAGCTGCCTTGACCCTTGCCCCTCTATCCCTCACCCAGAATCTAGTCACTTCAGTTCATCTCTATTTGTTTTTGGTGCTTTTTGAATTGCTACTCCAGTGCTGGAGCCCAAAGCAAGTTAGTCTGTGCGTGAGTGAGTCCATGTGTGGGCCCCTAAAGAGAAAGTTCTGGGACTCCAGCAGCCCCTTGTCTCGCCTGAATGTAATCTCTGTTTTTCACAGACAGATGTTACGAGGACTCCTATTCCCAGGACTGGTACTCTGGGCTGGGGAGCCTGATATGAAGTTGAGACCTCTCACTCCTCAAGGAGGACCTCTGCAGCCAAGATATCTTTCCCAATTTGTAATTGCCACATCGTGGATCAGGACCTACTTATTCCATGTCTTAACCCCTCCTACATGGCTTCTTTTTTCTATCCTTAATTTCAAAGCTAGTCCTCAGGTGGATCTCACTGATGATTGTTCTATAATTTAGTTACAAATTTGATGTGGTTCTGGGAGGGGTGAGCACATCATTTACCTGCTTCACCATCTTGACTGAAAGTCCTCTGCATTTTATTTTCAAAGCTTGTTCTGCGTATACTGAGATGATTATATGCTTGTTTTCCCTTATTATTTTTCTTTAAAGTAGTAAATCCATGGATTTTCAAATATTGAGCCAATCTTTTATTCTTGTAATAAACCCCACTCAATCATAAAAAGTTTTCATTTGTGTCTAGCATTTAGTCTACTTTGGTAAGTATTATTGGCAGAAAGTATTAATATCTTAAGTATATACTGATAAATTTCGGTAGTGATTTATGGCTGACTTTAGAATACTGTGCCCTTTAATTAGGTTATTAAGTAGAAGACGAGTAAAAATATTTACAACTATGACTTACAAGATGAGTGTTTATACTATGAGCTAGAGCAAGTGTCCTAATCTCTGATAATTCTTTCTGTGGGTACCTGTCTTGTGCATTTAGAAGTATCCTTGGCCTATAACCATTAAGTGCTAGTAGCAGTCTTATAGTCCTTGATTTGACAAGCGAACGTTTTCCAGGCATTGCCAAATGTCCTCTGAGGGGCAAAATCACCTTTGGCTAAGAACCACTGAGACAGACAAAGAAATAGGTTTTTATAAAACCAGTGTACCTATGTAGATAGGTATATTTTATTGTAAAATAGTCTGGCTTTTATTATAAAAGCATAGCTGCATGTTCAATAATAGTTACTATTTCCTGCTAATAACATGTACAATAATGCATGACAGGGCAAAGTAATAAATTAAAATTTAAATAAAGATATTTTATCATAAAAAAGCTCTTGAATTCAAAATAATGTAAAAATTCCATCAGAATAACCATCAATACCCAAAATAAAATAAATGCTATAAAATAAGTACCAGAGAAAAAGAGAATGTACTTCATGGGAACCAAACATTAAAATAAACTTAAACATGCAGTGCATTTATCTACTTCAGGTTTGCCTGGAGGATTTGGTCCTCTCTAAACAAACTGTTCATGCTGAGTTTATGAACATATGAAAAGCTTGAATATATATATATTTACAAGGACTATAGTGATATCTTACTAAGAAATATTTGTCTGATCTTGGTAATATATGTCCTAAGCCCTCTATTTGAGTCTTATTTTAAAAAGAGACCATATGATTTCTATTCAAAATGTTGATAGATGACATACAATATATAATAATGCTCCGACAGCTTTGGAATTTTAAACAAATTCAAGGGATTCTTATGTGTCATGGGTGGGAACCATGTGATACGCTCTGTTCCATATTCTATGCCTATGCAGATATTACAATTCAGTGTGACACTGCTTTCCCACTGAGCCTAGATGTGTCCTCAGATTTCTTTTCAACCAAAGAATCCTGAAGCTACTACCACCAGTAGATCAGAGTAGGAAAAGTCTTTGTCATCTCTGCATCCCTACATATGGCCTTTAAATTTTTTTCTTCATATTCCACTTCCACTCAGTCATTCAATGATCTTCAAGAGAAATAGAGGGAAAAGGACATCCATTTACTGTCTGAAACAGCACAGAGTCTCTCTTTGAGGATACAGTGTGAACTACCAGGTTGGAATGACAGAGTTTGGGAACCTCGTTCTGAACAGTTCTACAGCTACTACAGCTGGGGGATAAACTGATTTTTTAATACAAATTCACTCTTCTGGTTAGAGGCTTAAATATTTTACCACATACAAAAATAATATTCCTATTATGTGAGTTGTGGATAACAATTGTCGAAATATGTTTGTCTTGGCACAAGTAGATTGTGTAGTCCAGTAACACAAAATCATCCAGTTTGCCAACAGAATCAGTAGAAAAATGTATGCAGAGTCAGAGCACCTCCAACAGGCAGAAAAAATGCTGGAGAAGTGATTCAGAAATGAGTATCTCTAGGCAGCTTTCCCTGACAAAATGCCAACTGTATAAGAGAAAGAAGTAGGAGGAAAGCCATGACTGAAGAAGAGAGACAAAGTGAAAACCCAAGTTTTGCTCCAAATTAGCATGAAGTCTTTTTTCAAGAATTATTTTAAAGCTGTATTCCTATATCTTGCTACTCCTTACTTTTATTTTGCTATAGATCCTTTTCTTACTTTTTTTTTTTTCAAGAAGTGCAAGCCCAGAATATAGCTTACATTTTGTCATGGAAATGACAAATTGACAAGAACCTCAGAGTACTTTTTTAGTGTTGCGAGGTGAAAAACAATTATGCATCATTCCAAAGTAACTGTAGTGGCTAAAAGTTGAGGAAGTAATATACCTAAATTACTATGGAAAATAAACTAGGAAAATTGTAAACTTTTTAACCGGGAGTTTTCAGCCGGAGCTCAAGTTATAAATAGCAGAAAAAGTTCCATGGTGCTTCAGTGCATTCCTCTAGTACAATTTGTTTAGTGCTTCAAGATATGAGACAGCCATATATTTTACTCTCACTGCTAGTAGCCAATTTGCAAGAAAGCAAGTAATATAAAAATGGCTATTTGCTCTCTTACAAGTGATACAGTCTATTATCACTCTCCACTGATGTTGTTACAAGGATAGCAAATCAATAATCAGTTCTCATTCCCTAACTCAGTAAACCATCTGCTTCCACTATTGTAAACCATGCTTAGTTTGGATACAACCTTTACTGCAATGCTAGAAGCTGATTCATTTGATAAGATTGCAAACATTACCACAGGAAAATTATCTCTTAATTACCTTTCTCCAAAATTTAAATAGTTAAGTGCTAGGGAATTTCTTTGCAATAGGAGAAAACAAAATTATAAGACATTATAAATGTATCTGCAAAGAGAAGGACTTTGTCTGAATTGTCAAATTGTGTAGTCCGTCTGGCACAGATTTTTCTGAATTAAGTTTGCTCAAGTGAACATTTTCTCCACATGGGGAGCCTCACTTAGACATTTTATCACAGCCAGTAGGACATTGCTTCCACAGCAGCCATTGAGATCAAGTACACTCAATCCTGAAAACTGAGATGGAAATGGATGGATACATTGCAGGTAAAATATTTAACGGCCCCAAGTCCAATTGTATAAAATAATTTCTTTGTTTTATATAACTGAGTTTAATTAGTGAGGCCAAGCCGCCATTCTCTCTGATACAGAAAAAAAGTCAACCACTAACTTCTAGGTCAATTCCCTAAAATTCTGTTTTTTTAGTCAATTCACATTTTAAATTCTATCACTTCTTTCTGAGCCCAATCTTCCCTTTCTTCTAGCCAGGGCACTAAGTTCTAAAGAGGCTATCACAAATGTTGGAAGAGGGTATCTCTTCCAATCTTATCTGTTCTATTTATACTAGCATCATTTGAGATGCTACTTGCCCAATCTTGTCTCACGTGTGTTCCCTTTAGTCAGGATGGTAATGCGCACAGATGAAGATACAGAGGCACAGAGACAGGCCAACCTTTGAGATTTCTTGTTATGTTTCATATTCTGTTTTAGGTTCTCCCTCTGGTCTGCAGACTCCCTCTTTCCGCTAACTTCTGTGTTCCTTTTCGTAGGCAGGGAAAAAATTAGTTGCTGCTTTGTGTCACTTTGGAACTGCATGTAGGTGGATCCAGAGCACAGCAAACATTCACACTGCCACTGCTATCTATTACAGCCATCTCTTTCTATTGTTTTCACATTAGTGTGACTCAAGGGATATTAGTAAAGCTTCTGACTTCCAGAATCCCAGACAGAACTAAGAAACATCTTCTTTGCACTGAGGTTCACAAGGTTCCAATAATTGGAAATATTTATTATTTTCTACACTAACTATCCTTATGTGATAGATATCCTTCTATTTAGTTGTATGAAAGGGTAGCAGAGGCACCTGGAAAATGGAGTGTGCAAGACAAAACAAGCTATTTAATACCTAGACTCCTGCCTCAACAGAGTTAAGTTTTAATTAGTCACTTTGTGTGATATCTCTGAACAAGAGCTAGTTCTATCTTGTAGCCTTTATTACACTTAACCAGAACCAACTAATTGTTCTTTCAACTCTGTCCCTTATCAGATTATAACTATTTCAAGAGCAAGGATAAATATTTTTTAATTAATTTTTGGAGGGATGAAATACAATGTTTAAAATAAAATTTATATACTGGAAAGATATAAATGTATAGTTTAGTGAATGATTATAGAGTTTACACTTATAAAACTATCAGTCAAGGTGAGAGTGATGCAAGCATACCAGAGGCCCTGATGTTCCCCATGTCCTTTTCCTGATTACAAGAACCTGCCTTATTTTTAGACATTATCTTGATTTTTAAGACACTTTCATTTAATTAAATATATGCATATATATATATAGTAATTTTAGTTTTGCATATTATGAACTTTGTGCAGATGAAATCAATCTATTTTGTGTCTTGTTGAAATTTGTGTTCTTAAGATGAACTACATTGTGTGCAGCTGCATTCATTCATTGGTGTATAGGTTTCACTTTATACAAACATACCTCATCATTTTTATCCATACTAGTATTTATAGGTCTTTGGTGCACTTCCAATTTGAGAGTATTTTGAGCAATACTGCTATGAATATTCTTATACAGGTATTCTGGTCTACAAAAACCAAGTTTCTCTAGGGTAAATGACACTGAAATTCCTGGGTCATAGAATATACAGATCATTAATACTAGAAGATAATGCCAAATAAATTTTTATGAAGTTGTAAAAATATAGACTTCCAACAATAGTGTATAGTTATTTCTATAACCTGAAATATCTCTCAGTATTTGTCAGATTTTTAAATTTTTGTCAATCTGGTGCGGGTGTAGTTATAACTCCTTGTAACTTTTCTTAGCAAATTCCTAACTATTAATGAGGCTGAGCTCTCATTTATATGTTATTGACCTGCCTTACTTAATCTTGGGAAAAATCTCTATTCAAATTTATTGCCAATTTTTTTAATAAAATGTCTTTATAAATTTTAAATAAAAACTCCTTTTTGATTATACTAGTTGCAAATATCTACTCTCTATTTTACTTGCCTTTTCATGCAGCAAGTGTCTTATGATGAGAAAATTTTTAAATTTTAATCTGGCCAAGTATATGCATTTTCTTTTCTATGTTTAGTACTTTTTCATAGCTTGTCTCCCAAGATAATGAAGATATTTTCATGTGATGACATTTAGATCTTTGATCTACCTGGAATTTGTTTTTGTGAATGATGTGAAGTAGTGAATTTTTTTTTTCACATAAATTCCCAATTCTTTGATCACTGTTCATTAAAAAGTCCATCTCTTCCTTATTGATCTTCATTGCCACCTTTGTAAAAATTTAAACCCTTAAAATTTGGGACTTGCTATTTTCTCCTGTTTTATTTGTAAATATCTCACTGTCTTAATTACTATTGATTTATAATAAATAATGACATCTGATAGAGCAAGTCTTTTATCTTGTTATTTTCTTTGGATATTTGTTGGGATTTTAATTGAGACTATTGACTCCTAATGTCAAAATGAGCATAACTTTTAATTATTTACTTTTCTATTCTTCAACATAATCTACCTTTCACTTTACATTTATTTTTCCTGTAAAATTTTATTCCCCTTAGAGGAATTTCACAATTTTTGTTAGATTTAGTACTAGATATTTCATACATTTTCATGATGCTCTCAGTTGTATTGATATTTATTTTTACCTATCTGTGGCTGGAATACAGTTTTAAAATTTATTTTTCTATCTTGATTCCACAACCAACAACTTTACCCAACTTTCTTGTTTAATAATTTAAACTACTCTATTACTTTAATGTTTTGCTTCTTCTAATAATTTATCTATAGATTATATTGAATTTTCCATGAATATAATCAGATTAAAATTATGCTAGTTTGATATATGTACTTTTCTAACACGTATTTTAAATAACATTTTCTTCCTAGTTTAAAGCTAAATATAAGTGAGAATGTTGGACACCACAGCCATGTTTCGGGTCCCAAAAGTAAAATGTTAATGTTTCGCCATTTAATGTTATATGTGCTGGACTTCGTAGGTGTGCTTTGTCGCATCAGTGAAATTCCCTTTTATTCTTAGTCTCATGCTTTTTTTAAAATACAAATGGACCTTGAATTCTGTCAACAATTTTTTCCTCTATTGAGATATGCTTTTTCTCATAATCTGTAATACAGTGAATTATACCAATTTTTTGTTATAGTTAAATCAGTTTATATTCTTGAGATATTAATCTTGGATAATGTATTCTTGTTTTCACATCTTTCTGGATTTTGTTTTCTAATATGTTTAGGATTGGCTTACTAGTGACTTATGAAAATTCACTTGTCTCTCTTATGAGTTTCTCCTGTGAATCTTCTTTACTGCTCATTTCTCTTTATAGAATATTTCACTTCTGACACTTCTGGTCAGCAAATGTGTGGAAATTTTTCTCCACAGCAAGCAATTCTCCACAACACCAGCTGGACATCATACAATTTAACTCAATTCTGACACTATATTCCTGGAGATAGTGTTAGAGCATACTTCTCCCACCCACTTCCATGCCAATTGCAAGAAGCAGGTACTCCGGTTACCCATAACTTCTGTCTGATTTGATTTCATATTGGAGGTTCCCACAATGTCCTCCATGATTTGATTAATTTGCTAGAGTGGCTCACAGAACTCAGAAAAACACATTTACTGGTTTATTAAAATGTATAATAAAGGGACACAGATGAACAGCCAGATGAAAAGCTACATTGTATAGGGTCAGGAAGGGTCCCAAGGGCACGACCTCCTGTTCCCGTGGGGTTGGGGTACATCACCACCCCCAATATGTTTGTGTTCACTAGCCTGGAAGCTCTCTGACCCCCTACTTAGGATTTTGTGGAGACTTTCTCACATATGCACTATCAATTACTTCTAATCACAGCTGAGTTTTTCCAGTTACTAACCTCTATGCAGGTCCATCCACAGTCACCTCATTAGAAGAAGGTCCATCCACAGTCACCTCATTAGAAGAAGAGATGCCCTTATCACTCAGGAATTTACAAGGATTTCAGGAGTCCTGTGTCAGTGTTGCTTTGCAAACTCAGGAGTCCCCCAGGTGAGATATGAAACTTGCCCCATACACAGTGGGCAAAGAAAAAGAGGCAGATCACTTCAGATTGGTAGGTGGCCGGTTTAATAAGCATGGGCACTTACATATGAGGCTTGTCTTGAGTGGCTGCAAAACAAGTTAGATCTCCACACCTGCCCATCAAAATCTTAAGTTTATTTAGAGGCTTTAATAGAGATCAGTCACATATACCATTCAGATGGTCTCAGCAACACCCTGTTTTCTCAAGGGCACATTCTTGAAACAACTCCAGTATAGGAATAGTGGGCAGACCATAAATTCCAAAGACAAAGGATAGGAGGAGGAGGAGCTTCCTATTGTCTAGGCTCGGCTCAGGTCAAGCCAAGGTGGCATCTTCTTGGTAACCTCCTCTAACAATTAGGGACAGAATCAAAGACCAAATATTAGAATAAGAGATACTCCTAGTACTCTTAACGCTTAGTAACTTACAAGAGTTTCAGGAGCTCTGTGCCAGGTACCAGGGGCAGAGACCAATATATATTTTCTATTATCTCACAGTGACTTTGTCCTTTATTTATTTTTGTGGTATCCTTGTTGGGTCTTAATATCAAGATTACTCTAGTCTTATATGATTGAGATTATTTGACAGCTTGGGGAAAACTCCTAATGAAATCATGTAGGCCTACAGTTGATTTTTGAGATTTTGAGCATGATTTTACATTTTTTAAATGATATAAAGTATGTAGTTATCTACTTCCTCTGACAGCTTTAATAAATAATATTTACTAGTTTTTAAGTATTTGTAATATCTTTTTCTTTTTTGAACTGTATCTCTTATGACATCATTTTTTTCTAATGAAATTTATATGTACTGAGGTATCTCTTTCAAGCAAGACTTTCACATGACAGGAACTCTGGATTTCTATAAAAACAAAACCAGATGGAGAGAGCTTAGGGAGGAAAAAATGGGTTTCTGTTTCAGAAATTCAACCTGTTTACTATGTAAACTTTTTCTCATTTCATTATGTCACATATCCTCAAGTTGTTTACACAGGCAAAATAAAATGTTGGGATGCAGCAATTGCTCAGCAAATTTAGTCTTATAGAGAAAACGATGCCACACTAAGGGTATACAGGGATTTACAGAAACAAATTACTGTTTAAGTTTGTGTTCCAGGTTATCCTTAGAAATAGCCTGTGTTTTTTAGTGTGATATCCTTCATAGAGGCTTCTGACCAGCAGAATTGGAGAATATGTATATATATATATATATATATATATATATATATATATACACACATATATGTAATGTATATATATAAATATATATAAATAAATATATATAAATAAATAAATAAATATATATATATATATATATATATATATATATATATAAAGACTTTTTATAACAGCAACATCAGTGACAATCAAAAGTGTAAAGGTAGTCAAATACTAAATTTTTCAGAAGGGGGAGAAAGGGTTTTTTTTTTTTTTTAATTGAGTCTTATCTCAGACATTCTGGGGTCTCTTAATTATTGCAGACACTGTTCAAGAAGGTAGCTAACTCTATGTCTAAGTGCTTCAGTATCCTGTCAGTTCTCCAACAGCATCTTCTATTACCTCTCATCCATGCATCCCATACTTTTCTTATCAAATATATGCCCACATGAAATGTTGTATGAGTTGCCATTTTGTTTCAAAATTACAAAATATAAATCAGTTCTACAGTGAACAGTATTGCCCTTTGGAAGCCTTCTTTAAAAGTTATTAGGCAAAATACATAAAGAAGTTAATGATACACTATATCAAACTGTGGCATTGAAAGTGAGTCCTCACTTCCTCAGGTCATTAAATTCCAAGGAAGGTACCATTTATTTATCTCTTTCTAACTTATATCAATGTGATATGTTACTGGCTGCCATCCAAGGAAAAGGTGATTTTGTTTCTTTCAAAAGTGCACATATCTATATTCTGTGTCATCAGCCATATCTTTAAAAATAGTTGCTTGACTTTTACCATTTATGGGCAAGCAGTATCTTTGGTTTGATTGAGAAAATGGACTCCTGGTGGAAACTGGCCAGCCACATTCCTCTCCAGTCCTTCTTTTAATCTACATTTTACAACCTTTGTCTTCCCTTTGGATTGGATTAAAAGGAGGAACAAGTTAGAATGCTAGCAGGTAGGAGAAGGAGAGAATCCAGGATGTTTCTCTTATCTCTTTGCCTTGAGCAATGTCATTAATAGTGTCTGTTTTTTATTGTTTGTTTGTTTTTGTTTTTGTTTTGTGACTCCCACTCTCACCAGGCAAGCTTGCTTTTTGTGGTCCGTTTCTACAGTGAAGCTCTCATCTAGTTTCTAGCTCTGCTGACTAGTCCTGGTTCATGGCCTCAGGTATCTTCCTTTAAAAGTCAATACTGAAACATTTTTTCCCCTCATTTTTAACTTCCAAATTTTATTACCAAATGATTTTTCTTGCTCATTGTCTCATTGTTCCATATAAAAGACCCTCCAAAACTTGGCCTCTCTTTCCCTCTTCAGAGGTGTTTCTTACCATTTTCCCCTACCTCCGATTTCACAATTATATCTCAGCATTGTGGAATGACCTATAGATGCCACCTTAGGCAAAATGGTTTTCTGGTGCTTGACATAATCAATGACATCTTAAGAAGCAAATTGCTCTCAGTGAATATATTGAGAGGGGTGGGGCCATATCACCTGAAAGCAATATTCTTACATAGATAAAAAGGCCCATTCGGTTGTTTACTGCTTGGAATATACAGTTCTTAACAAACACATGCCACTTGGCTTGTCCTGCTGCAGCTCAAGACTAATTCTGTCTGCAGTCCCCTTAATAAACTTTATTCAATTTGGAGTTGCCAGCCTCTTTTTTTGGTATTTTGGCCACATCCTCTTACAGATGTCAGTTTCAGTGCATATTGGGAAAGTTTCCCACTATTCACTCCTCCATAAATTTTCTGATGGTCTCATTCCTGGAACACCATTTATTGTTGTTTTTCTATGGATATTTCTATCTCAGTTCAGCCCTCTTGAGGCTTTTCCTAATATTTCCCTCTAAAAGATGAGTTAGGTGCTCATCTTTTTTAATATCTTAGCAACTTATGTTGAATTTGGTCACAACCCTTAGCACATCGCTTTTAAATTCATAGTCTATAACCACATAAATTTTAAGCTCCTCAAGGGCAGGGGCCAGACTTATTTCATTCTTTTCTTTCCTTGATTGGCGCACACGTGTGTCCACCAAATACTCTTGGCTGAAAATCGGGTCAAAACATGCGCTTTGAAAATTTTAGCCCCAGGATTTCAATCTATAAATTTTCCCTATAATCTAAACAATTTAGGCGATCATTTTTGTTATCTTTTTCTTAAATCATCTGGAAAGAATAAATGGAGCATTTCATGCCTACTGTTTTAATATAATGTAAGTTGCTTTCTTTCCCTAAAAACAAAATGATAATGTCTATACTTTATCTAATTCTATTCCTGGGGGCAGGGGAGGGAACAGTAATTTGTTGATTCTTTCTCTGTATTATGGCAATGAGTACTGGAATCTGGGTGGAGTAGGAAATGACTCATCAGTTTCAGCCACTCATTGGGTCCTCTTTTAGCAAAGCTTCAGTCTGAACACCTGAGTTTTTTAAAATACTCTCATGGAATATAGTTTGTTCTTGGGCACTCAGTGATTACTGGCTAATCTGGCTTGATTGGTTAACACTAATAGAGACACTGACAGCCCTGAAGATCACGGACACATGGTGAGAGCTGGGAGTAGATTTGTTGAAGCTGCCAAAATAGGGGAAATATGAGTCAATTTACTGAAAAATTTCTATGTAGTTTGCAAAATTTTTTGTCCTTTGATATTTGAAAAGTGTCACCAAATGTATTGTTTCTTCAGAAATTCCCTCCATTTCTTAACTGTGCAGAGCAATAGGGTGGTCTCTATGTAGCTTTAAAGGTAAAATATTTCTTATTTTGCAGGTTTTCCAAGGGAAACAATAGCTAGCTTTTTCAGCACCATGATGCTTATCAGGTCAAATGACTTTAAATTACCTGACTGTTCTTTACTGTTGGATTTTTGGACCTTTGGCTAGTAGGTAATCATTTACAATCATTACCTACTTGCTTGCAACCGAATATCTATAATACATCCCTTTATCATTGTGCCACTTCCCCACACAGCTGACAGCCAAATTCAAGTGCTAAGCAGTTGTAGGTTTACCTGGCTTGTTAGCAGTTTGTCATCCTTTTACAATATTTTTCTCCCATCAAAGCAACTTCAGATGTTGAAGTTATTTATATTTTTTGAGGGGTAAAAAATAAACTGAATAAACTATTTTCTTAATGGTGCATCAATACAGCTGTTTTGAACTCTGAAGAAGAGCGTGACACAATCCCTGGCCAACTATGTATGTAGTTACCTAAAAGGATGAAGAAAAAAGGGGCAGTGTATTAGAAGGGATCAATTTGAGAAAAAGCATCCAAGATGATTCTCATAACTATTATTCATTGAGGATATATAAACTTTATGAACTTCATTAATATCTCTCAATCTTATAAACTCCCCTCAAGGTATGTGGTATTAATCTTACAAATGCTATTTAGGCAGAATAGTAACTTACAGTCAACTCAACTAAGTAACGAAACTGGGATTCAAATCCAGGTCTGTCTGGCTTCATGACATTTGCTCTTTCCACTTTATCTTGTGTCCTCTTGGTATAGTTGGTACTCATTATTCTTCCACTTGCCACATTGTTCTCCAATGTCTATAGTGCAGGTAGCTTCATTTAAATGTCTTATTATGGCATCAAAATCATGTTCTATGACATAATTACACACCCAACTCTCCCATGTTATTTTAAAACTGCATAGGACATCTGGCCAGGTGTCAGAATAGTCGAATTTCAAATGCTAACACCCTCCCTCCTACGTAACTTCTGATGACTCTGATTATGCTTCTGGATCTTCAGGAATGATGGATTAGTCTTGTGCCAACTGCACTCAGACACCACAACTAGTCACTGTTCATATCCTGCTTCACAGAGCTCCTTTAAAATAGCTCACATAGTCTTTTTTCCTAAACATTAGCAGATGAATGTCCAGACTTAGGAGCTTTTTTATCTAGTAACAATTTCTTTTATCAACGTAATGCTGTGTATTATATCCCTTTATCTGGGAGTGACATATCTTTTCTCTCAATGCCTCTGACATTTTTTTTTCGATACCTTGCTGTGTTCATTCACATTTATCCAAATAAAACTGTCCAAATAGGTGTTCCTAACAAATAACGGTTCATAAATGATTGAAGGAATATGCATGAACTATAGACAGTTATTTATACTGAAGAGAGTTCTTTGAACCAAGATATATGCATATATTTAGGGGGACATTCTCAGAACACCTACTACAATTCTCACTGTCTTTTGTTTTGGGCTTGGAAACTTGAACTAGATACACTTAATTGCTATATTAGTTTTTAAGCTACCACAAACTGTGTTACGCCCTTTTGCAATTGTGCATTTTGTGGGCTGTTCTCAAAGGCCAGTCAAATCCTTTTTCTTGGTCTGATTTCCTCAACTGCACTCTTAAATTTTGTCTTTTTCACAATATGTCATTTTTTTTGTGCCTCTAACAGTGGACATTTTTAGTAGTTTTGCCCATTGTGAAATGAGAATGATTCCTGATATTTTCTAAGATTGCTATGTAAAGTGACTAGAAAGATAAATCTTCCCGCTGAAAAGCAGTGTGATTGAACCATCTAGATCCAGAGTAAAGAGGCAGATGATGAACAAGCTTCTGCCAGGACTGGACAGCAAGATGTATTTCTCAGCTCACAATGCAACCCTGCTCATAAGAACAAATGAAGAGTCATGGGTCTGTAGGAAAACAGCAGTGGAATAGTTGCAGACAGCTGAATGTAATTACCCACCTCACTCACAATGAGAGTGAAAATTAACAGCTGTTGAATCATGGGGTATGAAGGCCCTTTTAGCCATGTATGTGCCAGGCATGTACTTTTTTTTTTTTTTAATTAGATGTAGCATATCAAAGTCCTACTGAGAATTACAGTAAAAATGGCAGTCTTACAAGAACCAGAATGAATCTCAGGTCCTTTGTAACCCAGTTGAAACCACTAAGATTGACACAAAGATCTGTTCTAATCTTTACTTGTGTTACCTTACTCTTGGTGCCCACTTTTCTCTAGCCTAGTTACTTTATTTTCTTGTCCTTATTCCAGAAAAGCCTTCCTGTTCATAATCCTTCAAGACAATGTCAAGATTTTTTTTAAAAATTTTCCCAGTTACTCCATGTAGCTTTTTAGTTTTAGAATCATAGAACCTCTACTCACAGCTATGTGTTAGAAAGCAAGGCCATGTCTTCATTTCCTCATTAGTAAAAAGTAGACCATTATCCTTAACTTTCAGGAGTAGTTTAAGTATGAAATGAGACTACATTTATGTAATATTTAGTATAGTCTTTGTTGGGTAGTAGATTAATTCAGTATTAGTCCTCTTGTCTCAGTTCCAAATATGTAGAGCTTGGGTGAGTTGCCCATTAAATATTGACTTGATAATTAATTGAAATGAATTTGTTAGCTCATAATCTACTTCCTAAGCACAAAATGCTCACATTTCTTCAAAATGCCTGGAGATGGATTCTTTCAAACTACCTTTGAATGGAATGAAAGGAAGAGTGTGTGATAAACTATAATGATTATAATTTAATAAACTTCGTTGCACAAGAAGAGATGATATTGATATAATATAGTGTCATCTGGTATTCTAGAGAGATTCTTATCTTGATGGGTAAAGGGATATATCTGCAATACATAGACAAGGCTTAAAGAGCATTTCTCTCAAGCTTTATCTGGAATACTGTCATGTATGAGAGAAAAAATTCCAAAATTGACTTTCACTATAGAATTAATGAAGCTTTTAGGGTTGGCTTGAAATTCAAAATAAATTTCTAATGGACTATTTTTTATTTTTTGGTGTTGTATAGTCAGAGGTCTTTTTTTAAAAAAGAGAAAGAAGCATTTAGCTTAATTTTCTTCATCTGAATTTTTGCAATGTCGGTGATGAGCTGTGAATAAACACCAAGTACTATACAAGTACTGTTGACTAAAGTGTCTTGTATAAAAATGAAGCAGCAATGGCCTCATCATCCTCTTTTTAATTTTTATAATGGCCTCAACTCCATCTGGGGTTTTAACTCTTTAAGATCTGAAAGCTGAGATTCTCTGAAAAATAATTCTCGAAGTTCTAAGGGTTTTTAATAAACTTTGGATGGAAGGACATTTTCTCTATCCAAGAGTGACAATTTCACAGGCATATATCTACTTTAGTGCATAAAAAAGGAGGAAACAGGACTCAACACATAAAGGGATTAAATCAAGACTTTCTTTAGCCTTCCTAATCAACCCAGATATAGTAAACCAAATGGTCCTCCCCCCGACCAAAATAAAAAAAAAAAAACAAAAAAACAAAAAATTATGTTTACACTCTAGAATAGCCCCAAGACCTATGAATGTTATCTTATTTGGAAAACGGTCTTTTAACATGTAATGAGATCTTGGATTATCAGGTGGACCCTAATTCTGATAACAAGTGTCCCTATAAGAGATACACAAAATAGAGACACACAGAGCAAAGGAGGAGGCAATATGATCACCATGGCAGAGATTGTAGTGCTGTGGTCACAAATCTAGGGTCAAGTAGAACTATCTGAAGCTGGAAAAAGCAAGGATTCTTCCCTAGAGGGAGTGTCTGCTTACAATTTGATTTCAGACTTTTGGCCTCCAGAACTGTGAGAAAACAAATTTATGTTGTTTTAAGATACCAGATTTGTGATAATTTGTTACAGCAGCCATAGAAGTCTAATACACAAGGCTAATTTTAATCTCATACTCTCCGATATAATATGAGGTTCCTTTTATTCTCTTCAATTACAAAAATCCAGTCTGCTTTATTTATATTCTCTGCATTTCACTTTTCTGCTGAATAACAGAAAGACTGACAAACATTCATTTCTCAGATGTACTGCATCTGCCATTTTTGATGACAAGGTATTATATTTCCCTTTCTGCATCTCTGCAGATGATACTCCAAGCACCTCCCAGCAGGTCATATGCTTTCTATTGTCTTTTCTTCCCTCAGCTTCTCTGGTCTATGTTTTATCTGGATGTAAATGAGTGAGATTGGAACAGGAGAGATCCTGGGTCTAGCTGTCTTGGTCTTCAACCAAACTTCCAGAGACCATTCATTCATCATTAGTACACTTGTGTAAATTAATCCTCATCTGTTGCCTGGGCAATGAACAGTTTTGATAAAGAATAAGACATTATGATTTTAAGCCTCTTTAATTATAATTTTCTGTGAATATATTATTTGTTTCAAAGATGGAAATATCTACTGTGAATGATGATGCCTTTTAAAAGTTAAGATGCTGATGTTTCACTCTCAAAAGCAAGCGTTCTAGTTCCAGTATGACAGAAGTAATCAATAGAAATATCAACATACATACTTTGCAGAAACAAACACAGAACATACCAGGGAAATTCTGGAGTTTGGGTACCAATAAATTATATATGATTAAAGTGAATGTTAACTGGGAGGATGAGGTTAGGGTATGGAGAAAAGTGATTGATTTACTGACCTATAAACTTTGAAGGATGATTAGATAATTTCTAGGGTTTCCTGTGGCTCTAAATCAGAGATCTGTGACAAATTGATTCTATGGGTCATACCAGTCCATAGGCATGTTTTGTATGTCTGAATTTATTCTTTTAGACTTAGAGGCAGAACTTAAGACTCTGGCCTCTGAAGTTGCTGCTGATAAATCAGCTGATGGCCTTATGTACTTTCCTTTTGTTGTGACTCATTGCTTCTCTCTTGTTGCATTTGATTGTCCCTTTATCCTTAATTTTTGCCATCTTAATTACAATATATCTTGATGTGAGCCTCTTTGGGTTCATATTGTTTGGAATTCTCTGTCTTCCTGGATCTAGATGTCTGTTTCCTTCCCCAGATTAGAAAAGTTTTCAGCCACTATTTCTTCAAATATATTTTCTGCTTTTCTCTCTTCCTGTCTCTGTCTGTCTCTTTCCCCCAAACCCTTCCTCCCTCCCTCCCTCTACGTCTGGAATTTCTATAATGTGGTGTTAGAGCACTTTACGTTCTTCCAGAGGTTCCTTATACTATCTTCATTTTTAAAAATTCCATTTCTATTTATTTTTATTATTTTTATTTTTTAGGTGAGGCAAGCCTTGGTTGACCTCACAGATTGCAAGGACCTTGTTGGCTTAGAATCTCTTTATTATTATTATTATTTTTTATGCCTCCAGTACCTGGTCTTCCTGGGTGGTCTTCCATTCAAGTACTTACCGGGCTCAACCCTGCTTAGCTTCCAATATCAGATGAGATCAGGCTTGCTCAGGGTAGCATGGCCATAGACTAAAATTCTTTTTTTATTTTGTTGTTTTTATAGCCAAGAAATCACTATTTTGTCTCCTAGGTTTATAAACTGTTCCTCTGTATTAACTAATTTGCTACTGATTCCTTCTAATGTATTTTTTTATTCTTCATCTCTGATTTTTTATAACATTATAGTTTCTAATTCTGTTGAAATTCTTTCTGAATTCAGCTATTCTCTCAAGTTCATGGAGCATCCTTGTGATTATTTTAATTTTTTATCAGGCAAAGTATTTATCTCCATTAGAGTTTTTTCTCCAGGGTTTTTTCTTGTTCTTCCATTTGGGGCATATTCTTCTGTTTTCCCATTTTGTTTGACTTTCTGTGTTTGTTCCTATGAGTTAGATGAAATAGCTCTCTCTCTCTCTCAATCTTGAAGAACTGTTCTTGTATAGAAATGTAGACTGTGTAGACTGTGTTCCAGATGGTTTTGGCAGGCTGATTGGAGTCAGGGTGGGGGAATGCCGTGCTTGTGTGCTGCCTGACCAGAAGGACCATGTTCCGAGTGGGGCATCCTGTTGTATACATGTATGTGCATTGGCTTCCTATTGTGCTGGCTGTCCACAGTGGTAGGGGTGCCTAATGCACACTTGCTTCTTGCTTCTCTGATCCAGGTGGAGTAATCCTGTGTATGGCCACTGCAGTACCCCGCAAGTTCTGCACTTTTTCTTAATGGAGCATTTCTACATGTGCATGTAACTCAATGAGTATGTGCAGCTGTACCCTGTTGTACTTGCTGGATTAATTTCCAGGTGGAAGGAACCTGTTTGTGCATGCTATGGTGACTCCCTGTTCCTGCTGGAGCTAGTTCCAGGAGAGGTATCTGAAGACATGATACAGTAGCCCTGCAGGTTAGCCAGAGCACATAAATAAAGCTCCCACCCACTATCCAAGTGCAGGGGAAAAATAAACAATGTCACTCACTGGTTCCTCTGGTACTGGAGAGTTCCTTCAGCATCTGGGAGCTCTTAAGGTTCCCCAACCTTCTCTTTGCAATCTGTTTTTGTTGTTGTTGTGCAGAAACTGTTCAATTAGCCTCCAGCTAAATATAGGTGTACATACCATGTGTTCTTGGGAATGGGTAAACTCAGCAACCTCCTATGTCACCATCTTGGACTTGCATCTGGTTCTTTCTTGAAGCAATACTAAAAAAAATGTGTAAGTGTTCCTTTTAATGTTGAACAGTTTTAATCATGTGAGACTGGCAAACCAATTGCCAATAAATCTAGATAAGTTTGCATTTTCTATGTTTTTAAATATTTCAGTTTGGCTTCTCAGTGCCTGAAGAACCTTTTTTTTTCCTAAATAATAATTTTTTATTTTTTATTTTAGCAACCCCAGGTATTGAAAAGTTGCTGCAAATTAGGTTAACTTCATTTTCCTTATAATTTAAACCATTTCTTCTCAAAAGTTTTGCATTATGTAGTAGTCACCAGATTGGAGAGTTGACTACTGCATTCTATTTTGTTGTCATTGCAGTGGTGGTGATTGTTATGTTCTCAGTGCTCCATTACTCCTGTTTGAGCTATAACACAAGATGACATCATAGTTATGAGCCACAGAACTGATTATGAGTCCAATGTGCACAAACCAAGAAATCACATGTGGGGACAGCATAAGTAGCAAATTGGCTTAAAGACCCAATTTTTGATAAATGTTTCTTGAATTTATTTCTGGACATGCCACACATCTCTTTTTTATTGTTTTGTGATAATCTAAATCTCAAACTTCTAATAGAAAAAAAAATGTTATCTCTTATATCCTTCCTGGGTATATAACAGAATTTTTATGATGTTTGGTAGCTACTAATTAAATATGGATTAATTGATAACTGAAAAATAACTGATTGCATAAATATATGAGTAAATGAAAACGTGAATAAATAAATATTACTTCCTAATCCTTTAATAACTTCCCATAGATCTCAGAATAAAAATGTGACTATAGCCTTCACAAACCGTCCAACTTCCTATCATTCTCTCCTTCATTTATTGGCCCCTGGATTCACTCATACCCTTCAAAACCCCAAGCCTTTTCCACATTTCAGCCCTTTGCATTTATTACTTACTTTACTCCTATTCACTTATTCCTGGAAAAATATTCCCATAGTACTTTGCATGATTGCTCCTCATTCTCAAGATCTTTGCTTATCACTCACCCTATATAAAGTAGTACTCTAATTTATCACTTTGCATTTTTTTCTCCCTAGTATGAATATAGTCTGTAGTTACATTGCTTACTCAACTATTTTCTAGTTTTTTCTAAGTCTTTTCCATATGGAGTTACAAATACCATGAAGCTAGAGACCAATTTTGTCTATTCATTTCTATATTTGTAGAGCCTGCCACATTAAATTAATGAAAGATAAATGAGTGACTAAATAATATTAGAAAACAGATGACATGCAGGATTACCTTTGAATGGCAGATTTCATTATATTCTGAGGTGGTGTGTGAGTTCATCTTAAGGAGTCATTGAATTTTTAATTTTCTTCTAGTTATTTTCCTATAATTCATGAGAGTAGGTGATTGAATTAATGGATGGTTTCTATTATGGGTTTGGATATGCTGTCTGGGTTTTTAATCTGAACATTTCTCAGTTCCTATTACAATTTCTATAAAGCAATATCACAAACAGGACAGATATTTAACAAAGAAACAATAGCAGATATTACACCTCATCCATGATTGTCTTTTAATGTCATCTATTAAGACGAAGTAAGAATAGCTTACATAAAATTGAAATGTGAAAAAACATTTGAAATCATTAGTACGATGGCACTGGGGAAACTGAATTGAGTGGCGGTTCTAGATCTGGGACTAATTAGTTATGAATTTTGGGCAAGTCACTTAACCTCTCTGAGTGTGATTTCATTTGTAGAAGTGAAGATGAGGTGGTGGGTCAAAGACTTTCAGGCTGTGCCCTGTTAAAGTTGTGAGATGTGGAAAGGGACTCCAGTTCTTCAACCCATGCTCCAAGCAGAGAAACTGTGCTGTAATTTTTACATTGGAACAGTGAATAAATTTTAAAACTGGCCTTACTGCTTAAGAACATTTGAAAGCCAGTAGTTAATTGTTTCACTATCCCATGATAACTTTTTGATAGTATAAAAGATTATGACTTCAATTTTTAAAGAATTAACCAAAACCCCACTATGCAAGGCACTATGCTGGATGCTAGAAGATGAAGATTGTACACAGCATAGCTAGGGGTCCCCAATTCCTGGGCCATTGACTGGTACTGGACAGTGGCCTGTTGGGAACTGGAGCTGGACAGCAGGAGGTGAGCAGCAGGCCAGCGAGTGAAGATTCATCTGTATTTTCAGCCACTCCCCTGTGCTCACATCACCACCTCAGCTCCACCTCAGATCATCAGGCAATAGACTCTCATAGGAGCATCAATTCCTGGTGCCAAAAAGGTTGGGAACCACTGACATAGCCTGTCGACTATTGAACCATAATAAAAGGAAAATATATATTAAAAGTTCATAATAGTGATGTAAGCACAGAGAAGGGGCAGCTCTGGAATATATTAACATATGTTTTGTATAATTAACATGTACATTATAGATTACATACATTATAGATATTGCTATGCTACCTATATATAACATATATTTACATTATATCTATGCATATATATTTCATATATAACCTAGATGAGGCAAAATTTGTGTTTAATAAATGTATCTAGTTAATATATAGAACTTTCATCTCCCCTCATATTCTACTCTCCTGAATCATGCTTTCACACTATTGATAATTAGAGAGTAGCCACAAAATTGCTTATCTATTCATTATTGTTTCTTACCACTGTATATGTTAGCATCTTTACCTTTGTGAGGATGCAGACAATGATTGTGATCTATAGATAGACTTGTCAAATATTGCTTTGGTTCTTTAAATTAATATAATTTTACACTGCAAATTATAGTATAAGACAAGCAGATTTCATCAGAAAATTTATCACTTTTTAAAAAAAGGTAACTTGCTTTTTCAATTTCTGGATCAAGAAGGTGTTTCAGGCAGTAATTTATTTCAATAGGATCTCTGAATGGAGTCAAAGACTGTCAGCACCTTCTAAAGGCCCACATAATGGTGATCTTTAAAGACTATTTTGTCCATATTTCTGAACTGAAAATTGAAACTTTCTCAGAAAAGCTTAGAGTATTTCATTTAATAAGAATGTCATCAATTATGTTATAGAAAGTAAACCTCTTATTAATAGAAGCTGGCAGTAGTTAAAACTATGCTGCTAAATATCAACAACACTGTCATGAACTTAGCACCAATTAAATTTATCCCATTAGATCTAAAATAAAAAGATAATACTGAGTCATATTATTGTGATTGTAAAATACCAATAGCTTAGAATGAGCCATCCATGCTAATGGATCTGCAATAAAAAATGAACATACAATTAAAACTGTTAAATTCCTTGAGAAAAAAATTGAAACACACATTCTAAAATATACACTAGTAATTATTCATCATCTATACCAGAAATTAGCCAAATTTTTCTGTGGGTGTCAAGATAGTAATATTTTTAGGTTTGTGAGCTACATGGCCTATGTTTGAACTGCTCAATTCTGCATTCTACTTCTTCAGCAATAAAAACTATGTAAATGAATGGACACTGTTGTGTTTCATGAAATAGGCAGAGGACCAGATTTGACATAAGGAACCATAGTTTGTGAATTGCTAACCTCTATAGTCACAAATGATATTTGTAAATATCTTTGTTTTTTTCCAATGAACATTGAAAGGTATTTTTTTTAGTAGGTGTCATAAATATTTCAAAAAAAATCATTTTCAAGTTCTTAAATGTGAGTTTAATAGAGAAATTTAGTTACTATTTACAATTTTCATCAAGATTACATCCAGAGAATTAAAATGGAGATGTGTTCTAATTTATCACATTATAGCAGCTGTTGTCAAATGTAGTATTTACAATGTTCTTATAATTTAACATATGAAATTTATTTCATGTAGTGAACTATCATCTTCACAAAAAATATTGAGTATCACCTCTATTGGGCAAATATCAATGAATAATGGTAATCTAAGTGTGTAAATTTCTTCTAATAATTCTATTAATATTTGGGTTTTAAAGTATTTTTTTTAGCATGACTGACTTAAGTTAGTTCATTCTTAACATTAGGAGACTGAATGAAAACTCATAAACCAACCTGATTCAGAATAATGATGAACTTAGGAGTCTAAGGTATTACAAACCACTAAGATATGATTAACGTGAAATTGTAAACTAAGTTTCAATTTTCAGCTCAGATGAAGTGTCATTTGCATATTTTATTTATTTTGTATAACACAATAATTGCCTATTCTTAAAAGAATGGTAGTGACTAAATTAAATCTTTCACTGTTGTGAAATAATTACTGAAATATAAATAGATTTCTTTTTTAAATTTAATGGGGCAACACTGGTTAATAACATTATATAAATTTTAGTTGTACAACCTTACAATATGACGTCTGTATACTCTATTGTGTGTTTACCACCCCAAGTGCATCCTCCTTCCGTTACCATGTATTTGAACCCCTTTAACCTCTTTGTCCTCCCACACTGTCCTTCCCCTCTGGTATCTATAATTTTGTTCATTTATTTCTTTTTGTTTTATATCCCACATATGACTGAAATCATAGTTTTTGTGCATTTACATCTAACTTATTTCACTTAACATAATGCTCTCAAGATCCATCCATGTTGTCACAAATGTCAATATTTCATTCTTCTTATGGCTGAATAATATTCCTTTGTATATACATACCACAACTTTATTATCCAATAATATATCAAAGGACACTTAGGCTGTTTTCATATTTTGCTACCATGTATAATGCTGCAGTGAACATAAGTGCACATATATCCTTACGAATAAATATTTTTACATTTATCAGGTGGATAACCAGAAGGGAATTGCTGGATTATATGGTAGTTCTATTCTTAATTTTGGGGGGAAAACTCAATGATGTTTTCCATAGCAGCACCAATTTACATGCTCATCAGCACTGTTAAGAGGGTTCCTTTTTTTCCTCCATCCTCTCCAACACTTGTTATTTTCTGTCTTATTGATAATAGTCATTCTAACAGATATGAAGTAGTATCTCATTGTAGTTTTAATTTGTATTTCCCTTATACCTAATGAGGTTGAACATCTTTACATATATTGGTTAGCCATCTGTATATCTTCCTTGGAAAATTGTCCATTTAGTCCTCTGCCTATGTTTTAATCAGATTGTTTTTGTTATAGATTTGTATCAGTTCTTTATATATTTTGCATATTAGCCCCTTATCAGAGGTATTATGTGCAACTGTCTTCCATTAGGTTGGTTATCTTGGTTTGTCAATGGTTTCGTTTGCTATGAAGAAGATTTTTAGTGGTCTCATTCATTTCTTTCTTTTTTTTTTTAAATTTACTTTTCCTTTAGGGCATATTTCACAAAACCCCTCAAAATCAAGGTCCATAAGTTTAGTGCCTATGTTTTCTTCTATGTACTTTATTGATTCAGTTCTTATACTCAAGTCTTTATTCATTTGGAATTAATTTTTGTGTATGGTGTCAGACAGCAGTCTAGTTTCACTATTTTGCATGTGGTTTTCCAAGTTTTTTAATACCATTTATTGAAGAGTCTTTCCTATCTTCATTGTATGTTTTGGCTCCTTTGTTGAAAATTAGTTGCTCCTTTATGTATATGGGTTTATTTTTGAGCTCTCCATTCTATTCTATTGTGTCTGGTTTTCCCCCGTTTTGATTGTTGTAGCTTTATAGTGTAGGTTGAAGTCAGGGAGTGTGATACCTCGGGCTTTGTTCTTTTTCTCAGGATTTCTTTGGCTCATTGGGGTCCTTTGTGTTTCCATGCATATTTGAGGATTATTTGTTCTATTTCTGTGAAAAATGCCATTGGGATTTTGATGGGGATTGCATTCAACTGTATATCGCATTACGTGATGTGACCATTTTAACAATGTTAATTCTTACAATCCATGAATACAGGATATCTTTCCATCTTCTTCTGTATTCAATTTCTATTAATAGTGTCTTATAGTTTAAAGTACAGGTCCTTCACTTCCTTTGGTAATTTCGTTTCTGTTGCAGTTGTAAACAGGACTGCTTTCTTCATTTCTTCTGATATTTTGTCTTTAATATATAGGAATGCTACAGATTTTTGTATATTGATTTGTATCCTGCAAATTTACTGTATTATTTATTTCTGATAATCATATGGCGGAGTCTTTAGGATTTCCTATATATAGAATTATATCTTCTGCAAAACGTGACAGTTTTACTTCTTCATTTCTAATTTAAGTTTTTTTTTTTCCTCTTACCTAATTGCTCTAGTTAGGACTTCCAGTACTGTTGAATAACAGTGGCAAGAGAGGGCATCTTTGTTTTGTTCCTGATCTTGGGGAAAAGTTTTCAGCTTTTCACCATTGAGTATATTAGCTGAGGATATGTCACATTTGTACTTTATTATATTGAGGTACTTCCCTCCTATACCCATTTATTTATTGAGTGTTTTAATCATAGATGGATGCTGTATATCTTGTCAAATATTTTTTGCCTCTATTGATATAATTGTAGAATTTTTGCTTCTATTTTGTTAATGTGGTGTATCATGTTGTTTGATTTGTGGAAGTGGAACCACCCTTGTGTCCCTGAAATGAACCTCACTTCATTATGATGTGTGATCTTTTCAATGCATGTTTTATACAATTTGCTAATATTTTGTTTAGGATTGTTGCCTCTGTTCATCACAGATATTGGCCTGTAATTTTCTATTTTTGTGTCATCTTTGACTGGTTTTGGTATTAGGGTAATGTTGCCCTAGTGAAATGAGAAAGGAAATATTTCTGCTCTTCAATTTTTTGGAAGAGTTATAGACACAGAGAGGTATTAATGTTCTTTGAATATTTGGTAGACTTTTCTAGTGAACCCATGCTGTCCATGACTTCTGTTTTTCAGGAATTTTTTTCATTATTTCAGTTTCCTTAGTAGTGATCAGCCTACTTATATTTTCCAATTCTTCATGGTTCATTCTAGGAAGTTTATATGTTTCTAAGAATTTGTCCATTTTTTAATTGAATTTGGTGGCATATAGCCTTACTAAGTATTCTTATATGATCCTTTTTATTTCTATAGTGTTTGTTTTAAATTATTTTATTTTTGATCTTGAGTCTTTTCTCTTTTTTTACTTAATAAGTCTGGCTAGAGGTTTGTCTATTTTCTTTATCTTGGTGTCATTAATTTTTTCCTAATGTCCTTTTGTATTCTATTTTATTTAGTTCTACTCTGATATTCTTTTTTTAAAAATTGACTTTTGGCTTTGTTTTTCTTTTTCTAGTTCTTTAAGGTATAATGATAAATTGCTTACTTAGAGTTTTCTTTCTTGAGATAGGCCTATTTAAGAAAGAAAAGGAGTGTATTTAATTACTTGCACATACTTGAATGAGAGGTTTTCCTCTGAGAGGCTGGAGAATGCTTTTTGTTTGTTTTTTAAAACTTTTTTTTTAGAGCAGTTTTAGAAACACAGCAAAATGAATGAGAAAGTATAGAGACTTCTCATATGTTACCTTCCTCCACACATGCATAGCCTCCCTCATTATTAACATTTCTCACCTAATTGATACATCTATTGTAACTGGTGAACCTACAGTGACACATCACCTTCAATCAAAGTCCATAGTTTGCATTACAGTTCACTCTTGGTGTTGTATATGCTGTCGTTTTGGACAAATAAGTAATGACATGTATCCATCATTATAGTATCACATAGAGTATTTTCACTGCCTTAAAAATCCTCTGGGCTCCACTCGTTTATCCCTACTATCAAACCCTGGTCTTTAAGAACTTTTATGAAAATAAAATTATTGGTGTGACATTGATTAATAATATTATATGTTTTGAGTATACATTTCTATAACATGTTATATATATTGCACTGTGTGCTCACCACCCAAAGTCTGATCCCCCTTCGTCACTGTATATTTGTTTGCCTTAACCTCTTTACCCTTTCCCCTCTGGTAAGCACCATACTGTGTCTTTGTCTATGCATATGTTTGTATGTTTGTTTATCTTGATTTCTGTTTTATATTGCAAATATGAGTGAAATCTAATGAATCTTGTCATTTGCCATCTGACTTATTTTGCTTAGCATGCAATCTCAAGATCTATCTATGTTGTTGCAAATGGCAGTATTTTATCATTTTAATGACTGAGTAGTATTTCATTGTCTATATGAAGGTAGGTATTTATGGCTATAAACTTCCTAAAAAGTTTAATATGTAATATAGTGATTTTATCTTTTGATCTCTTATATTTCTTTAACACAATAGTTGTTTGATGGTATGTTGTTTAATCTTCACATATTTGTGGTTTTTGCAGCATTTGTTTTGTAGTTAATTTCCAGTGTCATACTTTGTGGTAGGAAAATGTGCTTGGTATAATTTCAATCTTAAATTTATTGGGACTAGTTCTGTGCCCTAACATTTTGTCTATCCCCGAGAATGTTCTGTGTGCTCTTGAGAAAGTTCTTAATTTATCAATTAAGTTCATTTGGTATATTATTTAAGCTAATTTGGTGTTATTTAAAGCTAATATTTCCTGATTGATTTTCTGTTTGGTTAATATCTCCATTACTGTCAATGGGGAGTTCATGTCCCCTACTATAATTGTATTTTTATCAGTTTCTCCCTTTAGGTCTGTTAATAACTTCTTTATATATTGTAGTGCTCCCAGATTGGGTATATATGTATTGATAAGTGTTCTGTCTTCTTGGTGAATTGTCCCATTACATTATGAAATGTTCATCTTTGTTTCTAGTTACTATTTTTTTACTCTTAGAATCTATTTCCACTGCTGCAACCACTTTTCTGGAGGCTATTTGCTTGAAGTATCATCTTCCACCCTTTCACTTTGAGCCTATCTATATTCGTATTTGAAGCTGAGTCTCTTGCAGGCAACATATAGTTGGGTCTTATTTTTTAATTCATCCTACTACTTTGGGCCTCTTCTTTGGTGAATTTAGTCCATTTACATTTAGGATGATTATTGATATAGGAGGACTTACTACAGCCACTTTGTCTTTTCTTTTTCCTTCTGATTGCTCTGCCTGCATTGTTTTTTTTTCCCCCTCTTGTGATTCTGTCTGCTATTTTAGTTTAACAGTTTTTATTTTTTCTTTCTCTGTTTTCTCTTTGTTTTGTTTTGGGTACCAGCTCTGAATTTTGTTTTATTATGGTTATCATTTAGTTTGTGTAAAATGTCCCATACAGAATTATCCTTTTTCTTCTCATTGTCGCTCATCTTCATTCACCTATACCCATCCAGTCCTTTTCCACCTCCTTTTTTATGATTTCATTGTCACCAATTATCCCTTTTAATTTTGTGCATTCCTTAGCAAATTGCAGTGTGATAGTTATTTTTAATGCCACTTTTCTCCCCTTTTAACTTTGTTATTATTGTTTAGTAACCCATTCTGAAGTAGATTGCAGTTTCTTGCAGTCTTAATCATTTTACTTAAAGTTTTGTATATGCTTTTGTATTTTTGTATCTGCTATAAGAGCTCCTTTCAAATTTTTTTGTAATGGAGGTCTTGTGGTGGCAAGTTCTCTCAGCTTATTTGTCTGAGAGAGCCTTTATTTCTTTCATGTCTAAAGAATAACTTTCCTGGATATGTTATCATTAGCTCATGGTTTTTCTCTTTCAACATTTTGAATACTACTCTCTCCTGTCTTATAATTTTTCTACTGTGAAATCTGATAATAATCTCATGGCATTTCTTTCTAGGTTATAGTCCTTTTTCACTGGCTACTAGATCAAACAAAATGGTTGACCAGGACACATTAATTTCCTCTTCTGTTATGTAGAAATAGTACACTCATCTGTGCTATAATGATAACTCATTAATCTAGGTATGAAAGTCCCTTGTAAGTTACCAAAAATACTATAAAACTGATGAAAAGATACTTTCTCTTTTAATTCTAGGAATGAGTATAAGCACTGCTGCTTCTAAATTGTGGCTTAAGATTTGTTTCACTTTGCTTGGTAGAGGGAGTAGAAAGTTCTTTTAAAAATAATTGTAGTCTTCCTCCTCTTTATCATAATTGATTTCAGCTTAAACTGAATGGTTATCTGTGTTGAACAGTTTGAAATATAAGTGTGATGCAATTAGACTCTACATACATATATCAATGCATTTCACAGGGATCTCAATACTAAGTATGCAGCAGATGGGACAAAATCACAACAGGCAACTTTATTTGTAGAATTTGATCCAAAAATTAAGAAAATATAAATAAATGGAACTGAATCTCTTATGTTAGTACACAAAATAAACCAAAAAAAAAAATACATCAGTATTTACTATGGGATCATTTAAATGTATTTGCAAATGATCTGATTAGGGAAATCTGATTTACAACACGGGAAACTTCTCTCAACAACCATAGACTTAAATGCACTGCACTGTGGGTCACCTAGACTAGTTAGCAAGAATGAGCAAAGTGGTAGGTCCAAAAGGCAAACACCTTCCTCAGATGGAGACTTTGGTAACTGTCTGTGGTAAAAAAGAAAAAAAAAAAAACACCAACTATTGTTCTTCATCATGTTGGATGGTCATTTTGTCCATTTTTCTCTTGCGATGATGAGTCCATTTTAAATACTTCAATTATTATGAAGACACTCCAAATCCACAGAACAGCAGACACTTCCATTCTGTGCATCAAGACACAAGTGTTAGGCAATTGAGACATAGATAAATCAATTAGCAATGTGCACTTTTATATATAAAATGACCATCTACATTTTGAGGCAAACTCCAGGAATGCTATAGAAAAGTGCTAGAGAAGGAAGAAAAGATTTATGAGACTCTCCAGGGTTTTACCGGCAGTGTAATTTCTTACTCCTGAATGATAATTTGCCATTAATAAATCTAACCAAAAGTACTACAATATCCTGAAGGCAACTCCAACATGGGTTCTAGAAAGGTTGGAACCTGTAAGAATTACTACAGTCTCTTATGGTGACTATGAAGGGAACAGTACAAATTTAGATGTATAAGTACTAGAAATTCATTAAAATCAATTACATGTTTTAAATGTAAAAAAATATTCCTCTATAATCTACCCCACCTCAAATAAATCTCAAACTTGATCTCTCAGAATTAATACTACATAACACAGGTCTTCACATCTGATCATTTTGTTTGCTGGGCTGAAGGTACACACGGACCATGACACTTTTGCTATATGTAGTTTGATATCTGTTTTCTATTGGGGCTGCACCTTAGGACAATACTTTCCAGAAAAGGAAAAAAATCCACATTTATAAGAACATAACAAGACAAGGTGGGAATCTTGCACTGATGCCTGAAGCTGAAGCAGAATTTGATAGACTCAAATAGATTAGTATTTTTAACAGGCTTAATCATGGCAGTCTTAAACAGATGTCTTGGAAGAGATTTGACACTGTCTCACCCTTGCTTCAAGTCAGCTATGGTCATAAACTTTGGAGGGGTCAATGTTTAAAGACATATGAAGAAGCCTCAAGGGAAATTCTCCAAAAAGACAGGAAAAATAATCACAATTAAATCCTGTATCAACAGTGTCAGGTCACCACAATAATTAAACAGAGTAAACAATTTCATAGAGCACTTTTTTCCTAACACTGAGAACTTCATGAGCAAGCTTTAAAATTTTCCAGGATGAAAAATGTCTTTTTTCTCTCTTTAATATATGGCCAAAATAGCTTAAAGCAGTCATAATTTGGCCTAGAGTCAATTGTTAAAATTCTGTAGTTTAAAAGCAAGAGAGAGGGCTATTCTATGGTCATTTGTAATTGCCTTTATACACAATGCAGCTATGATCCATTCAGACATATTAATCTCCTGTGAGAAGTAAATGCTACCTATGTTTCCACCATGGCCCCAGAAACCTCAGGAGTGAGCCTCCTGCAAGTGTTCTCACCACAATTCTCTTCGGGACTTCCAATTACCTTGCATTTGCAGGTTGTGCAGGGAGATCCAGCCATTGTCCACACTGAGCCACTAAGCCTTGAAATGCCATAACTGTCCAGACAAGTTCTCCTAATGTCATAGGTGATGTTATCAGCCAGGCAGGGGTCACTGACACAGCGGGGACAACACTCTCCTTCCAAGATGGCTGAGTACTCACAGTTCAAATTGGGGCAAGTGAGTGGCCAGCAATCTACCTCTCCTTCCTGTGGAGAGAAAGCCAAAAATGTCTCATCATTGTTCTTATGTACAATTCTGCTGCTAAAGTCCCAGAGGACACAGTAATTATTTTATTTTCATTATGGTGACATTGGTTAATTCTCATCACTGTCCTCACTGAATGTTTCTACTTTAGCACCATTATGGGTACAATGTGTTTTCTCCTTGAAGAGCTACTACAGGTAACACCTCAACTGAGATGCTTTTGATGACCATCTGTACTGCAGCTCCAGAAAAATGAGGTCCTATCTCTGTGTCAGTGGCTGCTTAATTAATTTTTTATCATGTAATGATAATTATTAGTATATTTCCACATTAGGTTTTGAGCTTTCAGGTTTGGGGCTTCTTTCTTTCTCTCCCTGATGTTTAGCCCAAGTTTGATCAATGAATGCTAATCAAATGAATAAATGAAAAGATGGTAAGGTACTGGCTAATGTATAAAGAGAAATTCATTTCTTTTCAGGTCAAAGGGAAACCTGTAATATTTCAACATCGCTAACTGAGTTGCTGGTATCTAATTTAAAGTTAAGGTTGGGCAAATTCAGAACCACTTCATAATGGTTTCAGAAATGCAATATACCTAGTAGACTATATACTGCAGTTCAAATGGAGCCTCATCAGGTCTCTGAATCTGGTAACTGGGGCTCCACTAAACTATCCATAGCAGAACTGTTTCTCTATGTAGCCTCTCCTCACATCATGACATTCATTATAATCTATGCAAACTCATGTCTAATTATTCAATCAGCTTCATAAGTCTAGGGCTTTCTATCAGCTTCATGGTAGGCCATATATATTATGCCCACCATTATATCATCCAGAGTCTGGCACATACCAATGAATATTTATTAAATATGACCTACATTATTCTTAAGTAATTATGTATTCAACTGCTTCAATTTCCCCATGAAATATTAAACTTAGGGGCTGGGAAGGGAAGAGAATACAATTTTGAAATTCTATGAAAATTTCATATTTAAAATTAATACCAGTTCTTTTGAGCACTTGATAACTGGCTTCTTGAAAAAGACATGAAAATTTCCAGACTGATATGGAAGCTGACTGTATAGTTATGTGTGTGTCCTTGTATGGGGGTTTGAAAAAATGGCTATGATTTTAATTTATCTGAGTTATAGCCTTCAGTATTAGGAATGATTAAAAAAAATGTATTAAGATTATCTGCACATTCACCAGATTTTAGAAAATCCAGTAGAAATTTGGAGGATGATTTCTCTGAATATTTGTTTTCATACAGTATCCACATACCAAATCATTACTTTCAATAAATGTTAACTATGGAATACAAATAACAGTTTCCATTACAAGTTGACTTAGTTATATATCTGAGTCCTCAGAGGTGAAACATCATATTCACTATCATAATGTATGTTAACAATCTTTGAATTCTTAGAAATATTTTTTGTGGCATTATTTGAGACAGTAGGAACCAGGTCCAGAAATTAAGCCTTTTCTCTTGACTATCTTAAATCTGACTATACCATTAGTATCCCTATATTAAAATGTAAAATAGCCTTCATTTCTTCTATATGAAGGTTTAGCATCTGAAACAGATTTTTCAACCTAGAAAATATTAATACTAATTAAGTACCTTCTATGCATCAAGTACTATATTTGTCTTTCACATATATTCTCTAATCTTCATAACAGCCCTAAGAAATAAGTACTCATCTGTTTCTGTATACTGAAAGTAAAATGATCAATGAAATGCTAGAACTTGCCCGAGATAATCACATAGCGTTAACACATGAGAAAACCGGGATTGAAATCTAGTCCTTATGATTCCATCCCTGCTAGTTCTATTATTATTTTATTTTCACACTGAAATTTTTAATGGTTATGTCCAAAGAAATGAAAGATTTGGCTCTATAAGAACTACAAATCCTAGCAAAGGTTTTGAAAGCTTTCTATCATACAGGGGTTTTTCTTAAACTGTATTTACTAAAAAAAAAAAGCAGTTGTAAACTAACAGAACTTATGTTAAATCTGTCCTGTAAATATGTTCTTTTTTGTCTTACCTAGTATTTTAAATAGCAGAATCTGAACGTCTTTAGGCAGAGCACAAGCTCCTTAGCAAGAAAACTCAAACTCCCTGCATTGGATGACAAACATTGGGAAACTAAAGCCCACAGGTAAGTGAGTTTGTAATCCCTCCAGATAAAGGGCTCACACTCCCTAAAGGAAACTGACATACCAGACATCGGCACTGCTGGCAGCTGTGGGTCCAATTGTCTCCACTTCGATACAACTTGTGTCCATTTTGATCTAAACATTGACTTGTGACCCGGGTGTCACACTCTGGGCAACAGAAAAGGTCAACGCTTGGATTCTGGCAATCACAAGCTGTTCGTCGGCAGAATATCTTCCCATCCTGTTTAGAAATGAGGTTAAGCAGGTTTCATCATGAGGAAAACAATAAGATAGCTGCTGTATGAAAACCAGACCTATACTTTAGAGTCAAAGTGTTCCCCTGGTCAACTAATTTTTTTCAAGAGATACACACCGTCTTTCTCTGAGCTTGCCTGCAGAGCATTCCAAGTAAAAATGGAGACATTTCTAAGTTTATAAAAGAAGTCAATTATGTATTGGAAACTTTTTTTCTAAATGTTGCTTAGAAATTTCATTTCTAAGTAAAACTATAACTCTACTGAGCAGATAAAAATGATATGGCAAAAACTTATTTGAGTGAACAGTCAATGCTTTGTACTTTTCCCAGTTCATAACAATAGCACCTAACATATTCAAATGCACTCATCTCTGCCTCAACTCTGAGAAGAATTCTGACTGAGTCCTATTACAGAAAAATTAACTGAGGCTAAATGATGTATCCAGTATCACAGAGGTAGCAAGTCTTGAAGCAACACAATCAGGTCTTCTGGTTTCAAAAAAATTTTCTTCTATAGGACAGTCTTTTAGTTATTGCAAGGGGCTAAAATCAGGTGCCACTTTGAGGCAGTTCCCCAAGTTATAAGCATAGTATAATTTCTGAAGTAATGGCCTGAAATAATAAAGATACTATATAATGATACTTGAAGAACTGAAAGCCAATAGTACTCAAATATTAATACCAAACAATTTGCAGCATATCTTATTTGTATGTCTGTTCACAATAATGTCTCATTTTAGAAAATGAAGTTGAAAATGTAAGGTGAGAACTGTGGTCACCATTTATAAATCCCTTGCTGAGTATTTACAAAGGAATCTGAGGGCCACGGGTACCTTGAAGGACACATAACACAACATCTTTGACCTATACTTAAATCTTCTCTAGGGCAACCATATTCAAATGTCATTAAGCCTGTGCTTGAAGCTCTCCAGTTTCGAGGAACTTACCACTATGAGAATCATTCAAGGTATGTACCTCTGCACATGTCTAAATGTTAAAAATTGGACTACTTGTTGCTGCTGACCATTGATCCTTGGCCACACCTTTGGTAATCATAGAATTCCCAAGCCCTTGTGTCACATTTCAAATCTTTTGTTCTTATAAGACAGCATTTCTGTCTCCATTGAATCATTCTCGTCTCTGCATTAAACATCTCTAATTTTTTGACTAGTCCCTATGCTTTTTAATCTTTTCACTTATAGTTGCCTTCCTCTTCAACAGTTTTGACTATTTCCAATAATCATCATCTACAATAATCTTAACATTCATACCATAAATTGTGCTAAGTTTTTTCTACGCGTTATCACACTTAACCTCATAATTTGAGAAATTTACATCTCCATTTCTCAAAAATGGTAGCTGAGTTAGAGAACTAAATATAATTCTTCAGTAACGGTCTGACCAACAGAGTGGAATAAACCTCATGGTCACTTTAAGTACTTACTTTAGTACTGTTTCAATATTTACTTAGATTATGTCATAGTGTTGACTTATATTGAGCTTAATGAAGACTAAAACCCCATTAAGCCCTATCTCATCTTGTGCAATTTGTATTTTGGGGGGAGCAAGAGAAAAACTTGTTTATCCATATTGTATGTCACTTATTAGATCCATTTCATCACTCCTACCTGTCACAGTGATTTCTAAACATTGTTTCTGTCCTTCACCATAGTTTGTCTTCCTTTACAGCTTAGTGGCATCTGCAAACTTGATGGACCTGCCCTCGGGGTCACCATTTACTTCATCAATGACAATGTTGAATAGAACTTGCTGAGATATGCTTACTGTCAGCAAAAGTGAAAATCTTTAAATGCTTTACATTCTCAAAGGAGAATGAAAAGAAGACATGCCAGCTACATACATAACTTAACAGGTTGAAAACGCTTTCTCTCAAATTGTGTGCATCGGCTCTATTACTATAAGAAATGTCAAGTAAATAATGAGTGACGACAGCATTGTGGGAGCATGAAAAGACTCCATTGTTTCTCCCTTTAAATTTACAAGCTGAGCAGCTGTAACTCCACAAAGGATTGCCTGGTGAACATACAGACACACCTGATGCATGCATCAGGGCATTGGAAGGTGGGCACATTGAAATAAGTAAAGAGGCAAGATGGGAGGAGTGATGTGGACAGTGGCTGCTGATATAGTTCTGCATTCACTGTGACTCCAGTAAGCATGGCATTGGAGCCCTCACACTATAGCCTGGAGTATAAGAGGGGCAAGGGGAGTCCCTGTCTTATTAAAGGCATCTCCTTCCCCACCCCACTCCATCATGGCACAACTGGGAAGAGGTGGCTGGGAAGCTATAAACAAAAAGGCAGAGATGCAAAATTGAGAACCTGCCTCCTTTCCCTCACAGGCTTGGCAAAGCCCAGTAAGGCCAAAAACACAGCAGAAAAATAGAGTAGCTCTGGGAGCTCACAACCAGTTTTCCACAACTCACCACATTTCCCCACTATGTTGGTGGCATCCCATAAATGAGGCAAGCAGGTCAGAGAGGGGACATGGCACATTCCTTAACTGAAGCCATGCAGCTCCACTGAGGCCACAGAAGTGCAAATAGTGCAGGTAAAAAAACAAAAACTTGTGCTATAACACCCTGTACAAGGAAACAAAAAATGTACCCTATCAACCTGCTGAATTATTCAGCAAACCAGTATCTGCAGAACAAAAAAAAGAGCACTACTTCAAATGCACAGAAACAGAAACAATCCATCAAATCATGAACAACCAAGGTAACTTGGGAAGATAAAATTTGGTTCTCTAGAAACCAAAGTCATGGAAAACTGAATTAAGTGACAGAGAATCCAGAAATAAAAATAATGACTAAAAAAATGCCTTACCAAAGGGATGAAAAAAACAATAAATAAGGAATGCATTAGAGAAACACTGGAAATACAGCAGTCCAGAGGAGAAGAAAATAAGAGTATAAAAAAATGAACTCTAAAATCCATGTGCCTACATTAGAAAGGGCAACCTAAGGACAGTAGGTATGCCAGAGAGAAAAGGGAACAGAGAACCTACTCAAAGAAATTATTGACGAAAACTTCCCAAGTCTAGGGAAAGAACTGGACTTTAGAATAGAGGAAGCTAACAGAAAACCTAATTATGCAAAGAAGTCTTCTCCAAGACATATGTTATTCAAATTGTCAAAACTTAACGACAGTTCTCAAGGCACCAAGTAAAAAAAAATGAACACTACAAAGGTAGACCTCCATTGCAAGAAACATTGAAAGGAGCTCTTATACCAGAAACAAAGAGATAAAAGTATACAAAACTTTGAGTAAGATGATTAAGAGACAGAAGCAGAAAATTAAAAATCTGCTTCAGAATGAGTAAACATTTAATTATAACACAAAGGTTATAAAGTGACATGAAAAATAACTACTGCAATTTGCTAAGGAATGCACAAAATAAAAAGGGATAATTGGTGACAATGAAATCATAAAAAGGGAGGTGGAAAAGGACTGGATGAGTATAGGTGAATGAAGATTAGAGGCAATCAGAAGAAAAAAGGATAAATGTGTTTATGGAACATTTTACAAAAAGCTAATGTTAACCATAATATAAAAATCAGAACTGACACACAAAAAACAAAGAGGAAACGAAGGAAAAAATACTGAAAACTGTCCAACTAAAAGAGCAGACAGAATTACTAGGAGAAAAAAAAAATAGTGGTGACACAGAGCAATCAGAAAAAAGATAAAATGGCTGTAGTAAATCCTCATATATCAATAATCATCCTAAATGTTAATGGACTAAATTCACCAATGAAGAGGCCCAGAGTAGTGGGATGAATTAAAAAATAAGACCTAACTATATATTGCTGGCAGGAGACTCATTTCAGCTCCAAAGACAAACATAGGCTCAAAGTTCAGAGATGAAAAATGATACTTAAAACAGCCTCCAGAAAAATGGGTATAGTAGTACTTACGCAAATGGAATCAGATTTTCAAGAGTAAAGATAACAAGAAACAAAGATGAACATTTTATAATGATAAACAGGACAACTTTTCAAGGAAACATAACACTTACCAACATATAGGTACCTAACGTGAGAGCATCAAAATATATAAAGCAAAAAACAGTCATAAAGGAAGAAACTGGCAAAAATATAATTATAGTAGGGGACCTGAATATCCAATTGACAGCAATGGATAGATCACCAAACAGAAAGTTAATAAGGAAGTATCAGCCTCAAAGGAGACATCAGACTAAATGGACTTAATAATATTAGAACTTTCCATCACCAAACAAGAGAATACACATTCTTTTAAAGCACACATGAAACATTGTCAAGGATAAACCATATGTTATGGTACAAAACTAATCTAAATAAAAGACTGAAATCATGCAAAGCATACTTTCTGACCACAACAGTATGACATGGAAATTAACTACAAGAATAAAGCTAGGAAAAAACCCAAAAATTGGAGACTTACTAGAAAGAGAACTCAAAAACAGAAGTGAAAGAGAAGTTACAACAGATACCACAGAAATACAAGTGAATATACAAGAATAATGTGAAAGGCTATATGGCACAAAATTCTATAACTTAGAAGAAATGGGAAAATTCTTAGAAATATATAAACTTCCTAGAATGAACCAAGAACTGGAAAACTGGAATAAACTGACCACTACTAAGAAAATTGAAACAGTAATGAAAACCTTCTCAAAAAATAAAAGTCCTAGACAGGATGGATTCACTAGAAAATACTACCAAACATTAAAAAATATAATATTTATCCTCAAAATCTTGTAAAAAAATTGAAGAGCAGAAATATTTCCTTTCTCATTTCACGAGGGCAACATTACCCTAATACCAAAACCAGTCAAAGATGACACAAAAATAGAAAATTACAGGCCAATATCTCTGATGAACATAGAGGCAAAAATCCTAAACATAAAGTCCTATTAGCAAATCAAATAAAACATGCATTGAAAGGATCACACATCATGATGAAATGAGGTTCATTTTAGGGACACAAGGATGGTTCTACTTCCACAAATCAATCAATGTGATATACCACATTAACAAAATAAAAGTAAAAATTCTACAACTATATTAAGAGATGCAAAAAAGTATTTGGCAAGATACAGGATCCACCTATAATTAAAACAATAAATGGGTATAGGAGAAAAATAACTCACCATAATAAAGGCCATATATGGCAAACCCTCAGCTAATATACTCAATGGTGAAAAAACAAAAACTTTTCCCCTAGATATCAAGAACAAGAGAAAGATGCCTACTCTCACTTCTGTTATTCAACACGGTATTGGAAGTCCTAGCCAGAACTATCAGGCAAGATTAAAAAATAAATCAAAGGCACCTAAATTAGGAACAAAAAAGTAAAATTGTTAAAATTGTCATTTTTTTGCAGGAGATATGACATTATATATAGAAAACCCTAAAAACTCCATCATATAACTATCACAAACAATACGGTATATCTGCAGGATACAAATCAAAATACAAATATATGTTGCATTCCTATATACTAACAACGAAATATCAAGGAGAAATGAAGAAACCAGTCCCCTTTACAACTGCAACAACAACAAAAAAATTACAAAGGAAGTGAAGGATCTGTATACTGAAAACTATAAGAAATTGTTAAAAGAAATTTAAGACAAAAAAAAAATGGAAATATATCTTGTGCTCATGGATTGTAAGAATTAACATTGTTAAAATGGTTGTATCACCAAATGCAACATACAGATTTAATGCAATCCCCATCAAAATCCCAATGGTATTTTTTACAGAAATAGAACAAATAATCATCAAATACATATGGAATTATAAAAAAACCCAATGAGCCAAAGAAGTCCTGAGAAAAAGAACAAAGCCAGAGCTATCACACTCTCTGACTTCAAACTACACTAAAGCTACAATAATCAAAACAACATGTTATTGGCAAAAAAACACACAGATCAATGGAATAAAATTGAGAGCTCAAATATAAACCCACACACACAAATGGACAACTAATTTTCAACAAAGGAGCCCAAAACGTACAATGGTGAAAGTAAATACTCTTCAATAAATGGCATTGAAAAACCTGGAAAGCCACATGCAAAATAATGAAACTAGACTGCTGTCTGACATCATATACAAAAATTAATTCAAAATGAATAAAGACTTGATTGTAAGACCTGAATCAATAAAATACATAAGAGAAAAACAAAGGCACTAAACTTATGGACCTTGGTGTCAGGGGGGTTTTGTGAACTAGACCCTAAAAGAAGGGGAAAAGAAAAAATAAATGGGACCACTAAAAAGTTTCTTCATAGCAAAGAAACCAAGACAACAAAAAGACAGCCTACTGAATGGGAGAAGATATTTGCACACAACACATCTGATACGGAGCTAATATGCAAAATATATAAAGAACTGATACAAATCTATAACAAAAACAATCTGATTAAAACATAGGCAGAGGACTGAATGGACAATTTTCCAAGGAAGATATATAGATGGCTAACCGATATATGTAAAGATGTTCAACCTCATTAGATATAAGGGAAATACAAATTAAAACTACAATGAGATACTACCTCATAAGTGTTAGAATTACTATTATCAATAAGACAGGAAATAACAAGTGTTAGAGAGGATGTAGGAAAAAAAAGAACCCTCTCCCAGTGCTGACAGATATGTAAATTGGTGCCACTGCTATGGAGAACATCGAGTTTCCCCCAAAAATTAAGGATAGAACTACCATATAATCCAGCAATTCCCTTCTGGTTATCCACCTGATAAATGTAAAAATATTTATTCGTAAGGATATATGTGCACTTATGTTCACTGCAGCATTATACATGGTAGCAAAACATGGAAACAACCTAAGTGTCCTTTGATATATTATTGGATAAAAAAGTTGTGGTACATATATACAAAGGAATATTATTCAGCCATAAAAAAGATGAAATATTGACATTTGTGACAACATGAATGGATCTTGAGAGTATTACAGATACATCGATTTACAGATACAGATAACAGGTGGTTCCCAGAAGGAAAGGGGGTTGTGGGAGGATGAAGTGGTTAAATGAGCCTAAGTATGTATGATGAAAGGAGACTAGACTTCTGGTGAGCACAATATAGTATACAGTTATACAACTGAAATATATATAATGTTATTAACCAATATTACCCCCAATAAATTTAGTTTTTAAAAAAGAAATGTCAAGAAATCATAATGTTCCAAAATAAAAAGGAATGAAAGATTTATGTACATGTAAAGGAAGAACTATTCCACAATGTGACAGCTGCCTAAGTGCTGTAAGATCTGCCAGTTAGATCTGGGGCAGAACCGAGATTGTTTCCCCTAAGACTCCTCAGATACTGTCTGATCCACCCTTTCTCTTTGGCCCATAGGTACTGATTTGTGCCGGCTCCTGAAAAAGGCCTTTGCCTTGCCCCAAGCAAGTATGTAAGGTGTTTTCCCCTCATCTAGGGTGGGCCATGCCCCAGTAACCCCATCCATCCTACCTTGTCCTATATAACTCCTTAGCACCTGCCTCATGGCGTGGTGGATATCCACGTTTTCTCATCACCATTCGTATGTACATTCCCTTAATAAACTCAAAGTAATGCTGGAGTTGTCAGCCCCTTTCTTGGTTTCTCAACCCTGAAAAACTTTGTTAACAAAATATATACACATAAAAACATATATATATATATATATATATATATATATATATATATATATATACACATATATATATGTACACACACACACACACTTATTCATGTACATATACACACATATATGCATGTGTTTGTGGAAAGAGAGCAAGATATTTAGTTAAGCAGGTTAACTGAATCAGAATTCAGCTAGTCTGGACAAAAAAGTTTCCAGAACCTAGGAATCTTCCAATAGGTCTTTGGCTGATAGCTCATATACCATTATTTGAACTCACTATTTTGCTTGTGTAACCATTGCTTAAAATGACTCCCTAGGGGTTTACTTGAACTAACAGAAGCTAAGAAAAGTTATGATAGCTACAACATGACATCATTTGGTCAGCTGCTCTACGGAGAGCACAGTATTACTGTCCCCAAGTATCAAAGGACCAGGCCTCAGAAGCCCACATGGCTGTGGCAGTGAACAATATCAAACACAGGAATAGATTCTTTTAAAAGAGGCTACTGTACAAGTAGTGAATCCAATCAGAATGTCAGGTTTCTCTCCATGTGTGTTGATTAAAAGGATGAATAAGAATTGTGAATAACCTCCAGGGTTAGTGCAAAGTAAAGCAATTTCACATCTCATCAATTATGTGAAAATGCCAAATTAGGCCCCTCTTAGTCTCTAACACGTTCAGAACAATGGCTATGTTCATTCTGCCTTTGAATTACAGGGTAACTGTCAAGAAAATCATTTTTAATAATGAAAATGTCACAGGTGGCTCCATTAATTCAATGAGAATGCCATTATAAACAGCGCACAAAGCACAGCTGCACTAGAATCCAAATTTGGCAAGAGAATGGAGCAAAGTGATGGTGAGTAATTTTTCTTGCCATAGATCTCAGGGGTTGTTCCCAGAGCCTGACCTCTATCCCAGCTGGAGTGGTCAGAACTATCCCCACTTAAATGCCAAAGATGTATTTTCCCACCTCTCAACCAGAGGAGATAAATGCTTTATGCAGTTTTATAATGAAAGTTCAGTTATAAACAATATGTATTGGAACATTTAAATTGGTTCTGAATTTTAAAAAGCAGGAAAATGCACTTTCCTTGCAAATTAAAAAAAAATTCTTATTATGCCTTGGAAAATGATAGGTTTTCTAATATAAATTAAACACTGAATAATCAACACATTGATACATTTACTCCAGATTGCATAATATCACTATTTTTCTTTCTGCCTTTGTTTCAAAACTTTTAAATCAAGAAGGTAGACTTAGGTAAAATTACTTATTTAAATTGAATAATAATATAAATCAGGGTTTGGTAAACTGATGCCCAGAGTCCAAATTCCACAGTCACCTGTTTCTATAAATAAAGTTTTATTGGAACGTAGCTTCCCTCCTTCATTTACATATTCCTATATTCCAATAGCTGCATTCATACTACAGTGTCAGAGTTGAATATTAGAGACCTTACAGTATGGAAAGCCAATATGGCCATTTACAGAAAAAGTTTTTTGATCCTTGACATAAAGTATAAAATTCGAAATGGCATTCTAGACTCATCTGTTTTACGTTCTCACACACACAAACACATTGGGCTATGATATTCAATCTTTTTATAAAATATTAATTTTGCTTTCAGGTTACCCCCACCCCACACAATCTAGTTCAGCAGCCCTTTCCAATTAGCACCTAAGGTTAAAAAAATTTAGCAGTCATTTAATCCAACTGCCTTATTTTAAAAATGTGGAAACCAGGTCTAGAGAGAGGAAATGACTTTCCCATGAAATAAATTAATTTAAAAAAAAACAGGAACTATACCACAATTTTGACTTTTATAACAATGATTTCGTATCATGAGGAGGCCAGAGGGAGGGAAAAAATAATTTCAGACAAACTGAGATCAGAATAATTCTTGTGGTGGTGGTTATCTGACCAGAACCATTAGAATCTCTTAGGAACTAGTTACAAATGCAAATTGTTGTGCCCAAACACAGACCTACTGAGCTGCAGAGTCTAAGAGTGATCAAAGTTTAATAAGCCCTCCAGGTGATTCTAGTGCAAGGGAAGTTTTGACAACCACTAATTAAGAATCAAAGCGCCCAGTCAATTGGGGAATTAACATGGCATAAACTTCAAGCTCCTGCAATGAAAAGGTAGAGTTTGGAACAGCACGACAGGAAGATGAAGTTGGGAGAATGAATGGAGACCCTGTTCCTTGACAGAACTACTAGAGCAGTAGTCCCACAACCTTTTTGGCAGTAGGGACCCCTACTCCTATAAGAATCTAATGCCTGATGATCTGAGATGAAGTTGAAGTGGTGACGCTAGTGCTAGGAAGTGGCTGAAAATACAGATAAAGCTTTGCTTGCTCACCTGCGGCTCACCTGCTGTGTGGCCTAGTTCCTAATAGGCAATAGTACCGGTCCATGGTCTGGGAGCTAGAGACCCTGCTTTAAGTTCTTACTCAAAGGTCACCTACTGTGTGAAGTCATTCCCTATTTTTCTCTTCATCTTCCTAGAACAGCATAGTTCCCCTTTCTAAGTTCCCACAACAAATTTTTCATGACTTTACCATGGCACGACAGGTGGTTAATTGTGTATATGTTCATTTCACTATTCATCTTCATGATCTTCAGTATGAAACACAACCACACACATTAAAAGGCTGCATTTCCTAGACACTAATAAACCTGACGTATTTCCCATGTAGAAAATAAAGCACACATAGAAAATAAAGATGTCTTCCTAAGGCCCTGAACAAATTTATAAATGGAAGAGCCACAGTTGGGTATCTATGAAAAGAAGCTGAGCTTTAACTAAGATTTAGGGATCCAGCCCAGAGAAAAAACTATTTTCACTTGGGTTGCTGTGGTCTGGATAATGCTGGAGGAACTTGGATTCCAAACAGTTCAGCACTCATTCTGTGTCCATCAGCTAAGTGGTCCAAAGGTGCACCGAATCATTGTCACCGATAAGGAAACACATGACATATAAACAAAAGCCCAAACCCACTTATGCAAGCCTAATTTTATCATTGAACTCCATTCAGCTATGAACATGTTTCAAAACCTCTTTTTCAATTGGCACGAAACACTAATAGCTAACCTGGTGCACTGATCTCACAAAGAAAAGTAGATTTTTAAGAAAACTTTGACCCTGCTTCTTTTAACAGTAAGCCTTGGCTCTGTGCTGGCTTGTGTGATTTGTTTTTATTTGAATTTGAAACATTGAGGATATGATTAAAAAGCCTATACTTTATATTCTAACCTTGAGTTTTACTTCTTAGCCTCCAAGATGATGCCATTGTAATAATCCATTTGGATGCTCACATTGAGATTTTTTTCTTATCAGGAAAGAACAGAACACTTATGGACCTCGGGTCAAGATGGCAGAGTAGGAAAACTTTGTGCTCGCCTCCTCTCACAATTGCATCAAGATTAAAACTAGTTTATAGAATCATTAGGATCCACCTGAAGACTAGCTGAACGAAAGTCCTAATATTAAAAGTATAAAGCAGAAGCCAAGAGGAGGGGCAGAGACACAGAATGGGCAGGTCCCACAACCTCATTATAGCAATTAAAAATTGGGAGGAAGAGCTTAGCAGTGGAGATCTCCCCTGAGTGCAAGAGATCCCAGCACCACACAGTGCTCTCCAGCCCAGGTCACTATTGCCAAGAAGAGGAGTCTCTGTATCACAGTCTCTGACTGTGAAACTATTAGAGATTGCATCTGAGTAAGACAAGGGCCGCTGGAGACCTAGGTATCTTCTTAATGGGCATGCACATAGACTTATTCATTCATTCTAGGCTCTAGCATTGGAGCAGCAGTTTAAAAAGCTCCAGGACACACAGGGAGAAATTAATTTTACTAGCTGCAGGGTTAGATTTGGAGGGGCAAAGGTCAGGGCAGCTTTTTCCAAGGATGGCAGGGCTGGCAGGAACCATTATTTCTTTGTTGAGTGCTCCTCCCATACAGCTAGCCCAGTATAGGCAGGCAGCAAATCTGTGCTCTCCTTTAATCTGGCTTGCACCTTTCACTCTGCCCCACTGATTTCTTAAAAGCCTGCCCTACCCTACATGCATGCTCAGTTGGAGCCACTTCCAATGGCTTTTTCACTGAAGCATTCTGCCTCAGCTCATGCTGTAGACTTTCCTAAAATCTCTCAAATGTCTACAAAGCAATGGCTGGCTTTGGCATGCCCTGTACCTCTTGCTATGCAGCTTCAAGCCTGATTAAGAGGCAATTAGTCACAACTTGCATTGTAACTCTCACCGGGAGGCCTCAAGCCTGGCATAAGCAGTGGCCTATGCTGGCTTGGAATGTAAAGCCAACTAAGTGGCCATAAGCCCAGCACAAGTGGCAGCTAAACTAAGCTCATATTGTGGTGTCCACCAAAGGGTCCCAAACCGGGCACCAGTGTTGGTTCACAGTATAGCTACTCCAAGTGCCTCCAAACCCAGCACTAGCAGCAAGTGACCGCAGTTCAATTTGTAGATCCCATTAGGTGGTCACAAGCAGAGCACAAATGGTGTCTGAACTTGGCCGGCTTCAGACCACCAGAGCACCGCCCAGTGAACTCTACAATGTCACACCAAAAGGGTAGACTCGGCTGGTACCAAACCCACACTAATGGAAATTCTGCTTTTTGAGGTCAGCCCCCACACAATAGCTTGTCTTCTGTAAAAACAGCCCAAACTCAGAGACAGCCTGAGGCTCATCTCAACTGAATGATGTGCCAATAGCAACCAAGTCTCAACTACAACAGGAGGGCACACTTATTCTACACAAGGATAACCCTGGAGCACCTGGCTCAGGTGACCAGGGAGACTGCATCACTAGATCTCATAGGACACATGTTATAAAAGGCCACTCTAACAAGACTGGGAGACACAGAAGATCTATCTAATACATATAAACAAACACACAGGGAGCCAGCCAAAATCTGAAAGAACAGAACAAAACTCCAGAACAAGAATTAAACAAAATGGAGGCAAGCAACCTACCAGATACAGAGTTCAAAACACTAGTTATAAGGATGCTCGATGAACTTAGAGAATGAATAGATAAAATCAGTGATAAACTTCAACAAAGAGATACTATAAAAAGAAACCAGTCAAAAATCAATAATACAATAACTGAATGTAGAATACACTAGCAGAAATCAAGATTTGATTAGATAAGACAGCACAGCTTCAATAATCTGGATGTCAAAGTAGCAAAAACAACTGGAACGACAAAAAGAAAAAGAATCAACAAAAAATGACGATAGTTTAAGAAACCTCTGGGACATCATCAAATGGACCAATACTTGCATCATAGGGCTACTAGAAAAAAAAGAGAGCAAATGATTGAAAACCTATTTGAAGAAATAATGATTGAGATACAAATGTCCCTAACCCAGAAAAGTAATAGACATATAAGACTAGGGAGCACAGAGAGCTCTAAAGAAGAGAAAGACAAAGAGACCCACACCAAGACACATCATAATTAAAATGACAAAAATTAAAGACAAAGAGAGAATCTTAAAAGTAGATAGAGAAAAGCAGTTAGTTATAATCAAGGGAGCTCTCATAAGACTAACAGCAGATTCTCAGTAGAGAATTTTGCAGGCAAGAGATTGGTAAGAAATATTCAAAGCAATAAAAAACAAAGACCTACAACCAAGATAACAGGAAAGGCTAGCATTTAGAACTGAAAGAGAAATTGTCTCAGACAAGAAAAAAGTAAGAGTTCATCACTACTAAATCAGTATTGCAAAAAATCATTAAAGTGCCTTCTTTAAGAAGAAAAGTTAATTTTCTTCTTTAATAAGAAAACGTAGGAGAGAAAAAAATTCTCACTGCAAAGGGAAACAGTAAAGGTTGTGGATCAACCAACTATAAAGCTAGTACAAAGATTAAGGCAAACGTAAGGAGATCATGTGTAATTACAATAAATTAAGGGATACACAAAAGAAGTAAAAAATAATGACAAAATCATAAATGTGGAGGGAATGAGTAAACTTTGTAGTGATTTTAGAATGTGTTCAAACTTAAGTGACTATCAACTTAAAATAAACTGTTATAAACCTAGGTTGGTGTATATGAAGCACAAGGTAACCATAAACTAGAAATCTATAAGAGATATATGAAAAATAAAAAAAAAAGGATTCCAAAACAACACACTAGAAAGTTTTCAACACGTAAGGTAACAAGAAGTACTGAAACAACCAGAAAACAATCTCAACAATAACTACACACTTATCAAAAATTACTTAAAACGTCAATGAACAAAATGCTCAAATAAAAAGACACAAGGTGGTTGAATGGATTCAAAAACAATATCAGTACATATATTGCTTATAAAAGGGCCATTTCATACCAAAAGACATGTACAGATTGAAAGTAAAAGAATGGAAAAGAGATATTTCATGCAAACATGAGTGAAAAATGAAGCTGGGGTAGCAATATTTGTATCAGACAAAATCTGAAAAAGAAATTTTGGTTTCATCTTAGTCAAGACTCAACTAAAGTTCTTTGTGTATTCCAGGTCTGGAAATCTAGAAAACCTAAACAAGATTTTGGGGTCAGGTTGGGGTCAGTGTTTGTTTGGAAAAACTAGTAAAGTAACTAGTAAAAAGTAACTAGTAAAGAAATTCATCCTTGCTTTGCTTCTGAATAGAGGTCTAACTGCCAACTTCTATAAGGCCTCAAGAATTCTAACTAACAATGAGCTTCTTTTACAACCTTTTCCCCTCTGAGTCAGTGTCACATGGTTAAGTATTTTATTTAACAACTTAAAAATTCTTGAGGGAATGTTCCACACAATAATTAATGTACTGAGTTGAGATTTTGAGCTCAGTCAAGTTGGATTGACTGATGGCTTAAATGGTTTTACATATATCAACTATATCAACAGATATCATCTAGAGTATTACAGGACATGTGGCAAGATGAGAAAACTATAAAATTTGGGGTAAACAAGTGGAATTTAAATCCTAGCTTATGCATTTCTATCTTGTGACATTTAGGGCACATTACTTGCCCTAAAACTTAAAAACTCAGATTCTTCATTTATCAAAGTTGTGCTATATTAAATGTGATGTTTTTTTTAAATTCCATGTTCCAGGATGCTTGGAACATGGGAGATGCTCCATAAATGGGCAATAGACTTAAGTCTAGATATGTCAAAGTAGGTCTATGTAAAAGGGGGGAAAAAGGGTGTTATGGGGCAATGATCTAAAGAATTGATAATAAAGTTTTCTTAAATAGGTACCCCCCAGGTCTGTTGGAGGTGTGGCAGACTTGAAGGCTGTTAAATGCATTGGGCGACTTTTCATGGTTCACTTCAACTCTGTTTCTAGGGGGTACTCAGACATTCTCAGGAGACCAGCTCTCTAAGAGGGAACTAAGCAAGGAATTTCTCATGGTTCCCATGCCTTTAAAGTCCAAGATTAAACAGTCTCATCCCCAAAGACAATACTATGTAAGAGCTACGGCAAAGCAATATCAAAGGAAAATAAACAGGAAAGATCAACGAAAGATGAAATAAAGCACAAAGAAATCAAATGCTTTGATAGGTCCATTCTGCAAAGCAGAAAGCAAAACTAAAAAATAAGTTGATGTTTATTTTCATAAGCATTAAACTCATTTCCAAACAACTTTAATAGCCGGGCACAGAGAACAACAAAGAAGACATCATTTACCACAAGGCCTTGTACTATCATTACCATTTGTTCAGAATGCAGTCTACCTGTCTCTGACTACTGGAGACAAATCTGATTGGATTCTCTGCCCCTGCAACCCCTAGGCTCTGCAGTCTCTTCTCAACCCCACACCTCACTTTTCACTAAGAGCAGGTTTGCCTGCCACTCAGCATCATCATTGGCTATGGCATAAATTAGGATAGAAGACTTTTCAGGAACTGCAGGATACATATGAGTTAACAAATTGCAGGAAAGAGGTAGGGAGGGAAAGAAGAATGGGAGGAGGAGAAAGAATGGTTACAATTTCTGCTGAACCACATCGGTCCTACCTTGCAGGAACAGACAGAACACCTATCTTCTTTCAGGGTCCACACCTGCCCATTGTGCTTCAGTCCTCCTTCATGGGGACAGTCACCAGAGCAGGAGGGCCCAGAGGGACAGAGGCAGTCGAAACCCCCTGCCAAGTTGATACAGGCAGAATCATTCCAACAGGTATGTGTTCTTAAGGCACATTCATCAATGTCTGCAGTAAAGAAAACACAGCACTTTAGAATCTAATTATTAGAAAATAATAATCATTTACAATAGCATTAATTAACATTATTGAGCATCTGTCTTGTGCCAGGTACTGTGTCAATGAGTTCATTTGCATTACTTCATGGACTCTACAAGGCAGCTCAGAGTTAGAGAATTTGTTAACTCTATTTGCAAATAAGAAAGCTGAGGCTTACAGAAGTTAAATATCGTGCCCACTGTCATAGAACTAGCAAGTGGCAGGTCTGAGACTCAAACCCACAAGTGTTGGATGCCAATTACTGAAATATCTAATAGCAGTTGTAAACTAGGTTTAGAATATTTTTAAAAACTATACCCATCAAAGACTATAAACACTTTAAAGCATTAACAGTGTGATACACTCTATGGAGATCTCTGAGTCTTAGAAAAGGTGTGAATAGATTAGCCACTGAGTAGGAACAAGTAGGCAATTAGGGTAACTCTGATCCAATTAGACTACCCCCAAATCCTGGGGCCAACGGTGAAAGAAGAGGGAGTCATTCTTGGTAGGTGCTTTACTAATCAAGCCTCACCATCCTAATGGCCAGCAGCATTTTGGCCCACATAAGAAAATGTCCCAGAGCTACAGTAGTTTAAGGTGTAGGTGTTAATGAAAGACACACATATATGTAGCTGTTTTTCATTGATAACCAAGTATGGAAGAAACACATAAATCCAGTTAGCCCTCTTTGACATTCAAAGGTCAAGTTAGCTTAACAACATCTTAAACACATAGCTGTCTGGCCCTAGCAGGTGCTCTATTACCTCACAAGGCAGCCAATTCCATCAATGAGTAACTTAGAAATGTCTTCCGTAAATTGGTACTAGTTCTGAGAGCACTCACACAATGTAATATATAGATGATGTATTATTGAATTGTACACTTGAAACCTATATAATTTTATTGACCAATGTCACCTCCAATAAATTTAATGAAAAATACTTGATTTTTCTTATTTATGACAATCTTTATGCTACTTGAATACATTAGTCAGTCATTTGTCTATCAGAGTATTCTACTTCACTGATTAATTTACTGTCATGCCCTTCAAATATCTTTCAGATGACAACATTGATTCCAATAAATTTTTACTAAAGGTCTGCTCTGTACAAGGTTCTGCATACTAGGTGCTATAAATATTCACCATGACGTAAGAAATTGTCACATAGGTAATAAGGAGGAACACAGGAGTACATGTAGATAACAATTCGTAGGCTACTGATTGGAGGACTTGACTTTGATAATAAGTTAGAATAAGAACAGTTTAAATTAACTTATTCTACATCCTAAATTTCATGTTAAATATGTAGAAGGTTGCAGGTACTTGGTTAAGGATTATGGACTAAAGAAAAAATAATTGTCAGTGGCATTTTCGCCTAAAGTGCTCAAAGCAATAAAGTGCTCAAAAGCATAAAATCAATTTTACAATATTTATATATTGTTTCAAAGTGTTTAAAAGCTTTCCCCCCATAGGTCATGCCATATAATTGCAAGATGGAAATAGTTATTCTCATTTTATGAAAGAAGAAACTAATGTACAGAGATGGCTAAGGGGTTACCTGGCTAGTACATGTTAGAGCAAGGACTGTGTCCTGGGCCTTCTGACAGACACAGTAGAGTTCTTTCCAGTAACTGTGCCAAATCAATATCTAAAGTCATCTTCCAGCATACCAGAATGTACTGTGGTTTTATCTGCTTTCATGTATTTACCCTCTAGCCATTGCAACTCATTTTCAAGGAAAAACTCTTCTATGAATCCTCCTTAGTATTTTTATTTGAAATTCTGAGAATGATATAACGACTCTGTCAAAGTTTGCTAAAATTCTGAAACTGCTGTGAGTCAAAAATAATGGAAAATAAATGACCTATTTTTCCTGACTGAATGCATGCACTATATTGGTATAAAACTTGGCTTCACAACAGAGGTACACAGTAGAAGATGTTAAGAAATTCCAATAATATTTCTAGAAGCTAATTCATCTCAAGATTTACTTTTTGTCTTTGTCCCACCAATTATAGTTTCAGTTAAGAGATTTAATTAATAATTCTTCCTTTGAAAACTGCAAAAGATCCCAAATTATGATGCCTAAATGCCAGGTCAGTTATAGTCAGACCTCAATTACTTCCTCCTTGTTCCTGGTCACACTGATGCAGATCTATCTATGTCACTCCTCTTACCACCTCTCAGTGGTTCTCTGATATTATAACAAAAGGTTCAGACTCCTAGCATAACATACGAGTCCCAATCTTACACTTCAAGTGTTACCTTCTGTCTCTTCTCTTTTCTGTTCAAAAACTATGGGTGATACACAGACCATGTTATTTCCTCTAACTGTGTCTTAGAACATACCTTTTCCTGTTGCTCTCCCTTAGCTCTACTTTTTCTTAGTCTATATGGAATGGAGTGGAGTATAAGTTAATTGATAAGGTAAACTATCAATTATTATGCCATCTTCACTACCACTTATTCTTCAGAATCAGGATCAAATGTCACCACCCCTCACACTGCAAGACAGTTAATATTGACTTTTTATATGCAATGCTGTCCTTGTATTAACTTCTCAGAAGTTACATGTTTAGTTTAGCCATCTCTGTGGATGTTCAATGTATTTATTTAACTTATTTAAATTCAGGAAATTTACAGACTGATACTATTATAGAGCCCACTTTTACCAAAATTTGTTCTCTGGGTTGTTTACAGAGCTTAAGGCATAACCACAAGCCTTCTCTTCAGGAAATACATTTTACTGCACTTTCATCTGCAAAGCCCTTGGGTCTGGTTCAAAGTGTGATAAATACAGCAAAATAATAACCACACTGAAATAGCAAGGCATCTTTACCTTTTTCTCCCCATCCCAGCTTCTTGTCAGATGTTTGAGGATAAGGGCTGAGGAAGACCTATTAACAAATCACTCGAAATTGCCTGGAAGAGTAATTTAAACAGTCCCAGAAACAGTGTCTACGAACAGATATTTAATCCATGGTTTTCTCTAAAATCATCTCTAAATTGGCAATTAATGCTCAACTATAACATGCTTTTTTTAACAATTGCTTATTTTGCATTACAAGTTGCAAACATATTGGCAGTATTTTTGTTTTTTTTCTCTCATAAATTAAGAAACCTGAGCATGCCCAATAAAAACAAGGTACAAAACCTGGGGTTGCATTTGTTGTTCCGGAATGAAAGAATTTCACAGTTGAATATAGGGCCATATTGCCTACAGAGTTCCATGTAATTGCTTTACTTATGACACAGAAATCTAATTCTGCTTCCATGCAATTTAACTGATTTATGGAAAGCCAGATGTTAGCAATTATGGAAACCGACATTATTCATATTCTTGGTAATACAGACCTGTTTGCTCTGCACAAACCAACCTAATCTATTATACATATCCCAAGGCAACCAAAGGGAAGAAGCACCCTATTTACATATTGCAACTGTTGTTCTCTGCTGAGCAAACACAAAGACATTCACCCATGAAACTTACCCAAATCATTAGATAGACCTCCAATGACAGGGAGGCAATGAAATGAAAATCAGGCAAAATATTCCAAACTCAAATCTCTGATCATTAAAGTGTACTTGTTTTTTCTCATTGTAAGTAACGGCTTTCTGAGATTTCCTTGCGTTTCTCCTTGTAAATTCATTATTTAAATGTTCCATGCTCAGCTGAGAATATTTTCAATAAAATTTCACTGCTAAGCTTACATTAAACCTAATTTTCTTGAATTGACATTTTTACAATTTCTGAAAGCTGTTATTATTGTACTCAATTTTGCTTTAAAAAATGTCTGGTTGCGCCTAGTCAATTTGCTTTGTTCTTTAATTTGAGGTTCTTAGGTTATTTGAGCATGTAAGAATATACAATTCAGAGATGTTTATATCAGCAGCAAACAAACTAATCTCAACCTAGCCCCAAACAATTTTCCAACCTTTCAAGAAAAATGGCTCTGTGGAAGCTTTAATAGTGTAACAACTGCAATGGTACCTGCCTCAGGAGCTGGAGATCCTACACATTGATTTCAGAGATCAACGGAAACATTTTTTTGCCCACTAGTCTGGTAGCAGTTAGGTCAAAGGAGAGAACTTCTTATTACAGTATATTCCTCTTTCTTGAATAACTGTCACAACACATCTAATTTTACCTTCAAACTCAAAACAGGTGATATGTCAAAAAAAAAATTTAACCTGGGTTTGAATATCCAGCTGTGTGTATTCTGACGTGGAAATCATTATCAAACATTAGTAGCTCGGAAATGAGAACAGAGCTTGGGGGTTTATTAATGATAAACAATATAGAGCACAGATGCCTCTCCATAGCCAAAGCAGTATTGCTTCTTTTACAGTGGCAGAAAAAAAATTACAGAAGAAACATACAGGCTGCACATCAACAAAGTAAGTGAAAGAAACAAGTAGAGAAATTCGAGATCTGATGAGGCTTGCAAAATGCAAGGCTAATGAAATTTCAAGCTGCATGGTATGTTTCAGGTCCAGAACAAGAGAGACGATAGCCATGCTCTGTTGTGTGGCAGTCATACCACACTTAGATATATTATGTTCTCTTCAGTGCACAGACTATTTAAAGTGGGTTGAGAAGCTTAGGACACATCAGAAGGGATCTACCAGCATAGTGAGGGGGTCAAACTCATCTTGACTTAATGAAACAGAAAGGGTTCAGCCTGAAAAGGTAAAGACTGAAAGAAGTCAGTGAGCTATGGTTTCATCTATCTGAGATGCTATTAGGCATCTCTTAGAAAGAAGTTCCAATGTCCTTCCAGTGTTAACTCTTGTCTTTGTTATTGCCTCCAATGTCTCTTGAGTCAGAAAGAAACTTTCCTATGGTTTTCCTCTTATTGCTCAGTGTGTTGCTTTGTTACTCTCCAGTGAATCTTCCCCTTTTCCTTTAAGTTAGAATACTCTCTCTTAAGCAAAGGAAAAAGAAAACACTTTGTTTGGGCTGATTCTTACCTTATATGTTTAGGTCCAGGTCTTATTTCCTAGTGCCTATGAATAGCAGCTACCTCATTCTTTCCTACACGTTTGTAAGCTTCCATGTGACCCTCTCTACATAGCTTAAATCCTAAAGCTTCTCATGACTATCAGTTTGCAGAATCAGCACCTTTATTTAACAAATATTCTAACTTATTGTTATTACTTCAGTTGAAGAGCTCTCTTCTTGACCCTTGTGATATAATGCCCTTTCCATCCTCTTACCTCTTCCTTCATCTAGTCACTAGTACTCAATCATCAATCAATAACTAATTACACATAATTTGAACATCTATCTACTCTTTCTTAGAAATAGTGCTAGAGATTGGGGATAAAATGGGCAAAAAAAAGCAGAAGTGGTCCTATAAGTATGGAACTCACAGTCTTCTCCTGTATTTTAAATTATTAACATTTTCCAAGTTCCCATCTTGCTCTTTGGTTCTCTTTCTCCTCAGTGGAAACAGTGTAACATGCCAATTGAAAGCTTAAGCTTTGGAACCCAGCAGCTATGAGTGTCAGTTGAAATGAGCTGTTCTCCAGTCCCCTCGCCCTGATAATTTTCACTGCGAAAGCCAGGAAAGTTCCAGGCAAATGAGACAAAGGAGTCAAGTGCATTCCAGTTCTGCAACTTATTGTTTGTATGACTGGAAAACTTGCCTAACATTTCTGAGCCTTGGTCCTATCATTTCTCTCATAGAGATCAACTCACCCCAAGAATTCCAGCACCCCATCTCTTTAGGATATTCTCAAGTCTGTACCGCTAACCCTGAGCTCTTGCTATGCAGCCGATCCCACCTCCATCTCTTTACTAAAGATTTCCTTTTGAATTCTGAATTCTCACACAATTTTTCACGGATTTGATAAGTACACTGGAAAGCCAAATCTAGGACTGCTAACACTCCAGGCTTTCTCTGAGCCCTCATCAGTACTTCTGGTGTTAATATTAAGTGACTACTATTGAAAAAATACAGTTTTCTAATACTCCATGAATTTGCCTTGGCCACTGACTACTTTTTATTCTTAGGCTGTACAAATTTAAGTGTTTTACAGCAGATGAAGAAAACAGTTTCTTCTAGGTAGGAAAACGAGTAAAATAAAAGCAGAATAAATTAACCAAGTTGGTTTACTTTCTGCCATGAAGAAGTCGTGCTTAACTAGTGAAAAAATCTGTTTAAAATCAATACAATTCTGACCACTGGAGAGACTAAATTAAAAATCTATAAATATTGAAATTTGCTATCCAAAGAGAATCTTACCATACAGAGAGGCTACAGAATTGATGCCAACAAACCTAGATTATATTTTTTATAAATCTGCTTATTGGGGGGAGGGTAGGTTCTGTTATAGATGCATCCACATCACAGAGAAGTAGAACAGGTATGTTTTTCCAAATTACTAAATGCCTAACACTGAGCCTAACACTAATACACATTCTATTGTTATATTCATTTTATTTATGTTATTGTTTAATATCTTTAACAAAATTTTACATTTAACTGAAAAGAATTTCCAATCTTCACTATAATTTTTTGTTACCTATATCTCCTTATGTTATCTTGTATGCTTACCTGCGAACATACTTATTTACTTTCCTTATCCATTCAGAAGTTATATCTGGTCTTATTTATCTTCGTGTCTCCCACAGCACCTTTTACAGTGTATTTTACCTACTAAGATATGTATAAATGTGTTAAATTTGATTCTAGTTGAACTGTAATTTAAAAAATAATCCTGTCCTTTGGGGCCTCATTTTTCTTTTTGGTAAAATATAGAAGTAGTATAAAATATTTTCTAAGATATTGTCCACTTTCAACTTTGTATGTTTAGTTTTCACCTTTGTAGGACTGAGTTTGTAATTCTACTGTTAGAATACAAGAGGTGACAGGTGGAGAAAAGGATAGAGATAAATGGAAGAACCCATTTTCAGGATAACAAAGAGATTTCTTAGAATTAAACAGTTTCCTTGGACATTCAATTTATTGAAACACCTCTAGTCTCTCTTAATTAGTATTTGCAGAGAGAAAAGTAATGAAGAGAGCAGTCTGCATTGAATGTTGGGCAGTGTAATCCTTGGTGAAAAATATGCATGAGGTGTCCAGCCAGGGTAAGAACCAAAACTCTGTATTTTGACAAATTGTTCTCTCAGGCAATTTATCAGATGAGAAATAATTTCTTTTCTCTTCTATGCCAAGGAAAGGTCTTAAGTACAGAGAGATTACAAAGCAGTTTCATTTACTATCAGAACATCCTGCAATTTACATAGAAATCAAACATAAAAAAAAAACCAAACTTTGTCAAAGGTACAAATCTAAAAATCTGTTCTCAATCTAAAAAACAGGAGATTATAATCTCCAAGAATTCAAAGACCTTCCACATGTATTATTTTTTGTCTCCTTTCACCACTCTGTTTATTTTGGTCCCTAACTTCCAGGAAGTGGTCAAAGCTCTTCCAAAAACTTTACTCCACTGGAAGTAGAGTTAGGATTGTGATCAAAGACAATGATTTGTACCACCACTGATAAGAAGTGCAGTATCTATTTAGAAGACTAACAGGCCATAAGTACATCTTAATGTGATCTCCCAGTGTCTTTTTGTTGATAATTTATCTTGGATCTTATTCCTCACTTCATATTTCTTCTAATTAACTGATTCGGTAATAAACAGATTTGGAACTACCTCCTCTTTTGAAAGGATATGCTCTAGAAAGATCTAGGGTTTTGGTAAAGTCAAGAGAAAATGAAGCAAGGAACAGGAGGCTTGAGCCTACTCTGTTCTAGACTTTTGGGAGATGAATTTTGTTTATTTTGAATTTGTTATTCTGTGAGTTTTACCCTAAGGGAAGTAAAACTACAAATGTCCAAACTAAATTGGTTTCCAATGAAAAGCAACAAGGCCACTGACAAAGTTTCTCTCCTTGAACAAACTCTAGTCAGGCTCCTCTGAGCCTTCTTCTAGACCAGGCCTTAACCTTGGTCTATAAACTCTGCAGACACTAAGCAAAAATGATGTTGTCCATACTAGCATAGATTTTTGAACAAACACTAGAATACTTTCCAACAGCTCAAAGACACATCTCTAAGATAATGACTCCAATGCCCTTAAGTTCCTGCCTGGAAAAACTCAAGGTTGCCAAGAGATTTTTCTATTTATTCCAGCCAACACCTGAAGATAGGACCCAGCCTCTAACTCTGTGTGGAAGAATACAAGCCTAACTTCAGTAAGAAATAGTTAACAAACCCAGATGGGATTTACATGGACCAATGCCCCTTTACTACTTTTTATAAATTTCAATTTCCCTGATTCAATTTAAGCCTTCACAGTCCTCCTCCCTACTCCCTCATTCTCCTTTTAAAATACGCAGTTATGCCTACACAAATCAAAGTTAAATTCAGTTCACACTGAACCCTCTCCCCTATTGCAATAGTTTATTACTGATTAAAATCCGTCCTTACAAAGGGTTCTGGTTGAGATGGCAGAGTAGATAAATGCTGTGCTTACCTCCTCCCATGACCACATCAAAATTACAACTGAATTACAGAAAACCATCATTGAGAACTGCCTGAAGAAATTTTCTATAACTAAGGATATAAACAAAAAACCATGCCGACACTGGTAGGAGGGGCTAAAACAAACAAACAAAAAAGCAGATCCCACATTCACAGTGTAGTAGTTAAGAAATAGAAGGGATATCATAGCTACTGAGGTCCTTTCTGTAGAACAAGGGGTCCCACCCTCATGCTGGCCTCCCCAGCCTGGGACTACAGTGCTGGGAAGAGAAATCACCAAAACATCTGGCTTTAAAAACCATTTGGGATTGCATCCTAGTGAACTGAAGGCTACTGGAGACTTATTGCAGGTCTCAAAGGGATTGTACACAGACACACTTGCTCACAAACTTGCTCAGAGTTCCAGCACTGGGGTGACATTTGAAAATTGTCAGAGACATATGAGGAGCTGAATTTACCAGTGTCAGGCTGAGGGCTGGAGTTAGGTGTCATGGAAGCTCTCTCCAGGGGTGGAATTACTGGCAGATGCCATTGTTCCTTTGTTGAGTCCTCCTTCCACCCAGCCAGATGGCAAAGTCTAATGCCAAATCTGAGCTCTCCATTAACTTTGCTAAACTGTTTACTCCACACTAGTGACTTCAAGATACCACCCAAACCAAATTATATGTCCAACCAAAAACTTTTCTACAGCTTCTCCACACAATAGCCTGCCTCAGCTCATGTTGTGAACTTTTAAAATCTCTCAAAAACCCAAAAACATTTCAACAAGAAGCATTGGCCTTGACATTCCAAGTACTCTTGCAAAGTGACCCCCAAGCCTTCCACTAGTGGGAGCCGACTATGGTTCACAGTGTAGTCTCTCAGGTGCCTCTAAGCACAGCACAGGCAGCAACCAACTACAGATCACTTTGTAGCTCCTACCAAGTGGCCCTGGGCCTAGCCCGGTAGCAGATAAGCTTGGCCTATACCAAACCCCTCCCAAGAAGCCCCAGAAACAATACACCTGGTGGCCAGCTTCAGACCATACCAGAGTAGCACTCAATGAGCTCCACAAACAATACACCCAAAAAGTGGATTCTACAGGCACCAGAGTCTCACTAATGTGAACCCTGCACTGTGGGGTCAGCCTGGCCATAACAGTTTGTGTGTGGTACTAACAGCCATTCATCACAGCCAGCCAATCTGAGGGTCAGTTTCATCAACTGAAGTGCCAACAGCAATCAAGGCTCAAAATCAACAGAAGGGCACACATATCCTATACAAGGGACAACCCTGAAACACCCCACTCAGGTGACCAGGGAGACTGTGCCATGGGGCCCCACAAGACACCTACTATACAAAGCAACTATGTCAAGACTGGGAGATGTAGCAGGTCTACCTAGTACACAGAAAACAAACACAGGGAGTCAGCCAAAATGGGAAAGCAAAGAAACATAGCCCAATTTAAAAAAAAAAAAAAAGGAGAAAATGTGAGAAAACTAACTAAATAAGCAATCTACCAGACAGAGTTCAAAACACTGGTTATATGGATGCTCAATAAACTTAGGGGAAGAATAGATGAACTAAGTGAGTAGTTTAACAAAGAGATAGAAAACATAAAAATGGAAATTAAAAACAAAAAACTCATACAGAAATAAAGAAAATAACTGTAATAAAGAATACATCAGAGGTAATCAACAGTAGATTAGATGAAGAAGAAGATCACATTAGCAATCTGAAAGACAAATTAGTGGAAAACACCCAATTGGAACAGTGAAAAGAGAAAAAAAATCTAAAAAAAAAAATAACGATAGTATAAAGGACTTCTGGGTAAACATCAAGTGTTTACATTTATATCACAGTAATACCAGAGAAGAAAAAAAGAGCAAGAGATTGAAAACCTATTTGAAGAAATAATGAATGAAAACTCCCATAACCTGGCAAAGAAAAGAGACGTTCAGTCCAGGAAGTACAGAGAGTCTCAGACAAGGGAAACCCACAGAGGCCCGCACCAAAACACATTATAATTAAAATTCCAAAGGTTAAAGACAAAGAGAGAATTATAAAAGTAGCAAAAGAAAAGCAGCTAGTGCCAGGCAAGGGAACTCAGATAAGACTGTCAGATGATTTCTCAACAGAAACTCTGCAGACCTGAAGAGATTGACACAAAACATTCAAAGTGATGAAAAGCAAGAACCTACAATGAAAATTACTCTACCCAGCAGGACTATCATTTAGAATGAAAGAAGAAATAGTTTCTCAGACAAGAAAACACTAATGGAGTTCATCACCACTAAACCAGTATTACAAGAAATGTTAAGGGAACATTTTTTAAGAAAAAAAGGAAAGATAAAGAAAGGTTTTTAAAAAAGATTAGAAAAGTAGAAAAATACAGAAAAAAAAATCTCACTGAAAAAAAGCAATAAAAGCAGAGGAGCAAACAACTATAAATCTGGTGAAAATATTAAATGGCAAAAGTAGGAAGATAATATATAATTACAATAATAAATTAAGAAATATATAGAAATACACACACAAAGAAGAAAAAATAATGACAAACTGAAACGTGGAGAGAGAAGAGTAAAAATCATAGTGATGTTAGCAACTTAAGCAACTATCAACTTGAAACAGCTTGGTATATATTAAGTATATGGTAATCACAAATCAGAAGTCTATAAGAGAAATATAAAAAATAAAGACAGACATCCAAACACAAAGCTATATAAAGTCATCAACATTCACGAGTAGAGAGCAAAAGAATAAAGAACAAAGAACTACAGAAACAATCAGAAAACAATAAATAGCAATAACTCACACCTATCAATAATTAATTTTAAAAAAATCAATGGACTAAATGTTCCAATAGAAAAACATAGGTTGCTAAATGGATAAAAAGAAAGACTTATATTTATGCTGCTTATGAAAGACCCACTTCAGGTCAAAAGACATACACAGACTGAAAATAAAGGCATGAAAATGACAAAAAAAAGCTGGGGTAATAATACTTATGTCATGGAAAATAGACTTTAAAAAAGGACTGTAACAAGAGACCAAAAAAGGACATTTTATAATGATAAAGAGATTAATATGGCAAGAGGATTAACTCCCATAAACATTTCATACCCAAAGTAGGAGTACCTAGTTATATAAAGCAAATATTGAAGGACTAAATCAACATTAATCAAAATTTATAGTAGAAGACTTTAACAACTCATTGACATCAATGGATAGATCACCCAGACAGAAAATTAACAAGAAAACAATGGCTTCAAATGACATATTATAGCAGGTAGAATTACTTGATATTTTAAAGACATTATACTCCAAAGCAACAGAAGAATATAGATCACACGTTAGGCCACAAGCCTCATTAAATTTGAGTAAAATCCTATCAATCATCTTCTCTAATCACAATGTAATAAAACTGAAAATTAATTATAAGAAGAAAACTGAAAAACACACAAACATGTGGAAGCTAAATAACACAAATGGGTTAATAATGAGATCAAGAAAGAAATCAAAAGATATCTGGAGACAAATGAAAACACAAAACCCAAGTAGTTCTAAGAGGAAAATTTATAATAAAGGACTTCTTTAAGAAACAAGAAATATCAAATAAATAATTTAACTTTACACCTAAAGAAACTAGAAAAAGAACAAAGCCCAAAGTGAGTAGGAAGAAAATCATAAAGATCAGAGCAAAATTAAATATTTAGAGTATGAAAAAGAAACAAAACAAAACAAGAGCTGTTTCTTTAAAAACAAAATTGATAAAACTTTAGTCAGACTCATCAAGAAAAAATAGAGTGCCCAAATAAATAAAATCAGAAATAAAGAGGAGTAATGACAACTGATACCACAGAAATAAAAAAGATTATCAGGAAATATTATGAATAATTACATGCCAACAATTTCAACAACCATGAAAAATGAATAAATTCCTAGAAACTTTCCTAGCCTAAATCAGAAAGAAACTGAAAGTTTGAACAGACTGAACTACTAACAAAATCAAATAAGTAATCAAAAACTTACAACAAAGTCCTGAACCAGATGGCTTCACAAGTGAATTTTGCCAAACATTCAAAGGAAAATTGATACTTATCCTCAAACTATTTAAAAAATTTAGAGGAGGAAAAGCTCCCGAAATCATTTTATGAGGCATCATTACCCTGATACCAAACCAGACAAAGATATTCCAAAAGATGAAAATTATAGGCCTATATCCTTGATGAACATAGATGTAAAAATCCTCAACTATACATTAGCAAACCGAATTCAGCAATACAATAAAAAGATCATACACCATTATCAAGTCATATTTATTCTCAGGTGCAAGTTAGGTTCAATATCTGCAAATCAATTAATGTGATATACCACATAAACAAAATGAATAAAATCATATCTAATATCTATTTATGTTAAAAACTCTCAGTAACGTAGGGAGGGGGTGACATACCTCAATGTAATAAAGGACATATATAGTAAACTCACAGTTAAAATTATACTCAATGATAAAAGTTGAAAGCTTTTTTTTAAGATAAGGAATAATACAAGAAATTTCACTTTCCCTCTTTTATTCAGCATGGCATTATAAGTCCTAGACACAGAGATCAAACAAGAAATAAAAAGTGGCTAAATTGAAACCAAAGAAGTGAAACTGTCAGTATATATAGTTTCATGTCATGTATAATGATCCTGTGGCGCACACTAATGAATCTACCAAAAAAACTATGAGAACTAATAAATGGACTAAGTAAAGAAGCAGAATACAAAATTAATATTCAGAAGTTGGTTACATTTTTATACAATGATAATGAAGTACCAAAAAGAAATTAAGAAAACAATCTCACCTACAATTGCACAAAAAAGAGTAAAGTAACTAGGAATAAATTTAACCAAGTAGGTAGAAGACCTGTACTTGGAAAACTATGATACTGAAGAAAGATATTAAAGAAGAATCAAATAAATGGAAGGCTATATCATTCTCATGGATAGGAAGAACTGACGTCATTAAAATGTCCATACTACCCAAAGCAATCTACAGATTTATTGACATGTCTATCAAAATATCAATGACATTTTTCAGAGAACTAGAACAAATAATTTTAAAATTTACATGGAACCACAATAGATTCAAATAGCCAAAGCAATCTTGAGAAAGAATAAAGTTAGAGGTAGCATGCTATCTGATATCGAACTATACTATAAGGCTATAGGAATCAAAATAGCATGACAATGCCATAAAGGCAGATGCACAGATCAATGAAATAGAAGAGAGAGCCCAGAAATAAACACACATTTATAAGGTCAGTTAATCTATGACAAGAAGAAAAAGCGGCAAGAATATACAATTAGGTAAAGATGTTCTCTTCAATAAATGGTACTGGGAACACTAGACAGACATGCAAAATAATGAAACTGCATCACTTTCTTACACTGCATATAAGAATAAATTCAAAATGAATTAAAGACTTAAATGTAAGACCTGAAACCATAAAACTCCCAGAAGAAAATAGACATTGCTTAGAAATATTTTTTGGGGATATATTTCCTTGAGCAAGGGAAAAAAATAAACAAATAGGACTACAACAAACTAAAGAGTTTGTGAACAGCAAAGGAAACCAGCAAGAAAACAAAAACAATTTATTGATACAGGGTTTATATCCAAATACATGTTATACAACTTAACACCAAAAGAAACACAACAGTCCAATTACAAATTGGATGGAGGACCTGAATAGACATTTCTCCAAAGATGATATACAGTGGACAATAAATATTTGAAAAGATGTCCAATGCCACTAATCATCAAGGAAGTGCAAATTAAAACTGCATTGAAAGATCACTTCACACCTGTCAGAATGGCTAATCATCAATAAATCAACAAACAAGTGCTGGCGAGGATGTGGAGAAAGGGAGCCCTCATGTACACTGGTGGGATTATAAATTGGTGCAGCCACTGTGGAAAACAGTAGAAAGGTTCCTCAAAAATAAAAATAAAACGACTATATGACTCAGCAATTCCACTTCTGGGTATTTATCAGAACAAATCCAAAACACTAATTTGAAAAGATGTATGCATCCCTATGTTTATTACAGCATTGTTTACAATAGCCAACATATGGATGCAAACTAAGTGTCCATTGATACATGAATATATATATATATACATACATACAATGACTATTACTCAGCAATAAAAAGAAGGAAACCTTGCCATTTGTGACATAAGTGAACCTAGAGAGTATTATGCTAAGTGAAGGAGGTCAGGCAAAGTCAAAAATCATATGATCTCACTGATATATGTGGAATTTAAAAAACAAAATAAATGAGAAAAACAAAACAAAACAAAACAAAATCCACAGATAAAGAAAACATTGATGGTTGCCAGCTGGGAGGGGGTTTGGGAGGTTGGGTGAAAAGTTGCCAATTATAAAAACTGTTATGGAGATGTAAAGTACAGCCTATGGAACAGTGTCAGTAATATTTTAATAATTATGTATGATCTTAGATGATGTTAGACTTAGCAAGTTTGTCAGTTTATAAGTTATATCAATGTCTAATCACTATATTGTGCACCTGAAACTAATATAATATTGTATGTCAACTGTTAAAAAATAAAAATAATTTAAAAATAAAAATCTGTCCTTACCACTTCAGTGTCTGGCTTTGCTTATATTTGACACTACTAAGGCTGCTACAATATAAACAAAAGACATTCTTACAATTAATGATGGTCTATCTAAGCTCCATAGAGTAAGTAGCCATAAGGGGCCAATGTCTTCTTTAGTAATGGAAACAATTGCTCTGAGTCTCTTTATTATTTCCTTCAACAAATATTTACTGAGCATGTATGATATGCCAGGTACTGTTCTAGGCATTAGGATACTATAGCAAATAAAACAGGCAAAGTTCCTCACTCCTGGGAAGTTTAAATTTTAACAGGATGAGGCAAACAACACATAATTCCTTCCATGTATCTTCTCAAGGAACCAACAGATGCTTTGGTGTCCTGACCATCCCCAAAGCCTTTTACTGAGTCACGATTAACACATCTTTATGAAACAGAGATTTCTATCTTTTGATTAGGTATAATAACAATTTACTCTTCTACACTGTACTCTTCAGATTCTTCAAAATCCTTTTAAATCCATGACATAATCTGTCCTTCCAAAATACTTAGAATGTTAGCTTTACCATCCTCATCTCCACTTACAAGATATCTAAAATGAGGATCAACTGACCATTGCTTCTCAAAGGTTCATCTCCATGGCAGGAAAGAGTGAACACTCACTTCTCAGAATCTTAAAGGGGAAACCACATTTACTTCATGTTTTCTATTTTAAAAATAGAAAACTGTCATTTTTGTCTTCTAGTCTATAATTTAGACTAGAAGTTAGAATTATTTTGATTGATCATTTCTCCTTCAAACCACTGAGTATAGTAATATTTCTCTTCCAGCTCTTGTGTTCCCTTGCATGCTGCAGTATATTTCAATAACAAATGTACCCCAGTATAAGAAGTATAGCGGCAGGTACCACAGGTCAAGCAACGTGCCCAGAGCCATATAGCTGGTAAGGTTCTGAGTCAGGATACAAATATAGGCATTTTGACTTCAGGCTGAGCTTGTTCCACCTCAACACACAATGACTGGCTCCTGATTCTGTAGAAAATCAATACAGCAACATTCTGCAAATACCAAATGGTAAATCTTCAACACACTGACCAATACACAGATTCTCTAAGTATTAGCCAATGCTCACTATATGTAAAAGGTAATAATAAAACATTGAAGGCAATTATAATTACCTGGAGCAGATGGAATCCTTACCATCTATCACATAATACAGCTTATTCACTCCTGTCCATTTCTATGCTTGGACTATCATAACAGCATCCTACTATTTTTGTGCCTAGATCTCTTCAAAGAGAAGCTGAACTAACAGGCTGATAATACCACAATCTCATTATCTCAAAGATTTTTTAGCAGGAAAATGACCCAGTTTGAGTTGTTACAAGGTCATAGATCTGGGAACTGGCAGAAACTTGTCTCTGAATCTATATTTTACTTATGTGTCTCCAAATTAACTGCTTTAGTAAGTCATTTCACAACTTCTCAGCTGAGAAACTGTTACTGTGTAGCCAAGAAAAATTCATATCTCTCAGTTCTAGGGGAATAACAACAAAAGTGATGGGTTGTCACAAAAACTATAGGACAAAATGTGAGCAGATAGTAGTTTCTTGATAATGATCATGGTCAATAGCTGCTAATTCTTAATAAACTCATTTTTTTCTAGAAGAAAGGCAATCCAAGCAAAAGGAAAAGAGAAGCAAAATCACACAGGTGTTTAGAAAATCACATTGATACAAGTATGATAGAGGGCTTGAAATTTTGTCAGAAATATTACATTTACATAGCTATATTTTATATTAAAATGGCTGCTTCCTCAAAAGTATCAAAGTGCGTTTAACAACAAAATACATATTTTAACAACATTAAGAAAGATTGATATTATGAAATAGAATTTACAACTCTCAACTCCTTATCCCAGAGATAAGACTCTTTATAATCTGGTCTCCTTTCTTGTCATCTCCCACACACAACACACTTACATTATCAGGTACTCCATCCACACTGGAAGTCTCGCCATCCCCTGGGCACATTTACATTTCTTTCATGACTGCTCCAATCAGAATGCTATTCTTGCCTGAAATATTTACCTTAAAAACCTGTTTTGCCTGGAAAAATTCCTTCTCATATTACAGTGCCAGTAAAAACATATTTTCTGTGAAAGATTCCCGTATACATTTGCCATCCCCACATGCCCCAAGCTCAAGAGGAGTTAGTCACTTTTTCCTTAGAGTCTTTTATTTTTATTTACTTATGTATCTAGCTGCTCCACAGCTCAACCTCCCCCAATCCCTGCCCACTTCATCTCTCTCCATTCCAGACTGGAAAGATAGTCTTCTCTGTGTGTCTAAGAATTCCATGTAAACCAACATATACCAGATCCTTTCAATAAATGCTCATTGAACATTTATTAGTGATTTTATGTTCACAGTGCTTTATCTGGTCTGAGTATGACAGTTTATAATTCCCTGCTCATAAACCCACAGGTAAATATTTCACAGCAGCCTGAGTAACCTTAGACTAAAACAAACAATTCAATATTCATTTCAAAGAAGGTGTAAAGGCAGATCTCTGAGTCGCTGCATAGACAAGATCTTTGGCTTTAAGACATTTAAATCAGAAGTTTCTGTAATGAAATATTTGCTCACACTATGCTTCGGGAGGCAGGAAGCTGACAACTAGACAGCATTCAATATTAAGAACTCAGAACCTGAGGCAGGAAGGCAGATGAATGTCCCCTGAGACTGAACTGTAGATCCCCAGGTGGAAAACACTGAGAAATCAGATCAGAGGTGACTAGAAACACTGAATCTGGATTCTGATATTCCAACAGTGGTTTCTACATTGTTGGGGTCAGTGTCATTCTGAGATCCCAGTGAAACGATGGTTCTGCTTCCTTCCAAAGATGTATTTACACACGTATACAGTTCCAGGGCATTTATGGACCCCTCTGAAGGCTTTCAAAGAAATTCCTAAAGAAGTGTTTTTCAGACTTGAGCGGATATAAAAATCAGGAGGGCTCATTTAAAAAAGAAAAGAAAAGATAAGAAAAACAGATTACTAAGCCTGATCCTTAGATTTGCTGATTTAGTAATTCTGGGTAGGGTAGAGAATTTTCATTTCTAACAACTTCTTAGAGGATGCTGATACTGCTGGCCTGAGTATCACACTTCTAGAATGATTTCTCTAAGCTACATGGAACACTGAGCTCATAGGCAGTAATATTTAGGCAACTGTTTTTTTTGGAATACCCTACTCATTCTGTTGTCACTCAGTTGGAACTGCTAACTATTCAGAAAGAAAGTTTTAAAAAAGTCGTTTAAAACCTATAAAGAAGATTTTGCATGGTATAAGCTTCAAGATCCTGTGCAGGAAAAAATCAAAGTGCCTCTATTATTGCTTGATCTTTCCAAAAATGCCAAGTTCACAATAAAAAGGAGGTCTTAAAGAAAATCATAACTACATTGCAAAGCACATTTTAGGGGAAAATATTAGTCTTTTCCTATGTATCGGCCAGCTGTTATTCCTCCTGTACCAGTCAGTACACACTCCACCCCTCCAATAAAGCCTTCCTCACAGCTCCCATCTTCATTTACTTCCCTTTCTCAAAACTCCCACTAGGCCTATTCACACAGCATAAAATTGTCAAGTGCCTCTGGAGACCTGCATCACTCCTCTTTCTATCCTTGGAGTCTAAATAAGCAACTGGCTTCTAATCACTGCTTCTGAGTTGCTGTGACCTAAGACATCACATTACCAACTCTTCATTTACCACAGTTGAAAAGAAGAGTGATCTAGATATTATTTAAAAATTAGTTTAGGCTGGCAATATAAAAATGAGACAAATTATCTACTCAAAGGAGAAATGTTTATCAAAAACAAAAGAACTGGCCCCATTTAGCTTAGGGACAAACCAGCTATTCATATCTTATAAGCCTTTAGAAAAATCACTCTATACAGTGCAGTAGAATTAAGAGATTTACATTTTTAATGATTACAGTAAAAAAGAAAGGAATTGACCAAATTTTCTTACACCCAAATTAGATAATAGTATAAAAATTGTAAGTACTTAAAGGACAAGTATTGTGCTCAATATATTTTTGTTGCAGAATTAGGAAAAAAAAAACTCTTTCGAGCAGCCATTATTCAATGATACTGAATAAAGAAGATTTTCTACAAATCATAGAGTGGGCTATATTTGTTCTTAAGTTTTCAGCCAGTATATACTTCAGATTGCCATATCCACAGGATGCTGGGAGAAAAAAAAGGGTTTAAAGCTAAATAAATTTGGGACACTAACAATGTACTGTAAAGTCTCTGAAAATTCTTGCAGTTATCAAACCAGCTTACTTCTATTAATTCAGAACTTGCCAAATACACTTCCTAATAAAACCTTCTGTTGAAATATATCCCACCATTTGTGTCCTAAGATCTAGGCTTTAGATAAATGTCCCCTTAGAAACATTGCTCCAGTTAGGTTTTTGCCCACTGATACCAATGTGGGAAAAAGAAAAGGATTCAATTACTCAAAATCACTTTGTTGTTGCTCTCTTTATGCCAGGCAAAAACCAGACTCCAGCCCAAAACATGAGACCTACAAGCAGAGCAGTGTTCAATGCACCTGGGGACAGGAGACAGTAAGATGCTCAGACCTCGGGTGAGAGCAGTGTGCGAGCCAGCTTATTCACCTGCCCTGCTACAGCTTTAGGCATGCCTGACTTTTACATGATGAACATGAGCTTTTGATCCCCATGTCTGTGATTAGACATCATCACATAGCAATATTAGAAGTTCCCATCATCCTGAAGCCACCTCTCAGCAGAGGAACATTTTGATGTACAGAGGTGACCTCTTAGAAGGCCACCATTCTAGATCTCTCTCTCTCTCTCTCTCTCTCTCTCTCAGTTATGTGATGACCTCCAGAATATACTGTCATGGAGAAAAACTTTAATTCCTTCTGTACACACACATAAAATAAAATAAATTAAGAAACCATAGGCTTTATACCAGGGTGTATCTATAAGAAAACAGTGAAGAAAAAAATGAGACAGTTATCTTAATAGTTATCACTAGTCACACCTTAATTTAATCCTTTCATAAGTTATCTCTAATTAATAAACAATTGACAGAGGCAGCTGGGAGAGTAAAGAAAACACGGGCTCTTTCACACATGGCTGTGCTACTTGATGTGTTTCCCCTCATTTGCTATCTATCTCACAAGGGTTTTTTGAAGGTTAAATGGCACATAACTGGCACTGAATAAATAAAAACATGCCTATTATATTATCACTTGTACAGCAAGACCTTAGGGGGCAATAAAAAAAAGCAATATTCTTGTTGCTTAATATTTCAAAAATATTAAACTTATACATGGTTCTTAAAAAAGATGTTGAATAACACTTTTCTGGGTAAAGAAATCTACCAGGTAATAGCTGTATGACCATGTAAAATATACTGAACATCTTTGTGCCTCAGTTTCTTTGTCCATTAGGCAGATATTATAACAATTCCTACCTGACTTGTCTTGAGAATAAAGTGAATTAGAAAATGGAAACCTCTTAGAAGAGTACCTAGAACATGAAGTAATGAATTAATCTTAGCCTTTCTTAATATTTCTTTTATATCTATAATATTCTTAACACTCCTACATTTTGTGTCTAATCAGCCCCACGCAGTCTGGTATGACTGTTCTTTGATTCTCTCTGTTCACTCTCTTCCCTGATTACCTACGTATTTTAGTGTTGACTACATCATTCTACAGTTAATTATAACTGGTATCAGAATACTATTGGTTGTTCCATGCATGTTAATTTTTGATTCCAATTTGGTATTTTTTTTACTCTAACCCTAAAGCTACCCTATCCAATTTGGTTATTTTAAAGTCCTTAGGGACAAATTCTCTGCATCCTTCACATAATTTAGCTTAGTGCTAAGACCACAGCAGGTTTATTTTTAAAGACATAATACACATTAAAACATCGTGATATTTATGAAGGTTTTTAAAATAGCTTTCTAATTTTCCTTCTCTTCAGTATCACCCATGTTATCTTCACCTGGACAAGAATTGAGGTCCTCTGGGTCCCCTTACACTAATCACTGCTTCAGAGTACTAAGTTGTCTTATTTACTCCATGTCTGATCACAATTGCCGTTACTAAGGTATTTGAACAATAGGTAAATAATCACTAAAAAGATACCAAACAGAGCCAAGGGTTATTTACATAATAGACTCTATAGTTAGTTTGATGCTCTGTTAGAATACTTCTCAAAAATGTTTGATTTTCATTTCAAAGTTTAAGTGGAGACCAGCACATAGACCTGTTGTGTCAGCCCAGATAGGCTGAGGTGAGCAAAGAACTCTGGGTTCATGCCTGAGTTTAGTGCAATGAACTCTATTTAACATTGTTTTGTGAAGTGTTTGTCACCAAAAATAAGGAGGTACATTTGCCTGAAAGGTCCCAGGATATAACCAGTTTATCCTATATACTGAACATCTTCAGGATTATGTATGTATGGCTGGACTTCACAAATTACAGAAAGCTTCCAGAGGGTCTGATAGAACCCATTTCTCACCTGATTTAATATCTGCAACTACGTGTTAATGACCACTGTCTCTTTTCTATCCTGGCTTCACAGCACCAAAAATATAGAGAAGGTGATGACATTGGTGGTTAACCAGGTAACATTATTGTCAAGGCTAAGATGATACCAGATTATCTGTGAAGGATCTGCTGCCCTGACATCCTGACCCTAGTCTAGAATGATGATTCCTAAACACTGCCCTTGAGTCTAGTGGATAAAATAATTCCCCAATACTTTTGGTTTAAACAGAATAGTGCAACTCTCCACCTGGGTATCCCTCATTTTCTTTCATTCTCTCTTTGTCTTGTCTCATTGACCTCCAGTTGCTCTGCTTAACATCTCCTCTACCTGTGGGCTCATCACTGGTCTTACCCTCTTTCAGAAAGCATTAATGATAGCATATTAAAAGCAGAAGCTTTAGGATCAAACACACCTGGATTACGGCCTGTATGTCATTTACTGACTGTAGAATTTGGGAGAAGTTATCTTGATGCTTGGGCCCTTTCCTTATCTTTAAAAGGGTGATAGTAAGAGGGTTTTCTTCCTATGGTAACTTTGAGAACTCAATTAGATAATGCATAAAATTCTCTGGCACAGTGTCTGGCACAGAGTATAAGTGTTCAGTTCGTGATAATAGCTAACATGATTGAGCACTTAGAATGCAAGTACTGAATGCACTTTTCCTATGTTCACTTATTTCATCCTCACAATTACTCCATAGCAACTTATGAGGTTGGCACTTTTGTAAATTGCTTAGAGCAGGGCCTGGCACAAAGTGAGCTCTCAATACTAGCTCTTATTAGTATTACTGTTGCTATCTTCATTTGACAGGTGAGCGATCTGAGGTGAAGGGAAGTTAAATGTTGACAGTTATTATCAACTACTTGCCAGGATATTTGCATAAAGAACACATATTAGGAAAAAAAATCCAAGTGTTATTTTAATCATTGTATGCTAAAGACACTAAGGCTTAGAAAGGTTAAATATCTTGCTAAATGCTCTTCAGTCAAAAAATGGTTGAGTTGGGATTTGAACCTGGGACTATATAGACTTAAAAAACCTGCCTCTTCACTATGTCACACTGTTACTCAGCAAGGCTTCATTTTACTCCCTAACCCCTCAGTGAGTTTCATCACAGAGACATCTCCAAGGTTTTAGCCATCTTTATCTCATTCTTATTCTCATAAGACTAGGCACTGGGTAGGGACAGCAGAACCCAAATCATTCTCAGGCTATTGCAATCAACCCTGACACATCAACCAGTTAAACTGAAGTCTTCATCCCAAGAGATTCGAGAGGAGCTTTTCCTGGTTGTTTTATGTTGCTTTGTATGTGGAGGACAGCTGCAGCATCTGCTCTGACAAGACAAATCTCCATTGGGCCATTTACAGTGACCAGATCAGGCTCCTGGGTCTGGAAACTTGCTTCATACGACCAAGCCCTATGGAGGAGGCAATAATGGGAGGCTAAGGGGTTCCATATCCCGTTAGAATAGCTATATGTCATCCTCGGGTATGTTCTGAGGTTATTGGGATTTGAATTTTTTGATACCCAAAATGCATAATACTACAATTTAATTAAATACAAATTTCTAATGGGTATCAAAAGACCTCAACTACAGGCTATAAAGAAGTGATGAAGAAGATAAGCCTGATCTAGTAAATTTTATAAAAAAAGGTATAAACATATATGGGGACATATAAGAGAAAAGGCATTTTTTTATTATTAGAGAAAATCTATGACAGTGGCTCTTTACGTTAAATGAATTCTCTTTCTAATCACTTTGAGATTTTAAAAAATGGCCTCAGTCTAAGTTTCATAACAGATCAACTGAATCAGAATCTTCAGGGTGTGATGTTCCATTATAAATATTTTTAAAAAGCTGCTCTGGTGAATCTACACTAAAACAGATTTGAGAATCAGTGGTTTGGGAGTAAGACTGTATCAGGTGGAAATGGGGATAGAGGGATGGTCAGGGAAAAGTATAAAAAGCAAAGGAGTACAGAATAGAGAGTACGGGGTTTGGAAAGAGTGAAAGATGTGTTTGAGCAGGCTTGATGATCCATGCAGAGTATGAGAGGGAGCAGAGCAGATAAAAAGATTTTTATGCAGAAGGAAGATCATGGCAACAGAATGACATCCAAGGGAGTTTGAATCTTATTTTTAAAATATGTAAGATCCTGCTCTTTTTATGCCATTGTTAATTATGTTAGTTCTCATTTTTAAATGACCCAGATAACTATGCCGAGATAAATAAGCAATTTCTTACAACTTCTGTGTTAAAACTGAGGATCTCTGACTCCTACCACAGTGTTCAAACACAGAGTGCATTGTGCCCTGCAAGAATGATGGATCACCATCACCTTCTTGTTCTGCAAATACCAGTTAGCTAATTTCTGTGTGCCCCTCTTTCTTGGAATCATAAAGATGTGAGGGGGGGGAGGGACAATAAGGAGGGGTTGGCTCTGACTCTGCTAAACTCCTCAAAAATGGTGATTCTGTCTGCCTCTATAGTACCTAAAACTAGTCATATGATCCAACCATATGATCTACTTTAGGAGACAGACAGGCAAATCTGAAACATTTCGATCATGAAATAGTAAATCTTGCATGGGTGCTGTTCTCTATGACATCAATAAAACTGAATGCTAAACATAACTGATGAAGTAAGTAGAGCAGGTGTAATTATCCTTACCTAACAAAAAACGGCATAGCATGATATGCGACTGTTGTAAAAGCCTGCAACTGCCACACTTTAGATTCTAACATATGCTATTTCTGCTGTTATCTGGGGAAAAAAGCATAGCTGAATACATGTTGCTAAAACACTTAAACATTTTTAAAAATTGTTTTAGATGCTTTTCTTTGAAAAAAAAAAAGCATTAGTAGCTAATGTTATTAGGACTTATTCTGACATGATCATTTTAGTGTCATTATGTTCTTATGATTCAGAATATTTCTGGTCATAAATATCATAAGAACAGAGATCTTATCTTGTGCATACTCATCTTCCTACAATGCTGATGTGATGGTTAGTATCAATAAATATTTTTTTCTGTAATAAAAAACTCACATGATTTTTTGATATTTAATGCCTATTGTTATGCACCACTTGCACAAAACAAGTTATGTCAAACAAAATACAAAATAAACCAAACGATATGGTTTTGATTGTCTATCCTTCAATCACTTGACATATGTGCATCAAATGCCTACTATGTGCCTGATTGTTCTTTAGGCTTGGGGTACCATGGCAAAAGACAGACAATGTCTCTGCCCATCGGGAATTTGTGTATTTGTGGCAGAAGGCAATTACATGCATGTGTAGGCACAGTAAACTTGAGAATAGAAAATGCTATAAAAGATGTAAAGGAGAATGAAGTAACTGGGAAAGGACTACTTTTGACAGAATGGTCAGGGAAGAGCCCCTTGAAAAAATGGCATTGTAGCTGAGAACTAAATTTTAAAAAAGAACATAGTCATGTGACAAGACAGGTGTTGAGTGTCCCAGAGAGAACAGCCAAGGACCTGAAACTGGGTGAGTTTGTTGTCATGTTCAAAGATCAAAATGGGTCACATACATGGGGCATGAGTCCAAGAGTCAGACATCACCTAAAGCCTTGAAGTCCTTGTGAAGAAGTTAGAAATCTATTTTACATTCAGTGGGAGGGCAATAGAATGTTTTAACAAAAAAGTGACATGATCTGATTTATACATCTGTTTCACCAAAAAATATTCTGAAACAAGAGAGGGCCCTTGACTACTAAAGGAAAGTTAAATGATGCTCATATTTCTGTTCTTATTGAGACCCATTATAAAGATATTTTCAAATGTATGAAAATGAAAGGGAATTCAGATTAACAATTAAAAATTAAAATGCACTAACAAAAACAAGTCTGTTTCCTTGTCAATGAGTCCAGTTTGCTAAAGTTCTCCCATGCAGACCAGAGATCACACAGATGAACAAGGGGGCTCCTCAGAGTTGGGAGTTGGTCCCCCCAATTTCCCGACCCAGGTATGCCACTCAGCATGGCAGAGAGAAATCAGCAGGTGAGGGGACTATGCCATCTGTCATCCTATTTATGAGAGTGACAGGGCTGTAACTGATGTAACTGGCAATGACAGAATAACAGGCATAAACTGGGACTTTCCTTGGATCTGAGTTGTAGTTACCCTTGACCTAGACTTGAGTTTCAACTTGTATCAAGACAGCTATGTGGCTGGGAGCAAAGTGACATCCTTTCTGTGATTTTATTTCTTTATTGGGCACATAAAGTAGTTGCATTTTTTTATTTATTGAACACCAACTACCAAAAGGTATCATTGGAGAAACAAAAGAATAAAGCCTATTTTATGCTCACAGTCTAGTCAGAGAGTACATAAGTTGTATGGTGGTGTAATGAGTGAAGCTATAGAAATATACACCAGAGTAAAAGCTCTAGAGTTAGCAGAGGAGAAGAGTGATGACTCCTATGAAGACATCAAAGAATGCTTCTCTGGGGCCTGGTGACACATAAGCAAAAACAACAAAAGCCATTCGATTCAGTCCTATTGACATAACATTTATTTACACTGAGATGCACACATATAGAAGTTCCTAGTTGTATGTAAAGCAAGAATATGAAGACCCAGAATAAATGCAAACCTCTTGCTGAAGTCATAAATCATTATTTAAACAATAAAAAAAAATGAATAGAGTATGGGGCAGAGTGCTGAATATGCAGGAACATTTTAAAAAATAATAACTAACATTTATTGAACATTTAACAGATATTAATTCAATTAATTCTCATAACATTCATACAAACTAGATGCGAACATTTCCATCTTATCTCATCATATGAGATAACCAAGGTACTGGCTACATAAGACCTTGCCCAAAGTAACCAACGCAGAAGTGACAGAGCGGGAACATGACTGCAGGAAATCTGGCTCAAGGGTTCATGCTTTTAACAATGACACTGTATGCCTCTCAACAGCAATGTGAAAACTGGTGGACAATTCATGCTGCGTGCTCATCGTTCCTAATTTCTCTCTCCTTGAGAGCAATCTCAGGGGAGAAACTGGAAAAACACTAAGTGGATCTGTGTAGCAACCAGTGGTCTGGACTTTGGGGACCCATAACCAGAATGCTTGCTAGGTCTGTTCAAATCAGCATTAAGAATTCAGTAGAGTCCACATGACTTGAAATCACTGGATTGGCCAAGGTTCTCATGGTGACAATGACACCTATGATCAGCTGTTTGAATTACATGAAAGTTGTAAGGTCTTAAAGGTGAAGAGCTTTATCTGTTAACATCCTCTGTTCAGCACTGAACTGAACCACAGGCAGAATGGTGATTAAGGAAGACCTTGCAAAGATGATGGTGTTATAGCAACAATAACAAGGTTAATGCAATTATATTATGTTTATGTATCAATTCAGAGCTTACTATCCACATTTTTACACATTTACAGATGATGGCTCAGAGAGGTGCAGTGACCTATGCAGCACAAGAGCTGTGATTTAAACTAAACTTTCAAAGCCCAGTAATATTTCTTCTTCTCCCATAACTGAGTCTCAAACTGTTAAAAAAAATTCCAGCAAACCATTATGGTTTCCTTAGAAAGAACTAAACATGTTATAAAAAGACCCAGGTTTTGTCCTCTGACTGCCCTGGTTTCTGTATAAAAATTCTAAAACCCTATGCTGCATAAGCCCTAGTCTAATCCTTGAAATGCAGAGGAAGGAAATTTGAAAACTGACAAGTTTAACCAGTGAGGGCTCAGATTTTAACACTGGGAGGTAAACAGAGTACCAAAGCATGTTGCCCTTCCTGCAAAGGTCCAGATAGATGGAGGGCATGGCTGAAAGCTGCTTACCAATACATGACTCCCCGGACAGTGAAAAGGTCCCATCGTCATGGAAACCGCTTCTGCACTCACAGTGGTACCACCCTGGCAGGTTAACGCAGCGGGAATGGTTGTGGCACTCAATGATTCCCTCTGTACATTCATCAATATCTGCCTCAGAGAAAAACACAAGCCCACCAGGACATTAATTTCCTTTGATGCTAACCTTTCAGTAAACACCTAAAACATGTTCATGTCAACATATCAATTAAAACTGGTTAGTCACCTAAAATGAAAGTTACAGGAAGAACCAAATCCCCAACCCCCTCTTTTTTTTCTAGAATCTAAATTCAAAGCTTCATTTTTTGGATGTTTTCTCACCTATTGAACAATGAATGAGAGCTGATGGTCATAAGACATTTCCCAACTGCAAATGCTGTGCTGGCTTCTGAATCACCAAAAACTAAATTGTGGATGTCTGGAAGTTTTGTTATTGAGTATATATGCCTTTTTTTTTTTTTTTTTCAGATTCAATGATTACAAAACAGTAATTCCAGAAATTACTTTGTACTCTTTGAAAATATCCATGAACCAATAAATTCAGAAAACTCTGGGTTAAATAGTGTTAAACTAATGTTTTTTATAGTGCAGTCTCAGAGACTATTATAATTATATGCCCTGCCAAGCTTAGAGAAGAAAATAATAATATGTACTGTTTCCCTAATATATTTGGCTGGGGAATGCTTTTGGGGGGATACCTCAATATCTTGGAAACTAGTGTTTTGGAAAGCACAGTTTGGGAAATACTGTTCTAATTCTTTCAAAACTGTTGATTTAGTTGAGGACTTGATTTATGATATTCAAACAGAGATCCTCATTCTTTAGTCATTCCTAGGCTTTGTTTGCTCTAGGATTTGGCTTTTTAGAATCAGCAAATGTCTTTTTAGAATCAGCAAATAAACTACTCCAGAGGCTTGTCTCTGAGCTGAAGGACTTGACACTATTGAGGAAAGATGAGCTGTCAATTGTTACACCAGGGTCACCTCACTCTCTCCATGTAATTATTTCTTGGAATTTAACCATTGTTGGCTGGGAATCTTCTAATTCTCCCAGAAATATTTGAACTGTGGCAGCCTTGTATAAATAGAAATCTAATTAATATTGGGATATAACACATAATGATTAAAACACATTTTGGAGTCTCTTTTAACAGTTCCCTGCTGTAGGCATCGGCTCAGGGCAATCAGCTACCAGTGGTTCTATTACCTGCACAAGTCCTGAGTTGTACACAGAGCTCTGAATATAGTTTGAACCTGTCACTCTCATCTCCTGGCATTCCAGCCAAGTAAAGAGAGACAAGGTATAGCTCTTTATTCTGGGCAATTCCAGCTCTGACTTTTTCCACTATCTGCTATCTTCTTCCTTTATGGCTTGACTCATTCAGTCCATATAGTCCTTTGACATACAGCATCCCTTAGGTTTCTAAAAGCAGTCAGCACTTCTATGATATCTTCAGCCATTGCCGTCAGGTTGTGTGTTGTACACTTATTATAAATCCCCAGAAAATGTATTTTCAACAACTGTGTAGTCATTTCTGAAATTTACAGGTGTGTGATTCTGCAAGAGACACCTTGGATTACTACAAATTTTGAATATTGACACAGAGAAGTGCCTGGCGGCTGCATTTCATAAAGAAGAAGGGCTGACCCGAGGTTATAGAGTAAGTTTGATATTTTTTGAATACAGGTTCAAAGACTGATTTTTAGAGGTAACTTCACTATGTTCGGCTGAAAGAACACTGCAGTGGGGTAGCAACAAATTCTACCTGATTTCCAAAGCTCCTAGAAAGGCAGTCATGATCCCCTGAACCTGTCACTTACAGACTACCAACAATATTTAGGTAACAACCATCTAGTCACAGTTAGTGCTGTGGGAAAACAGGAAATACAAAAGTAAAAGCTTCTCAAAGAAACAAAACAATCATATGTCCTGGCTGGCTTGGGACAGGTCTGGTTTACATCTCTTCCCCTTTCACTCTCAAAACTATCCCAGTTTGGAGGATAAATTATCTGAACACATTAAAAATAATTCTCTCAGCTCTCAATTCAATAGGCGATCTCTAGGAGGAGAAGGAGGGCTGAATAATGTTTGTAAATATTTTTTTCAATTTGCAAATATTTTTATTCCCCAAATGAAATGATAAAAGAGACCAGTAAAAGCTTCTACGATCCAGCAGTACCAAAGTTATCTGTGTAGGGCTCTCATAGAAAGAGAAGACAATCAGAAAGTTATACACATACAATTTCCCCAGAGACACGAGGGAACCCCAGGCTTGCACTGAAAATGAGAAAAGTAGTGATGTCCCTTCCTGAGCTGTACTGCCCACAGCAGATTCCGGGAGTTTACTGAGAATAACCAGAGCTCATCACAGGCACCTGCTAACAAGGCTGCACACCTCCGTTCTGTGTACAAGATTTATAACTGAAGCCAAAAAATTCATTTGATATGTAACCAGACTACTTAAGAGGTGCTCACATTTTCGTCATGTTCATAAAACTGGCTGTTCCTTCTTCAGAATCACAGTACTATGAAAGCAATGACCACAGACCAAATATAGAAAATACTGGAGGCTTTTCAGTGACACTTTGGGGCTTTAAAAATTATAAATGGATTATGGCTGCCTTTGTCCTCAGAGATTTGTTTCTCTCGGTCAGCACTTGCCACAGGCAAACAAATAAGACAGATGCTCTGGGAACGGGGTCTCTGTGAGTTCACTGTAGAATCCTCACTCTCTCTCTCTCTCTCTCTCTCTCTCTCTCTCTCTCTCTCTCTCTCTCTCTCCCAAGGATTTCTGATAAATCACAGTGAGCCTGGCTGTACCACACAGTATGTCAGCCATCTCAAAGGAAACAGACATAAAAATAATCATTTTTTCTTCCTTTTACAAGTCCTAAGATTTAAATTTCAGTTTACTCCAGTACAGATCTGAAAATGTGGCAAAGAAAACAGGAAATTCTGGAGGATTCCTGAGAGTGGAACCTGTGGCATTCACCTCTGTATCCTCAGTGCCAGGGGTTGGCTACATAATATCTCACATTACAGCCCAAGTCACACAGCTAACAAAGGGTGTAACCAGGTTCATAGCTAGCCTGAACCTGCATTTCTCCTTCCTGTATCATATTATCTTGTTGATGAATCAAGAAAGGAAGATTGATACAAGGATAAGACATTTATTCAATTCTCTAAATATCTGTTGAGCTAAAAACATGTGCCCAGGATGATTTTTGTGTTGTGGTGGATGAAAGATAATAAAGACGTGATTCCTGAAATGCAGGAGCTCACAATCAAGGGAAGGAGATACACATATGCATCTTTCAAACCCCAACCGATACCTTCTCCAACTCTTCCAGGCACACAGCACCTCCACCCTCCACCCAAAGTAACTCAGTATACACACACACATTCATTTAAGTACACATCTTACTCTTTCATGATTATTGCCCTTTGGTACTATCACTCAAATGTAAATTTCTCAAAAAGAGGCAACATTTTAGGTTTATATTTTTTTTGTGATAGTGTCAAGAAATAAGAAGGTGTCCAATAAAAAGTTTGCGGGAATGAATGAATGAAAAAATAAATGACAATGACCTGAATGAAACAAACACTGAAAAAGTGCTGTAATAGAGATTCACAGTACCACAAGATGTCTTGCTGTTTGCAAATCACAAAGATGCAATGAAATTCACAAAACTAAGTGTAATGTGTTAGTTTAACCTTTATATGTTATTTACCTCTTAAAGACACCATGTAGTTTCTATTTAGTACTATTTCTATCTCTAATCTTTAGAGATTTTTCAGGCAGCACAGTAGGCAACAGAAAGAGAGTTATAACTGCCTTCAATGAAGGATCCTACTTATACCTTGAGTTTTTCTTACTAATGAAAAATAGATGGCTACCCAAGGTTTTTTTCATAGGCTGTGCTGTAAGCAAAACATTTAATTCTATTTGGAATGTACAGTGAATTTGCTATCAAAAGCCCTTTGTGAACAAATCCTTTGATTCTTGCAAAATTCTAGTCTCTTGAAATTTGGATGAACCTCTTCCTTCATCTGATATCCTCCCCCTCAGTTTGTTATTTCGAAATTTACAGAAGCAATAACATTTTTCTTAAAGCTTATTTCCAAGGAGATACTATTGTATTTCACGTTAATTAGTTACAGTTTGCAGCAAAGCAGTGGCTTGGGTTGAATTACTTCATTTCTAAGGATTTGTACAAGGAGGAGTTTGAGTCATGAGGAAAACTGGATACTTTCCATTCATTCAACCAAAGTTTATTGAGCATACATGCATACAGCACTGTATTACACCCTGTGATGTAGGAATGAAAAGATTAGGTCCTTATGCTCCAGATGCTCAGAGTCTATCAGGGCAAACTGGAATGCAAAAAAATAACCGCAGCTAAGAACTTGGGCTTTGGCAATAACGTGACTTCAAATTCCTGCTCATAACCACATAAATACATTGTTTAGACTTTTCCAAATCTTTGTTTTTTCCTCCATAGATTGAAAAGAATAAAAATGAACTTCATAAGACTAATAAACAAAATAGATTCTTAAGCAAAATCTATTACATCTCTCCTGTTGCATAGGATGTTAACTTTGGATATTATACACAAGCAATCGGAAGAGAGGAAAAAATTAATATTAACTTGTATTTGGGAAACTGGTTAGGATTGCAAAATGATTTCTGGATTTTTAAAAATATTCATTTGTATTTTGAGATAATTAAAATTTTAAAACATTCAGGGATAAAATCTATGAATCTATAATATATATCCCATTAAAATGTGAATTCTCTCCTCCCCAAAAATATCGCCTGAATTTAAGTAAGTGAAATTAGTGACATAAAGTGCCACAAGAATAGCGAACACAAACCTGATTATTATCTAACATTTGCTGAATGCCACAGTTGTACTGAACATAGTATGCATCAGAATGTTTGAAGGAAAGTAAAAAGACAAATAAATGAAACAGAGCCTTGGTGTGAGAAACAAGCTAGCTCCCTCATCTCTTGTACTTGGGCTCCCAAGGGTGTGTCCTAAGCACACCTCCTTTGCAGATGAAAGAGGCCATGTGAATGAGTTCTTGCTCTAGATCAAGAAATAATGTAATTGCAATGACTCATAAAACCAGTCGTTTGAGCTTCCCTGCTACTTCCACCTGCTTACTGGGGGCTAAGGTACAGAGAAACCCTGGAAGTCACTTGTTAAAAGTGGCAGCATCTTTGTCTGTCTGGCTCTCTGCATGGCCGTGTAGAACAGAGCCCCTCCACAGAACTGAAACTGTCATGGACTATTTATATGAGCAAGAAATATATTCTATCTTCCTGAGCCATTACACAGTTTGGAGTGCTTTATTGCTACAGCCAGCATCTCCAGTTTTGATAGCCTCCTTTCCATATTGAGGACAAAGACTATGCTCAGGTCAGAATACACATAGACACAATCTCTAAAAACAAAACCAGAAAAAAAAAAGCAAACAAGAAAAAAGCTTCAGCACCCATTGCTGATTATGTAGGCAGCTAAAGTAGCAGGAGAGGTTTTGTGCTGGAAGTCGAGAGTCAAGACAACTACATGCAAAGAAGACAAAGCTTTGTAGTGAGATACAGTTGAGTTTGAATCCTGGCTCAGCTACTTCCTAGCTGAGCAAGTTATTTATCTTTTTCCAGCTTCAGTTTCCTGGCTCTTAAATGAGGATGATATTACCTAGCTCATAATGTTGTTTTAAGGATTGAATGAGATCAATGAAAAGCTATTCTACAAAGCTAGGTGAGCCATCATTAGGCCTGTAATAATAAACATTCTCTAATTTCCAAACCCCACTCAGCCATGGAGAAACTGTGTCCATGCCAAGACAGCCCAAGTCTCAAAGCTTCAGTTCCTTACACATAAAATGAAAGGACTGTGCTATAGCACATTTCAGTTCCCTAACAGCTTTAACACCCTAGAGATGACCGGTTTATCTGGGCTTTGGGCTCTTGCCTTTATCTGCTACTAACCAGCTAAATGGCTGCTATAAGGTTTAAGTGACCTCTTTGTGTATCAGCTCCTTCATTAGCCAAAAGACAACTTAAAAAAAATGCATGTTTTGTCAGTCTCACAAACAAAACTCTGATAAGGTATGAAGGAGGTATGGAAATGAATTAACGGCTACACAAAATATATAGAGATAGTATTATTACTATTTTTTCTTGTAAGTCCTGATTAGCAGTTAGTTTTGGTCCATTAAACTGAAAAGTGCCTATTCTAAATAACAGTGTTGATGGCACTGGTGATTAAGGCTCTGTCTTTTGTAAATCTCTTTTTTTACTGACCTGTCACAAGAGAATTAGTCTCTTCCTGGTTGTATTCTTCCCATGTTATCGCCAAAGTCTTTCTTTTTGTCTGTTCCTTAAACAAATCATTCCCAAATTCTTCCATGAAGAACCAGTTTGTTTGCACATCAGCTCTCCTCTCTAGTCTGGAAGCTCTCTGATAAATATTTCTAGACTGACCTGTATCACAAGTTCATATACACATTTACTATCACCTATGAATTACTAGTTTCAGAGGTCTCTTCATTTCCAACTCATTCTGCCCCAAGTGTTACATAACATATATCTTTCCATGTATCAAACTCATTATGCTCCCTCATAGGAAGCACTGCTTCCTCATAGTCAACGAATAACAGGTCAATGTTCATATAATGGCTTACAAAAACTTACATGATCTGCCTGCTCTTATCTCTTAATTCATCAAACACTGTTTCTTTTGCTTACCCAGGACAGCTATACTGACTTTCTAGCTATTCCTCAGGCATACCAGGCATGCTTTAGCCTTTGTATATGTTGTTATCATATGCTGTTCCTCCTGCCTAGAATGTTCTATCAGATATGTCCATGGCTTTATCTCCCAACTCCAACTCTTTACTTGAATATCCATCTTCTCCACAAGCCCTTCCCTGGTCACCTAAAATTACAACTATACAATTACAACCTACTTGCTTCAGCTCAAAAATTCTCGATCATCTTTCTATATTTTTCACTTGTGTATTTATTTCATCTAACATACTTTATATTTTACATGCATATCTTTTTTCCATCTTCTTCCCCTCACTAGAATGTAAACCCCATGAGTGATATGAGGACATAACAGGACCTGGAACTTAGAGGACATGAAATGAATACTTGCTGGATAAATGAAAGACAGAAGAAGGGAAAGAAGACACACTGGGAATTCTTTCTTTGATATATTTAAAATATGCTTTGCATCCATTCTCCAGATCTGTTGTTAATACCATGCTCTAGTTTCTTATTTTCTCAGATCTGAATGAGTGCCATATCTCCTGGCCACCTTCCCCAACCCATAGCAATATTTGGCAAATATTCCCAAAAGTAATTACTCAGAAAATTTTAATTAAAATAGCAACTAACTATTCTGGCACTTGATAGATAATTCAGCTTAGGTTAGTCTCTTTCCAACTTAATACTTTAATTCTATTATTTTTATAAGCAAAGATTAAATTAGATCAGTATTTTTTACCCAGAACTCTACAGAACATTAGGTTTCCATGGAGGACCCAACCTTGAGTGACCACTGAATAGCTGTACATTTCTGAAGTATAGAACAACTGAAATTTTACCACTATGAACACTGATGATTTTAAAAACATTGATGTAGGTCATATGCACTCCCAGGCTGAAATTCCTATGATTGTGTAATTTTATTATATTCTGTTTCTCTAGTACTAACAAATGATCCTTATTATAATAGTCCCCCATTCAAAGATATAAATAACATAACCTCACTCTGCCAATTAATTTTTATTTCTCAAAATTCTTCAGCACAAAACCTTTGCACACTGTGGTCTGGATGCCTTAGTCTCCACATATTCTATACTCAATTTTGATTTATGATTCCCACCCTGCAAGTGATTTTTTAAAATTAAAATCCAAGTACAAATTTTAATTCCACCAAAAAAGTCTTTCTTTTCTCTGAATTCCTATAATATTTAACAATTTTACCACTCTATTTAAATCATGCTTCCATTCTGTTTTAGACAATTCTGTGTTTTCTTGCTATAGATTCTCTCTGTCAAATAGAAACAATTTCGAACTTCCACCCATCAATAATTTACTGTGTTAAGTCCTCTGACAAGTACTTTAAATTCACTACTTTGATATGCAGGAAGCCTCTGATGTAATTTGAATTATCCTAATTTTACAGAAAATGGAGGCTTAGATGTTTAAGTAATACGCCCATATTAAAGCATCTGGAAAGTAGCACATTGGGGATTTAAACCAAGGTCTATTTGACTCCAAAATATATACTATTAACCACTTTACCATTGATCCCCCAGTATATTTTGGAGGAAGGAGTTTCTCTTTTATCATCACCCATGTCTATGTTCCATTTCAAGTGAAAAGGTGTCTTAACTCATTGTTATCAATAGATTTCCAGATGAGTTGAGTGTAGACTTCAGCCAATGGTACCACAGAGAAAGCAGATTTGGAGTTTCAGTGTAACTAATTTAACTGCCTGCCATAATGAAAACACACTTCAAAGGAAAATTCTACCTCCATGAAGTAGAAATATAATATCCATCATACAAAAATTACTATACATCTAAAGATATATGAAAATGTGACTCATGCTCAAGAGAAAAAGCAGACAACAGAAACCAACCCCAGATGATAGATTTAGTAGACAAAGCTTTAAAAAAAACATTTAAAACATGTTAAAGGGCTGAAATAAAAATGCACTGAGATGATAAATGAACAGACTTCTCTTTTTAACTAAGATTGAGGAATAAGGACTGAATTTACCTCCCAACTCAAAATAAATAAGAACCAAAAAATATATGTAGAAAAAAAATGGGTTTCAAGATATATGAACTTAGGCAATTAAGGAGAGTGATCCTTGAGAGCCATGGAATGCATGAGCAGTGTTCTGCAACTGCCCTCGTTTGCCAGCCAGGATTAGTTCAGGCCATTGTTCAGCAGACTACCTGGAAGATATAAGCTGAGGGTATAGAGAGAACAAGGCAGCTAGAGTTTGCAGGAGGGAGTACTGGAAAGGAGATGGTTGCATGGAGAGAGAATTCTGGAGTCCTGCAGGAAGTCACATTCAAGTAAGTACTCAACAGAGTACTGATCAGAAAATGAATGTGATGAAACTACTTAAATCTGGAGAAAGACCATCAAAACGACTTAGAAGAAATAGTGCCTGGTACTCACACTAGGAAGGGAATAGTGCATTTTTCCACAAGCTAGACTGTAAATTCTCATAATTCACTGGATAATAGTGGACAGAGTACAATAATGGGTCTTGCCTCAGTAATGCAGAATAATTAGCCCAATTGGTAAACTCTGTTGTGGCTCCAACTGAAAAGTCTTAAATTGTATATAATTGTTTTAATTGTGCTCCACAAAGGTTAAAAAATATTTATAAGAACACAAAAATAACCAGCATCCAACAAGTAAAACTGATACTGATGAGTATCCAATTAAAGTATATTAGGCTAAATGAAAATTGAAAAACTTAACTCAAATTAAGAGGAAAAAAATCATTCGACACCAACCCAAAACTGACACATATGTTAAAAGTTAGGACATTAAAATAGTTACTAAAATAGTTACTAAAACAGTTTAACATGTATTAACATGTTAAAAAAGTTAACTTGAGACATAAAAAAAAAATTATATGTCAACTATACTTTTAAATTTATTTTTACAAGATGTTAAACCTATCTTTTTATGGACAGGTCTAGATTATTTTCTCTGAGTATTCCAACAGCCTGCATTGTCCATAGTGGAGGTATTTCTGCAGACATGATAAATAAGATAATTTACCTCCAAATAAAACAGAGAGACCTCAATCCTCAATGAGAAATGGAGAATTTAAGTAAGTCAATCCCTTAGAAAGCTTTACCATATTTCTGTCACCATCTGATTACACTTAGAGAATAATTATTTTATGTTGTATAATTGCAGACAAGCAAACTCCAAATCTGCTTTCTCTATGGTAGCATTGGCTGAAGTCTACACTCAACTCATTCATCTGGAAATCTATTGACAACAATGAGTTAAGTCACCTTTACACTTTTTTAAAGAAAAAAGTAAAAGCCTTTATTTGTCAAGTTCACAAAGTTCTATAATTTATGTTTTTGAAAGGGAGAGAAGTGTTTTTTTCTTTTTATCTTCTATGAGTTAGAAAAGAAATTTAGAAGAGAAAATTCAAGCACACTCTTAGAAGGGCCTGCGTTTGAGAATCCTAAATAGCACTTATGCTGGTTTGTCTGGTCATAGCTCCACCACATCGTGGATGCATTTGGTTTGAAAATGTATTTGCAGGACTGATGCCACTCAAAAGAAGTGCAGAGACAGAGCTGGCCCCAGTCAAGCTTAGAGTCTTGGAAACTTGGAAAGCTCAGAGCCAGGACCAAGTACAGGAGGAAACAAAGAAAATGAATCATTCTTCTTAGAATAAACAACCACTTGACTAGGTATTCAGAAGAGAGAGAGACTCCTGAGAGGGCAGATTGCATGGGGTAAGGATCTCTTAGAAATGAAATAGAGGACAGCATCGTTGCTTATAGTCATTTGTTATATGTCCCTTTTCATTGCCTATAAAGAAACAATAGCTTCTTTCAAACATGTGGGTTAGCCATTGTAAAATTGGTGATAACTAAGAATGTCTAAATTCCAGGTGATTAGAAACCATAGAATCATAGAGAAACAGAGAAATGAAAATCTTAGGTCACCATCTTCAAAGTCATATATTCCAAAAATAAGAGGATCTAAGCAGGCAATTTAAGTTAATAATGTAGCCCAGGCTGTAGTAAACTGGAGAGAGTACATGCCCTGCCCATGGGGAGCAGCTATTACTCAGATCCAGGAAATACCTGTAGCTATGCTATGTTGGAATCCCAACAAAGATTACTCCTTCACCCAGCTGAGAGTTCACTGGATAAGTCTAGATGTAAGGTTGGTTTTATTATTATGTGTTTAAGGCAAGTTAGGCCAACACTAGGCAGGACACATAAAATATGTTTTCGTTGAACTTGAGATCTCAGTTTGCAAACTGTGAGTCCAGTTACCATTCTTTTATACATAGGAACATGAGAGAAGTGATTTACTTAAGATCTCTGAGCTGGTTGGACAAATATCTAAGAGCATATCCATGAATTTGTTCACCAGCTGTTTAAAGAACCATAATACCAAATAGCTATACATACTTGAAAATGTCTCTCTCTTTCTCTCTCTCTCTCTCTCTCTCTCTCTCTCTCTCTCTCTCACTCTCTCTCTCTCATACACACACACACACACACACACACACACACGAACTTTTGTACCTAACATGTGATAGGAGACTTTTCTATTTGCTGAAAAAAAAGAAGAGAATAAACATTTCTTCAATGTCTATTAACTGCTAAGGTATTATGTTTTAGTCTCTATGGCAGCCCTGAGAAGTATGACTTACTTTCCCCATTTTACAAACAAAAAAAACAAGATTCTGTGTCACTTTCCCAAGGTCACAGGACAGTATATGAAAGAGTTGGGGTTCAAGTGCAAGTCTACTCATGCCAAATATTCTGTATCTCCTACTATGCAATATTGTCTCTTCCTTGTGCCTTCTTCTGTGAAATTTTAAGTATCCATACATAGTCTCTTCCTACTGAGGACCTCACAGTTTATTCAGGGAGACAAACTTGGAAATAAACATCTCTCTTGGGAAAACTGTGCTAACTACACTGAGAAACAGTAGCACCTGGGGGGACATATCAAGAGCAGGGTCTGCAGGAAGCCATTCACTCAGCTCAGTAAAGCTTCGTTTGCTCTTCTCCACAACCTGCAGTGAAAGTGGAGGTGCCAACCTACTCCCTGCAATCTCTAGAGAATATGCTGGCTTTAAAACCAAACTCAGACCATGGAGTTCCAAAGACAGTCCTTTTGATGTAAAATGCTGTAGGCTTGGCAATAACCGTCCTTTAGGCAGGTGTAGAGGGAACCATACACAACATGCTATCATGTGCAGTATTTTGTTTGATCCTCAAACTCCCACAGTGACTTGAGCACTTTAGAGTTCAGATTCTCCCTTTGAAGATGATGAAACCAAGGCCCAGAGAGGCACTGCTCCAGGTGGAGAAGCCCTGCTGAGGTATTCTGCCTGCTAGCCTTATGTCCTCTGTAGCCTAACATGCTCACCATTCATGCATTTGGGATAGAAAGGAAAGGAGGTTAGTGGCAGGAAACAAAAGTTTTCCCCAGAAAGAATTAGTTAACATGTTGCAGTGGAATTTGATTATTATGGGTGACATTTCTACCATTTCCTTCTTCATCTCCTGAGCTTTCACTTTTCTTGTGTATTTTCTGTTTCAGTAATTTCCATAAGCATTTGTCCCCTCCTATACTTTTCCCCTGCCTTGCACCAAAGACAGATTTTCAGAAATAAGTGAAACTACAACAGCCATAGAAGACCACTGATTGTTTATATTGAGAGCCACTGAAGGTCAGTACTGTAAAAATGATGCAAATGTCTAAAAAAAGTAAAGAAGACTAAGTAAGTAATTTAAATAAGTAATTTAAATGTCCACACATGATTGATTGCTGAGGAATAGTAAAATCATCCCTCAGAGTATTTCACTACTTTCTGTGGCTTTATCTTTAGTCCACCCCCACTATAAAGCTACAGGAAAACTTTCTTCTGAGAAGGTATCTATCACTCATTACCATGAGCACAAACACTGGCATCACCATCATCTCCTAACTCCTAGTTTTTCAAGAATGACTTTGGTAAAGAAACAAATACTTTGAGAATCAGTCCTCAACAAAATGGGACAGAAACGAGCACTGTACAAAGAATAATTTCCCAAATCCTAAGGCAGGGCTTTCTTGTCACAAAGAAAACTGCAAAAGCCTCCGTGCCAGATCTATTCCTGTGGCCATAGAATAGATGACCCAAACAGTCAGCCCTGAGACCAGAAACGGCCCACACTCATTGTATGGTTTTGCTTGGCACAGAGAGTTATATTTAACAACTGAACCAGATGTCAGAAATAAGAATCAGGACATTTCATATACATATTTTAGATTCCTGGCATCTCTAAAAAAATATCAATCTGGCAACAATGGACCCATGTTGCCACATGGCAACAAATGGCAGGAGATGAGCAATGGCTGCCACCTTTAAGTGAGGCATGGACTCTCCACTGCAGAACAGCCCATACCTGGCTCTTTATTCATGCTCAACAGGTGTAGACATCTGAGTTTGTGACACCTCCCAGAACTGGCTGCTCTCATGTTGACAAGGGAAATAAAATTTCTAAACTTTTTGTATGGTGCACCTTTGATATTATAAATATTCTTAGTATATCACCGCTATATATGAATTTTTATATACCTAATATACACAAAAGTTAAAACTAAAAATCATAAGGCAAATTTTAATTTAAATTAGCAATATTTCATTATTTCTTAATTTCGGAAAAATCTTTGCTCTCCAATGTAGTATTTTTAATATTTGCACAATGATGAAATATGTGTAGTGGATTCTGAAAATCTTGCTTTTAACCTTGTACCATTTTATATATCTACTGACATTGCAATTATATCATTTACAATTAAAGACTAGTGCAATTTCATATCCCGATTTTTGGTAATAACATATAAATAAAAATTTGTATGTTTCGGTACCAATCGACTTATGTGCCCAGTCCTGGGGTGCACGAAAAGCACTACAGGAAGAGGTGAATGTCCCATCACCACTCTTATTCACCAGGGACAATTAAATCAGTTCAGACTTTAAGACAGTTCTGGAATCAACTAGAACCAAGCTCAAACTTGGGCTCTGCCTCTTACTGGTTATGGAACCAGCTATTATCTGCTTCAGTCCATGGGACTAAAATGGGGACAATGATGGCTATATCATTATGATATTTAAATAAGATAATGCCTGCCAATCAATTGTTGATCTCAGATTTCAGAGCCCATGCCCGAGTGCAGGTAACTTTTACCTTTTAAAATCTCATTACCTCATTCTATGTTAGTTTACTTAACAGTATGATTATCTCAGATGGACTCAGAGTCTTGAACATCTCTTTATGAAAGTTTGATATTTTCTTAATTTCCTCTTTTGCATAGCCTCCACTCTGTTTATATATATTTACATATGCATATGTATATATAAAAAGGTTCCTATCAATGAAATAGTAAATGACTGAGTCATCATAATCTTGCATAAGTTTTTTTCAAGATATCTAGCCACCAATGTTCTACACACACACACATACACACAGACACACAGACACACACACACACACACAGACACACACACACACACAATGTTCACTAAGGAATGACTTCTTTGCAAAAGCAAAAGACAAACCATGTTATTTTTAGAAAAAAAGATAATATTCTTATTAATTAATAAATGAGAATGATCTTTGACTTCTCTTCCCATTACTCAAGTATTATTTTATAGACATTAATTTTTCCTGTGGTTTTGACCACAATTCACTGAGTAAAACGGTGATGGCAGGAAGAGAATGCAAATCAGAACCTAATTGAACAGCAGGGACAGACTGATTGGTGTTGGCAAACATCTCTGCTGTGGCAGCTTCAGTGGGGCTGCCTCGGGCCCCAGACTGTAGCTGATTGTTGTCTTACCATTTGAGAATAAATTTGATGTCCAATCACCTTGAATGTTTGGTTTGATTAGGCAAATTGGTACCACCTCACCTTCTTATTCAAAATGACCAAATATTTTTTCATTTATAACTCGCCAGCCATCTATTGAGCATTAACTATGCATCGGCAATATGCTGCGGAGTTCAAGGCAGTGGATCTGGTGAGGTAGAATGAAGGTGGGCTTTGTTGGTTTATATTTGTTGCCAGCATTTTTTTTTTTATGATCATGTACCTTCTATTTTCAGATGGTTTGAGGTTGAATTCATACATCTTCCCTTTCATCATTATGGTTTTGAATTCCTCTTCCTCATCTACATCATCTTTAAAACAGACATAATAATTTTTGCCTTGAGACTTGTTGTGACTATTAAATAAAAGGTTTACTACTACCTGTAATATATGAATAAAAATGTTGGCTTCCTTTTACTCTACTGCTTTGTTACCAGGGGTACAAAGTGGATTAAGATTGGTTCCTGCCTTTCAGGAGTTAATATTCCTTGATGATGATAAGTACATTTATACTTAAAATATAAGACAATAATATAATATAGTTATAAATCAAGTGCGGTAAGTACAAAATCAAAGCTACAATGTCATCCTCTAACAGTAAAATCCTGGGACAGCATATTTCTGATAACATGAATGCCAAAAATAATGTGATTTCTGGGTAGAAATGAGCTCACATTCTCTGTCTAGACCTCATTCTCAAATAGAAGTGAAACAAAGTGCTTATCTTTTGGGGAGACAGACAAGAAGGCAAGGCCAGCAGAAGAGATGGTGGCCTTGTTTCAGGAATGAGAACAGGTCCCATGTGCCCAATATTCTTGTAGCTCCATCTTCTGGAATTTCAACCAAGTAGGTACCAACTTACTAGGACATTTTTGGAATAGCTGCAAGTTCCAGCCAAGGCAAGGAACTAAGAAGCATCCTCAATGTTATAATATTGTGGTCTGAGGACAATCACCACTAGGTAGCACTAAATAGCAGCAAGGCCAGGATAGATGTAGATCCTGGCGCTGGCTTACCTGGGTAGGCTCCTTCCAGCCATTTCCTCAACCTTGTTATAAAGTATTCACACAGTTTAATATTTTAGACACGTTTTATTTAATACATGAGTTTTAATGCATTTTGGTTGTAGTAGAAGCTTTGAACTCAATTACAATTCCCTATAAGATCTAGAACTTCCTTACTCTTTTTCTTATTCATACCTTCTCCCCTTAACTCACTGCACTCCAGACACTATAGCTTTCTCAAATTCATCATCTGTCTTGGAGATTTTGTACTAGCTGTTTCCTGTATCTATAACGTTCTTAATATAGACAACCTGCTCCTTCTATTATTTAGGTGTCAGCTCAAATGCCACCATCTCAAAGAATCCTTCCTTGACCACCATTTTGAAGTAGCTTCATCTCTCTAGACTCACCCTACTCCATTACTCTGTTTCTCCTCTTCGTAGTATTAGTAAGATCTGACATGAACTGGTATGTAAGTTTGTATATTGTCTCTTTTCCTCCGCTAAAATATGATCCCATCAGGGCGGGACTTTTCTATATTGCTTACCACCATGTCCCCACAGAATTCTACATAGTTGTTGGTGAGAATGGCAGGCTCCATGGGGGGCTTCTTTGGATAACTATTTGGGCCCTATGAAGGTAAAAAGAGTAAGCCAAGTAGTAACTCTAGAGGAAAATAAAAATAGGAAAGCTGTAGGAAACTAGGCTGGGTTGGAAGAAGTAAGAAATTATTCCAGTGAATACATTTACTGGAATATTTAGGAAATAACATCTTCATAACAACAGTGGTAATGACAAAAAAATAGCAGAAACTGAGTGCTTACTCTGCCAAGCACTCTTCTAAGTACTTAGAAGGTGTTAGCTCATTTAATCCTCTCAACAACCTGATGGTATAGATACTATTATCATCCATATTTTACAGATGAGAATACAGAGTCTCAGAGAAGTTATACAACTTGCCCAAGATCATACAGCTAGAAAATGGAGATGAGCTATAAACCATGGTCATCTGTGTCCATGAACTAAAACTACTATTTCAAATCAAATCATGACAATACCAAACACCATAAAACTTACTCTTATAAGAAAAAGAAAAAATAGCTAAGGTGGTCTTAGCCAGGAGAGATAGATAAAAGTGTCTAATCAACAAAAAGTTCACATAATAAAGAGAAAGATCACATGCAGGGTGGTCAAAAGGACAATAAACAGAAGACAGAAGGGAGTAAGTAAGGAATTCTTGAGAGGGTTTGAGAGCTCAGTTTGGAAAACAAGTGCTGATGACACAAGTATATCTTTTCATGCTCCAGGAATTCATGCCACCACTTAAACACATTCTGCCAGGCTGAACTGTGACATTTTGGCACATCTGGACAAGAGCAAATGCATTGCAATTTGTACCCTTGAATTATTTCAGGTTTGGCCCTTCACACATGCTCATATTTTATCTTTGAAATATATGCCAGAGATTGTGTGAAAAGGAAAAGATTGACACTAAGAAAAATGAAATGATTAGATTGAACTTTCTCTTATGTTTCTACATAACTCATGTAAAGGGCAGAAATGAGAATTTGACCAGTTCTCCTTTAAAAAAATGTTTTACAAATTCTATAGAGCATATCTAAATTGCATTTGGATTCTGTGTTCCACTCCAGCATGGTTATTTATGGTGTTTATTGAATACAACCACTATTCTCTGCCTCTCTGCACATTTATAAATACAACTTCTAAAAGGCATCCATTAAGGCTTATAATCTATAATTGGAAACAAGATGTGACCAGTCATGCATTCACTACCATTACAGAATCATGTAAAGTCATTCTGGCCCACTCCTACAGGGCTGGAGAGGTCTTGTCATTCAACACAAGAGCCCAAGATGTTAATGAGACTTCAGTCCCCAGACTCTCCAATGACACCTTCGGTTCATGGGTTATCACTGTACACGCATTCCCTGTCTCTCCTAAGCGATCAAATCCAAGGATTAATGATATAATCTGTAGTAGTAATCTTCAGTTTTGGAATTAATCACCATGAAGGCAGTAAGAATACTAATAATCTTTACTGCTCACCTATTCAGATATCTGTCATTTTTTATGAAATGCTAAAGTAATCTAAACAATCATAAAATATAATGCAATAAAAGTACCAATATCCACCACCTACTTGTAAAAGCAGATCATTACTAATGGCCATCTCTCTGCCCACCTGATCATATTTTCCTAGAATTAACCAGTACTCTAAACGTAGTTTTCTCATTCCTTTGTATTTCTTAATGCACAAATCCCTAAACAATGCATGACACCCTTTTGCATTTTTTAAATGACATAAATGGCATCAAGCTGCACAAACATTTTTGTAACTTGCCTTTTTACTCACATTGTTTTGACGTTTACTCATATTGAGAAGAGTAAACCTAATTTGTTCATCTTCCATGCTGTTATTTTATTCTCTCCTTGATGGAAATATAGTTCTTGGATTTTCTGCATTTATAATCACTGAAGCTATGAGCATTCCTGTTGATGTGTTCTGGTGTACCTGTGCAAGAGTTTCTCGAGTACATTCCCGCAAGTGAACTGTTAAGTCAGAGAATACGTGCACAGTCACCTTTTTCAAAGTACAAAACAGTTTGCCAAAGTGCTTATATATTTACATACATATATGCTCCAGCTAAAAGTATGTAATTTTTCCTATTTTCTCAATCATTCTCAATACTTGGGATTGTCAAGTTTTATTACCATAGTGGGTGTGAAATGCTATCTCACTGTAGTTTTATTTAGATTTTCTTGATTATTAGTGAAACTTAATATCTTTCCATATGCTTATTTATCTGTTCATAATTTTTGTCTACTTTGTTTTACTTTTTCATATAGATTTTAAAAATTATTTATATATCCAACACAATACATTTTTTTTTTTGGCAAATATCTGGTCTCCAGACACGTAGCTTAAATTTTCACTTTTTGAGGGGATGGTTTCTTTGATGAATAGAAGTTAATTTCTCCTCATGTGAAATGATTTTCAATCTCTTCCTTTGCTGTGTTTTTTAAAGAGCTTGTTTCTACTGATTCACCACTAAATTTGAGGCTCGTTATAGGTTTTATTATAGATACTGTATCTTAGTTGCTAGGATTTTCTTTCTGTAACAGAGTAAATAAATCTTATTGAAAGCCTTTCTACTTAAGATGATTCTATATTTTTCTCTTTGTATTATTTAATGGATTGAATTATAGTGATATGTTAAGTACTGTTAAACCATTCTTGGATTTCTAAGATAAAAGCAATCTGTTCATGATATTTTTAAAAGACAATCTTTTTACGTGGTTTTCCTTATGTTTGTTCTGAGAAGAATCTTTTTTATATAAGTGATATTGAACTGTAGTATTCCTTTATTAAATTGATTCTGACTAGTTTGGTAGCACATTTAAACCATCTATATTAAGTAAAATTGCAAAGTATTTTCCATTTTTTATTCTCTGAAATAGTTTGTAAATATCAGTATTATGTTTCCTAGGTGTTCAATCAGCCTTGTTGTATAATATCTATGTTTAGGTTTTAATATATATATGTATGGTTAGGTGAGAATGGAATTTTAACTAATTAAAAGAATGTTATGTATCTACTCAACTTTTACATTTCTTCTTGATTCAGTTTTGAAAAATTACATTATTCCAATAATATGTATATTTCATCATAGTTTTCAAGCATTAACATAAAACTTATTTAAGAAATATTTGTTGTATCTGTACTTAAGTTTGCCTTTTTACTATTTGTGCTTTGTCTCTTTCTCCTTGACTAGGGCTGCCAGAGTTTTGTTTCTATAATGAATCTTTTTCAAGGAATAACTTTAGCTTTTGATAATCCTCAATTTCATTTCTCATTTTACTAATTTTTGTTATCTTTATTTTTTCCCTTTGATTCACTGTTTCATTCTGTGGTTCTTTTTGCTAACTTCATAAGTTGTATATTTGAATCACTAATTTTAGCCTTTTTTCTATTCTCACAAAAGATCAGAGGTACTTCAAAAAACCATTTAAACTGTATTCAATAAATTTAATCTCATATTTTAATTCCTGAAATATCTGTTGGGTTCCAATAATTCAATTTTCTGAAACCCTTGGGCATGTTATTTCATTGTTTATTATTTTTCCGACTCCCATTTATATTATTTAGAGATTTTAGATGAAAGATTGTGTTCAATAGAGCTATATCTATGGGAAGCTAGTAAGACCTGTGTTGGTGGTAAGTTCCTCCAGAAAGAATGAACATTTGTTTCTGCCAGATGTTTCAGAAGGATAAATCTTTAAAAATACTTTAAGTTCTTTTTTCAGATTCAGGTACTGCCAGCTCACAAAGTAATACAAATTCAATTTTTTTCCTGGAATATGTTTTTATATGAAAGAAAGATATTCAAAGAAGAAAAAAATATTTAAAAAAGTAAAGATACATGTTCAGGATATACCAGGCATTGTGACTTGATGGAAAGAATTCTGCAGTCCTGAGTTTGAATCCATACTTTGGAAGAGGTATGACCTTGAACAAGTCTCTTACACTTATAAGAGTGTGAGCCTAATTCTTTGTGTCTAAAGTATAGGGAATACATTATATGGATAGAGTGAATACACACACGTTGTTTGAACCTGCTTAACAGAGAACCTAGAAAATAATTTATGCTCAATATATGATGTGATAAGCCCTCTCTTTTTTCCTTACATTTCTTTCTTGAGCAAGATGAAATAATAGCTCAGCAAATGAAAGGACCCCTAGTCTAGTGTCTATCCTAGAACTATGGAATCTATTCAACAAATACATATTGACTTCTTCCACACTAGGCAGTGAAGGATAGGGCCACATGGTAGAAAATATTACAGTGAGTTTAACATCTAGCCGTAAGAGTTGGAAACTTAATGGACTCAAGTTGCTAGATATTTTGAGATCATAATAATTACCATTCTGTGTGCTTCGCATATACTATATTTGTTAATTCCACCATCAACTGCATAAAATATTTGCTCCATTCCTGATGAGGAAAGGAAGTCAAATTACACAGTGAGAACTCATCAAAGCTAGATTAAAATCCAGCTCATTTCACCAGATCATATTTCAAAATTCTTAAATACTGGCTCCTACTGAGTATAAAGTCATTATTTTCTTAAGGGCCTTGGGACCGGTTAGGCCAGAAAGTCATATATGTGGCATTCCAACCATGATTGAACACCATGACTTGGGCCAAGGGTGAACCTGTGAATTGCTGGGTGAATCAGGGGCATTATTTTGCTGAACAACAGCTACCCTATGACTCTGCAATTCTGGATCACTATTATCAGGCTGAAAAATGTCATAATAAACTCATTAATTAGCAAGTGGCAGCCAATTGACAATTCTTAAAAGGATAAAAAATCCAGCATACTTTGGATGCTGACCTTTCTTTAAAAAAATTATTATTTTAAGATAGCACACTAAATTAAAAAAATGTATTTTTAACACATGCACCAGCATAATTTTTAAAATTAGTTTTCAACCTGTATTTTCATATTAGGATACTCATTTTATGTGATTCTGACATGCTGGTGACCCTGAACTAACCAGACGGTATTGATATTTTGATATAAGCACCTAGGGGACAACTCAGAATTCCAACTGCCATTCAGTCATCAATCATTCGCTAAAAAGTCACTATGAGTAAGAACAAGGCAGAGAGGTATATAGAAAAAAGACATAGTTCCCACATCTGAGGTTTTTAGTCTAATGTAGAAGAAAGATACAAACAAATAATTACAATATTATAAATTTTAAGGTAGAAAGTATGTTTCAAGTTATTTTAAAAGAGAAGAGGAGCTACTTATTGAATAGAGATAAGAATTAGAGAAATTACATAGGTGACAAATCTAAGCTGAGCATTAAAAGGCAAGTAGAGTTGTACTTAATGAAGATAAAAGAACGTTACTGGCATAGGAAATAGAATATGTATTTTATTATTAGTTATTATTTATGCCTATAGCACCTGGTCTTCCCAGATGGTCTCCCATCCAAGTACTAACCAGGCCAGACCCTGCTTAGCTTCCAAGATCAGACATTGTGCTTGTTCAGGGTGGCATAGCCATAGATGATAGATTATGGCTCCACTGAGGCATGAATCCAGGACCTTCTGGGTGTAAAGCAGACATGCTAACCACTACACTATGGAACTATATCTAGAAATACCATATATTAGAAAAAACCTAGATACAGGATAAAATGCAAAATGTTCAGGAAACACCAAGGTGTTCAGTGTGGCTGGAGCACAGGGTTCATGGAGAAGTGAAGTGAGGAAGAGACGAGTTCATAAGGTAAGATAGAATTCCTCTATTAAAGACCTTGATTTAAATCCTACCTGAGTTTAGTTACCATCACGTAGATAGTGGGAAATCGCCTAAAGGCTTTTTAGCAGGAATAAGACATAATCACATTTCTATTTCGGAAAGATCACTCTGGAGACATGTTTGCAAATATTGGAGGAGGATTAGTTAGAAACTGGAAGATCATTTAGGTCTTAGAAGAGGGGTACTCCTTCAAGATGACATCCCAAAGCTAGTATAAGATTTTATTCCATTTATCAAGAAAATGTTTATAATTTTTAACATTCTTTATTATGGAAATTTTTAATTCTGAATTCCACCATATGGAAACAAAGAGATTCCAAGGGTGACAGCCACAGAGTCTGCAGAAAGAAGACATTTAAGAGTGGAATCCATAGTATCTGGTGATAGCCTGAGGATAAAACAAGAGTGAGAAGCTGAGCATCTTTCGAATCTCTGCTACAAGCTAGTGAGGAGATGAGTTAAAATAAATAAAAAACTCATTGAAATTTAAGTTAGAGTAGTGCATATCCTCTCTGGAAGCCAGAGGAAGAGCAGAAAAGTGACCAAACCCACCTGACTAGGAGAAAGATAGGAATCAACAATTCTGAAAACCAAGTTTCCCAAAGCCTATTTTAGGTACATTATGATATACATCAAGTTAATTGAGACAAGAATTACAAAGGCACCCTGCAAGTTTATTCAATTATGCACAAAAATTAGAGTCAGATGGTAGGAGAATCTGTTTAAGTAGAAGAAAGTAAACAGTGCCTTGTGATCAAAAGACATGACTTCCCACTGTTTACTTATCTCACTGAGCTTCTGCCTCTATATCCAGTAACACGAAATAATAATCTCTGCATAGAGCTGTTGTGAGGATAAAATAAGATAATGGATGTGAATGCACTTGTAAACTACAAAGCCTTTGATAAATATGTGGTATTATCACGATGGTATTGTCACTATAAAAGTTAAATGCACTTGGGAAAAATCACCCTAGATTCCAATTATTCTGTCAAAATATTTATGGGACACTTATGTGCCAGTCTGCTGCTCTAACCCTTGGAGGACAAATAAGGTCCCTGCTCACACAAAGCTGTCAAAGAATCAGTATTTTCGCAATGAGAAAGAAAAGGGCACGAGTTATTAATTCAGTATGGCTTTGACAAGAGGGGGAAAAAAAACCCTGTTGAGGGTTCTTTCCTGGATTCAGTATAGGCTGGGGATTCAAGACATGTCTCCCAGTACTGTCAGTGCTAATTATATAAATTTGGAACCAAGGAAAAATTTGGAGGTAAGGAGAATTTGAAGAGCATTGCTGGGTGTCAAAGAATAGAATCAAAGAACAAAGTGTCACAGCCATAAAAGAAAATCTAAAATAAAGGAGGAGATTAAGTGAAGTACTAGTATATGGAAATTCAAAGAAATGAGGCACCGTATGAATTGGACATCATTTACAGGGTCTAACTGACTGAGAATAGCTTTTACATGACTAGATTTACATTCAACTGTAAGTTGAGAAGCAATGCAAATGTTATCTGTTCCCTGAGAGCCCAAGAGAAAAGACCTGGGCACAGTAAGGGACTAACCCCAGCCTTGTAATAAACACACCATAGTTTGCCTGACCAGACTTTTCCTCTAACTCTCCAGAAAGATGTGGAGCTGTCCTGTGGGCTGCAAAGGTCAGCCTTGGTGTTGAGGCATCCTCCTCTGCTGTCTAGAGTAGTGCTGTCCACGAGAAATATAACATAAGCCATGCGTAAAATTTTCAATTTTCTAGACTCCACCCAAGAGAAATTAAAGAGTTTAAAGAGTTAAATTAATTTCAATACTGTACTTTAACTCAAATATCTAAAGTATTATCATTTCAATATGTAATCTATATAAAACATTTATTGATAAGATACTTAGAAATATCATAAATCAATAGTCACACTACAACAATGACAATAATCTCTTAACGAGATGGAGCAGTTCAGGTCAAATGTAGTCCTACCAAAACAAAAATGTATTAAAAGAAAAATATTTTACGTTGTTTCAGTTTTAAAATTTTAAACAAATTTAAATTAATTTAAATAGAAAAATAGGTCACTCACTGCACTAGCAATATTTCAAATGCACAATAACTACATGTGGCATGTAGCTACCATTTTGGACAGCACAGGTCTAGAGTTCAGAAAGAGTATTAGAACTTCAAGAGAACTTAAAGATCATCAGATTGAGTATCTAGTTTACATATGCTTATGATGAAGGAAGAAGGAAACTATACCAGGTATTTGTTCTTTATTGGCAGATGAAATGTATATCATTAAGCTTTAAAATCACAGTAAAGAGAATTATTATTCCCTTTTCAGGTGAGACAGGAGGATTTAACTAAATTCTCCCTATAGGCAGGTCCTTACCTATGTAGATAGGAGGACTTACCTAAGACACATGGCAAAAGTCTGATAGAACAGGACTCAAACTTAGAATTTCTGATTCTGTTACTGAGAAAAATATTTCCTTACTTGATTTGTCCATTTTTTGTATTAACATAGGTATATCCATGTGTTTTGGTCCTACATCTCAACTGATATGTGGTTGATATGGTGGAGTTTCAACTTACTCTTTGAAAAAATGGCAAAAACTTGTGCCTCTACTCATACTCATTCTTGTTTCTTTCAATTTCCTACTTATCATTCAAGATAAACTATGTTCTCTCTTTGAGAACAAAGCACAGATCAGAAATTATTCTATAAACATTATAAATAGCAGCCAGCTTTCTAAGAACCTACTTGAGCAGGAAAACCATATACCTGTGCTGTATTGATTTTATTCCTTCCTTGTGTAGTCATATTGTGGATGTATAACCAGAAAGGACTACTGTGATTTATTTGCTTCCCTTAAGAATTCTAAAGCCCAAAAACTGTCTGAAGGGTAGTAAACCATAATAAAGACTGTGAAAAACAAGATACTAACAAGGAACAGATATATTTTCGGCATAACTCCCTTCAAAATCAGATTGAAAAAGATTCTCATGAATCAGGCTGCAGAAACACCAGGAGTGTTCAACTTCCCCAGGGCTATGTGGTAGATATGGATGATAATAGAGTTGCCTGTATCAAAGAAAGTCTCAAACAATCAAGATAAAAATAAATGCAATAACCAGTTTTTAAAGCAAACCTGTACTTTCTGAAGTATTTTGCAATGAAAAGATTATGGGTTTGGGAGCCAGAAGGTCTTAATTGACTCTTGCTACTTCCTTGTCATGTCTCTCTATTCCTCAGTTTTTCCATCTAACCCAGTGCCAGACAATCTATAGAAATCCCTCAATCAAGATTAGTTGGTTACTAATCCAGGGTAGCATCTTCTTACCCTATTCTGATAATTCTTATTCACACCTCTATTCTCTGTGAATTTTGATCATGCCATGTCCCACCTCCATAACTGATAATATTATCAATAAATTAATGCAGTAGTGCCTGTAGGAAATTTGCCACCTGTAAATCATCAGAGGCCACCACCATCTGCTTTCTAAGACTCCAACAAATTCTTTCCTGGGAGAGAGCTGGCAACATGCATGAATGAAGGACAGAGGATTTCAAAGCTATGTTCACTGTCTGCCAAAGACAAAAGGCAAGTGTGTTGATGAGCTTTGTCCAGGGCTGGTGTTAGAGCAGATTAAACTTTTGGGATTCAGGAGAAAAGTACAAAATATAGGAGAAGGGGGAAGTACAGTAAGAAGAGTTATAAAACATAAATGCATTGGCTCCCAGACACTCTTTGTATATAGGCATACTCTACTACATTTATCCCATCATAAACTCATGTGAATGGTGAACTAAGGACACACAGAGGAGAACTCTGACTTCATAAAATCATTGGCAGGAAAATAATAAGCTTTAAATATTTTGTCTTTTATGACAGATTTGTAATATTTAGAACAGATGGGATAAACCAGTTTAAATTTCAATAAAGCATATATTATTACATATAGTTGATTACACATTCCTTTGTCCAGGTCATTATTAATGACTCAAATAATGAGGTTTCCTGCTACTTTGCTCACATCGTACTCATGCGATATGCTGATGAAGTTAAATAATAGTTGTGACAATATTCTCCATGTTAGTAAATACCAAGAAAAAGCAAGCTCTACAATGTAACATTGCTAATGTGAAAATTTAAACACAGTATCCAAGAAGTGTGAGACAAATTCTAGAAAACACCTGATAACATGTGAGAAAATTATACCACTAACACATCAATTTCCCAGTAGAAAATCACATGTCTTTAGTTGCTTTTCAGATTGAATAAGGATAAAAATCATAGAAAAATAAGTCTGTATTGAATTGTCAACTCAGAGACACAGAAACGTTCTATTCCATGGAAAAGTTTTTGAGGTATCTTTAGCAGTAAAAAACTCACTGAGATCACACACACACACACACACACACACTCACACACACACAAAATTTTGAATATCTATAGTTTATGTATGTTCGCAAAGTCATGTTTACTTTCAGGGACTATTTATATTAAAATATTATTACATGGCAATAATCATAGTATAAAACAGTATAAAACACATCTTCTGCAAATATCAGGAGTATTTTGGGGACAAACAGTGTAATCTATAGGAGCATAAGTAAGAACACTCATGACAGATGAAATCCCATATTCTATCCGGTATCAAAAGTATTGTGTTCTTATTAAGTTGTCATAGCTAACCAGGCTAGTGTTATTATTTGGTGAAATAGATGCTATTAAAAGGAAGCTAATTTTTTTATGTAATGCTGACATTATGTGTGTGTTTTTTTGGTTTGTTTTTCCCCAATATTAAAATATCATGATATAAAATTTGGAATAGATGATTCTAAAAAGACAGAAGCCTAAACATATCCTTTTGCCCTCCTCTCTCAACTGCAATCCAACTACCTATGTCTTCTCCTGAGGAAGATGGGGTTGGTTGTGGCAAGCAGACAGGTCCTAGAAGACGACTTCAAGTGATGCCAGTCTCAGTTTAAATTGCTGGCCTATGTTCTCCTCTCCTGTTTTAAGGTGAAAATATAATGAGATTGGTGTTGGCTAGCCCTGGGGTAAAGAAGGGAACACACTGGATCCTAGAAATCTTTATATTCAAGGGTCCTTGGACCCACAGGGTTTTATTAGATTTATGCAAATATTTCTGGAAGCACCTGTTATTTCCTGTTCCTGAGAATCATGAGAGAGCTGAGTTGGAAGACTAAATCTTTCCACCTCGAAGCTAGGAGAATGTTCATCTTTATAGTAGAGCTGACTAACGTTGTTTTTAAAAGTTTTTAAAAATAGCATGAAAATACGACACTGACCAAGTAAGATTTATTCAAAGAATGAGAAAAAATGGTTCACCATCATTAATAAAACAATCAGCATGATACTTGATATCATTATAGGAGAAAAATCAATGGATATGGCCTTTTATAACTTGCTTTTTTCCAGTGAAAATTACACTTAAAAGATTCATCCATGTTATTGGAAATATCAGTTGTTCATTTACATGCAATAATGTATAATATTACACTGTGTGAATATATTATAATTTACTCATCTATACTTCTATTATTGAACATCTAGATTATTTCCAGATAGTTGCCATTATAAACAATATTGATGATATACATGTTACACATATCTTCTTTACACATATTCATGAATATTTCTTTGATGTATATCTAAGAGTAGGATAACTAACTGGGTGGTAGGATGTGGACATATTTATTTCCCAACATATAAAGTATGATGCCATTTTTATAAAGCTCAAAAAACAGTAAAAATATATAACATTTGTTGAAGTACATATGTTTTGTGTGTTGAAACTATATATTTTAAAATCCAAGGGAATAATGAACATGCAAATATAGAAATATTTTGGACCTAAAGTAAGGGCCAAAAATGATAGAGGAGTGGCCAACAGTAAGATAAATTCAAATTATGAGTAATGCTTTTATTCTTAAGTGGGTTTAAGTGGGTTTTCACTCTATATGCCTAATATATTTATGAGTTACAAATACTATTTTGTAAGAATATTCTAAAACAAGAAATGTATAAAAGACATCTGGTAAGTTTTAGTAACTAATTCAAATAACAAACTCTATATAAACTAGAAATATTAGAAAGCTATTTAACTATCTACAAAAAAACACCAGCAGCAATCTCGATGGATAAATACTAAAGTTATTTGCTGAAAAATTAAGAAAAAGGCAGATATAATCGCTATTATTCAGGATTTTTTATTTTTTAGCCACCAAAAGGACAAAATTAGAAGTTGTATAAATATCATAAAATAGTCTTAAACATATGCCTTTATTAATAATATATGTAAATAATTTTGGTGAACATTTATATCATACACAAAAATATCTTCTTCAGATATAAGAGCATTTCTAATTGAAAATATATGTACAGTGGTGACCATCGAGAACAAAGAAAATATCTCTTAATAAGAAAAAGCTTGAGTAAATTGTAGTTTCTCCATACCATGGAATATCATTTAATACCATTAAAATGAATGAGCCTTGTTACTATAAATTGATTTGATATTATTACTATGACTTTGCATATATTTATGCATATATGTATATATAATATTTATGTATCAATAATATATATATATATATATATATATATATATATATACACACATACACACATATCTATGGCCATATACAACTGCTGCACACATATATGTATATATAATATAAACAAAAAATGTAAATACAAACTTTCACATACATATTCTTGATGTGTGTTATTTGTAAATTTACATACTATCTGGTTATTTTGAGAGTAGGTAAAACTACAGGAAGAAGTGAAAAAATTAGGAAAGATAGGGAGCAAAAAAAATAACCAAAAAAAGTTGCCTAACATAGGGAATGCAGTCAGCAGCAATGCAGGTGAAAAGCCAGAGGGAAGATAGAGCAACCAGAGGGATCATTTCATAAAATATATAAATGTCTAACCAAAGTACTGTATACTTGAAACTAATAATAAAATAAAATTTAAATTTTCACAAATAAAGCAGTATTATAAATGCCTTTTTAAGAAAGTGAATAGCATGTTTCTCTATTTCCAAAAAAAGGTGATGCATATGAGAATGGTCACCAAAATAATGGTGGTTTCTCAGAGTGCACAAAGATAAATTTTATTTCATGCTTTGGTTTGAATTTGTTTTATCAGAAAGTGTTGTTCTTCTTTTATCTTAGAGGAAAAAAGCATTAGGGCTATTTTCAATGTGGAAGAAAAATAAATATTACAGAAAGCTTGGAAATTTATAGAAGAAATAAAGCAGGGGAAAAATTGCTTTTAAATTTCACTACCCAGGACAACATTATTAACATTTGTATGTATTTTTTTGCATAGAGTGTTTACGCTATATGCACTATTTCATATTTTCCTTCTGTTGCCTAACATATCAAATTATGACAAATATACAATATTATATTATTCAGATACTGTAGTTTATTTAATTATCCCCATGCTAAACACTTGGTACTTCCATTTGTACACACTAATGATTAATGACTAGCAGCACAAGGCAAATTTTACATATAAATAATAGTTTACATTTTACACTGTTTTCCTAGAAAATCCTCTTAAAAATGGAATATTGAGAACAAAGGTGTGAAGATTTTTAAAATCCTGAACCTTAATGTAGAACTGCTTTACCAGGAAATTTACACAGTAGCTAAACCAGTAGGCTAATTACTGCCAAGAGCAACATGTCTGCCTCAGACACAATATTTAAATCATTGTAGTTGGGAAATACAGACCTACATTTCAGTGGATAATTATAAATAAACTTGTCTAACAATTTATTCAGTTTGCTGAAGGTGTATTTTGCAGAAAGCACATATTGGCATGTACTTCAAAAAATATGTTTCCTTGTGGGGGGTGGATAATGGGATATGTGCAGAACCCATTGGTTTTCCCTAGAAGCAGCATTCCCAACTACACTCATGCTAAAGTGACTGAGCATCTAAGTAATTAAACAAAGGGAGTTCTCGAACATTAACAAAAGGGTGATCTGATTTGTTTTCGGGCTGTTAAATATGGCTTTTACTTGGGCCGTCAATATAAAACAGCTACATCATAGGTACTTGTTAGAACTGCTGAACATACGTTATATTGAAAAGACAGTGCTACTAGGTGTTCTTTTCCTATTAAGATTATAGAAGCTCAATAGTAAGAATAGAGTCAATCGCCATTTATCAAACAGGGTCTATAAATCCTGAAATAAATGTCTTAGTGTATAAAAAATTCTACGACAATTTTTTCATTTTAATAATCTTTTTAACAGCATGTTCCTCAGGTAGAAATATACTACAGTCTTGCAGTGGTAGTATATTGCAAGCAAGTAATGTTTTTTATGAGAGAAGTAGATTCTTAAGGGGGAAGCTTGGCTATATTCTAAGGAAATCATGAGAACAAGAGGGAGTGGAAAAAATACCTTCTAATTTTCCCTTCACTGATGGGATTTTCATGATTACTTTAAGTCAAAATGATCTGAATATCACAGCTGCATGTAGACCTCTTTTTCCTTTTTTATATTATTCTAGCTAATTATTTTGAATATCCAATATGGGATCATTTATCTGTTTGTCAAATGTTCATTATTCCTTTACAATTCTCCAGATAATGATCACACACACGTATCATTATGGCCTATAAACTTTTGTGCCTCTAGGAGAAATTTAGATATCTCTCTGGCACGTAAATTTTGATACTGTGAAACATCTGATGCAAGATGCTGATCCTGGCTCTAGAACCAGCATGAGATATCCATGATTTTTTTTACTAGTGATGTTTGACATAAAAGTCAAGAAGAATATAAAACTCTAAAACTGATGGATATCAGAAGCCTTCCTTCCTTCCTTGTACATATTTAAAAGAAGTGGTTTCTATCATCTACATGAGAGATGAGTAAAAATATTAGAGAGTGTAAAAAAATTTGAGACCAGCTTGCATCTTCTTGTGTCCCTTTTCCATGAAGGGTTAGTGGTAGAAGATAAAAAAAAATTCCAATGTATTCTAAATAAACTATACTTTTATTCTTTTCAAGTTGTTTCTGTAACTTTTAAGAATTCATGATTTTGGGGATAAGGATGATAATGCATACTAGCCACCGGTCCTCTATTATCTTAGTTCTATGCCTACATTCAGGTGGAATGATGATTCACAAATCTGATGCACCTTACAAAAATGGAAATGCCCATATACCATACCCAGAGATTTAAATTCAAAATAGTTTGTTCTGAGTCCCTGGTTTCAGCATTATTTTAAAGCTCCCCTGGAAATTCTAATGTATAGTCATGATTGAGAGTCACTGAGAGTGAACATTGGAGGATAAGCAATCTGCCTTCAAGAAGTTCACAATCTAATAAAAAGACAGGAGTTATCCAGTTCCTACTGTGCAATTTCTCCTCCTACTACCACCAGTACCACAATTTTTATTAAGAAAGCCAGCATTTGTCATGTAAGTATATGTCATGTGCATCAACCCTAGGGATAAAATAATATCTCCATTTTTCAAAATATAAGAGTAAAACTCTTTAGCAGGCACATAGTCCCTATTTTGGGCATTGATTTTCTACCACAGATTAAGAGCCAAGATCACAGTATGTAGGCAGATGCCAGGAAACTGCCTAAAGTCCAGGACTCAGAACATTCTCAAAAATGTCCAGCTGCAGCCATCCAGACCCCGCCTCTGACAAGTATACAGGCCGGGGCACAGAAGTTTCTCCTTGACTCCAGCTTTAATGTCTATTGTCCTTAAAAACAGGAATCTATTTCATCTGCTTGTGCACTCAGAGAATATCCAGCAGATCTTGGAGGAATGATAAGGATGTGTTTCACTTTAATGCAAGTCTTCCATTATTCTTTCAGTTACTAACATCAATCATGCCTGAAGACCATTATTAAGCCATGCTGCAATCTTCACCTGCCCTGATTAAAGAACCCATCTGCTCTAACCTTTACCTCAAAGGAATGACTTCATGGACCTTTTTTCATTTTCATTGCTCTTTTCTGAGCTCTCTTCAACAGTCATTAAGTCTTATATGAGCATAAATCATGAATACTATGTATAAACCCTTTATGAAGGTATCTTTGTGGGCTCGCCCTATAAGCTCTTTGAATCTAGACAGACTTTACTGTGAGGCATTCACATTAGGGGAACATGATTTCATATTTTATACAATCTGATTCTGATTTAAACAGCATTTATTGAGCACTTACTTATTGCTAGGAAATATACTAGGAGACTTCCACATGTCATCCCATTGATATTTACAATGGCCTTTGAAGGAAGGCAGTGTAAATTCCCATTTTTTTGAGGAATAAACTGAGTATTGAAGAAGTTAAGTGACTGATGATGTATCCAAAACTGCATAGCCAGGAGCCAGAAAAGCAGCCATGAAGAGGTAAGCCACAATAGTAAAAATCAGTTCAAGTGATTTTCCCCCAAACATTCAGCCCACCCTACTTAGTCTAGGAGGAAAATACTGCAGAAAAAAAGTTAAAGTCTTTTGAGATGAACAGGATGCCAGAGCATTATAATTGGCTTATCGGCTCCTTTCCCCTCTCCAGTGCGATTGGTTAGGCACATGGATATGCTAATGAGCAATTCATGGAGACAAGAAGAGTAGTATCCTTCCCACTGCACACACAGAACTCTAATCGGGCATTCATTGCAGAGCACTCCCGTTAGTTTCCCTGTAGACAGAGGTCTGAAAGCTATTTTAAGTCAAAAAAAGGAATTACTGCCCAGGATTTTCTGTCAGAGAAGTGTGACAATTTAGCATGTCCGTGGCTGACATTGTCAAGCCAAATGGACAGTCTAATAGCTTCACTTACAAAAGAGTCTGCCAGGTTGTGTGACAGTCAGGTTCTTCCCAGACAATGAAATTGTCCTTCTTTCCCATCTTGTTTGACTAGGTCCTGCAGCTCCAATCTCACACTTGACTGATTTGCATTTCTTCTTGAATAGGAACAAGAGGCAGTTTGTAGAAACAGTAGCCCTGATCTCTTCTTAGTAACTGCATGGTTAAAACAAAACCAGTCCCTGGGCTTAAACTTTAGCTGATTCCAAAACTAACTGTAAAACCTTCAGGAAAATTTTTCATTATACTCCAGAAAGGGATGGATTTTTGCAGTTGGACCACAGTCAGCCATTAGTTATTTATTCTTTTCCAGAGTTTCCCCTTATAACTTAATTAAATTTGGGAGAAAGAAGATAATAGTAAATTTTATGCAAATAGTTTTCAGACCAAGTAAATTGTTCAAACATGAGGTCTACTCACCTCTGCACCTAAGTGAGGGAACTTGACAAGGAGGAGACTCGCTGGGGGAAGGAGACTAGGGAAGAATCCCAGAAATCACAACAAACAAGAAAAAGTTTAATAACTTGGAGATGTTTATCCTGGACAAAAGAAGATTTAAGACTGTGGAGAGAGGTGATGGTATAGAAGTGGAAGGAGAATTAGAATTTTATCAGTTCTGATGAAAAGCTATCAATGATATCAATACTCATGATATCAATATATTATTATAAAAGAAGTTGTTAAAAATCTTCCCTCTTGATAACTGTCCTTGAGAGGAGTGATGCTCTCTTTGCTCCATCTGGCATATTTTCTGCTGTGTCTTCCTGATGGTCCACAATAGGAACAGGCACATATTGAATAGTCCTAAATCACACAGCTAGTCAATTATCCTTTATTGATTTTTCTTTCTATACTTCTGGTAACAAAAAGAATTGGTAGGACTCAATTCTCTAAGACTTTCTAATAATTTTAGTTAATAAGAAGAGAGAAAGGCCCATAGCTATAGGAATAAAGCATTGCCAGAATTAATAAATTGTTTAGTTTCCATTGTATGTATTTTTATCAAATGACTCTGTTTAAAGCAAGTGATTTAAATATTTCTGCTTCTGACAAGAAGTCTCCTTGTTAAGTAAATTTATTTAAGAAAGAGTTAAATTAAAGAAAAATTATAAGTAATTAATTGTACAAGTGCAACTCAGCTGATGTCACTGAGGTAGCAATATCTTAAGATAATCACTTGAATAAGATAAGTTCTAAAAATGTTTAAGTAGTTGACAAGATAGCTTCTTGTAAGTGGAGATTTTCAGGCAATGACTTGAAGGTTGTTATGATATTCTGAAGTAAGTCACCCATTGGATAGAGGCCAGGACTCAATGATCTCTGATGCATTTTTAACTTTGAGATTTTATAATTCTTTGCTTTTCTTTATTTGAACCTCTATTATTTAGCTTGTGTTATGCTAACAAACAAACCCAATATTTCTCAGTGAATTACAACCACAATAATAAATCATTTGTTTCTTGTACATATTACATAAGGCTATAAGTCAGCTCAAGATCTGCTCCAGGTCAACTATAAATTTGCTCTACATAACTTCCCATTATGGACATTGGGCTGAGAGAGAAGCCCTTTGATATAACAGGCTTCTTCTTGTAGCAGGTAGCATCAGCTTGGATGCAAACTCCAATCTATTCGGTCACATGCTAATGGCCAAAGCAAGTCACAAGGCTAGTCTTGCCAATGGTGCCTGCAAGAGGCACTTCAAGTGATGTGACAAAGGATGTGTATATTACTCTTATAGGTGTAGGAAGACAACAGATAGCTATGAACAACATTATAATTTACCACAGAACCATTCAGTCTGGGGATACGCAGATCATAATTAAAATTTTTCCATCAGGGTTCAACTTCAGATGCCAATACTTCCAATTAAAACAATACTGAGATATGGCCCTGTCATATCTCCACATAACTGAAAAGGCATAGATAAAATAAATAGATGCACATTCAAGGAAGTTGGGCTATAACAAGTGTTTACCTGAGGCAAAGGAAATATTTAAGGCATTAAAATGGATTTTGCTTTTTCCTTTTTTTTCCCTTTTGTTTTTTTCAAATGCAGGCTGTAAGGTTGCCGGCCATATCAAAAAGAGCAATGGAGACCCAGTATAGGGATATATGTGATACTGGAATAATCTCTCTTCACCTTGGGTCTCTCTCTAAGATATTTTCTAGCTCTATTATTCATTGAAGTGAGATAAAAGATCTGAAGAAAAGCTTTGTCAAATGATAAGAGGGAGAGAGGGAGGGAGGGAGGGAATGAAGGAAGGAGAATACAAGAGAGGGAGGATGAGTGATTCAGTAATAGTTGTACGACCTAAAGTTAATATAATCTGTGCATTAATGATTACTGTGTGTAGACTTGCCACAGTTATTCCACAAAAGATGACAATCCAGATTAGGCGTTACTGAAGTGACAAAAACAAATACCCAATTACAACAGAGGTATTGTAGAAGAAAGGGAGTGCTTATGTCAAACATGACAATACAAGGGAGGAATTTGCTACAGCATGTTCTTTAAAGTAATTTTGGTGTGTGAGAGGGGAAGACACATTAAGGTTTAATTCCCAGCTGCTTCAGTTACTAGGCTGGCAATCTTGAGTAAATTTCCAGTCTCTATTTGTCATAATATGCTCCTCTAAAACAAGGACACTGATATTTACCAGTAATTTAATAAACCTTGATGAAATGCCCATTAAGTGCTGGGCATTGTTCTAGGTTTTGGGAATTCAACAGTAAGCAAGACAAAAATCTCTTTTCACTTTATGTTTATAATCATGAGAGGAACTCGGACTATAAACCAACATATTAATTTATACCATAATGTGAGGTGGTATTAAGTGAGATGGAAGAAACTAAATTGGATGGAAAGCAGCCAAGATCAGTGCTGGGAAAAGGTCTCCATTACACCAAGTAGTTAGAGAAGGCCTCTCTGAACAGAGACCGGAATGAAGATTGAGTGAGAATGAATGAGGCTCTTGGGGGGAGGATGACTCCAGGCAGAAGACACAGGAAGTAAAAAAACCTCTAGGAACAAATGAAGTTATTCTAGTCAATGAAGAAAGTCAGTATGACTAAACAATTTAAGTAATGATAATAGTGACAGAAGATGAGAAGAAAGAGGTGAGCAGAGGCCAGATCCCACAGGATCTCATAGGCCCAGGCTGAAATTACATTTTGATGTAAGTGAAACGATATGCCAGCAGACAGTTTTGTAAAGAAGAAATATCATAAAAATAGTACATTGCACATGATGTTATTTAAGAAATACTCTATTTTTCTTCCCTTACCCTTTACACGGTAAAGTAGAACATCCCTTTGGAATATCTGAACAGACAACTTTGAACCATGAGGTTCTTGGAACAGAGACTTGTACAACTTTTAAGAGATCTTTTCCTTTCTAATACAGAGTTAATAGAAAGAGCTACTTGATTTCTAACACTGTTTTGACTCCAATATACTACAGGGTGCCCCATCTAAACCTCATAATTTTTTCCCAAATGATTTATCTGTCAAAAAAATTGAATTGGTTACATACAAATTATCTTTCCCACAAAATCCAGATCCTGCTCAGGTTTTCCTGTGCCAAATAATGTTTGAGAAAGAGAATGAAAGTTACCTATGAAAACAGTTCTCTCTTTAATCTGGGGGAAAATTGAAAGTATCATTTCTTTCCTTAAATTGACAAAAAGAACACTGATAATCTAATACTCTATAAGTAGAATTGAGGTCACCTTTCAGAAATTCTTTAAAATATGAACAAATAACTTCAAATAAATAATGTAGTTGACTAATGTTATTTTCATGTAGACAGATCAATAGATTAGCCGGTTGGTCACCTAGAAGGCCCTGAACATCCATCTAACAGAACAAATGCATGCAACCTGGGAAAAGAAATGGAAGAGTCTGAAGAGGTTAGGGCTCAAGAATTGCTGGCCTAGAGGCCCAGAGCATGAAGTGGGAATGAAGGAACTGATGGAAACATGAGGTTTCTCATCTCTCTATTGTTCTATATTCCTCCACCTGGAATGTTGCCCCCATCACCAACATACCTTTTTTTAAAGAGTCCAGTTCAAATGCTGCCAGTCATAAAGATTCCCTTATTCCCTAGTTGGAAGAATGTCTCATCTGAACTTACATAGGCTTAACTGTGCCTCTCTATGGCACTGGGCACTTTCCATCTTAGATTTTAGTTACCTTTTTGCCCTGCATGTTTTGCCTCCCCTAGTATTATAAAAACAACTTGAGGATAAGACTACATTTGATTAATTTTGATGTCTCTATTCTCTAAATCAGGAAACTCTGCACAGTACTTTATCCAAAGTAGGTATCCAATAACTGATAATAACATGGATGGTTTGAATGGATAGATAAATGATGGATGGATGGATGGATGGATGGATGGATGGATGGATGAATGGAAGGAAGGAAGGAAGGAAGGAAGAAGGGAAGGAAGGAAAGAAGGAAGGAAGGAAGGAAGGAAGGAAGGAAGGAAGGAAGGAAGGAAGGAAGGAAGAAAGGAAGGGCAGGAGGGAAAAAGCGAGAAAGGGAGGAACTGTTAGCAACATTTCCTATTCGATTGTTTTCTCTTTAAAATTCTTGTCATCTCAGCAGACAACAATGACACGGATTCTCCAGATTAGCCAAGAAAAGCAGAGTTTTGTCATTTTTTCCAGGAATTATTTCCTAATTTTTCATACCAACCTACTGATTTGATTCCAAGTTTACACTGATCCTTCTTTCTCTCACTGTAATGAGATAAGACATGAAATAAGTAGATAAATTTTTTTCCAAGAGACATCTGGGAATATGCTCTCAATAGTTAACTACAAACCTGTCAGTGGGTAAAGACCAGAGAGTAATTTATGACTCAACTATAATCAAAAGAGTTATGTGCTTAGTGGCATGAGTTAAAATAATGTAATGCTCCAGATCTTTAAAGTTTAACAATTTAAGTTAAGGGAAAGCAAGTTGTGCTTGATAAGCACACAGTGTCTGAGATATCTAGAAATACAATGAAACTAATGATGAAGTGGGCTGTAGGCAGAAAGGGGGTTTGCTAATCATGGAAAAGAGTGAAATAAATTTTTCAGAGACATCTGCGGCCACACCACCATGAACAAGCTGATTCTGTTTGATCTCGAAAGCTAAGCAGGGTCGGGCCTGGTTAGTACTTGAATGGGAGACTACCTAGAAAGACCAGGTGCTGTAGGCATAAAAAGAAAATAAAAAATAAGGGGTTGTGGGGGTGGCTCCATAGTGCAGTGGTTAGCATGTCTGCTTTGTACACAGAAAGTCCTGGGTGGGAGCCACGGACCATACCCCAGGTGCGCCAGGCCCCGGGTGCACACTGTGAGTGTGTGGGAGGAGATGCCCCACCTTCAGAGATCCAGTTCTTAAGGGGAAACAGCAACATCCAGGGTCAGGGGTGGAAGTGGAGGGAGGGGGAATTAAAAGAGGGAGAAAAATAAAATAAAATAAAAATAAAGGATTGTAAAGCTGACAAGATCCTTGCAATCTGTGAGGTCAACCAAGGGTTGCCTTGCCTTAAGAAAATAAATTAATTAATTAGTTAACTTAAAAAATAAATAATTAAATAAATTTTCCAGAGAGAGGAGGTATTAACTGAACAGAGAGCCACAGCTGGGCAGAGAAGTTTAAAAAAAAAAAAAAAAACTGACAGTGAATGTTGTATCTTGCTTCTGGGAGCTTAGACAGTTCAAAGGCTATCAGGATTAAAATATCAGTCCTGTTGCCATTGACTTTGATGCTAAAGTCATTCCTGAAATGTACTCAATTGAGCTCCATTGTCACCAGGAACGGTCCAAAAGAAATGGTTTAAACGTTGTTTCTTTGCTATCTGTTGATAAATGTCAACATAGACTTTTAATATAAAGCAAAACAATTTTCATTTTTTTATACTTCACTTGCAGTTTTATATGTTCAATTAGGATCCTACATCTATTGCTTTCACGTATGTGTGCACGTATGCTTATGAACATGTTTGTTCAGTGCTGAAGAGCATGAACTTGGAAGTCACCCACAACTGGTTTTGGCGTCTCAGGTTTGCCTCTTTATAGCTCTTGACTTTGAACAAATCCTAAGATGCTGACCCTCACTCTCTTTATTTCTATAATGAGAATAATGATGGTGCCTTTCTCATTGAATAGTTGTGATTACTGAATGTGATAAAAAACAGAAAGCACTTATCATAATAGGTAAACTATAAATGGTAGCTATTATATTGTGAAATTGCGTTCATTTAATGTTGGAAATTATTTTCAGTTCTTTAAAGTCTATACCATTTAAGGAAAATGTCATGTTTGTGCCACTTATTTACCAACATTTTTAGCTAGGAAACATTTCTCTTTGGATCAGAAAGACCTAAGAATAAATAAGAAAGAAATACAGATCGAAATAGTTTTATTAAAGTGTGTTCTAGCAGGCAAGATTGAAAAAGTAGAAATCCTGATAATTTTATCTTGGACTCAATTGTATTCATTTTCCCCAGGCTACTTTCCCTTAATATTTTGAATTCATTTCCATGCCTATAATCTTTTCTCAAATACAGAAAAAGAGACCTCTGAAAAGAGAGTAAAAAATGAGCGATACACAATGTGATCTATGTATAAAGCCATTTTTTTCTTGAGGTTTTCTGACTACAAGGATTGACAAACACTGGCAAATGGCAAGTAAGTAAATCTGGGAAAAATTTCTCTGAAGGCTTTGTAGCCTTAAACGAATGCGCTTTTGTCTTGGTTTTGAGTATGCTCTTTTCTAAATATAATAATGAGCACTGATGACAACATTTATAAGCGACTGTTATGTACAAAAGTTGCTATGTGTTTAACATTCATCATTGTGTTTAATTTTCACAATAACCATGGTGAAATAGTACTATCGTTACATTTCATAAATGAGAAGATTGAGGCTCAGAGAGCTTATATTATATGTCCAGGTGATACAGCAGTAACTGGTAGTGTAGGATTTGAGCTCTAGATTTAGAGTGTTTAAATGCTGCACAGTTCAACCTCTGGATCAGGGCTTTGTAGCTAACATACTCTTAGCATCCACTCTGCTCTACTGTGCCAAATGCTGGCAATAGCAGAATGAGTAAGACATGGCTTCTGTCCTTGGGCTCACAGACTAATAAAGAAGAGAAACACTTAAACATATGTCAGAGCAGTGTGGGAAGCTCTGGTTACAAAGATGTGCAGACTGCCTGGTATATATACAGGCATCACTGGCCTGGAGGTAGAGGGAAATGTCCTAGAAGAGGTCACATTTGAGCTAAGTCTTCAAAGAGTAGGGAAATAAGTAAATATCAGGCAATTTAAAATTATGAAGACAAAACTATGGAAAGAGATATATTGGGAGACCTATATGTATGGCTGAAATATATAAAGGCAAGATAAAGCAAAAAATGAGACTGGAGAAGTGAGCAGACCATAGAGAACCAAAGATATCACACTAAGGACATTGGACTTTACCTTCTTGATTCTAGACAAAACAAGCAATTGAGGTTTTTAATTAGAGTGATATGTTTATATTTGAATTTATATGCATGATGAATTTAGATGAATTTTGGGTTTACCTGGCATAAATTAAACCCTCAATACTGTTAGCTATTATAGTTGTATCAGAGCCATAAATAACATAAGTTGTATGCCATAGTGATATGGTTTTCCAATATAAAGTCAGAGCACTTATTTTGTGCCAGGAACTGCTCTAAGTACATTACATTATTGATTCATTTAATTCTTACAACATTTTGAGTAGGTGCTGTTATAATCTATAATTTATAGCTAATAATGCACACACAGAATGGTTAAGTACCTTGGCCAAAGTCACACACTGTTAGTAAGTGTAGGATCTAGAATTCAAAGCCAGGCTCAAGAATCCTTGATTTTAACCCTTCTGTCAGATCTCCAAGTGAGCAATTCCCAGTGAAGATCCTATGAAAATAAAACAGTACACTCTTCCCCCTATAATCCCAATTATAGCAATTTTTTTTGGAAAATGCAATGTATATTAAAACTGTGTAATAAATATTGCTTGCCATATGTAAAACAGAGTTGGGTTTTAGGCTCAAATACAAACTGCTTTTTCATTTACGTGTCTAGAGAGATAGTCATGTAAGTCACAGAAGATATGGGACAAATCTTCAATGTCAAGAACTGTCCTCCACATTGCAGGACATCTGACATCCTTGGCTACCACCCACTAAATAACGATAGTACCACCTCTTATCACTATGAAAAACAACAGCGACACCACAGATTTCCCAGACTCCTCCTAGATGGAAAACTCCTCCCTGATCATTAGTATCCAAACTCAGTTGCCCAGATTCTCAGAGGACAACCTTTTCTCTCCCAAAATTCAACCAGAGCAACCCTGCTTTTATCTACTTTATACACTGGAGTTTCTGGGGAAGATTCTGGATAGAAAAATAAAAGGTTTTTGCTACTTAAAAAAAAAGTCTTCAAATTATTATTCCAGACAAGGACTCATTGCTCATCTCTTTTCCCTGAGTATAACAGAAACACCTGTTTGTTATCCCTACCAATAGCTACTGTCTTCCTTCCTTCCTCCTTCTCTTCCTTCTTTTTTCACTTCCCTTCCTTTCCTCCCCCTCCCCTCTCCTCCTTCCTTCCTTCCATCCATGAGCAGCTGCTAATGCCTTTATCAGCTGATCAGCTGTCACAACAAAAAGTTGCAGTGACAGACTGCTAGTGCAGCCAGAGAAATCAGCTCCTGAGGCTGCTAGCTGTGTTTCTGTCCCAACTGATGTCCCTTGGAACTGCATGACCCTACAGGCCTGTGTGCCCCTCTTGACTTCATCTAGCTGGGTGTCACGTTTGGTCCATAGGACATCAGTGGTCTTTGGTGGTACTAGGAGCCTGCACTGCTACCACGGCTTCATTTGGATGGCACTGTACTCGGTTGGAAGCAAAAATAAATCTGCTATTGCTAATAGAGTCCTGAACCATGGATTAGGAGACACAGTTCCCTGCCAATTAGCTGTGTGGCCTCAAGCAAATTATTCTCCATCTCTGGGTTTCAGTCTCTTCATGTGTAAAATAAGACCGGATTTCAAGATTCCCAGAGACCTTTTCGTCTCTGATCTCTCCACTTTTCTGATCATCACAGTCAACTACAAGTAGAAAGGTATTATATGCAGCTCCAAGGCAAGGTCGCGTGCACAGCCAGCTAAAGATGAACAAGAAAAACTTTTCTGGGGTTATGGCTTGCATTTTGTACACGTAAGTAAGCTACCAGGGTTATTCTGACCTCTTTAAAGAACCAGCAGGAGATGGCAGCTCAAGGAAATTGTTGGAATAGTATGAACGACTGCAGTGATAACAATGCTTTCAGAAAAATGTGTTTTAGAATGAGCTTTTGCCTGGCTATTATTGTCTACTTGTCCAATGTATCCTCCTCACTCCTGTCCACTTTATACTAGAAAGTAATTTGTGAGGCTGTACAAGGAATTTTTAAAAAGTAAATGAAAATGCTGCAATAAGTTCTGGGAAGATGCCAAATGTGATTGTCAGGAGACAAGTGGAAGAATTTCACAGCAAATTAGAGGCTGAGTGTTCAGTAAATCATTAGCATGTTACATATTAGACACAGGTCAGGCCTTGGAGTGGGAAGCTTCCAATTTAAGTGCTGTCTTAGACTCTTACTATCTGAGTGGCTTTCAGAAAATTACCTAATTATTTGGGATCTCACTTTCCTCATTGACAAACATTGCCAATATTTTCTATTGTTAGCTGCTGATATTTTATTCTACTCCTTTCAAAATTTAAATATTAGGAAAAGTCCTAATACCTGAACAAATAAAAGAGGAGCTGTTCTCGGGCCCCAGCTACTTCCTGCCCACTGATTCCAAAAGTGGCCCCTAAACAGAGTCCCCAATCCCCAGGCAATGGACTGGTACTGGTCCATGGCCTGTTAGGAACTGGGCTGCACAGCAAAAGGTGAGTGGTAGGTGTGCGAATGAAGCTTCATCTGTATTTGCAGCCACTCCCCAGCGCTAACATCACCTCCTGAGCCCCATCTCAGATCATCAGACATTAGATTCTCATAGGAGCACTGGTCCCTGGTGCCAAAATGATTGGGGAATACTGCCCTAGAACATCTCTTCAAGAACCTTAGGGATGCTTGAAAACCATCAGATTATATTCTCCCTAAGATTTTTCCATTCTAAAGTATTATTTCATGTATCCAACAAACATTTACTGAGCCTCATCCATACAAGACACTGTTTGGTATTGAGTGTATAAGATAATCATAATATCACACCTGCCTTCTAGGGTTTTGTCCATTACCAAATAGCTTTCTAATTATTACTTGCTTTGTCATGCAGAATGCCTCCAGAGAAAGACTGTGAGAGCCAGTGAATGAAAGTATTCTTAGCTAGTGATAGTTCTCCATATAAATTGTTAAACTGGTATCTGGTTTACACATAGTCTCCTGTAACTAGTTTCATGTGTTCTCATCACTAATAGCATATACTAAGCAATACTGAATTTCAGAATTTTTAAATCTGTAGAGAAGACAGGGCTCATATCATGGTGAATGTACTAAGGTAAGTGTCTCTTTGCAAGACCTGATAGCAGCCAGGCTCAACAGTCATGTTGAATAATTCTTTTATAATGTGGTCCATTGGTCCCAACATTTTGTGGTGAGCATTTTCAGAGGCTGCAAAGCCCTTAATTTGGAGACAAATAAAATATATCCCATAAAGTCCAGTGATCAAAACAGATAATGTATCTAGAGAATGTCCTGTGGCATTCAAAGAGAAGAATGACCACAAATTAATGACACAGGTGTCCTCCTGAGCCTCCCAAACTGGCTCTGAGCTGTTATCCTGAGATTATTTTTGAGCGATGGAACTATCTCTAGAATATGTGTCTAGGTCCAAAGTTGATTTTGCTAAAAAAGACATATCTATATGAAGATATACGAGAATCTGTTGAAAAGGCAATCTCATTACATTATGTTCCTAGTTACCAAATGTGGCAATTTAAAACCACAGCCAGAACTTTAATACTTTCCAGCAAGAGGGGAGGTGTATCCTTATCGATCCTTGATTCTGATCAGGCTCTGGCTTCAACTTTTAGAGTATGAGCAGAAGTGATTATATGTGATACTGAAATCTAGGTCACAAAGACCAATCAAATTCTACCTTTTTTTACTAGAACACATGAATCTGGATCCCTGAACACCATAGAAAAGATCTGACTACCTTGAAGCTACCATGCTGTGAAGAAGCCCGTCGCATGAAGACACCATTTGTAGTTGCTCTGGTAAATAATCTCAATTGTGTCCAGCCATTAAGCCATTAAGCCATTCCATCCCAGGCTCCAGTAATGAAATCTTCAGATGATTCCAGACCCAGCCATTCAAGTTATATCTGTCTTTAGAGTCTTCACAGTTGAGGTCCCAGAAATCATGGAATAGAGATACCACTCCTGCTTGACCTTATCTGAATTACTGACCCAAAGAGCCATAAGCATAAATAGTGTCACTGTTTTATGACACTAAGTGGTGGGGTGGTTTGTTATGCGGCAATATATAACACAACAGAGGTCTGAATTAGATATTCTCTCAGTGACAGATATAGTTCTCATCCCTTAGCTTAGGAATGCAGACAAAAATATTTCCAGGGTAGACTCTGCCAAACTAGAAAGTGAGAATAGATCAGACCTAGACATACAAAACCTTTGCAAAACTGTCTAAGACTTAGGTACTCAGTCCCTGAGGACTGGAAAGCATAACTTTAGGTTTAAACAAGGAGTCCAGAATTGTTAAAAAAAAAAAAAACAGAGGAGGAGGTCCCACATTTGTCTGTACTGTTCTGTGACCCTCGCTAATGAGGCAGGCTGACCTGAGGCTCCAGTGCAATAAAGCCAAACATTAATTAGCTATAAATCAATTCATAAAAAATCAAATCAAATGGCCAATTCTCCAAAAACCACTAAATACCTTACACTTGGTCTTAAGATAGGTTACCACTCTTATTTTGCTACAGAGCAGGGAATGGGAGCCAATCATCACCCAAATGTTAGAAAAGGGGTTTCCTCTTTTGACACAGTTAGTTCATTTTCACTGCTGGACAGAGACCTATCACCACACCTTAGAAGGGTAGACAGAAGAGGGGTTCCTAGACCTGCACTTTGTACTGCAGTTAAGATAATTTTGGAGAGGTTTTAAAAAATTACTCAGTAAATTTATTCTTTGTGAATTATTTCAAGAAAACCATTTTGAACCTATGATGTGTTTCTAGCCATATTTTTTTTTTTCTGCAGTGGTCCCTTTGCTTCATTCAGTCCATCTTAAATGACATTCAAACTGCTCTTCCGCTCAGGGACAGGTGCTTGGTTTTAACTCTGTAGAGTTTTTATCTTTGGCAAATTTTGAGAGTTTTTCTGTGTGGGTGGGAAAGGAGGAGAAGCATCCAACTCTCAAAATTGTGTTGAGTTTGGATCACAAGAAATATGTACACTTGCCTGTGTTAGCAGAGGAAGTCAGCTTCTTATTTGCATGAGCTCAGGAGGTACCCTTAACCTTGAGAAATTGCCACCTTTGATGAGAACCCAGTTTCTGACAGTATGTGAATGATGAACAAAAGATCAAAAAGAAATCTGTACAGGTCAGGTAAATCAGAACTGAAGGAAGATAGAGAGATATATTTTACAGCAGCTTGTTTTCCTGTTCAATATCCTTCTCTGAATCATATGACTCCCTCTGTATGGTGAATCAAATATAAACCCCACTATTTTACCATCATGTGGTTCCCATAACGCAGCAAGGGAGTTTCTTAAACCCCAGAGAGAATGCCAGATCTTAAAAAAATATATATCCATTTTAATCATTCTCCTTTAAATTCACAAAGCCATAAACCCTGCTAAAAAAGGGGCATTGAACTTGACAGCTATTTGAGCTAAGCTAAGGAGCAAGTACTACTTCTTGCTATCCAGCATGATGCAGTAAGTGGATTTGTTCACATAAAGGAATTTTTAAGCTCCAAAGGGAATGTAGCAATGTCTGCTGCCCTCCTAGTTACATTTATTTGACCCAGTCTGCTTCTCTTTTATTTAATTCTAATTGCGTGAATCTACACATTGAATAGAGTTCCATGGCCTGATTTAATAAAATTCTTCCATTCAAACCAAGATGTCCATCCTGTTATTGTTCTTTTAAACTCAGCAGGCTTACCCGCACGCGAGACCATGACTGACAGATAAAAACAAGCCACACACAGCATGCAGCAGTCTAGAAAAACGCCCTACACTTTTCCCAGTTTACACTCAGTTCACTGCTCTGGTTTTTTGCAGTGCTGCTCTGGTTTTTTAACTCTTTTCTCTGGCCCTTAAAAATATGCCACTCCATGGGGCTCTCTTTTTAGTTTCTTAGTCTTCACTTTCCTTTTGACATCCACTGAATCACACTAGCTGATTAAATTCCAGATCAGCTTTGTGGTTTCAGAAACTCTGTCTTCAAATCATCTTCCACTCTTTTTTTGTTACCTTAGGCAACATGATCTGTGTTACAAAATGGTGGTGGTAATGGTACTGACTCCCGAAGGATGCTGTAAGAATTTAGAGAGACTTTATAGTTAAAAGTCTATGAGACACAACCTAGCTCATAGTATCCACTTAATCAATGTTAATTTGCTGCTGCTGTTAACTCCAACCCACCAACAAAGAGAGGAGAATTGAAACCTTATGTCATTATTTCCTGCAGTAGTCTGAAGAACTTTGAAGAGTTTAATAGTGTTTACAGAGGAGAAAGGTCTAGCATTAAAAATATTGGGAAATACTAGGTTAAATAAAGTTAAATTGATTTCTTACATTCAGGACTATCTGAACTTTAATTGAAAAGTAGGTAGTCCTTGATCCTCAAGCAGAAATTTAGAGCCTAAAGAAAGTTGAATTATCATGAGGGCTGAGCACTCAGTGGATATTGGATACTGATCAACTCTAGGGCTCTTTTGTACTTCACATATTAACCTTAAGTTAATTAGTGTAATTAATGAGGACTTGCTTGGTGGCAGGAATAGTGGATTGTTCATTGATTTATTTTTCATATAAACTTTGTGAAGATAAGAATTATTGTCACTTGGTACATGTGGAAACTATGGCTTAGAGAAGACAGGTGTCATCTCCATGCTAGTAAGTGGTGGGTCCAATTCTAACCCCATGGTTTATGCCTCTGACCCAGTCTTCATTCACTGGACTACACAGTTTCCTATGTCACTGCATGCTTTTAACAATTTGTAGTGTTTTGTTCTCTGAAACAATTAGTGAGCTATGAGTCGTTTCTGTGTTTTAGAAGCGACTGTTATCAATTATGGAATTATTAACAACACTTCCCATCTGCCTCTAGTTTCCAACTAAGAATGTTAATTAAAACACAAATCCATACAAGAATTTGGGAAATTTATGACTGAAGATGTTTACCAACGATTCTGGTAAAAATGCCCAGCATGTGTTCAATAAATAATACAGATATTGATTTCATAATTCACTAGATGTCAATAATTCTTTCTTTAGAAAATTATATTACCTCAATGACAATGATAGGGAGCTGTGGGTACTTCTCTCCCCAAGTGATTCATTTGGATCACTCATTTGCTTCAAGATTAATGTGTATTATCATATTTTCATAACACATAAACTATAGAAGAGAGTTTATACAGCCTCAGAGGCTCTCACCAAATTGTCAAAGCAGAAAAATAGAACCAGGCTAGTGATAGAATTTGAGGCTTTTGGTTTTTCACAACCAGAAGTCTACCTCTATACCACAGAGGGCTACTATACAGGAGAAAATAGCCAAATTCACCCCAGCCACATAAAAAGAGCTCTACTTAAGGGTTATTTCATCAAAGCTGCTCTATAATACCTAATTCTTGTCAGAAAAAAAAAAAAACCTGCTCCATAGTTACTTCAAACCAATGATTACTCTGGGAATGAAGGAGTGTAAAGGCCAGCTAATCATTTCTAATGAGCAAGTAGAATTATCTTAAAAAAGCATCAGAAAAGCTTGTCCACATCTTGCAGTACAAGCAGGCTTCTAACACTGTTGTCCCCTCAGACTACTTGGACCTCAGAATAGTGGGTCACCATCTTTAGTCACAAGCCAGGACACCAGTCCTTCCAATTAACAAACCTCTATTTGACTGACATCTATATCCTATTCTGTGCATTTTCCCATCATGTTCTTTCATCCATTTCTGGTATTCTCTACAAATATTTTTTATTACGACCACTGGAACCTCTATTCCAGGGTAAACAGCTCCCATCCCATAACATCCTCAATTATTCTCAGAGTCTTTCCTCCTGCTGTGGACCCATTAATTTTATATTCATTCGCTTGTCTATAAAATGAGAATGAGTTGGCATTCAGCATTAATTGTGCATCAGGCAATGTTCTATGCATGAGACTACAACCTTCTTCAACAAGAAAATCATTTTCTTACCACAATGCTATAAACTTCAAGATTATTCTCACAGTGCCCTTTGCTAATCTGAAATCCTTATTTCATTGTTCCTCAAGTACACTTTTTCATCCCAAGTCTCATGTCATCCCACATTCTCACCTTTGGTTCCACCTCACATTTCTATTATCTAAAGATCTTCTCATCACCCCATTTCATCTACTAAGCATTTTGAAATATGCCTCACAGCCTATCTCTACTCTTGATTTCTACCATCAAAGAAATGATGTAATCTTTCATTGTTTTCCTCTGGAAGTCTGGGCAGCTCATCTATTTAACCATATAACCTCAGTCTTCAACCTTCCTGATGCCAAAAAAAAACTGTTTCAACTTTCTACTTCAGTCCTTTTCACTTTACCCCTGACTCCACCTCAGGTACTGCAGTCCCTCCCCCTATCTTTCTCACTTGTCCTTTTCCCTCATTCTCTTATTAAAAGCCCTATATTCCATATATAATTTAGATAGTACTTAGCTTCTTTTACTGCTAACACCCTCTCTTTTCTTTGAAACTTCCTACTAAATCATAATTTTTAATTAATCCAAACTTCTCTTTTTTTTCTCTCTCACACTAAGGCATGTAATTGCCTTTGGAGAAATACATATAATTTTGTGAACTAGTGACACTCCAAATAGCTATTCCTTTTTCTTGTTGTCTCTGCTCAGATCCCTTCGATTTCCCTGCAGTGACAACTATATGTTTCAAATCTCTCCTTATCAAGGATACTCAACTCCTGTCTCAGCAAAAAGCTCTGACCTGGACTGAGGAGACAAATAGAACTGGTATGACTCTCACCTCCATCATTTCCTAGTGTGTAACTTCTTTTCTTCTCCAAGCCTTGGTTTGCTTGTCTTTAATAGTAACTACTATGAATATTAAATATATCATATAAAATATGACACAAACTTAGCCCTCTATATGTTAATGATATTGTGGGTCATGATAATGATGATAAAGAAGAAGGGATTTGCTTCTTATTTAATGCAAAAAAATCTTTTAATTTCCTTCTTTACATCTACAAATATCCTTCTATTTTTTCCTTGTAGATAGAAGTCTCTATCTAAAACTAACCCTTGGGTCACTGGTATGATCTAGTCTCTTTAAATCTATGCCAAAACATTGTTCAGTTCTATAGTTTTTCCTACTCATTTCTATATTTTCTCTTTTAAACTTTATGTTCCCATTTCTGACATTTGGATTACTCTCTATATTCAGCTTTTTTATTTTCATTTTTTTTCATTTTACACTCAACAGTGTATTGAAAGAACATTTCTCCCAACAATTTGAGTCTTTGAAAATAGGATTTCAATGGTTGTGTAATACTCTAAGAATACACTATAATTTATATAACTATGCCTTCTTTGTTGATCATAAAGACTGTTTCCATTTTTTATTATTGAAATGATGCTGTGATTATTATTCTTGTATATAAATCTTCATCTGCATCTCTGATTCTATCCACAGGGTAGAATTTCATAAGAAGACTTATGTGGTCAAAACTATATTTTTAAGCCTCTTTACACACATTATCAAATTGCTTTTCAGAAAGATTATACCAATTTTTACACCCACCAGCTGTGTATGAAAGAGATGGTCTCACCATACTCACACTATCATTAAGAATATTTCCTGCTAAATTTTCAACCTCTCCCTACTAGCTCTAACAACAAAAGCTAAAAATATATTTAAGTGTTTTACTTTGTAAAAATAATAATTTTCTGCCCAGTGCCTCTCTTTGGATACCACCTATTCTTCCTCCTTTCACAGCCAGGTTTCTTAGAAAGTGATTAGTCTCATCTTAAGTCTCTATTATCTAATCTTCCTACTGTCACCTTAATTTGGCCCTCATCTCTTCACTAGCAAATGTTGCCAATGACCACCTAACAATTCAGGCCAGCAGATTATTCTTGTCACTTTTTTGTACGTTAAATTTAAGCATCTAACACTGTTGACTTTTTTCTAGATATTCTCATTTTCCATGGCTTCTGAGACATATTTTTCTTCTGGTTTTCCTCATTCCCCCTTAACCATTCTTTCCTAGGACTAATTACTTTGTGTCCTCTAGATTATTTAATTTATGTCAATGACTTTGTCAAAATCCTGTTGCTGATTTATTCCAAAACTTTTACCTTTAGTCCAACTTCTTCCATAAATTATAAAAAAAAAATGTTCAAATGTCTATTAGATTTAATTAGATATCCTTGGAAACTTGAAGGCTAAAAGTCTAAAATGAAATTCATTTTACTCTCAAGACTCCTACTCTTGTATTAACTCTTTTGGTGAAGGGCACCACTATCTGTGCCTCTCTTTAAGAAAGTCAAGTGGAAGTAATAAATTTACCTCACTGTTCCTAACCAACAGTCAATCAAACCTTATAAAATAATGATTGACCCTGCACAACTGACTCTTGCAAACCCTCAATCTTATCTCTAACTGCACTTACCTCCATCACATTCTGAGTTTTGTTTTTTTGCCATTTCAAATTTCTTCTAGATTGCAGAGCACAACCAGATGACTCATGTCTCTAAGACTTTTCCATTAGCCCGCCCCATAACATTCCACCCATACAACTCACATACCAACAAAAACAGCAAAGAATTATTTAATTTTCAAAATCAGCACCATGGAAAAATTCCTAAATCAAGACTTCCTGTTTGCATAGCTAGAATTAGCCTTTTCTTCCCTTGTGCTTGAAATTCAACACTTACATAACTTTTCCTATTAGGCCTAGAACACTCCCCTAAATTTATTTATTTATATATTTTTCCTCTACTAAATTGCCAGCCCTTTGAGGAATGCACCATTTCTGTTTGTCTTTGTAATCCCAGTTTAGAGAAGTTATCAAGGGATTACAGAAATGATCCTGGCATTTTGAAGTCAGTATGTCAGCTTAAAAAAACTTTATCTTAAAAAATCACCTTCTTTAAAAATGTTTTCTGGTCTCACAATCTCATTGAAAATAGGTGTATATCTTCCTTAGCACCACAAACATATTTCTGATGAAATGCCCACTATGCTCCTTCCACAAACACTGTCTTATTTCATAGCATTTTTTGGGTTTACATAGTTATCTTGCCCCGTGAGGACAGATCTAGATTCTTATTCATCACTTCATTTCTATAAAGCCTATATTAGATTTCTAATAAGTATTTTTATACAGTTGAATGTCAAAAATAACATAAGATCAATATAAGAAAATATCAAAATCTACTGAAGAAATACTTCCACTTTACACCTCCCAAAAATGCACTCCTGCAGTAAACAACTAGAAAACTAAAAAAAAAAAAAAAAAAATTGCAAAATAAATCTTTCAGGCTATAGAAAAGAGGAAGTACATGGCAGTGATCCCTGAGAGAAGAGAAACAAGGAAGTGAATCACAGAATTTCCCCCAATATATTACTAGTATTCAGGCTAGAGTGCAGAGGGAGGGAGAACCCCAAACAGTAATTGAGACTTTGAAGACAATAAATCAGTAAAAATGAAGACATAACATATAATCTACCCACAATGAGGCAAAAAGAGACAAAAAAAATGAACAGAGTCTGAGTGACCTATAGGACAATATCAAGCAGTCTAACACAGAAACAACTGTGGATTCTCAGGAAAAAGGAGGTCAAAGTGAAACACAAATAATTTTTTTTAAAAAAATAATGACTATATTTATGGTCATAATTTTCCAAATTTGATAAAATCTATAAAATCACATATTCAAGAAACTCAACAAAGTTTAAATAAAAGGACACACACACACACACACACACACACACACACACACACACACACCAAGGCACATATTAATCAAATAGATCCAGGGATATGGTGGCTTTTTTAAATTTCTAGATACACACACACACATACACACACACACACATAAAGGAATAATGATAAGAATGATCACATATTTTTCTTCAAAAAAACATTCAAACTGGAAAGACAAGATAATTTTTTAATGTACTGAAAGGAAAAACTGTCAACCTATAATTCTACATTTGGTAAAAAATATCTTTCAATAATGAACGTATAAAAAGGCATTTTTCAACAAAGAAAAACTGAGTAAATCACCAACCAACTTACAGTACACTGAATATTTAAGAAAATTTTTCACATAGAAAAAATTTGAATAAAAAAAGATTAAAGAGCTCTAGAAATGGTAAACATGTGAGTAAACATAAAAGACACTTTTCTAATTTTTACCCTTGAAAAGATGTTGCCCTTAAAAATCTAATATTTGTCTACTTTGGAGTTTATAGCATATGTACACATAAAATTTATGATTAAAATAGCATACAGGATAGAAAGCAGGAAATAGAAATTTGCTGTTATATAAACTATAAAAACCTCTGATAAGGTACTTGTACTATCTGTGAAACAATTTAATATTATTTCAAGATAGACTGTGATAAATTAAACATGTGTATTGTAATCCCTGGAGCAAAATATAAAAAAAGTAAACAAAGAATTATAGCTAAAAACCTAACAGTGAAGATAAAATGGAATCATAAAAAACAATCTGAAGATGGAAAAAGAGAGAAAAAAGGGAATGAAGAATAAATGGTATAAATAAAGTTCAAATAGCAGTATGGTAGAGTAAAACCCAATCATAAAATAATTGCTTTAAGTACAAATAGCCTAATTATTCCAATTAAAAGGCAGAGATTGTGAGATTGAATAAAAAAAGCAATTATATGCTATCTAAGTAAGTCCCTGAACTATAAAGAGAGATATGGAAATATAAACCTGCATACAGTAATTAAAAGAAAGCTGGAATAAGGACGGAAACATCAAAGTATATGTCAGAATAAGTACTATGAGGAGATATCATATAGTGATGAAAAATGTCACTCAATAAGACATAACAATCTTAAATGTATATGCACATAGTAATAGATTCAAAATACATGAAAAAATAACCAATAGACTTTAAGAGGAAACAGACAAATCTACAATTATAGTTACATATTTCAAAACTAGTCTTTCAATAATTGATAAAATAAGTAGACAATAAATTAGTAATGACATAGACTTCAACACTATCAATCAAACTTGACCTAATTAATATTTATAAAATCTTCCACCTAAAATTACTTTGAAGAGCACATAAAACATTTAATAAGTTAAATTATACTCTGAACTATTTTACAATTCTCAATAAATTTAAAAAATTACATAGAGACTGTTCTATTAAAAAATTAGAATTAAAATGAAAGTAAATCACAAATATATTTGGAATATTTCCAAATATTTAAGAAATTTAAAACACATACACAGATATATCATGGATCCAAGAGAGTCACAAGTAAAATTGTAACAGTTTGAATTAAAATAAAAATGCAAAATGTGAAACTCTGTGGCATGCCGAGCAATGATTAAAGGGAAATAGCACAGAATTCCTATGTAAAAGAGAAGAAAATTTCAAATCAAAGATCTAAGATTCCACTCTAAGCTTTAAAATAAAGAACAAATTACACTCAAAATAAAAAGAAGGAAAGAAATAATAAAGATAAGACCAGCAATCAATAATATAAGAAATAAATAACTAATAGAGAAAAAGCAATAAATTAAAAATCTGGTTCTTTGAGAAGGTCAATAAAATTAATAGACCTCTAGGCAGAATTATCAAGAGAAAAAATTACATCAAATTTTAGAGATGTCAAATCTATACTCAGAAAATTATAAACAACCATAAATTAAACAACTTAGATCAAATAAATAAGTTCTTTGAAAGCACCAACTACAAAGGTTATTCAAAAAAAAAAATAGATGGCTCCCACTCTGGCCAAAATGCAATCATAGATATTGGTTTTATCCATCTGATTATGTCAAAATACTCAGACAAAATACATGAAATAACTATTCTCAAGACATTAGGTATCAGGCAAGAATGACACTGAATATTCTGTTTTGTATTTTTATCTTTCAACTAAAGGAACTTCTTACCTCAGGCATATGAGGTTTTACATGTGAAAATCTCTAGCTTAACAAAAGAAGCATCAATAAATATTTCTTTCTTTCTTCCTCCCATTTTTCTTTCTTAGAAATAATTAGCATCTACATGCCAAAATAATATAAAGGGCATTATGTGTGTTACTGTGAAAGTATTTGCCCAGAATACTTCAGGTATAAATTAAATGCCACTTTAGATGATGTTGTCCTATCTCTTACATAAACACACAGACACCTATGCATGTACACACACAGGCATATGCACACGCATCACAAATGAATTAATTAAGAGACTTCTTAAAGAATTTTATTTCTTATAGGAGAAAAAGCAGTTTCCCTAAAGTCTTTGTTGGCTCCAAACATTTCAGCACCTGTCAGGCTGAATTAAAATACTTATCATTCTCTTATAGTCTACCAAATATTTAAAGTAAATTTTTTACTCTATTTTCCTAGAACCTTTTACATTGCTTTTTGGAGACTGAAAATAAATGGAATTACAAAGTGAGTAGTCTGAAAGCAGCCTCTGAAAAACAGCATCTTTATAATCTGGCTCACAATTATTTTATAATAATCAATATATTTGGATAGTTGTTTGCAGGAAAACATAGGCTTTGGAATCATAAAATACTGAGACTAAATTCCAGTTCTAACACTTACTAGTTTTCTGAGTTTTGGAACCAATCTCAGCCTTAATTTCATGATCACTAAAGTGACATATCAGCCTTGTAATGTTGTTCAAATAATTAAAAGATAAAAATGAAATGTTAAGCACAGTGCATGACATGAAATCTATCTTTTGTTCATTTCTTACCATTTATTTCCAAAATATACATATATACACATATACATGCAGCTATTTAATAAAATATAAGCATTTTAATAAGCAATCTATTCTAAATTAAAAATCAGAGAATATCGTGGTAACATGAATGTCAAGAAAAGGGACTATTCAAAATATGTTATAACCAATGTAGAAGTAATCCACATTGTCTGCAGTTCTACCCTTTCTTTCCTGTATGTACGGATTTTGTTTTCTTCCAGGTAAATAAGTCAACAGATAGCCAGCCTTTCACCCTAAATCATAATGTAGGCTTGCAGTGAACATGATGGTGTCTCAGGAGGGAATCTGGGTCTCCAGTGACTTTGTGAAAAAGCAACATTTTCTATTTCCCAATTGTACTTTCAAATTTGTTAGAATTTCTAAGACATGACTCCATCATTTCTAATTTTCATCCAGATTGCAATTAGTATCATGATATGACATACCAATTATACTGGCTCATTCCTCAATAGCATAAATCATATTTCTATCTACAGCTATAAATATCAATATCCAAACTGTGATGCAGTTTCAAAATACACCATAGCAAACTGAGCCTAGAAGTCTTTTTCTTTTAAATTAACAATGTTTTTTATTGTTTGTCTTCTTCTTTAAGGTTTTGTAGAAAATTCATTAGATATCCCTGGATTTATCCCCCTGGGTGATCACAGTGAAATTATAAAAAAAAAGAGAAGAGCACAGTTGGTACACTTCTTTTGAAACCACACTATCAGATCAAAAGAAAATATTCACATTTTCTTTTCATATTCAAAATATTCATTCATATTTTTGGATGAATATTCTATTTTTTAGAAAATCAAGTGAACAATAATAAGATGACAATAAATTTCTATGTTTTCTGACCTCCTCCAGAAGTAAGCTACAGATGCATCATAACTATTCATTTTCATTAGTGTTAACAGGTCACCAATAAAAAAAATTGAAAATGTGTTTTGATAGGCTTAGAAAGGATGAAATAATTGTGAAAAAGAAGAAAATAGATGGAGTATTAACTCTGTCTTATTCCAAGCTATAATGATAATAAATTTATGTGGTGCTAGTTTGAAAACAGACAAATAGATCAATTGAAAAGAATAAAGTTCAGAAATAAGACTCAATGGCAATTCCATATAGAAAAGTAAATCCTTTTAACAAATAATCATGGAACAATGGATATCCATGTGAAAAAGAAAAATATTTTTGATCCATACTTCTCCTCATTTAAAAAATTAACTCAAAATGTACCATACACCTAAATATAAATGTTAAAATTTCCAGGGAAATACAACTTGAGAAAATCCTTGTGTAAATGGGTTAACTGAACATATCTTAGCTGCAAAACCAAGAGCACTACACATAGAAGAACAAATTAGGCTTTATCAAAATTAAAAACTTCTCCTCTTCAAATAAATTGTTAAGAGAATGAAAAACAATAGGAGGAAGTATTTGCAAAGCATGTATCAGATAAAGAAATTATTTCCAAATATATAAAAACCTCTCAAAGCTCAATAAAAAGAAAACAAACAGCTCAGTTTTTTAAATGAGTAGAAAAGCTGAATAGAAAATTCATAAGGACATCTGGATGCCAAATAAGCACATGGGAGGATTCCAAACATTATTAGTCATTAGGGAAATGCAGACTGCAATCACACATACAAGCATACACACAATGAAAAACCACTAGACACTTCAAATACTTATTGTGAGTGAAAAAAAAGTCAGACAAAGATCATGCACATGATTCCATTGATATAACACTCTAGACAATACAAATGGATACATAGTGAGAGAAAGCAGATAAGTAATTTTGGTTGCAGGACAGACAGAGAAGATGGGAAAGTATATTACAAGGACGAAAGGGAAAACTTTAGTATTGATCAATACTTTTACTATCCTGACTAAAGTGATGGTTTTATGGGTACATACTGATATAAAAACTTAGCAAATTATAAACCTGAAACAGGTGCTATTTTTTCTATGTCAATTAGACCTCGATAAAGTGTTAAAAATAATATATACACATGTGTTTGTGTGTGTATATGTATTTAGGTAAACTCTGTACATTAATTGGTCAATATTATATAACACTTAATAATTATAAACTACAACATGAAGAATTAAAATAATAATTATAAATAAATTGTAATAGCATGGAGAATTCTTAAGATATGTTTTTAAGAAAGATTATCAAGTTAGAAAATGGAAAAATATATACTCACTGGGTAGAATAAAGTGTGAATAAAATGCAAAGAAAATACAAATAACAAATCAACTTTTCTAAAATCAATATAAAATTAATAATAAAAATTGTTTTAAATCTAATTTCAATTATAATATTAGCAGACTCAAAATAATGATCATATCCAATGTGTATATGGTGATGAAATAGGCATTCTCTTACCCAGTTTGTGGGAGTATTAATAAGTATAACTCCTACAGAGAACAATTTGGCTGTGTGCAATAGGACCCTTAAACTTGTGCATAGCAAGGAAAAATTTCACTTCCAAAATTTTTTCTGAGGACTGAGTCAACAAATGTGCAAAGATGAAGTATACAGATGATCATGGCAGTTCTTCTTTAGCTAATTTTTCTTTATTGTTCAACAGTAAGAAACTGCTTAAGGTAATGACAATGTAGGTCTATTGTCTAAAAATATATTCATGATGTTCTGTTAAGGAGAAAATGTTTAACATTTTTTATAGCATGGTCTCATTTTTTGGTTTAAAATGTGGTGCCAATTTACATGCATTGGAAGAGTGTTGGGAGGAGTGTAAATGTGGATATATATAGAGAAAACACCTGTAACAATACATACAAAATATTAATGTGGGTTATCTCTGGTTGAATGAAAGAAAGTGATTACTATTTTTCTTTTTATGATTTGATATTATCTGAGTGTTCTACAATGAAACTGCAACACATTTTATAACCAGAAAAAAATAACTATCTCCATTTTAAATGAAATAATAACAAAAATAAACTTCCATTTACATTTTGGAGGGGGAAAAAAGATCCTTTATTTCATGATTACCATGTTTTGCTTCTCATCAGGTGATGTTATCTAAACAACTGTATTCACTCAATAATACGAACACTGAAAATCATTCAAGAATTAGCCATCCATATAGTTCATAATCAGTGCACAATAAGTATAGAATGAAAAGAAACAAAATAAGCAAAAGACAACAGACATTTCTACTTACTGGAAACTAACAGTAGTAATTTCCACTTCAAGATCTTAAATTATTAGTATCCTTATCCATTCTCACTTTGTTTACACCACTGGCCTCACCTCTTACTTAAGTAAACTAAATACACATGGTGCTGAGGTGTCATTGTCAAGTACTATCTCAGCCTCAATGCTCTGTTACAAACTGATTTCACTCAATCTTCTGTTGAGCACAGACTTACGTTATATATCTCTGAGGACAAAAGATGTCTCTATTGAGTTTATCAGAGTTTCATGCACACAGATTAATACATGTGAAATAACTCAATAAGCTTAATATTTGAAGGACTATATCTAAATGCCCCTCGAATTTAACTGGAGTGTTTGACATCAGTGGACTACGCTATATAATTTAATATCTTATTTAATTAAAATGAATTTAGCCTACCTTTCTTTCTGTTGAACCATCATTAACTAACTCCCTTCAACAAGTATTTATTAAGTGTCTCCTCTGAGGGTTACATTGTGAGGTGGTGGAGGATCATCAGAGATTGAAATAAACAAGAGCAATGCAATCATGAAGCTTATTTTCTATTTTTGGATAGAGACAAATCAGGAAGTATTTGGCCAGGGTTGATACAGGGTTGATTCACAGGATTCCAGAATCAGGGCTCTGAACTACAACCACAGGCAATCAGAAAAGTCTTATTATAGATTTATCTTAACTGACACCTGAAGAATGTATAGACATTAACCAAGTAAGCAGGGTGAACACTGAAAATCATTTAAAAAATCAGTCTTCCTTTTCTCTTTTAATCAGTAAAACAAAATAAGTCTTTACTGATGAGGAATGTCTTTATTTTAATTAAATAATTTCTATGCATTATTAAAAGCGCTATCTAGGAGTGATAAAAAACACAGTGAAATTACTGGTTAAATACGTATTCCATGAAGTGAGGCTCTCTTTAATCAAGTTTTTACTATGTATCTAAAAAATAAAAAATAAAGTCAAAATAAATTTAATGCCAGGCTATCTGGTTAGCCAAGGTACTAATGAACATCTTGTTGAAGATATACTGCCTACTGATGCCAGATCTTATTAAACAACTGACAAGAAAATATAAGATTTATAAAGAGACGAAAAGAGCCAAACTTAACATACATTATTTAAATTTTCATAGCTGCCCTGAGAAGCAGGTAACTTTATTCCCATTTTAGAGGTAGAAAACTGGCTTGAGAGTTATGACTTAAATCCAGCTCTGTCTAACACAAAAGATACAATATCAAAGAGACTTTAATGACTGTGCAAGTAATATTAGCACAGAATATTGTGAAAATACAAAGAAGTACAAGTTAGTATAATCCTAACTCCAAAGAACTATGTGATATTGCTAGTAGGATAAAACACATCAAAAGACAATTCAGATCATAAAGTATGCCAAGTGAGAAATAAGTGGGGGTTCAGGTGCCCTGAAAAACATAAGAGGAGGGATTTCAAAGACAGGCAATTTTCTGAAAGGCAGAACTGGGAGGGCAGTCGAGATAGAAAAAAACAATCTGAGCCAAACAAAGTTTGGTTTAGGAAAACTGTGTTCTGGAGAGTAGAGCTGGTTCATTGTTGGTTTGAAAATGATCCTAGTAGGCAAGGTGTAGGCAGTAAGATGAAAAAAATTATAAACAATAAAGGAGTTTCAAACATTTGCAAAAACACAGCAGGCTCTGTATAACTGTGAACTAAGTATAGATAATACCTATAATTCCTGCTTTTCATAAATTTTACAGAATTCAACATAACTCAGGTAAATGTGATTGTCAGAGGGAAAAGCCTTTCACATAATTCTGGTCTATAAGCAATCAGTGAGAATTGTGGACTCTTCTCAGGAAGGCGGGTGGTCACAGCACCCCAGCGCCCTGCAGAATCTACTCTCATGAGGGTATTAACATCGCCATTTTTCCGAAATCCCAGGAACTTTATTCCTTGTCATTCTTCTCAACTGTCCAGCACTGGATGCTGCTTGTCACTGCCTCCTTCTTGACAAACAAATTCCTCAGCCTCCAAGACACTTTAATGAATTAATAAACATTTTCACACCTACTCTGTTCCAGGCACTAATCACATTCTTTCCCTACTCCCTGTTCTCCTCTATTCTCGTCATGCCTCCCCTTGAAAAAATGAAAGCTCCTTAAAGGCAAATAACATATTTCATTTCTTCTTTCTGAAGAATGCCCAGCTTTGTGCTCTAAAAGTCTAAATATTGTATTAGTCACCAGGTCGTGAGGCAGCTAAACAAAAATGGACTAGTAGTGTCTGTTGCTAGAAATAGTCATGAATAAGTAGTCAGGAAATTCCTGAAGGAAGAAATAAGTAAGGTGCTTACTTCCTTGGAGAATGGATAAAAACTATATGGAAGACACACTTAACACCTACAGCATTCAAGTTGATGGAGTCAAAGGAGTCAAATATGTGGTGGCTGAAAGAAATCTAACTATGGGAGATGAACACATAATGTAAATATATATATGTGTGTGTGTGTGTGTGTGTGTGTGTGTGTACACACACATCTGCCTTACTGTTCAAATGTACAGCTGAAAGTTACTAGATTTTGTTAACCAATGTCACTATAAAAAATAAATTAAAAAATAAGTTACAAAAATAATAAATAAATAAAGCATTCAAGTTGAAACATGATATGAAGTTGCAAAGCTCCTTTTTATGGCTAAATCCAGAAAGGTACTATATTAGCTGGAAATGGTCCCCAGAGTAGGGACCCTGGCTCCAGATTGTTGGTTTCTTTATTATGCTTTACCTTAGTTAACACTGATCAAGTGGTCACGGTAACACTTTGATCCCTATCTTTACCCCTCTAAGTCAGCTCTGCCTGCCTCTGCTGGTGCCATCTGACTGCAATCAGTAAAAACTGTTTCAGTCCATCACTGGAGATCAATCTGCTTCTCCATAATCAGAGGATACTAAATACTTTTTAATGTGTAAAACCAATTCACCCAGCCCTTGGTTCTACTTTTTTCCTGTCCTCCAGATGTAGCCTAGATTAAAATCTGTCTTGTTCTTGTGGCCTATTTACTTCCTTATACTTTATGACATCTGGGGTTGGGATTCTTTTTTCCCAAGAACTCTGAAGATGAGAAGTTTGGTTAGTATCTTCATATCTGTCTGAATATCTGCTAACTTTCCTCTTCCCTGTCATGGTGTTTTACTATCACTTAAGTCTAGTAATTTCTTAGTAGGCTTGTCTATAGCTTCGATACCCACTTACAAATTGTTCCCATACTCTTACACACACGCCTTCACCATTTGAACATTACTTCCTCTCATTACTTCCAGTTCAGCCTGTGTACCACCTCACCCCTCAGCTTTAACTGATAGAACAGCCTCTAGATTTAAGTCTCTCCTGTAGTGGTCTGCTTCCCATAAACCAGCCTCCCAACTCTATGAAATGGTAAGACAGGAAATGCTTGTCTGATTTTCTTTGGATCCAGGCATTACTGACTTTATCACATTAGAACTAAGTGGAACAAGTAAAAAGAAGCATTTACAATTCATAACCATCTTACATAACCTTACTGAGGCACAGAAGAGAATTTGCATAGTTTCATTTTAAAGAAATGAACCAATGCATTATAAAAGATCTATTCCTCATTATGTTTAATTATTTGAGAGGCAGGTAAAGAAGAAAAATTATGTTTTTAACCAAAAAATAATATGTTGCTGAAGTAATCATTTTTAATGCCAAGCATGTAGTAAATCCAGTGGACTAAAAGAAGTAACACATTTTGAGTTCAAATAAAAACAGTGGGTTTTTTTGCAAAAGTGGGCAAGAAATGTTCTTTTTATATGTAAACAATAAGGAATATAAGGTATTTTCTCCTTTCAGAAGACTTTCACTTAATTATTTTCATTTTTCTTTGTGAATAAATACAAAATGCCAAGAACAGGGCAAAATCAACCAAATGGTAAATGCAAATATGCACATTCTTTGTGCTGTGATTGGTAACTACATGCGCAAAGTTCTCAAATAAAGCAAAACACAGTTTTTACTTATTACTATAACTTTAAAAAGGAAAAGAACTGAAGATTCTGCCAAATTAAGATGTGAGGAGAAGCTATGATTGAGGTGCACCTGTAGAATTGTTTAAAACAAGCCTTTGAGAATGGTTTTTGAAGCCTTCTAATCCTAAAATAATACATATTGTTGGCAAATACATAGATTCTCTGAAATGATTTATGACAAACAAATAGAGAATAGAAAAATACAGGGTTACACAAAATGGAAAATAAGAATAAAAATTTTAAAACAAATTTAGACAAGTAGTTAATTACTAAAAAAAAGTAATAGAATCAGAATTAGGTTTTTTTTTTTTGGGGGGGGGGCTTTTCTACTTTCAACCAGAATATATTAGTTATTACCTAGGAAAAGGTACCATGTGGAAGGTGGTTCACTCTCATATTTACAATGAAATTTCTGTCTTCTGGCATTCTAGCCAATCATTCTATAAAGCATTCCGTGATTGTTCTGGCATGCTCATTACTGTAATACATGTTGTAAGGGTTAAAAACAGATATGGTTCCTGCCTATGATAAACATTATCTAGTTTGGGTAATAAAATAGATATACTAGAATGACCAAAAGATACATGGGATTGTATATGAACTCATGCGTTGGGCAGATGCTCTCATAAAGTTTATTAAAGTCTTGGCAGTACCATGTGGTAGCAAAGAGAGAGAAGCTGCTAATGGACATAGTATGAAAGTCTAATGAGCCTCCAGGCTTCTTTCAACTTGGGAAGTCACTAATCTTATACAGCTTGCCAAAGAAATGAGATTACTTTCCCCTTGATTCGAAGCTAATCTAATACTAGAAAGGAAAGGGTACTGGGTAGATGAAGCATAGGAAACATGAGGGAGTCTAGTCTAAGCACTTTATTATATCTATGGTTTGGATGACTGGAATATCAGAACAAGACCCAGATTAATTCCCGGGAGTTTGAGGAATGAAGTAGAAAATTTGGCAAGAACTATAGAAGATTGTAGATAGAAAGAAACAGTCCTGACAACTTTCACCTGATATCTGGCCTAGCTCTAACATTTAAGCTCTGATGTTCTCCTCTGAAACACAAATAATTTCACATGAATTTGTTCAGTTATCATGAAAGAATGAGAATGAAATAATATCCATTTAAGTCATGTATGAGCATAGATAAAAATAAGAATATGATACAAACAGACAAACAAACAAACAAAAAAACCAAACCTTTCCCATTCTCAGGTAACAGTGATTGGTGCTTCTTTATCAATTATGGCTTTATCTCAACTCAATATATACAGATTCCTGAATAAAAAAATTAAGGTGACCCAATGCACTTAACCCTTATTAAAGTATTCAATCCGGAATAGACTCCTCCTTTCTTGAAATCTCCCCAGATCACCTAACCCAAAACCAAACTACTGATCAGCCATACCCCAGCACTCTCTTGTTGAGATAACTACTATTACAAATAAAGCCTAACAGCTCTTGTTGTAGCAAGTAATAAATCTAGTTTTAAGAACATTATACCAGCGTCATTTAGTCTGTGTCCATTGACAATTGTTAAGATTTCAGCTGAATTATGTAAGGTTTAGAGCAGAGAATCAGTAAGCTAATAGCTCTTAGAACCACCAATGACAAGTATTTTCACTCCAGATTCCTCAAAGAAATGTTAGTATAATAAGAACTAATATCATTAGTATGTGAAATCCATTTTGTTTTATATTTCTGTAGCTATCTTTAGGGACAACACAAGAGTATTTACCTTCATAGTAGTTAAAACCAACAAAACAGCACACTGAAAGGCCAAAGAATCAATCAATAAATAGGCATAATGTTTGCTATTATGTTCTTTAGGGCCTAGAGAAAAAAAATGAAGCCCAGATGGTCCTTACACTCAAGAAATTTATAGTACGCTTAAGCCAAAGCTAAAATAGCTTTCATTTTTCTCTCGAGAGTTGTAGTCTTGAGAGTTTACTACATACTAGATACTATTATAAGTGTTATACAGAAGAGCTTATTCATCCATAAAACAGTCCTACAAAGAAGATGCAAGGATTAGCCTAATTTTGTAGATGAGAACATTGAGGAACACGGCAATAAAGGAAATAGCCCAGACTCGCACATCCAACAAATAAAGATGGATTCAAGGTCAAAACCCCAAGCAGTGTGAATTCAGTGTTCACATTAATAAACCCTTAATTTTATTACTGCTTAGAGAGAGTTAACAGCATAAAACAGAACATAATTAAGCATGAAAAAGTGTAGAATAGGCAGGTTGAGCCAAAAGACAAAGGGAGAAGGGGCAGGACAGTGATGACGGCCACTCAAAGCACAGGATATCCCTTTGGTGCTAACACAGAAGAAAACTTCTTTCACCTATGGCAATACTTCAGCAGATCAGAATTGGGATACATGAATAAATTAATTTTCTGATAATTAGATCTCTTACTTGTCCTATCTTATTATGGTAAATCTATATAAAAAGTCTAAATCTTAACTCCTGCCTTAGAAACATAGTATATAGATCAGAACCAATTCTCTGTTGTTTAAATATCTTATATTTATATCTTCCACAAATATTTACTAAATTCCTATGGCTAGAAATTATTCAAGGTACTTGGGATATATAGCTGAACTAATCAACAGATCTGCCCTAGTGGGACTTACATACTCCCAGCAGGAGAGAGATAGTAAATAATAATTATAGTAAATAATTAGAAGATGTAGGATGTTGGAAAGTAAAAGAATTTTGAAAAAAAAATAAAGAACAGGTAAAGGGCATTGGAAGTGGCAGGAGTGAGACAGGGGCACATGCTGCAATATTGAGGAGGTAATCAGGCCTCTTTGAAAAGATATGCTCATACATTTGAAGGAAGTAGAGGAAGTCAGCCAAGCAGATATTGGCAGGAAGAAAGCAGGTATCTCAAACATCCTTCTGAATCAATAACATCATTTGATTATAATGTAGTCTGCTCCATAAATTGAAAGAATTAGATTGAATGTACTTTGAATTGGGAAGTCATCTGAAAAATTTTTAAAATGTATATGTAGTTTCCCCCTAACCATTTGCTACTTGTTTTGAAATGTATCGAGGGCCTGCTATACTCTGCACCATAATTGTAAAGGACATATTGATTAACAGAACTTGATAACTATCTTTACGTTGCTTGTATGGTTGGGGAAGAATCATCATCAAAGCACAGTATGAGAAGCAAGGAAATACAAATATCAAAACACGGCAGGGGACTGAGGAATGGTGGGACAAACACACTCCTCCTGAAGTTAGGCAGAGTTACTGCTGGCTTATGCCACAGGTTGAGATGTTTATTTTTTTTATTATTATTTTTTTTTATTTTACCCCTTCTTGTTATCCAAAGTTCATGCAGTCCAAATGGTAAATACTTCTCAACCCACATGACTTATATAACCTAGTGAGCATTGCACTGTCTCAGGAGATCAGAATTTTAATTTTTTATTTAATTTTTATTTTTTTTTAGGTGAGGCAACCCTTGGTTGACCGCACAGATTGCAAGCACCTTGTCAGCTTACAGCTCCTTTTTTTTTTTTTATTTTTTACACCTACAGCACCTGGTCTTCCTACATGGTTTCCCATCCAAGTATTAATCAGGTCTGACCCTGCTTAAGCTTCCGAACTCAGACAGGATAGGGCTTGTTCAGGGTAGCATGGCCATAGACCCAGGTTTTTGTTTTTGTTTTTTAAGGGGATTGACTACATACCTGAGGTGGAAACAGAACACTTCATCAAAAAAGGTTTGCTTAAAACCAATTTTACCTAATGCTCAAACTGCCTTTAAAAATTAAAATTAAACTGGCCAGTTAAATTTAAGATTGTTGTAGAGGTTGTAGAGAAAATGGCTAGGAGTCCTCAATTTTCCAATTTGCATAAAGTAGAAAAAGATGCTCACATAAATTCAAAATATTCTCGTTATTAGTGAAACGCTATAAATTATATATATATATATATATATATATATATATATATATATTATAAAAATCATGTAAAAAATGTGTTTATCCAAAACAAATACAACCTCAAAAAGTACCCCAAACATCAAAATATAGAGTAACCAAAAGGATGAAAGAATGGTTGAAAAGGTTGAATTTCAAGTTTTAATTGGTGGGTTGGTCAAAGGTAGTCAATAGATTATTTCAACAGGCAGTATAACTAGGCATGCGTTATGTTTACTTGTGATACCAACACCTTCATATCTTTATCTTAATGTATTTGCTTCATGGTTTTCTGTTACCTGCCAGTGAACACAAAGGAAGCCTGATACCTGAGGAAATGGATGGAAATGAGCATGTAACAAGTATCTAAGATGTTCCAAGCACTGTACAGAAATTTTTCCTATTTTATTTAACATTTCACAACTCCCTAAGGTAAACAGGTGTTATTCTTATCATTTTACAGATCAACACATCTAAAGATTAAGGTAGATAAGTAGAAGGATCCTCTCCTGCCTCTAAAGAAGTGGTGCCCCTCTGAGGTTTTAGGGTTCCTGGCAAAGATGCTTCCTGAAATCTTGTGAACCCATATCTCAAGTTAACAAAGTTGGTTAATTTATTTTACAGGCAGATAAGGAATTATCCTGCTCACTGCCTCTTCTAACCAGTAAATATGCAAATGCTTTGTCATTGATTCAGTCTGACAAGAAAAAAATGCATCATATTACATTCACCTCCTCAGAAGTGATTTCCAAATTATCTGGCACATGAATTTCAAAGCTGAGGCAGCTCAGAATGTGTGGGTTTGCTTGGAATAGTAACTGTCAAAAAAATTGTCATAAACTTGCTTGTCATATCTTTGCTGGGCACTGCACTGAAATTAGGGTGTTTGTTTATAGCCTATATAGGATCGAAGCCCTTTGCCTGACAGGGCTTCTATGCCTCAATAGACTAGCTTCCACATTCATATGCTGGTTTTAATAAAGTCAAAATTTCCCATTTACCACTTTAAATGCTAAAATAGGAAACTCAAATTCAAGCCCTTGTTTGAAAAATCAGTTAAGACATTTGAATCATCTTTTATGCCTCCCAACTTGTCAATGTTACTTTAATATTTAAGCCCAAGAGCTTTATATAATTGTCTTAAAGATGTTTTAAAACATTTTTGACTCTTCAGTTTAATATTAAGTGTTTCAAAATCACTATTTTAGTGAACAAAGCAATCAAATTATTAAACCAATTTCTTTTCACATGAGCAAATTAAAACCACTTTTTGTGAGTGTAAAAGTGGAATGCATATTAGTACTTTAAAAATCCTATGTCATTAGAAGTGATAGGGCTAGAGAATCAAAATAAATTGTTCTGGAATCAAAAGCCTCAAGTGTGGGCTGTGAATCAAACACTGCAATATGGAGGCTTACAATGTACGTGACCATGAGTCCATTACTCCCCACAAACAAAATGCCAATAGCAACAGTAAGCAAGTCTAAAGACCCGATGTGATGATCATCCATAGATTGTTCTTAGCTTATCACAGCCAAGAAAGTCATTTGATGCTGCTGCCTTTCAACCTTCTGGAATTCCTAAATCACAATGCATGTGCTTTAATAACCTTTGGGCCATATTTTATCATTTGTGAATTAGACACATTTTTCCTCTCTTTCTTAATTCCTCAGCACTTTCCCCACAGAGATCACCAAATCTCTTCCTAACAGTGGGAAGTCTGATACGATGGGTAGCCATTATAGTTCTTTGAAGAAAGTGAAAGCTTTCTAAGTCATAAATCCTGTAAAAATAAATGCCTTGTTGAGATTTTTCTGTTAAATAAAGCAGAATACTTATTGCTTTAAATCTAAAACATTCTATCAGACAAAAATAAATAAGAAAGAGAGACATGAAAAAAATGAGTATTCCTGGAATGTTTATCAATCAGTAACTGAATCCAAATCCTTTGCCTAGACTAAAAAATAATAACAATGTGATCAGAAATCCAAATAAATTTCTAACTTCATAGCACTTAAATTGGCTAAGAATGCCACCAGGAAACCCTTCTGTTTCGCTTCTTTGCCAGAAATGTATTTGCATTAGTCATTATTCTCCACAAGACCCTAGCCCTGGCTTTACTAAGGACTCTAGGAAAATGCAGGGCAAGATATTAGCCCTGCATGTTCTCCTTTGACCTCAGAACATAATACTAGCCATCCATTAACTCTCTCTTCCTTCTCTCTCAAATAAGTTCAAACTAGAAAGTTTTTCCAAAGCCAATTGCTTGAAATACTCTATCTATTCACTGAAAGTCCATATCATTTTATCTTCAAGACAACAGTTTCTACCTTTGTATACCAGGCTTTGTATACCAGCTTCTTGAGAGCACAAACCAGGTCAGATTCATCAGTGTAACCTCTCCCCACCCGGCCCCTGGCTTCTTCTGATTTCCCTTTACCCTTTACCAGACTTTCATTGACCAGCTCTTTTCATGGTGGTATAATATCAATTTACAATAATAAAACCCTTATTGCCACAATACTTATAATAGTTCATTTTTTTTCTAACTGAACCCTGACTGAGGCATACCTCATTGATGTTGGACTTGACCATATGTTTTAACCAATGAATGAAAGACTGAAACATAAGCAGAGGATTTAACTGTTCTCTCATAAGTTGGCTTAGCTCCTGTGATTCAGCCATCAGCATAGAAAGAACATGTCCAGTAGCTGAAAGTCCAAACAGAATGAATACATATCTGGAATATATCTAAACCTAACCACTACCAATTTTTGATGAACCCCTCAAGAGCCCAAGCCATCCTACTAGCCAGAAAAATATATGTTGTAAGCTATTGTGTTTTAGAATTGTTACATAGAACTATTGCAACAATAATTGACAAATACATTCACAGAAGTCAATTGAGATTGATAAAGATGGAGTTTGCATCTAGGTTTTCAAATCCAAGTCCAGGATGCCTTTTATTGTCTTGGCATCCAATGATTTATTTGGTAAGACTAATTACTGGGGCATGGGAGAAATATAAATTATTTTTAAAGTATATAATTGTTCTAATAGGCTGAAGTAATTATAATAATCATATACAGTTTCATATCACTACCACTTGGCAACTGCTTGAGGAATGTATCACAAATGGACAGAGGGAAGTCAACTCCACATGGCTGTTAGTGTGGTAAGTGTTTTTTGTGACTGATCACATTAACTCAGCTGTGGATCTACCTACTCAATACAGTATAAAGGGCCATTGTCGAAGTGTGCACAATTACATAATGTACTTTGAATTTTGAAATGTGAACCAATGTGTGTGCACACGATTGTCTCTCCAAGAACATTTCAAACACCTACTTTTCATGAAAATCTTTAAAAGTATCTTTTTTTCTCATATTAATCTGTGATTTATGATGCTCATAAAATCATAATAATGGTTATGTATTCTTTCATCTTTCAGTCAGAATTTTATTTATTCAACCACAATATACTGTATGCCAGGGATTTTACGTGCTTCTGGGGTAAAATGATGAATGAGACCCAGAACTCAGCCCAAGCAGAATATGTGCCTGCTGCATGGCGCTGTACTGGTACTATGAAAGCAAAGCTCAGGGACTGGTGCAGGATCCAACCGCATAAAACAGACATTTAACATGATGTGAGAAGTCTGATAAAAAATTTAATTTCAAGGAAGAGCAGAATTATTGAAAAGAGAGGAATGAACTCCACCATTGAACAAAAGGGTTTCTCCTTTCCTATCTCATTCTCATTGCATTCCTTTTTGTGTATTTCTAAGTCTAAAAGTGTCAAATCCCTCCTGTTTCTGACTTCCAGACTTAGAGGCAAACATATTCTTTTCTTTTAGCTATATCTTCTGTTATTTACCCCCACATTGATAGGCAGCTTGCTTTTAATGCTCATTTCTTGATCTTTCTAATTTTTATCATTTTAAATTGACCTCCTTGTTTGGAAGACACCTGTTTATTCTCTGCTACTTGAATGTCCCAGCATATTTGATCACAAATTGGGTCTGCGAATTTTAAGTTCTTATAATATTACGACTTTAAACATCATTTATGGTTGGTCCAAGTTGATTTTATATCCCATCCTTTCCAATTTCTCTCCTGTGTGGATGCTTGCTTTGCCAAATTCCATGTATTTCATGGCTTCTACCCTCATTTTGGAGAAGCACATCTCCAAATAGCTTCTTAAGAAAGAGAGCATGGGAGAACTTTGGAAAATTGGCCTCAAAACCTAGCACTGTCTTTATCTTCACAATTAATTAATATGTTGGTAGCTGCAGAAATGTAGACTCTAATAACTTTACTCAAAAGTGTCTTCATCTAGAGGCTCTAGGAGAGAATCCATTCTCTTGCCTTTTCTAGTTTCTAAAGGCTGCCTTTGATGATAACGGTAACTGCAAAGATTTATGAGAAAAGTTGAAAAGAGCAAAAAGTTGAGAAGAGCAAAGGCTCTTTTATTTGCAACATAGCACTTTCTACTAATACCTAGGTTAACATTTAATTGTCTCAGCTTTATATCTCCCCCAACCCCCAAAAAGTGATGGTTTCCATCACAACTGATGGGGGAAACTTAGTTGATAATACTTTTTTTTTAATGTGGCAATTTCAGAACTCTCAAAATTGTCTTTGTAGGATTAAAAAAATCATTTTGGGTTTTGTTTTCATAAGATCCCTTTTCATAAAGATTATTAGTTTTTATCTTTACCAGGATCTGCTGCCTCTATTTTATATTTTTGGGTAATATGAGCAGCTCTCTAAATATTAAAAACTTGGTCAAAGCTATTATATTTAGTGTGGTGCAACCAAGGGAACATTGTGTCCACCTGTACTCAATCTTCTTAACTAATCCAGACTTCCTGGAGCAGGTAAATGAGATTAGGGGTCACTATGGGGAGAGTGGATGGGAATATTCTCTCTCTGCTCTTGGGAAATATATCAGTTACCTTAGGCTAGGCACAATGCTGGATTAAATAACTCTAATAAAATCTGTTTCTACAACAAATGCAGTTTAATTCTCATTCACTTTACACATTTAGGCAGGTTGGCTGCAGCTCTGCTCTATTCCTCTTCACTCGGAAATCCAGGCAGAATAACCTATACGTGAGACATGCCATCGTCATGGCAGAGGAATATAAAGAGACAGCTGAGCCATGCAATGGCTTTTAAAGCTTCTGACCACGGGTGACACATGTTCCTTCCACTTACATTCCATTGACCAAGTCATATGGCTAAGCTTGATGTCAACAGGGTGGAAAGTATAATTCTTCCATTGAGAGAAACCTAGTAAAAAATAACTTAGCAACTGGAAAGGAAAGGGCCCACAAAAAAAGAGAAGGCAAAAATTTTGAACAAATAACATAATCTACTTCAGAGAAGATATCCTTTTCCACTTTGCCATGCTGGGTCTTCACTAATTTTCTGGCTTAGAAGAGTCCATACCCTTATGCAAAGACTCTTCTTTTACTAAAATAAGGCCTCTGCTCTCAACTATAGGACATAACAAATGTAGTCTCGAAAGTACCTACTAACAATTGGTGCTCCTGTCCAGACTAAACTTCCTTAAAGAAACTGATGGTTTCTTATTCATCTTTGAATCTATGGTATCAAACTTGGTATATGCTGCAAATCAATATTTATTGGACTGAACTGAATTGAACTGAAATGCATGACATTACCAGAGAAGACATAAATTCTAGTACATTTTTATTATTTATGTAAGTATCATTTATTTATAAGCCACTGAACACCTACTATGCATAAATAAAAGACACAATATCTGTCTTTAAGGAGCACATAAGCTAGAAGAATCTAACCAATTTTATTTCCTCTAAAATGTCTCAAAAAGATTTTAAAATTTTTGTGATATACTACACACATTTATCATGAATGAGTAGCCTTAAGGTGAGGGCTGGCTTTAATCATTAAGTATGAATTAAGTACAAAAACACAAATCAAAATGCCTCTCTTTTATAAAGTAATAAACGATAGCTAGTTGTTTACATACTTACTTTCTGCTATTAGATTAATATTTTTTCCTATTCAACTAATTTTCTATTTACATAGGAACTGAGTTTTCTTTATCTGTCACCAGTGATTAGCACTGTGTTAATAATACGTGTTCAATACATGTATGCAATTGAATATAAGATACTCTGCTTCCCCAGTTATTCACATCTATACATTGTACTTTGATTTATTTATTCATATCAGTTCCTCAATTGTTGTAGAGACCATAGTATACCAATAGCTCAAATTAGTAGATAATAGAGCCAAATCACATTTAGCCACTAGGATCTGAAACTGGCTACCTGGTTTCAAACACCATTTTTCCATAGCTGCCTACAGTTTCCATCCATGTCTCTTCCCAAAATGTTAATAACATATTCAGTTGTATCATTGCTTTATGTCCTTCAGCACATTCCCTTGGAGCAGAAATCCTGTTTTATTTACTTTTGTATTTGTGGTGCACACACACACACACACACACACACACACACATACACACACACACACCAACAGAGTCTAACTTAAGTAGATGTTTGATAAATGTCTGTTGAATATGTGAAAGACCCGCCAACTGATTAGAGACAAGAAGATATCAGTTCATCATCGATATGAAAATAATGCCTAGCTCATAAAATCATTGGTGAGGACTGACTGAACTAATGTATGCAGATAATCAGCATAATGCTAGAGAGATAGTAGGCCACTAAATGAATAGTGATTAGAAAGAAGAAAACTTGTAAGAGCAAGTGTAGTTGAATTGGGTGGGATTTAGAGAGGACAGGCATATATGTTTTGTTGTTTCAGAGAAAATAACATGGGTACTGGATGTGAAGTGGGACAAATAAGGACTGGGGGGGGGACATTTAGGAATTGGGCCTGACTTGTAAAAAGTCAGAGAGAGAGGTAGCAAAGAGTCAGATGATGGGGGCAAGGGGAAAGAAGTTGCCTTTGACAGCCATCTAATTCTGGAAATAACCAATCAAGCTTTTCCAATCCATCAACACCTTTGTTCCTATTTAAAATGTAAAACATGGGAACATCCTGAGGTAAAAATCAGTCTGATTCATAACAACTCTCACAGGTACATTGTAGATGATCCCTAGAAAAAAGGAAAATCTGTAGAGTCATGTTCAGGAGATAAGCAAAGTGTTCTCTTTTGGTCATGGAAGCTCCTTACAATGATTCCAAGTTTGTTTTTTAAAAAAATCATGACCATCTCTGATGTACAAATCACCAAACACATGAGAAATATATAAAACTTTGAATAATTAATGTGATTAATTATTAGTCATTTCTGAGTAAATTCACAAAGAAAGCACTACATGCAGCAACTTAATAAATAATAAACAGTGGCATCTGATATGCCACATTGTTCAAATAAATATGGTAATAATTATTATTATAAAGTGAAGAAGCAGGAGGAGGAGGAGAAAGAAGAGAAAGAAGAGAAAGAAGTAGAACTAGAAGGAGGAAAGGGAGAGGATAGGGGAGGAGTTGAGGAGAAGGAGGGGGAGGACAACAAGAACAAGCCACAGAAACAGAAAATACTCATATGACACATACTACATTCTAAGTTGTGTCCTAAGTCTTTTACATGTATTAACTCAATAGTAAGAGGCAGTATATCATACTGTTTAGGCACATGAACTTGAAGCCATGCTGTCTGGATTTGTGCCCCGATTCTGCCACTTATCAGCTATGAACCTTGGGCAAATTATATAACTTCTTCCTGTCTTATTTTCCTCACCTATAAAAAGGGATAAATTCATAATTTTTGTGGAGTTTAGATGTGTTAAATAAACCAACATGAAATATGAGATATAATATAAATGAACTGAAATGCACTTTACATAACTCTTGTCTTGACCCAGTTAATGAAGGAAAACAAAAAACCTAAAATTTAGTTTACATGTGTCCCAGCAAGTGAGGATCAATTGAATTTCCTACAAGTGGCTTCCAGGGCCATTCCCTGTCAGGATCACTTGTCAGCAGTCCACTGGTTCAATGTCCGACTGAAGATCCAGTTCTCATTATGTTGTGTGTGTGTGTGTGTGTGTGTGTGTGTGTGTGTGTGTGTGTGTGTGTGTGTGTGTTTGAGCAGTGCTAGGGGATCCTGTATGTAAAAATCACCACATTAACATCTTCTAGTTTAAGAGTAAAAGGAAAGTAGGGAAGATAGAATATCTATTTCTCTTGCTGTCATCTCAACTTTCTTCAAAGAATTCTGACTTTATTACACAAAATTTTTAAAAGATATTTATGATCAAGAGTCAGTTTCACTCCCATTTTTTCTCTTCAATTTCCTTTGCAAATGACTGATTAACACAAGGAATATGGGTAAAGAGGCTGAATGACTTTCGAAGGGGAAATAAATGTCCACAGTGGCTACTATTTATGAAACTAGCCACCTCACTAATTACTAGAAAGGCAGCTTCATCCCAAGGTCAGAAGCACTAAATCATCCCATCCAAAGTAATACCCATTTTTGCATTTCACCCTGCTATGAGTACCCATTTTTTAAGCTCTGCCTTTTCTTAACTTACTCCCAAGCCTAAAAGAGGTAGATTGACTACAGTCAGGGAGAGGGCAGAAAAATAGACAATAATCTTTGTATTCGGTGGAGAATCAGCATGCACTTGGAGATTTCTTGCATAGAGTTTTATTTTCTCTCTGAGAAGGATATTTGCTTCCTGGAGTGTTGTAGCAGCAGGGGCATCAGGAGACCAAAACATTGCACAGCTCAGTTGTTACAAGAGGCATAATTTCTTTGCAGGCTCACAGCATCAGAAGCTGGTTTACCAAAAGGATTCCCTCCATCCTTCTCAACACCTCCTGAGGATGGAGTACATGCTGAATTTTAAGGACCATGGAAACACCAGTCCCTGGTAGATGAAACCTAATTAATGACAACTAAAATGTCCCTTGTCATGGGTCTACGAATCCCAAATACCTTGCTTCTACTTTGTTTTCAGGTGTTTGTGCCAGTGAGTAGAAACCACATTCCTTCAACCTTTCTCCTTTTGCTTAATCATTTTTAAGTAAGGCGAATAGAAGGCAAACATTAGGCAATCCTCTTGGCAAAGAAAGGGAGTAAAAGCCCCAGCCTGGGTGCTTAGTTGTTGTCAAAAGGAGGGACACCATAGTGACACAGTTAACACCCTCAATCATTTCTGTACAATGTAGAAAAGATGAGGAAAAAAATGAAAGAAAAAAATGATGAGTCAAAAAACACAAGAAACACAGATCAATAAACCTAGTATCAACAGTACATTATTAATCTGGATGTGCACAGATTCAACAAGAGAAATGTGTCAAACTGCTAAAAAAACAAAAAACAAAACAAACAAACAAGCAAGAAAACATGAGATGGCCTGGTGTTATTAACCTCATATAGAGAAATTCAATCCTTTTTAAATCTGGGAAAGAGGCACTTACTCCACTCTGTTTTTCTCCAGGGAACGTGCCTTCTAGGCAGCCACAGACTGTGCACCTCTGTACATGGCTGGCATCTTTTTTCTAATGGCTCTGGCCATCTTTTTCTAATGGCTCTGGCCTTCCCTTCCAAAAATCGCTGAGAGCAAGGGCAAAAGAAGGTGGAGGAAATGATGCTCATTTCACTTTCAGGGATAAGAGTTTTTCAGACAAATATAGCTTCTTCAGTTAAAGTTCTAACTCACTCTAGTTTCAGAGAGTTCTAACAGCCCTGAAGGAGTGAAGAGCATTTACTTGGCACGGTTAACTGAGTGATTCAGGAGGTACTTTAGAGATTATTTTGGCCCTCTGGTTTTTTACATTTCCTGCTAATGCCTTTCTTTTGGGCATTTCTCTATTCTTTCATGCTTCATTCTGAGGTTGTACAAAGAGAAGGAGAAGATGGAAATTGCCCTAGCAAACGTGGGTGTCCAGGAGGAGCGCTCAGGAGGAGAGAGGAGAGATCTGTACTGAAATGGGTTTAAACTATTCCAGAATTATCTGTGGACTTCTTCTACCTAAAGTAACCCAGCCTGAGAGATTTGATAACCAAAGTCTCATTTTTAAAAGCCCCATTCACACTCCATAAAATGTCCTTTAAAATCTAAAGGATGCCATGAAAAATGATAATATATAGGAAGAAAGTAGTATATTTATGAAAAGTATGAGAATTCTCACTGAAATGAAAGTAGCTTGGAAGAAAAGGAAGGGTTTATCGGGCATAACATAAACCAGATCATACACGGGTTCGTCTTTTGCTATATCAGTGCTTCTTGGGCGGTGATTCATGGATATCCATCAGTCAATAGACAGACTTTAGCCGGTCACGAAAGTCTTTCTTTCTGAATCATGTTCAGCATATATATGCAAATATTTCTGGGGAGATTATTCCTAGCTTCCATCAACTTCCCAAAGTGGAAAATGCATCTATATGTATGCATCTGTGTGTGAATTAAAAAGATTTTAAAAAACCCAAATACCATACATACGCTATTCCCACCAGTTCTTTCTTCCTTGATTCACCACCCTCTCTTCTACTCTTTCTTAATAAAAATATTCAAATTAATTTGGTTTCTAGAGACCCTTTACCAGACCCAGTGGCACAGAAGTCTCATGCATCTTCCACTTGCTTCAAGCTCATTAAGCACAGTAATTAGTCTCTCTGGACAATAATCACGATTGCTCAAATTCATGAATTTCTTTCTTCCTAATCTCTAATTCTGGGAAGGTTTGTATTGCATGGCTTCTGAAAGACCAGCCTGTTATTAAATGAAGGGCTATAAAGATTTTACTGCCATCATGTGCAACATAAGCCTTGATCATACTATTATAGTCTCTACAGAAGGAATATAAATGAAAATGCCGTTTACACGTCCCCACTGAGGCCCCCTACCTCCTGACAGCTGATGAAATATGTTCTGCATTTTACCTCTGGAGGGGCTGATTCAAATTGTGACAAGTCACGGGAGGAAATAAATGTTGATATCTTGCCATAGCCTTAAAAAATATTTTTCTACATCAGAGCAATTGCTTTGCTATTCCCCACAGATGACAAACAACTAAGATGTGAGGAGGATGAGTGACAAGGCGGTTGAGACAGATATAAGGCAAAACAGGGACAATCTGAAGCCAGATAGCAGAAAATCCAGGTTCCTATTTCAGTCTCTTTACTAACTCAGTACAAGGCCCCAGGCAAGAAGCCTAACCTTTCTAGGGCTCAGATTTCTAGGGCTCAGTAAGATGAGGAAATAGGATTTGATTAAAGATGTATTTAAGCTCGTCTTTCTAAGCAAGCTTTTTCTTCAAATCTAACCTTATATAGGAACCTACTACATAGTACAGTAAAAGTGAATCTTCTCTGACTGCCCTTGGGATAGCTGCTGAGAGCCCATTTACCACACCCATCAGCAACCCCCGAGTGTCATTTTTCCATAATATAGTTTCAAACCCACTATAATAGGTGGTTGGACACTCTGGGTTATGGTGTATCACAAATCTCACCTCTGAGATTCCAGACGTCTCAGCAATCCTGAACAAGTATCACATAGTGATACTGATCCCTATAAAAGTGACAGGGAGCCACTGCAAGGGTCTGAGATACCCTCTGAATTGGCAATCAGAGTTTTATTGAATTTAATGAAGTTTATTATGTGTTTTTATTACTGTATTTTTTTATTATTATGAACCAGAATTCTACATTTCACGCATACTAGAGACAAAAGAGAGTGTACCATGATCAGGGGCCAGTGTCACTCACTGCCTGAGATGTCTACAGAACTAGAGCTTTACTTCCAACAGCCTGTAATATCTCCTGGTTGGCTTAGGGTGGCAGAATGACTCAGAAGCAATAGCCAGGCTTGTGCAGGTAGGGCAGGTGAGACTCAGGGAGAGATACCCTGAAGCAGAACAAGACCCACACAGCTTCTGCTTGGGCCTCTGGTTTGTCCCTACCTTGTCTCACTCCCTCCATGTCATCTCAACCCTAGTCCCCTTATCAGAAGTCATACTGGAGGGGATCATATTCCATTTTCTAGAAGGCTATTTTTGGTTTCTCTATATCTGAAAGCTTTTCCTAGAAGGTAAATGTTTCTGAGGTTAATATAATTTTTTACCTGATACTTCATTTCTGTGAACTCATTTCTCTTCAATCAAAAATTATAGATGCTCAAGACAACCCTTGCCTTACTGTACTAAACATGAAAATCAGAATTAGAAAGACCTGGGCTCAAATCCTACCCTTTTCACTGATTGACTGGGTGATCTCACTTAATTTCTCTGGATTTCAGTATCTTTACCTGTAAATTATCTACCTCGTGGAGTTCATCTGAGAATTAAAGCAGGTAAGGATAAAAACATTTGCTTTACTGTCTAGTATAAAGTAGGCATTCAAACTATAGCTGCTATTACTTAATAACAATAAATATTAATTTCTGTTTATCTATACGTTTATTGAATATAACCAAAACAAAATAATCAAGTTCCTAATACCTAAATTGGGTTCAGAACAGAAAAATTTCTTTGAATAGAATTTTTGATAACTATAAATTCAGAGAAAATAACTAGACATTATTCTAGTATTTTTGTATCAAATAATTTTGAAAATATATTTTTATTAAATGTGAAAGTGCCTAAACATTTGAAGCTACCTTGCAAACTTGCCAACATTGAACTTAAAAATTACTCATCATTAAATTTTTCTCTTCTACTATAGCCTCTGGTTAGGTTTACTCAAAACAAACAAATAAACAAACAAAAAACCCAACTAGTCCCAATATTGTAAAAAAAATGAGATGAAAAAGATCTATATAAGCCCCACTTATATTGATAGCCAGAGTCATTGGGTAATGTCTGTCAAACTGCTTCTCCAAAATCTTCCAACTAACACAAAATCTCAGCAAAGCACCTGTCGGTGTGTTCCATACTTCCACTGGACTTCATACCAGCATTTTCCAACCCATCTCACTCACTTCACCTGATTACCACCTCTATTAGATCCTCTATTAAAAACTTAGTATTTTGTTCATGGTAAGTTTTTTTATAAGAATTTTGAATTTTAAAAAACATTACATTCATATATTATTTACTTTAATTACTGAGTTTTTTGACAACCTCTTAAATTTTGCATCTCAAGTGAGTGCCTCCCTTACGTCATCCTAGTTTCCAGCACTGCTATGGAACCCAAATAACTTTTTAACCCAAACTTCTACTAAGTAATTTTACTCTCCCTGACCCGAACTAAAGTTCCTTGTTTTGTACTGTTATTGGTAGGTACACACTAATGTACAGGTGTGAACATTAAAGCTTTTGCATGGAAACAAACATTGCTCTAGGTAGTGGTTTCAAAAATGGAATTCCTGAGAACTAAAGCAAAGCCCACGAACAGGTTTACAAAACCTCAATGAAACCACAAAGTGTCTTTGTACCTTCCCCTCCCCCTCTTTCTCCCCATATACAGCAGGATATCAATACTTTTTTTTTCCTGAATGCCTACTTTAACTCAGTAGGACAGACATCATGCCCAGGTATTTTACAAGTATCACATTTAAGTCTCTTGACTTTGTAAATTAGATATTATTTTTTTCACTCCCAGATGAGCAAAGTAAAAAGCAAAAAGTTATATATTTCCCTTGTGGTTGTGATACTAATTTGAGGGAACTAGTATTTGAAATTGGGTAATCTGACTCCCAAACTGGTGCTATCTCTATCATATATGATACATTAAGAGAAACAAACTGGCCAGGCTATATTCTCTTCAGAAGATATCACTGTATATGCCATCTGCTGAGGTAGGGGGAGGTGGTCGGGGAGAAGAAATTCTGGATTTATATTAAGTTGATTCCTCCACAATTAAATTCCCGGTGATCAGCCACCAACCATAGCATCTCTAACCGCACAGAAACAACAAAGGCTGATGCTCCAGTACATTGCAGAGAGCTTGCCAGGCACACTAGGCCAGGGAGACTTCGTGTTGGCAAACTTGTATCAAATATTCTCTCCCTGAGATAAGGAGGATGCAAATCATCTTTGTGATCAAACAGCATGAAGCTTTTACATAGGTAGAGATTACATATTATATAGTGTTGCTTGAAAGTCTCAATAAAGATACTATAAACAGAAATCCACACATATAACAAATCACAGTTAACTGTGACTGGTATCTGATTTATGTTATGTGATAAATGTGAATATAGTGCTGGAATGGAGCCCAGACCAGGAACTGTTAAAAAAAAATTTTTTTTAAGAGAAATAAAAAAACCTCTCTCCTTTTCTTTCCTCTCCTCTCCCTAACCCACTCCCTCTCTGTTTTAAAGCCAAATCTGATAGAACCTGAAATTTACTCAGAATGTATTTTCCCAGTTGGCAATGCACTTTTCAAAATAACTAAAGGTTTCTCAGTTTACTATACAACGGAAATGAAATGAATGACATAAGCAGTGAATACTCACTGTACCATATACATTGATCATCTTGTTCTCTCAAACAGATTGGTTTTCTTGTATCTACATGATGGAACAATGAAATAGGAAAAGCAATAGACATTTCCATTGTACCAGAAGGGGAAAAAAACAGTCACACAGAGAAAAGAAGGGGGGAAACATTGCAAAGTAGAAAGTAATTAAGAACAGTGTTAAAGCAAATGCTTTCTGAAAAAAAAAAATCACCTGAAATATGTAATTACTTAAATTACTTTCAACATAAATGAAATCTTAATGGAATGATTTTGTCTTAAATATAAAATTTCAAAATGCATCTGAATGGTATCTTTTTCCTGAATTTCATTCATTCCTTCTTGCATGCTTTCATCCTTTGTGTGCTTATTGCCATGTGTATATACTTGTGTATATGAGTGACATACAAAATGTTCCTTCAAATGTCAAGTTATGACCTTAAAAAAGGTGACATATTGCATCTAGGCCAGAATCTGCTCAGCTACAATAAAATCTGACCAGCTGTACTGGGAATAAACAACATAAAGTAAAAACTTCAGAATCTACAGATTGGAAATCAACTCTCACATTAAAACATGTGTTCTGATTTTTGGATTTTTTAACAGACCAGTTGCCTTTTCTTAACGATCCATCATCTATATCCCTATAATGAGGGCTACTGGAAAAACTATAGCAAAAGAACTTAAAGCCCTGAAGTATTTGGCCACCTTCCCCTTTTAGCTTAATATGATGTTCAAAGCTAAGAAAACTGAGAATAAGGAGAGAGGCAGAACTCAGCAAAGGCTCTGGAACTCTCCAAAGTTGTACTGTGTCAATGCCAAAACCGTGTCTGAAGAATAACAGGAGTTACTCTATTTAGAATGCCAGTCAAATTTCATCTTGCATGATGATTCCTATCAGTTAGTAGCTGGTTCCTTGAGTGCTTTGTTGGGAGAGATCCTAAGGTAGTAACTGGGACCCCAGGAAAGAGAGCTGTAGTGAACTCACATGCCCGCCACAGGCACAGTAATCATATACATGCCAAGTACTTGCTACCTCTGTATGTGCAATTAACTATTTTCTGTATCACAAGAAAAGGAAGAAAAGTTACATTAGAAGCACTTAGGAAACATATTCTAAGGGTTTAAAGAGAGAGAGTGGTGACATAGAACTTGAAGAATAAGTAAATACTTATAAAGGAGAGGGTTTTTGAAATGGAGCATATAAAGTTAATAAGATCTCAACTGGTAAAAAAAGAGGAAAAGTCTTTTAGGGAAGAGGAAACCATACAAACAAAAGCACAAAAAACAGCAATGTTCAAGAATTATTTGGAGAAATAATAATAACTTTGGTTAGGAGGAAGGAGAGATAAGTGCACAGGGGGATGAGCCATGAGGTAGAAAAGTTAATTTGGGTTAATACTGGGTAAGGCATTAACTGCCAGTATAAAAGTGTGTTATCAGTCTTGGCAGGTAAATGGGGATCCACTGAAGAATTCTAAGGAATAGAGTCAAATAATTAGAGTTGGGCTTTGGAACAATGAGCTGGCAAATGATTCATGGAAGAAATTTGATAGCGATCTTTATGGAGAACACAGAGACCTGTCACTGCAACACTGTGAAGTAAGGGTATTGGGAGACTGAGCTAAAGGTAGAATTCACTCAATTAAGAAAGAATTAAGAATATTTATTTGATGTCAATGATGCAAAAAATGTAATTTTTTTAAAAGATTCAACTTTTCAGCCTGAGTGATAAAAGTGCATTAACAGAAATAAGGAGATACATTTGTGAGATGGCTAACTACCTAATTCTGGAGTCAGATATAGTTTCGAATGATTTTGGACAAGATGCTTGATTTCTCTAAGCCTCATTCCCTCATTTATACAAAGAATAGAATCCTTATCGCATAAGGGTGCTCTGAGACTGAGAAATTAATTAAAGTAAAGTACTAAGTAGTACCATGACTAGAAAAAAAGTAATCACTCAATAATCAGCTTCTTGAGGTAATTATTATTATTATAAAATTCAAGGAAAGAAATGCCTCAAGTAGGAATAATTTGGTTGCTAGGGACAAAACTCCACTTAAATAAATTCAAGGGAAAATATGATTTATTATAAACATGTAGAAAACTTTCAAAAACCCAATGACAACAAGTTGTGCTGATCTTGCCAGGAAATAGGTAATCATCAAGAAATTGACTCTTTCCAGATCTCTTTCATTAACTTCTCTCTTCTGCTAAGACTGGCTTCCATTACAAAGCTCTTATTTCTGCTTCCCTATGAATTTAATTTTCCTAGCACCAAGTCTGTTCTCAACTGCAATAGGACTTTAAAATTCCAGTATAACCTTACTCACTCAGTCACTGCGTCCTGTTTTGAAATCACTAGAAGACGGAATGCAGTTGTCTCAACATGTACTCAGGGTCCATCCTGGCCCACTTAGCATCTCATTAAGTGTCAGTACTTAATCTGGTTATAGGTCCATCATTCCTGGCCATGGCTAGGAGCAAAAGTGCAATAAAATGGTGGTGGGGCGGGGAGGAGCTGGTGGAAAGGAAAATAATGGGAAATTTCAGCAGAAGGAATTAACTGAGGACAAGAAAAGATCATATGTTCATTTTTTTTTTTTTTTTTACCAAATCAAGGGTCTTTCAACAAATGGAGAAATCAATTTCAAAGCTGCATGTGGATCTAGAGTTTGGAAAGGATTAGGTTCAGGGATATAGACTGGTGAATCATCTGCTTAGGAAGTGATAATTGATGCTGTAGAGGAGCTAATGAAAACCCTAAGGAAGAAAATAGTATTTAATTTCTTTAATTTAATTTCTTGTATTATCTTCACTAGAAACATTTCAACTGACCTCTATTACCTCAGGCCACAGACCTCTGTGTTCTGTTAGTATAGAACACAAGGGCAGGTCTGAAATAATAAACAAAAGCAAAAAAATTAGGACCCTGTGTCTTTTAACAACATAATAAAAACAAAACTACAAAAAAGACTACCCGAAGTCAAGACATTCCTGTATTCCTATATGCTAAACATGTGTGGTACAATGGCCAAGAGAAAGCCATGAAGAAACCAGGCCTGGAGCAGCAAGGTGCTTTCTGTGATTATAGAAAAGCTCAGTGGACACAGGATCTTGGTGTAGAACCACACAGCCATCAGAAGCCCTACTGAACATGCCCTTAGAAACATGAGGTTCGGGGTTATCACAGATTTTACCGCAAAACATTTCTTCAGATATGAGCTGGCTTGCCATGCCCTTGTCTAAATGATGAAAAGGCAGGGCAGCTCTGGGCAAAGTGAGAGTGGAGGACTTAGAGTATTTGTTTGGCTCCCATCTCACCCCAAATGAATAGTGAGACAACTCTGCTAAAACCCTAAAGCTCTTCCAAGAAGTATAATTTGAAAAACACTGACAGAGACTCCTTTGCTCCAGGCCACTAAAAAAAGTCCTCCAACTGAGATTCGGGAGAATGATGTACAGGTCCTAGCAGCAATGCTGAGTTTCAGATAATAAATTTTGGATTAAAAAAATTAAGGTTTAAGCCCAGCTGTGGGCCATACTAGCTACATGTTTAGTGCCTAAGATTTCTAATCCTCATCATTATTTTTTCTACTTTCCGTGGGGCTACTGTGATAAGTACAAAGTATCATTCTATAATGGCATCACAGCAAACCCTCAGAAAAGGGTAGTTATAAGCCTTTTAGATTTTTGAATAAGTCACAGTATCTCTGGTCTTAAATTTGCCTCAAAAATGAGAGTTAGGACTAGGTGAATGAAAGTCAGAATTTCCAGGGGTCTGTGAAACAGAACTAGACATGGTAAATCAGAAAATCTGATCTGACTTTAATTCCTCTAGTATGGGCCACATACTCAAAAGTTCCTAATAAAGGCTTTGGATTGTGCTATTCTGCCCCCTAAATTCTATATGAAACTGATTGAAAAGCAATTAAGTCAATCAGCCAGTTCATCAAGTGTATGAGCTACTATAAATCAAGTAAAAGAAAATATGGGTATAAAACAAACAGGAAAATTTATCAAGATACTGTATGCAATATCTTCCTTGTATTTTCCCATTTACTCCTTCCAAGAGTAGCCAGGCTCTTTCTGTATTTCAGGCCTGAAAAACAAAGTTTCTTTCAGGTCACACCTCTTTTGTGAAAATGAAACTCAATAAAGAGACAGAACTAAAGCATCTACAGGGGAAGAAGCCCAGTGTTTTGGATCGCAGAGGTGGGAGCAGGAGCAGGAAAGATCTTTTCTGCTACACTAATAAAGAGATGAAGGAGAATGCATTCCACAAGTAGTTGAAGACTATGTCCCCTGATTCTCAGCACCCACAAAAAAGACAGAGCTAGAATTGGTAGAGAGGCGAATGACATGCCAGGGAGAAAGAACTATCAAGACCAAACTCCTAGCTTTGGAAAGTTTTTCATTTTCTACCAGGTAGACACTGGTACTTTTGCATGTCCAACATCTACTCCCCATTCTTTTGATAACAATCTTGACTTTCCATTAGGGATTTCTCCCTCTTCAGTTCCTGTGATTCGTGCAGAATGATCTACCAGTACCAATGAGAGCCAACGAAAGACACACTGGTTGGGAGAGCTAAAGAGCTTTTTAATATCCACTAAGATAACCAGTATGTGAGAATGGGTGCCTAGGGTGGCAGGCAGCTAACATTTCATTCTGGGGCAAGAGCCTGCTGATAATGAAACTAGTCCAGATGAAGACATATATGAAAGAAAGATTCGTAACATGATTTGAGCACCTTTATCTAGCTGTGCCCTTAGACCAGGATCCTATGCTACACTTTTCAATAATATAAAAAATATTTTCTATTGGTAGTAAAGGTAAATTGTGTTGAATCTGTGTCATTTGTAAAGACTCCAAATTTAAAATCTACCCAGGTTTGGTTTAGGAACGTCCCAGCACTGACCAGTGTAGACATGACATGTTCAAATGTTCTGTAACCCCTGGAACCCCAAGATATTCACAGACCTCTAGGAAGAAACTGTCTTGAATATGGTAAAGACTGAATTCCAACCAGTCTATGAAATGTGGGCTCAGAAAAGGGTTATAATTTAAGATAATAAAATATAGAGTATGTGGCTTTTCATGTATACCCGATTCTATGCAGAACAATTTAACACCCATTTCAGCAGCAAAAAGTAGCCTCCACAGAACGTTAGCTACCTCTTACTTGATCCTGTCAATGGCTTCTGTGCAGATATTGATAACTGAGCCACTGCTCAATTTTTCAGGTATGAGCCAATATCAATAAGGCCAAACAACTCTTAGCTGTTCATACCTATGCATTAGTATCCAATTAAAAAGGAGTTGCAATGCTCAGCTCTACTTCAGGGTGACTTTAGAGATGAATAGGAGGTATTCAGAAACATCAATAGGCTTCACATGCTGCTGATGGAAGACTAAGAAAGATCTTTCTTCCAGATACCCTTTAATGTTATAGAATTATAGTTAAACTATATATCACATAATAGGAGATAAAGTCTATTTTTTTACTGTTTAGTAGAGTGGTTCAGACCAACATATCAAGGACATCATCTAGATTAAAAGATTAAATTAAAAAAAAAAAACAAGAACGAAGATTACCACCAACATCAGAGCACTCTGTAGCTCTAATTATCCTTCTTAATTCTGCCTCTTCCCAGATGAGCACACTTGGCAACCTGGTAATGGAGTGAAGATGAGTGGCAACATTATAGGACTATCTAGATGCCCAGGTCATGGCTGGCAAAGCATGTGACACTAGCTAAGATTTCACCACCACAACACCACAACACTATGACAAAATTATAATCTCTAGTCAAATGCAAACATTGTGTCTGGAGCTCTTGCCTAAAGTCTTCAATACTTTCCTGTATATGGTAATATAAGGTCACTTTCTTCTTCAAGTCGAAAGATGATGAGGAAAAGAGGGTGCTGGAAGTGTGAAAGAGACTGAAAAAAGAATTGTTCTAGAGTATAGCTGTCAAACTCATCTGTATAAAAATTTTAGTACGATTGACACCATGAAAGTTGGATGAGAAACCAAGCATTACAATGGCCACTTCTTGACAACTGGAAGAACTAGAAGGCAAATTGAATTATACAACACTGCATCTGTTCTTTGAGGCTCTGGGTATAAATATTTAAAGCTTATATCATATTTAGACATCTCTTCTAACATTTAAGTGGCAACCTAACTCTCCCTGTTAAAAAATTAAATCAAAGAAGAGAGATAGAAACTATTTAAAAATATGCTATGTTGTAGGCATGGTTCTACATCTACATTGTTGCACTTATTCTTCACTGCAAATTTGTGAAGTAGAGGTTATTATCCCATTTTATACTTTAAGTTCAGAGAGAACATATGAGCTTGCAGATACCACATAGTTATTGGCAGGTGGAGACTGGATGTACACTCAGAAAGCCTGACTTGATACTCATACTCTTTCTGCTCTAGCATATTTCCTGCTTTAAGATCAACCATGCTTCATGTCCTTAAATCAGAAATGTTAAGGAGTCTGTCTTGCTTTCTCAGACCATTCAAATCTGCTACAATCCCTTTCCTTAAGATCCCATGATGCGTATTTCCACCTGCCAGCTACAGTCTAACAAATCTGTGGGACAGTTCTGAAGTTATAAACTAAGCCTACCTCCAGCAAGAACTCAGAAAAAAATTTTAGGTCAATTTGTACTTTATGGGTCATGTCACCACAGGGAACATATTATAACTTACCTAAATTGCTGACTTTAGTAAGATGCAGGACAAATACTTAATGTTTGGGTGTGACAGTCCTTCAATAGTCCTCACTTGGGCTCTAGTTTGCAAGGTAAACATTTTGCATTTTTGCATTTAAGAATTTGGAAAAAAGATGCTGTTTTTATTTGCCAAAGTAACAAAGTCCTCCTAAGTGCCCTTTTTAATTATCTGTTTCTTATACTGTAACCTTGACAGCTTTAATGTTTGCAGATGACTTACATTGCCTAAAAATATTTTTTTTCCTAAGAATCTCTGGCTGAAGATTTTATATGGTCAATCCTATTTTGCCTTTCACTGAAAAGGTACTTTGTATGTTCTATTAAGACTGCATTTCAGCAAGTGGTATTTCGGCTTTAACTGCCAATGTTATAAAAAGGGTTGTATAATTTAAAGTAGAAAGAAAGAAATAGAGACTAAATGTGGTGCTTTTCTTTGCCATATCCTTTCTATAGCTCTGCTATATTCAAAGACACATTGTGAAATTTGTCACTGAAGCTATCACTGATGTCTGAAATATGTTATTTTCAGTTTGACTGACATGGGAGCTTTCAAAGTCTCTCTCTCTCTCTCTCTCTCTCTCTCTCTCTCTCTCTCTCTCACACACACACACACACACACACACACACACACACACACACACACACCCTTCATCTCCCATATAATCTCAGTCTTCCTATGATTTCTATGCTTAGACCTTTACCCTGGCAATCAGATGTGGATAGAAATCATTAACTGTGAAACAGATGGATATACAGAACAAGAAGAGCTGAAATCAGTACAAACATACAGGAAGGTAGATGCTAAAGGGTGGCATACTAATGAAAATGAAAGTCTAATTTTTTTTCATTTGTGGCACAGATCAGTCATAAGTACATGCTAATTTATCCTTCTACTGTGATTTGATTCTGGAAGAAACTTAAGTTCCTTTCAACTCAAGAAATGGAGACACACAAGGCCTTGCGTGTTTATCATGTTTAGAGGTGACATGAAGCTTTTACAGGAAAGGGACTAGTTTCTTAATTGGTCCCAAGATGGGAAACTAGGACCAACAACTAAGTTAAACGAAGGCAGATTTTTATGTGAAAATAGAAATAACTATGAAAATTTGATGAGATATACTGCTTCAGCGGGAATAAGTTGATTTTACAAAAACAAACAACCAAACAAACAACCACCATAACAAACACACTAGAATGAGTTCGTGAGAAAACAAGCTTTGGATGGAGTGTGGGGGATGGTGTAGGTATTAGATAAGAAAAGATCTGCTGCTGATCTCTGATCTTGAGATTCTAGGAAGGACTCTGTGACACAAACCAGCCTGTCACTGGCTGACTTCCTTAAAGTGTAAAACTGAAGAAACATAGAATTTGAAGTTATTTAAAGTAGTATCAATTCAAAGAGTAATCTACTAGTAATGTGTACAGAGACAATCTTTTATATTTGCACGGATATTTCATCTGTGAAATTCTAAACCAGTTGGCAATACTACATTGAAGTAGCTAGAAGAAAGAAATTGATTTGCTCAGGTTAGAGGTACTAGTAATGCTTTTCCCTTAAGTTAACACCATCATCTCTGTCAATTTCCATTATCAGCATCTCCATTATCTTCCATCAGCAGCATCACCATCATTTGCCATCATCAACAACATAGCTTTCACACATGGGAGATATTATTTCACAGTAACAGACAGTAGAGTGAGTATTTTAAAAACCAGGCTCTGTAGGTAGACCACCTAAATTCGAAACCTGGATCTGCCATATCCTTGGGTTATCTAATTTCTCTCTGTCATAACTCTCCTCTGTCCGTAAAATGAGGAAATCAGTCATATGCATTTTTATGCTTAAATTAGCAAATACACATAAAAACATGCAAGTTGCATCTAGTAAGATTAGAACTCAATGTCAGCTATCATTATTTTTACTTATCCTAAAAAAAAAAAAAAATGCACTTAGCCTTATTATCCTAACTGGGTAGGAGAGGAAATTAAAACCCAAAGAAGTTATGATACTTGTCCAATGATAAACAATAGTAAGTGTTGAAACCAGAATCAAAGGTGTGTCTATGCCTCATCCTGAAAACTATGCTTTTCTTAGCTATTTACTTTTAAGTTCTACCAAATGGCAATCAATACCTGTATGCTATCAAAATGTGATTGTCAACCACAAACCTGACAAATGTGTATTCATAATGAAACCAAACACCCAATTCATTGTTTCTTAGCCACCCATCAATTGTGAAGTTGTCTACTTGTAGACATACAGCTGACCTGCAAGTGATAGGTTTCACATCCCATCACCATCTCTCTAATGCTTTATTTTCCTTGGGCCTTCACAGCTAATTTTAAGAGAAGGCATCTAAGGTTTTTTTTTTTTTTTCCTTCAATAGAGACATGACTGTTATCTCAAGCACCCAACAATCAACACATTGTAACAACCATCCTGAGCAGTATTTCTAACTGCTATTGCATAACTGAATTGGCTGGGAGGTGTTAGTTCCCACTGGTACTGTGAAAAGCACCGACTATAAGTTCTCCACTTAAAGTGTAAGGAATTAGAAGAAACAAAAGAAATGAGCACCATAGGTGAGAATGAAATAGAAACATTTTTAGGCAGGAAAATATTAATATAAAGTAAACACTTTATATGATACTTAGGAAAGTAGATTCGTAAGTAGCATATAAAAAAAACAGAATTCAGTTAAGAGGCCATTTATTGAGCATTTACTGTATACCAGATGTGTGAGGGTCAGGTGATCATTGGTAAAACAATCTCTGTTCTAATGAAAACTAAGGTTCCTTTTACTTGCCTTTCTCCCACTGAACCTCTCTGAGGCTCTACAAGGATCCCTGCTTTTGTCTAAGGCTAGTCTCCTTTGATCTTCCTGCTGATTCCAATTCTCCCCCAACAATGATCTATCATTTACATATATCACGCTGGCAAACTTAGAAAGCTGGACTCTACTGTGTATTGGCAGAACGGCACTGCTGGTGGAAGTGTGATCTGACGCAACTGTTCTGAAAAGAATCTGGTATTACTTAGTTAAATAAATTTTATATACGCATTTCAACCCATCAGTCCCTTCTTTTGATCTCTGTACCAACAAGATTCTCACATAGGTCCGTGACGGGACAGTAGGCTGTTCATAGTAAAACTGGTCAAAGTAATGGGAAACTGAGAATGTCTGGGTTTATTTCAGAAGGCAAATGTGTAAGAAAAAATGATGGAAGCACACTTCAAATACTGCAGCAGCCAGTCAGTGGACTTTATGTAAATAGGGCAATCAATTTAAATTTTATATTTAAATAAAGATGCTACATTTTTAAAAGGGAAGAATAAAAAATAGATAGCATTATACCATTTAAATAAATTGAAAATCAAAAGCAAAACAACAACAACAAAAACACCAGAAACTCACATTTAAAATAAACACATATAAGTAAAGAAAAAAAAATCAGATACATTAGTTATCTGTGTGGTGGAGTGAGAAATGAGAGCAGGGAGAAATAGAAGAGATTAAATAAACAAGAGAGAGAACATAGAATGATAGCTTGATGGAGTGCAGCAACTGAGAGAGGTGATTAATTCACCCTTCTGCATCAGAGCTTAATACAAATAAGTATAATCCCAACCTACCTTTCAAACAAGATCATTCATCTTTCCCCAAGGTGTTCCTGTAATTTTACTCTGAAAAATTTTTTTTCATGCCATTCTCTCTGTCTGGAATGCTACTTCATTATTTTGAGTTGGATGTATCTGAATCATTCCTTAAGGTTCTATCCAAATGCCTGTTATTTGTGGCAGTTTTCTTGATCCTTCCTCCATTCCTCCAAAACAGACGTAATATTCCTTCTCTAAAATCCTACCAAAGCTTTTCATGGTTCTCATATAAAATTTATCATTTTTAAATCATGTATTAATAATTACTATGTGTTTCTCATCTCTCCTGGTAGTTCATGATCTGGATTTATTTGAAATTATTTCTGTATTTAGCAAAGAGTTGGTAACTGTAAATGGGCTAAATAACTACATATAGATTCTGCAATTCACAAGTGGCCCTAGATGTCAGGTCATTGTCTGTCTTTAGTCCTTCTTTTTAGAAATTCTTTGTTGCACTGGGATGAAATCAGTTTCAGCTCTCATATATAGCATTTTGAAACCAATTTTCATTTTCTAAATACAGATCATTTTTATATTTGAATGAGTTAAGTAATTCAATGGGGGGATTTCATTTGCTGACACTTGAAAATTGCTTTAGAAAACATTTGTATCCAACACTTCCTGCCTACAAGCTTAGTTCCCTACAGACTTTTCTCCTTAGGAAGAAAAGTGATGAGCAAGTTCACAGGGTATGATCTATCAATTACTGATGTTTTGATGAAAAGCACTGGAGCAAAAGTTCATTTATATAATGAAGGAATTTTCATCATCAGGTACATGCAAGTGAAAACTACTGCCAAAAATTGCAACTGCATGCACCTGGAATTGAAGAAGGTACCAAAATGACATTTAAAGTCTGCATGAATTGACCTGGTCTCTGGAGGTTAGATGTCATCTCAGCTAGTGTTTTTCTTTTTTTTTCTAAATCAATAAATTCTCATACTTGGTTGATTTTGAGAATTGATGTTTCTTTTTTATTATTTTTTTCAAGTTGCTTCATTTTGGAGACTTCGATTCAGGTGTTATTTTCAGTGAGGCCAATGTAATTTCTACCGATGTCAGAAAGTAGAATTATGCTCTTAATACTTCATGCTTTTCAAGGTTCTGCATTGTAATATGGCCTGTGATATTTCCCATGTAATGTTAAATAATGGAGGAATTACTATTACTAGAAAAATAGAAGAGATTCCACTCTATCATAAAGAAATTTCTCCACAATCACCAATGCCATTTTAGTGGCTGAAGTGAACCCCAGAAATTGAATGAGTCATTTAAGTAAAAGTTAGAAAGAAATATACTTAGGTCTCTTGCCCAGGGACCAAAACAGGATTTTCTTTCTATATGCTTTATCTTGCCAAATACGGAGTCAAAAGTTAGAAAAGAATGGTCTTGTTACCAGTTCACTAAAATCATTTCATAATCTGCTTGATCTCTCCCAGAAGGGATATTTGATTTTCCTAAATGTGATTAAGTTTCAATTCAGACCACCTCACTTTTATTACAAACACGAAGGCTTGAGGAATTATGATTAGTTTCAAATAGAAGGCAGAAGTAGAGCGGCTAAAGCAATCAGTCACCCTAGACATCTCTTCTCACTGTTAATCTTCTGAATTTCCTCCTCTTATCTTACTCACTTTCCAGTAGAGCTGCCTATATTTTCTCCTTCCACTTTTCTATTTTTAGTGGTTTTTCAGCATACTTTTCTTGAGGAATTTTTTCATTCTAGCTACTTCCAAATAAAATTATGAAGTGTATCTTAATTCTCTCCAATCTATTTAATCTCCCTTATATTCCACATGATATCCTCATCAGCTCTAAAACCCATATCATCTGGGCATAGCCACTATGAAAAACAGTACAAAGATTCCTCAAACAATTAAAATAGTGCAGCCATATCATCTAGCAATTCCACTTCTGGGTATTTATTCAAAAGAAAAAAGAAAACACTAATTCAAAAACATATATGCACATCTATGTTCACTGCAGCATTACTAGTAATAGCCAAGATATAAAAGCAACCTAGATGTTCATTAATAGATGAATGAATAAAGATGTGGTGTATGTGTGTGTAGAGATATTAATAGATAGATAGATAGATAGATGATAGATAGATAGATAGATATAGAGAATAGAAATATTATTAAGCAATAAAAAAATTAAATCTGGCCATTTGAAACAATGTAGATGAACCTATAAAATATTATGCCAAGTGAAAAAAATCAGAGAAAGACAAATACTGTATGATCACACTTTTATGTGGACTCTGAAAAAACAAAGTAAATAAATAAACAAAACCAAATAGAAAAAGACACATAGATATAGAGAACAAGCTGATAGCTGCCAAAAAGGTGGGAATGGGAATTTAAAAAAAAAACACTAAAAAAATAATAAATAATTTTTAAAAATAAAATAAAATTGGTGACCTAGTAGTCTATACACAAGAAATGGGTAATTCTCGTTCCTTCTTAGTAGGGAAATGTGTAGCTGGAGGACACATAGACTATTAATGTATCTCCAAACTAAGCTTCTAGAATATTTGAATATTTTAACAAATATAAGCATTACCTCTTGAAGAAAACAATACTTAAATTTTAAAACACAATGACTCTTAGGAGTCTACCTGGGTGACAACAGTAAGAATGGCATTAATAGGTTATGTAATTTTGGCTACATGTCAATTAGTCAATGTGTCTCCCCTCCGAAGATGCATAATAAATTGCCAGATGTACAAAATCATCTTCAAGATGATTTTGCATTGGAAATTGCACAGACATAATTCTGCTAATACACTTTTTAAATAAGAACAGCTCTGTTAATGAGACTTCCAGAAGAAAAAATGTTTCTCTGCCTACAACAAGCACCTAAAACCCTGAGGAACAGACAAAACATATACACATACATCTATATGCATATATTATTTATGCCAATATTCTGGGAAATGGAGTAACACAAAGAGAAAAAATATAGATCTTAGAAGCAAGTAGCCCTTGGTTTGAACTCCAGTTTCCCTGTGCTTATTAGCACTTAAACTTGGGTGATTTTCTTACATCTTCTAGGCTTCAGTTTTCTTGATTGCACACTGGGAATGAGTATAATGTTTAATTCTGTAGGATGAGTGTGAGGAGAATTAAAGGCACTAATTTATGTAAAGTGCTTGAAACAATCTTGACACAGGTAAGGTACTCAATAAATAAGTGGTTGACATCTTTCCCATGTGTGTCTTTGCACATAGATGATTTCAATTTTAATGGTTATCACTATAACTCCCTCTGCATTGCTCTCCTGCACCTAGGCTTCAGTGGGATTCTATTGTGTTGACTTTGCCACTGAAATCCAACAAGCTGTTCCAACACCCACACCTAAGGGGGCTCCTTACTTACCATGGATGGTACTACTGGAACAACATATAAAATGACCCAGTAATCTTCCCAGCTTTCCACCACATTAACACAAGCAGTCCATGTTTAAAAGTTAAAGTAAATATTTCATAGTCTGTTCTCAATGGTTCCTCCCATGTTATATCATTCGCCCCATAATTTTTTGATCCTAACTTCATTAATCCATTATAATATATTTGGAAGATTCTAATCCATCTACCTTACTAATATGTAAGTACATCTGAAGATTAGAGCAATTCTTACTTGTGTTTGTAAAGCCAGCCATCTTCCAGTAACTAATTGTTTTGTGAATATTAGGCATAAAACTGTATTTAAAAAGTACATTTAAAAAAATTAATGTATTTCTAGAGCCACTAAGCTCTGCTCTTGTCTAAATTACTTACTCATCTGACACGAAATTTCTTTTAGCTTTATTATTTTCTATTCAGCACTGTTTGCAGTTTAACTATTTTTTTTTCTCATTGAACAAAATATATCCAATTGTAATTATCCTTCCCAAATTTAATTTTGCTTTTTTGTGCTCAAAGCTATCAGAGCTTTTGACCCCCAGGTCTTTCTATATTATTTCTCAGTTCTCCCTGGTATTTGTTAACTTTCACTAAGGGCCATCTGTAGATTTAATTAACTTGTTGGATCTTCTTTCTTCCAGATCATTAATGAAGTTGTTAAATAAGTCTGAGCCCAGGGCTCATCTCTATGGTATCTTGATGGTCCTTCAACCCCAATTATGTACTACATTTCCCTTTAACATTTCCTCATATTTATATTCCCTTGGTCATTTCCTAAGCCATTGAAAGGCTCACTTCCAAATCATTTGAAATTATATTTTAAATAAAATTTCATGTGAAATAGTTCTTGAATTTTTTTAAAACACCTGGCTTACCTGTTCTTACTAGAGCAGCAATTTATAGTCCCAATTTCCCATACCATCCTGAAAATTTAAATAAATAATTCAGACACTTAACATCTTCAATAATGTTCTACTGGTCTTTGAAATTAATGAGATACTCTACTTCCAAAGGGGAAATGTTTATATTTTTAGAAAGTTTCTTCTTATAATGTTTTTAGAAAGAGCAATTGTCATGAGATAATTATAAAATAAAATTGTATTCCTACCCCCAAACATTTTTCTTAAATGGAAATATTTTTCATATAATCTAACTAATTTCACTGTCAATTATGCTACTGTTATTGCATTTACATTTCCATGTTGGCCAGCGTTTCCTGTGACTTTTCACCTATGGGTCAGAAACAATTTTTGAACTGAGATGATAGCTTCCAATTAAAGATGCTAGACTAAGTACTCACATTTGCCTCTAGTTTCTCTACCAAACACTAATAAAATCTTATAAAAGAAAATTATAAAGGTCGCAAACTTTCAAAGGTAAAGCACATTGGAAAGGAGACAAGAACAGCATAATTTTGGAAGCTTAAAAAAGGACGGAGGAGTGTCAACTCACTCAAAAGACATAAGAAAAAAACTCATAGGCTACACTGAAGAAGGCCAAAAAGTGACTATATTTATACCAAAAAAATATAAGAATTAGTGGCATCAGCTCAAAAGAATGAACCTAAAATCATTTACATTAATATCCCACATAGAGATGTAAACTAAGTTTTCAATCAACTTTTTGATGTCTCACTCATTAAAGTGAGCAGATAAACAAGGCTATTGGATGTTTGACAAAAGGCAAAGATAAAAACAAAGTAGCAGAAAAAAATCAATTTAGATAAAACAAACTTTACAAATTAATAAGACAACTTAAAAAATTCTTGCTATTGTATACTCAAAACATCAAAGAAGATACTACCTATAGGAACTGAAAACAAAAAGAATATTCAAAAAACAGTAATAAAATTGGATAGCAGAAACAAATGACAAACATTTGAAAGATAAAGTTGATAAAATATCTCTAAATCTCCCTAAAAAAGAATAAGAAATAAAATATAAAGGAAAGATGAAAATGACGCAGAAGTAATCAAACAATTAAAAGACCAATCTAAAGGTCTGACATCCAAATAACAGAAGTTCCAGAAATAACAAAAAAAGAAAATTTAGGTTAGTAAATCATCAAAGTGTTTTTTTTTCAAATCCCAGAAATGAAACCAGGAATTTTCAAATTGAAATGCTTTTCGATGAGCTCAGCACATTGGTTTAATAGTAGATCCTGACAGAGGTACATCAATCACCATCAAATATTATACCACTGAGGTTAAAAAGTCAAGCCACAATTTTCTAGAAAGAGAAAAGTAAGTGTCATAAAAATAATCAAGAATATAATGGCACTACATTTCTCAAAATTTATGCTGGAAAATATGACAATAGTGTTATTCCTATAATATTCTGCTAATGCACTTTATATAGAAGAACAGCTCTAGCAATGAAAGTTCCAGAAGAATAGGATTCTACAATAATCCTATTTAGCTTATGGTTCTATACCCATCCTAACCATCAACTAAATACAAAAGGAGTGTAAAAACATTTCAGACATGCAACATTTGAACAATTTATCTTCTCTAAACTTTTTCTCAAGAAACTAATTGATCATCTGTTCTGTAAAAATGAGGTTGTAATCTAAAAAAGAGAAATAAACTATATTCAGGAAACAGGAGACTGAACAAAAGAAGATATGTTGAAAGAAGATCCAAAGAAATCCAGAAAAAGCAAGCTTTTGGGTAACAGAGAAGTAATGATAGTTAACTCTGCTGCTCACTTATAAATATCATTTATATAGACACAACAAGGTAAACACTGAATATTGATCTAACCTAAATAGAAGACAAGGGAAATTGGAAGTGTTTATGTGTATAAATGTGTATGTGCATGTACATGTGCATGCATGTGAGAAGTTAAAAAAGAACTAAATCTTTATCTTCCTTGGTGGTCAATAGATAATACCTAAAATAATAAAAAAGAAATAATAGTATAAATGTATTATCATCATTATTAGAGACATAGGGAAGAACATGACTGACTCTTGAGAATGGTGTAAGCCTAGAGCAAGAAATTCCTGTTTTTTTTCCATAAATAGTCATGTAGAACTATTTAACTTTTTAAACTATATACTCTTATAAAATAACACACAGCTCAATAGATAAAAGGGCTGAAGACTTGACTAGATACTTCACAAAAAAATAAAATCAAAAAGACAATAAGCATATTAGATCAACTATATTCATCATCACAGAAGTGCAAATTAACCATAATATAATACCACAACAGCAATATTGCTAGAATAAAAAAAAAGACAGACAGTAAACTACAGATAAAGTTATGGTGCAATTGGGATAATTATTTATTGCTACTTGGAATATAAATAGGTAAAAGTGCTTTGGGAAACTTTGGCAGATTCTATTAAAACTGAACCTACATGTATCCAGCAAATCCATTCCTAGATATATGGATAAATAGAAATATTTATATATGGTCACCCAAAGATATGTACAAGAATATTTACTGTAGCAAAATAACCAAAATTGTAAAAAAAACGCAAATGTCCAACAATACATTTTGGCATATTCAAAAAATAGAATACTATTCCATAATGAGAATTTCAAAAACTACAAATATAAGCAACAGCATAGATATATCTCACAGATCTAATCTTGAACAAAAGAAGTCAGACACAAATGAGGTCATATACTTTGATGCCATTTGTATAATGTTTAAAAACAGACAAAACCAATCTATAGTATTAGAAGTCAGGATAGAGGTTCCTCTTCGTGGACTTTTGGAAAAGGACAGGAGAGTGGGAGTTGGGAATACAGATCATGTTCCGTTCTTTACTCTTGGTTCTGTTTTCAAAGATGTTTTTAGTTTCTAAAAATTCATTGAATTATATAATTATATTTTGTATGCTTCTCTATCTTCATGTACATTTCAATAAAAATTTATTAACTTTTTTGAGTTTTCTAGACCTCCTGCTTTTCATGCTTAGGGTTATTTCAAGTCTTGAGGTCATCCTTAGATACAAGGGAACAGAATGAGACATCAAAGATTCTACTAGATAATACCCCTGCTAAATATTTCAGAAACTGAAAAAAGAAAGGGACAGTGATTTAAATTCATAATTAAAGAAATTGTTTTTCAGGAATATCTTCAAAAATGAAAATAGCTAAAACTTATTAGAAGAGAAACTGCCTATATTGCTGCAGAAGCAAATTCCAGTCTCAAACCTACATATTCAAGCCTCGATTTCCTCGCCTGTAAACTGAGCATAATAATAGTATCTATCCTATAAATCAGAGGTCCCAACTCCCAGGTCACAGACTGGTAGTGGTCCTTAGCCTTTTAGGAACACGGCCATGCAGCAGGAAGTGAGTGGCAAGCAAGCGAAGCTTCACCTGTATTTGCAGCCGCTCCCAAGCACCAGCATCACCACCTTAGCTCCACCTAAGGTGGCATTAGAATCTCATAGAAAGGTTGGGGACCCCAGCAATAAATCATTTATATACTTACCATAGTGACTGGCACATTGCCACCTCCGGCTACAGGTATGTTAATAGAGTGAGGAATAAGAAAATGTTTTCTCTCAGATGCACAGTATTTAAATACTAAAATATAAGCAAGATGGTTCACTTCATGAAATCATATTTCTTTGACATTAAAATAAGTTTTCTTTGAGGAAAACAATTATGTTAAATCAAGGGGAGATCTGTAGGTATATATAAAATAGATTTTGAATCTCTCCAGAAACTTCTAAAATGTTTGTATAATACTTGCCTGCAAAATTTGTTCAGAGATCTTTCCTTCTCTAAATTATAAATTTTACTTCTCTGATGATGTGTTATGTCATGCCCTAACATGTGTGGGGTATTTTTTATGATGATATTTAATCATTAATCCTTGTTAGAGTAGCATCATCTCTGAAAGGTTTGCATTGCTTTTATTCTACTTCAAATTCAAAACTTGAGAGGTGGAACTGAAGGACACATATTAGAATAGCAGCTTAGTGTTTGCTAATTCTATGAACCTGGAGAAGTCATTTTAACCTATATGTGTTTGTCTGTAAGATGTAAATTAATCTTAGCTCACAATGCTTTCTTGAGATGCTTTAAAAAGAAAATACCTTTAAAAGAGTCTGTGATTAGTGGCCAAGACATGGAAGCAACCTAAGAGTCTTTCAATGAATGATTGGATACAGACTATGTGGTACATATATACAATAGAATATTATTCAGTCATAAGAAAAGATGAAATACTTGTCATTTGCAACAACATGAATGTATCATGAGAGTATCATATAAGTAGAATAAGTCAGATGCAAAAGGATAAGAACCATATGATTTCACTCATGAGGGATACAAAACAGAAAGCAACAAATGAACAAACAAAAACAAACAAAAACCTACAGACAATAGAATGCTGGTTACCAGAGGAAAAGGGGAATAAGAGGAGGATGAAAAATGTAAAGGGGGTCAAATATATGCTAAGGGAGAAAGACTTGACTTTGGGTGGTGAGCACATAATGCAATATAGAGATATATTACAGAATTGTACACTTGAAACTTAGTAACAAATAATGTCAACCCATTACATTTAATAAAAAAGTCTGTGATTATAGTTAAATAAATATTAGCTACAATTTATAACACTGTCCTCAATTATAGATGACAGTCTCTACACTGATTCTTTATAATCTAGTAATTTATTATCACTAATAATTTACAAATTAGACTTTCTCTAGTCCTTACAAGAGTGAGAGATTGAGAAGTTATATAACTTATGCCACCTGGTGAGTGGCTGATGTTGTCCAGCTTGAAAAGTTATACTGTGTCTCATTGTCCTGCTGTAAGAATGCCCCACAGGTAAAACGGGCATCCTTCTGGCACTTTCACAATTAAATATCTGTGTTAATAACTTGGGGCTAAGAGAAATGAACATTGCTGTAGAAAAGAGGTTGGGGGTAGCATGACATAATAAAAAAAATAAAGCATAAAAATTTAAACTACCAGTGAAGAATTCATACCCCAGCTGTCCCTCTTACTAGCTTTACACACTTGTGCAGTTTCTTTCATCTTTTAGCCTCAGTTTCCTCATCTGTAAAAGCAGGCGATATAACCCTCACAGAGCTGTTAAGAGACTTAAAGAGAGATGATATAGTGCCTGGAAACATGCCCTGAAGACCGTAATGATCTGTATGACATGAAATATCACTATTACACCAGTCCTATTTTAAAGAAGGTAGTATTAACTAACATATGATGAGGAAAATTAGTCTCTCAAAACATCAATGTGAGGTAGATGACATACAGAGGAGTAACAGTGACACACTTAGAATTCCAAGGTCAACTGAGAAAAATAACACAGAAAAGATGAACTCTAAATATTGTCAAAGCCTTTTTAATTAGCCCTGCCTTTTTTGAGAAGGGAAGCAAAGAACAGTATTTTGAAGCCTGAGCTTTGAGGCACAAAGTATTGTTCAAATCACAACTCTGACCCTATAATCTTGGACATATTATTTTGCAGTTATTAATCTCAATTTTTTCAAAAAATGAGGAGAATCATTCATTCATTCATTCAATCAATAAATATTTATTGAGTGCATACTAAGGGCCTAGCACTATTCTGAAAGCAAGAGCTTTAGCACCAATGATGGACAAAATCTCTGCCATGATGGTAGTCAACCTTTCTAAGAGGCTGGGGAGACAATAAGCAAGACAGATGTTATAAAATCAGTGTCTTAAATGATGATAAGTGTGATGAGGAAAAATAGCAGAGAATTGAAGTACTATTGTTTGGAGCAAGATTTGGGGTTGCATTTAAGAGTGGTAGGAAAGCCTCACTGAAAAGTGACATTTAAGTGGAGACCTGAAGGAGGTAAAGAAATGAGGCATGAAGATATAGAGAGGAAGAACATTCCAGAAAGAGAAAACACCAGGTGCAAAGGCCCTGAGGTATGCTTATAGGCTTGAAAAATGGCCATGTGGGAGCCATAGAAATTATATGATGAAATTCGACACGTTACATGAGATTAAATGATGCAGTTGTTTAAATAACATATGTCAAACACTGAGCACAAGGTCCAGCACAAATGAAGTTCTAGCCTAAGCATTATAAATTTCTATGTAATTTAAATAGTTCTTTTACTACTTGGACTAAAAAAATCAGAGATCGAAGAAGTAATAATTTTGTAAGAGACAGTGGGAAATATGTATACAAATGTAAACATCTTTAAAATGCTAATGCATGGAGTTTATGGGCAATGCACAGTAACCATGGTATTTCCACATCTCTGGAGACCAAGCATATGGAAACATTCAAGCTTGCCATTGGGAGCTTGACATCATTTTACTAAAAGAGACTGCCATAATAATTTTCTGACAGTGAATGAAAAAGTGCTTAAAAGAGTAGTTCACAGTTCTTAACAATTCCAAACAAGTGGTCCAATCAAAAAGGTCTGCTTGGCAATTTAAGAACTACAAAAGTGCCAAAATTGGTAGGCTTATCTGGGTCAGGCATTGGCTAGGAAAGGCCAGGGCTTGTCTACAACAGAAGGGGAAGACTTGCTTATCCTCCTGAAATAAACTGTCTAGTTTATATATATCAAGGTTTTCTTCATAGATGCTAATACTTCTGTTATTCAGAAACATGTTATGCAAACCTCATATGATGTCACTTAATACATCTTATCATTAACACCTTGTGGTGGGAAGAATAGGACCAACAAAAAAGGAATGGGAAAAAAATAGCTAGAGCATATACCATTTTGCTTTCAAGACATTGTGTTAATAATTGGTATATTGAGTCCATACTCTGCAGAGTCTTTGAGGGTAATGGAAGTCAAACATATCTGTTGACTCTGCTACAGGGATAGATGGTAGAAAGAAAGAGGATAAAAAACAGGTTCACAATGATTAAAAATGATACATTTTATGAAAGGGAAAACCAGGTTGATATGGAACACAGGGAAGGGGATTTAACCCTGACTATAGAGTTCGAAATATATTTCTGAAGAAAAGCTTAAGATCTAAGAGAGAACAATGGATGATGAGCACCAGATTTGGTAGTGGGAAAGAGGGAGAGAGAGAGGAAGTGGGAGAGAGAGAGGGAAAGATAGAAGGAGGGAGAGAGGAAGAGAGTGAAAGAGAAAAAAAGAAAGAGAGTGAGAGAGAGAGAGAGAGAGAGAGAGAGAGAGAGAGAGAGAGACTGAGCAAGACCAAGAAGTTCCAGGTAGAGCAAATATCCTAGGCAGAGGCCTGAAGTAGTAAGAATGATGCTTTGAGGAAATCTGATGCAAGGAGCATTGATTATAACTGAATAGGAAAGTTGCTCAGAGTCATCAATACTTACTAAAAGGAGGTTGGAGTTTATTCCAAAGGCAATAGAAAACATTTAAGGTTTTTCAGCAGGGAAATAATTTGATAGTATTCATATTTGGGAGATTATATTGGCCATAATGCAAGATGAACATTTTGTGTGTGTAAGGAACAGGACTTGAGTTTGGAGGCTTGCCTTCTGTTATTGTTCTAGGCAATGGTTTAGACTAGGCAGTAGGATGAAAAAAACAGACAGACTGTAATGATCAATTAAATGGGAAAGTGAGAGAGAAGAAAACACCAAGGATAATTCTGACTACATTATGATCTAAAAATATCAGGGTTGAAGGTATGTGATTGATAGCAATAATTTTCTCATTCTTCTCAAGATAGATCATGATGACAGTACCATGGCTTTGGAGACTAACATGAAAACAAAGAGGGATTTTATGAAATTGTCTTTTTATTCAACAAATGTTTTGGGTAACTGCCATAGGCCCTGGAAATACAGTGACAATGAGACAAAAACTTTGCCCTCATGGAGTTTATATTCTGGCTAGGCAGTCAGACCACACACAGAAAAAAAAAAAAACATTATTTTGTCAGGTGGAGAAAGGTTATTTTAGTTGATTGTAAGGGTCTCTCTAAGGAGATAACACTTGAGCAGAAAACAAAATGACATGAGGGAACTGATCGTGAAAATTCCAAGCATACTCAACAGTAAGGAAAATAAGACTAGCATATTGTAGAAAAATCACGGAGACCATTATGACTGGAAGAGAAGATATACAAGTGAGGGGGAGCACATCGAATGGTGAGGGCAGAGAAGTAATAGAGAAAAGGACCCAGAGTCCTATAGGCCATTGTAACAACTGTGACTTTGACTGAGTGAAAATAGGGAGTCATAGAGAATTTGAAGTAGAGGAGTAACTGGGTCTGACTTTTTAAAAGATGTCTCTTTGACTACTACACTGAAGAGACTATAGTCGTACAATGTGGAAGGGAGATGAGTTAGAAGGCTTTAACATTAATCTGGATTACAGATAGGGATGGCACGTGCAAGGGTGGTAGTGGTGGAATCATATGAAGTGTGGATTCTAGATATATTTTGAAGGCAAAGCAAAGACTTGGATGTGTGTTACAAAACAAAGAAGTCACGGATGACTTTAAGATCTCGATACAGAAACTGCGAAAGGACAGATTTTGCCCTCAATTGGAATACAGAAGACCATGGAGGAACAATTTGAGAGGAAGATGATCAGGAGTATTCCAGATTATTGGAGACCCTCAATTTTCTATTATTTTAAATTAATATATTGTGATCGATAGATATGTCTATATGTGTGTCACAGGCAGAGAGAAAACTACAAAGGAAATCTCAGAAATTTGGAAAAATAAAGTACATTTCTGTAATCAGAAGTAGTTTAGAATGGGCTGGAATTTCAGATGTATGTGAAGGAGAAGTAGGAGATAAAGCTGCAAAGATAGACAGAGACCAATCACAGAGGTCCTTATAAATCATGCCATGAGATTTGAACTTTATCTTGTAAGCACCAAAGAGGTACTGAAAGATTTTCTTAGTAAAATATTCTTTAATAAAATAATCTTCCAGAATTTCCCCTCATGGACTCAATCTAAACTAAAATTGCTGCCACCCATAGATAACTTTGAGGTCTCTTTAAACTGGGGAATGCTTTAAAGCCACATTAGCCCACCAAGCCAGAAACTGCTTATCTTATCAACCACTAGCAAAATGAATGAAAAGATCTTGATGTTTGATTCATCATATTTTGGACCCAAGTGAACATTTTCAGGCAACTGCCTTTTCTAATCAGTGAATCCTATTAGGGGAGAATGACGCGAATCGCAAGAGTTATACTCCTTCTCCTTTAGTCTATTGGCTTCAATTAGCCTTTTTCCACATGATTTGCAGTGCGGTACATGTTCTTGGACATAAAGAATTCTTAGATACTAGTTACTAGGGAATGCTTGTAATTTCTAGGCTCCAGTTAGTCATATTTTCACAGAAATCTGGGTTTCCTTTCTGTTTAGCCATTGTGCTATAAGTGACATTGGTGTCTGTATTCTCCAGGGCATAAAATTCAAAATGATTGTATGAACCAAACTCCTGACTTTCACAGTGCAATGGTATGAGCTTGCCTAGTGCAGAGCAAGAACTGCTTGTCATTTAAATAGTCAGGGATTATTTTCTGCATTGCAAACTAGACAAGGTAATCCCTCATAGCTCTCATTTGTTTGATGGGGAATGCCAATTTACTAAAAAGGTTATTTCCCTTCACTTTACTTTCTGGAAAGTCATGCTGACAAAATTACTGGAAATACACAAAATTCCTATACTATTCTTATTGATGGCATTCTTATTAATGGCATTACTTTCCTCCATCCTCAATATGATATACTTTCACTTAGATGTTTTTTAAATAAGATTTGAATTGGAGTTATTATAACAAGTGATCTATAAAACTAAAGGACTAGACCATATGAATTTTAAGGTTCTTGCCTGTACTCATTCATTTATCAAACATTTATTGAACTCAAATGTAATAGGATATTAAAACTGGATTTTTCCCATCAGAGGTTTCGTAGATGACAACATGTTAAAAACTCCCACATTCCAAAGCTGGGTGCTAGAGTACCTTTACAACACTTTCAAACATCAGTTGTGCTTACTTTACTGTTAACCACCTTCCAGCTCTGTAAACAAAGGCCTTAGAAATTCAGCAAGGGATGTCTGATTAGGTCAAAAATGAGAACTTTATTAGAGAAAGCTCTTTGGCATGCTGCCAGTTCCCTGTCACCTTTTACAAGGAAAGAAAAGGAAAAACTTCCTCTGTAAATTCGTCTGAAAATAACAGACTTCAGACACACTTAGAAATGTCTCATGGATGACAAGGGACATAGCAACTGGTATTTGACTTATACCTTAGAAGTCCACAGGTCAATGTCTAGGTCTGGGGCTCCCTTACTCACACAGCAAAGGAGAAAAATAAAAACACATTAAGAGAGGGCTGTATTTAGAGTGATTGTGTGAGAAAGTATGTTTATAGGGTTCTACAAAAGAGAGTCAGAGAGGCACCCTAATCATATGGAAATCTTGCCCGGCAAAGGAGCTATGAGAGAGAAGTGGGCCTTCATAAGCTCAAAGCTATAGAATGATGAAAGAATAAAAGGGAAATTAATTTGGAAAGTCCTAGTGATCGAAGACCCTCACCAAAGTACGTCATAAAGGAAGAACCAGCAACTGCACATCTCCCATCCAGAGGGTTTCAATGCTAGATGATCACTGTACCAGTTACATGATTCCTTTTTTTCTTCCCATAAAATTCTCTCACCCTGGGTAAGATTCATGGCACGTGTGAATTTTAAAATATGACACTGAAAAGGAATAAGGAAAACTGTCCACATCTCCCACTCACTGTAGAATTCTCAGATTGTGGCAAGGCTGATGAGTGGAAAGGTAAAAAGGTTTTGGTTAGCTTTAATACAATATTGAATTAATTACATAAATATAACTTTTTTTTGTCCTGAAAAGTCCTCATTTGCACAAAGATCTGATAGTGAGATCAACATCCTTCCCATACTCTTTTTTGTACATGCACTGTAGGTGTGTTTGTATATAAAAACTGGAATAGTGAACATGCCATTTTTACTTTATCAGGTCCAGTGCTTATAGAGTGCTCAACAGATACCAAGACATTTTTTTTAAAATTCTCTAATGGAAAGAACTGTGTTCGTTCTCAATTTTTAACTCAAGAAACTGAGGCACAAAAATTTTAAGTAACTTTCCAAGATTTTAAAGCTGGTCCTCCAAATTGGAAGTCTGCTTCTAGAGTTCACGTTCCTTACCATAAAATGGTTACACATAATTTATTTCACTAATTCTCTATTGTTCTAAATAGAGGCTGCTTCTGACATATTATTATGTCATCTTTTAAAGATTCTGAGTGTATCATCAAACCTCATTTACGTGCCCACCTCTGATTACTCTTTCAGGGTAAAGTCCTAGGAATGCTTGGGTGCATATAGACTTTTAGGTTTTTCTTGGATGATTAATCACATTTTACATAGAAAAACTGATTCTGCCCCATGTCATATAGCTCGTAAATAGAAGAATTCAGGAATAGAAGTCAGGTTTCCTGATGCTAGATTAAGAATAGAATGTTTGTTTGTTTGTTTTTTTAAATGAATTTGAGGAATCAATGAAGGGCTATGGAAATATTTTCAGAAGGACAAGAGTGGTAGCCTTTTCAATGAGGCCTCTGATCAGCCTATATTCTAAGCTTATGCTATGAGTAATACAGTGAGAACTTGGTGTTAAATCTTCAATTTCAACTCCAAAAAATGGGAAATATTTACAGAAGGACAAGAATGGTAGCCTTTTCAATGAGGCCTCTGATCAGCCTATATTCTAAGCCTATGCTATGAGTAATACAGTGAGAACTTGGTGTTAAATCTTCAATTTCAACTCCAAAAAATGGGAAATAAACAATAGCAAAAAAAAAAATGTTTCCCAAGGACCACACCTAAGTTATTAACGTTGCTAGTTTAGGTTCTGGATTAACTCTTTTCCCTGAGCAAACTGAGCAAAAACACTGCTGCATAAATTAATATGTATTAGCTGGATATAAAATTACATACATGTTTATGGGAATGAAGAGAATATGAATTAGCAAAGATGGCACGAGTATAAACAGTTTACAACTGAATGGTATAGTGAGAGGCTATAAGGGCTGGTAGTAAAAAATGCAGATTTCAGTAGTGAAAGATGGATATACGGCATGGCTCTACCATTTACCTACTGACTGTCCATGAAAAAAATAGCCTACTATTTCTGAGGCTCAATGTTATTATCCAGTAAACTGAATCAACAATATATGATTTCTAGAAACCTACTATGTACCAGGCACTCTACCAAGTGACTTAAATAGACTATTTCATTTAATCTCACTGAGACAGGTAATATCGATATTTAGTGGAAAAGCGAAGTTAGAAACATTACATATATTTGATCCAACATCACAGATTATGGCACATAGTGAACCCCAACTTAAATTGACCTAGTATAGTTTCAGAGACTAAGTTCTTAATCCCTTCTTGTTTATTCTCTTCCTGCGTTAGGCCCAAGAAAGACATTGAAAGGAAGATATAAAACAATGTACATAATCAAGTAGGAAATTATGACTCATTACTCACAGGAGAACATAATTTATTTGACCTACCATATAATCTGTTAGGTTTAAATTGCCCTGTACACAAGTAATGCGAAAAAGAGGCAACAGATATTGGAAAGTATATAAAATTTGTACTCAGTCATACTTGGGTTAGAACCCCAACTCCACTATTGATTGGGTAACAATTATACACGTCCTTATATGTGCTCAACAGGGTGAAACTAGCTGCCTCACAACAAATAACAAACACAAAAGTTTAGAACTCATAATAGCTAGATACTAAGATAATACAGGTTTCACTGCAAAGAGGCTAAATAATACACAGTGGCGCATCTAATATCAGATCAGACTAGTACTTTTTCACTATTCCAGGCTGCATCTTTAATTTATCCAAAATCCTTGTTTCTGAACAAAAGGAATCATTCCCTACACTTATACTGAAATGACTTGAAAACTTGTTCTGTATGAAGATGAGAATAAAAAATGGCTTGGAATATTTTTCCATATGTCTGAAACCTGGCAAAATGGTCATCATGGCAGTGTCAAGTATAGGGTTTTGAAATAGCTCCAAGTTGCTCTAAGAGTTAGGTGGCAACTCCACAGAGAAGTGCATTGAGTCTTTAGCACAATTTCTCTATCAAAGCCAAAAGAAAAAAGTTGAATGGGTGGAATTGAGGAGAGTAATGGGATCCTGGACAACGTACCCTAGGTTTGGCAACTGAACTCAAGGTTCAGCTGCTCTAAAGATGGATGTTCTTGTATTACTGGATTTGGGCTCCTCTCATATTCCACTGCAGTATGTCTCCACTGCCATTCTCTATTTCTGCAAAGATCCAGTGCAGATTACAGCTTCTCAAATTTATACTCACCAACCTCAATGAAACATAAAAAGAGAATCTGTGTTCATTCTTTTTTGATGGGTTCAACTGGAAGGGCAATGCAGAGAAACCTCAAATCCTCTTATTTCCCTTTTTAAATGATGCCGCTAAAATACTGCTTACTCTTTTCTGGGTATCTATTAGCTGCCCAACAACAGCAGCAACGTTAATAATAGAATCTGCCATTTACATGTGCTAGACAACCAGAGAATGCTCATGGTGAGAAAAGTTAAATAAATCTCCACACTGCTAAGAAGTTGAAGAAGCACATTTGCGACTCATCCTCTCCCCAGATGCTTTCCCCACAGTCCTGTGATAGCTGGAGAAAAAACAAAAAATATTCTCTTCTCCATTAACAGAATGGAGCTATTATCCATGTTTTTAAAGGCTTTTAAATATTTTTCCCTGAAACAGAACCGGGCTGAGCAACTACATATAGATGAATGCCAGCAGAGCTCTCTAAAAATTGGGGCAAGATTTAAAATTTGGAAGAATATAGATGTCTTTGTTTCTGACCATTCTTTTTTACCCAGTGGATGAATAATATACTCAGGGCGAACTATTACCCTCTGTCTACATATTTGCAAGTCCCTGAGGCACAGTGAAAAGGATAGAATAAATTATCCTGCAAAAAGTCATTTCCCTTTAGGAAAGGTTAAAAGATTCCCAGTAACTTGGAAAAATGAAGTCCTTTTCATGACTTTCATGTTCTCTTTAAGCTTAAAAAATATTTCTTATTACAAACATAACTTATATTGTGAAAAAATTAGAAAATTCAGATAACCTAAACATAATAAATAATTACTAGAAATTATATTGTGAATGAATAATGTTGTTAAACTTGTGGTTATTTATTGATTTCCCTGAATATTCTTGATCAGATACTTATTCTTTGGAAGGGCTGTGAGAGGTTCAATGGTTATGTGTGTTTATTGAATAATATTGACAATAAGTGAACCCATTTCTAAAACAACTATGGAGAAATGTCAAGGTCTATTATTTTTATAATATCAGCATGTTTTTTCTAATTATTTTACACTAGACTATGGTCTAGTCTACAGCTTGAATAGTCTTGTCCAACTCACTGTCTGATTCACAAGGCACTGATTATGGGTACCTGATGTCTAAATAATTGCATTTATACAATTTATAATTTATGTAATATACAAGTAGGAAAATGCAATAAAATTAGCCATCTTGCCTATATCATCACAAATAACCATCCTGACACATATTTTAAGACTTTTAAAAATGCTACATCTGGACCTGACATTGTCGACATTGTACCTTGTAATAACTGTGCAAGAATTCAAAAATATGTAATAATAAATCTCAACTTTAACAGTTATATAGGAAACTATGGCCTGCCTATCTCTGCCTCCCAGGGAATATCTAGCAATGTCAGGAGACATTCTTGATGGTCATGACTCAGGGTGGCAATGCTACTATTAGTGGGTAGAGTCCAGTAATGCTGCTAAGCATCCCACAACGTACAAGACAGTTCTCTGCAATGAAGAATTATCTGTTCCACAAAGTCAAAAGTGCCAAGGTTAAGGAATTCGCAACTAAATGGTTTAATACATTATATTTCATCTCTACTTATTGGTGCTTGCAAATTTGCTTAATGCCAAGTGGAAAACTTAGTCTTAATCGCTTCTCAGAGGAGGATGTTCTGCTGCTTTATGGTAGGTAAGAAGTTTCTGGATTTAGTGAAGCTCTTTGGATTTACATTTGAAAAGTCTCTAGGAGGATCTCTTGTTATTTAATCTTGACTTGTGGTTGGCTACATTACATCAATGTTGCATGATATGCTTTTAATTCTCTTAGGTTAAGAAGAGAGCTTTCACCAGCAGCCCTCTTCTATCCCAAGTAGCAAGAACTATACTTCATACTGATGCCTTACTTATCTTTCCCTTTATACATCTCAATGTTAAATGTGACACCAAATCAAAACCAAGGGCACAGAGAAAGGACAAAGGGTAAGAAGAATCAACATATATATGCAGAAACCAAAAGTAAAATGTTTACTTATCTTGAGTGGGGTTGTGAAAAGTTTAACTTTACTAAAACCTCATCAATATAAAACAAATGCATAGCTATTCATCTTTATGTTACACATACCAAACACATGGGGGATTTTTAACTCCATTAAATTCCAGATAGGCATTTTCTTTAACAGGTTATTTTAATAATTTAACTAAGTGTACTTGAATTTTCAAAGGCTGAATACCACAAGCAATGAATAAAACCAGTAACTCAGGGGGCCAAGGGCAATATTTTTAAAACTAAATATAAGTGGAGTCTATATAGCTCAAAGGGGATCATTTATTTAGTCCTGCAATTAAAACAAACCAAATAAAAGATTTAGGTTAATCGTACCATAGACATTCACTATGCATTTGCATTTTTTCCTTTATAATCTAAATCTCAAGGCATGCAGCCTCACTATTCAGTGACAAATAGAATTACTTAATGCTTATTGCTCATAATCAACATGACAAAATAATTCAGATAAGATATGACACAGGTTTTCAGTATTTGTCCCATAACTCATCTAGAGTCCTTGCACACAATGGATTGGAAAAGATGTACTTTATCCTATTCACAAAAAAAAATTTTCATAGAATTAGAATATTGGCCTATATTAAATGAAATGGCTTTGTTAACAATAGAAGATAGCATCATATGCAAAGAAAACTTGTTTTATTTTACTGTTTTTTGTACCCTGTAATAACTGTGCAAGAATTCAAAAATATATAATAATAAATCTCAACTTTAACAGTTATATAGGAAACTATAGCCTGCCTATCTCTGTTTTACTTTTGCCTCTGGTCTTGATTTTCTCCTTTATTTCTGCTTTATTTGTTCCACATTACAGACCAGAATGAAAGTACAAATTCAACCAACCACTTACTGAGCAGAGAAAAGGACAGAAGTTAAATCTTGAAGCCATCAGATACCATAACTAATTTTTCTTAGACCGTCACTGACTTAGACCCAGGTCTAAAATCATTGCTCTTTCCTAATTCTTTATAACATAAAAAGGATAAGAACTTTAGAGAAGATGTTCTGGTTAAATATCACAATAATAATATAATACTGATTTATAACAAGCAACCTGAGGTGCTTGGTGAAAGTGAAGGTTTATGAACCTTCTCACAGGGCAGAGGTGGTGGCCCAGGAATCTGGATTTAAACAGGAAGTCTATGTATTATCCTTAAGAAATGCATGCAAGGGTTTATAATGCAGGCTTTGTGGAATGCAACATGAATTTTGTTCTTAGTTCTGATACTGACTCTGTAGCATTGCAAAAGTTACTTAACCTAGCTAACTTTATTTTGTCATCTATAAAATAGTGATATTATCTATTCCTTTTCTTTATTCCTAATATTAAAATACTCATTTTAAAGATCTGACACATTATTAGTACATAATAAATGGTATCAACATTATCATCATTACCATTCTGTCCCCATCAAGTTCCGTGTACACATTTTAGGGAAACATGGAAGTTCTATGGAAAACAATGAGAAATTTTATAACTTTACATACATATATATATATATATATATATATATATATATATATATATATAAAATATATATTTCCTTTTTCTTTTTAGAAAACCTAATTAAAATCAAATGCACTGCAATAAGAGCATATGTGCTAAGCTACCATTAAGATTCTTTACTTTTGGCAAAAATTCTCAAGCTCCATGTGGTAATTCTCTCTTTCTGCTCACAGGCAGTTCTTGGCTCTTTTACATGTCTTTTTTAAAAGAACAAACCAATTAATTATTATTTAATAAATGTAATTTGATTCATTGACAATGTCTTAAAATATGGAAACTAATGGTGCACATATTACTTGATTTCCTTGTTGAATAATTTATATAGTTAAATTCTGATGTTTTTGAAAGGATCAAGACACCTTGTAAGTATATAGCAGTACAATGTAATATGTTAGACAAGTAGGGGCATAATAGACTTATTTAAAAAATTATTACCTAAATTTTTAAATCATTTCTTCAATTAAAAAATTAATTAATTTAAAAAATTTTAATTATTATCTAAATTCAGAAAACTTTAAGCATAAAAGATAGGAAATGAGAGCTTTGCTCAGATCTCTGGCATTGGATAAAAAATTTCTCTCTCTCATCGATAATAAAGATAATGATTACAGCATCATATTTCCATATTTTTATGCTGTACTATGAGGTATCAAGTGTGATATTCTGGACTCAGAAAAACACAGTAAAGTGATTTTAGCTCAATAAAACTCATGGGCAAATACACAGAAATATTCAATTTTATGTGGTTTAGATCTTTTGCTATCATTGATATCACTGGCATATAGACATTGAATGTAATTTTTAGTTGCATACACATAGGACTTCTTCAATTAATAATGGAGCTGATTTCACCAAATAATGTCAACGGTAAATACTGCATTTACTGCAAATAGAAAGGTGCACCTAATGAAATCTTACAAATATTAATTGGCTTATATCAGGTCTATGAATGATAATGTTCCTAATAAACCAGTATTAGAATAGAATCCCAAGTACACCAATAAACCTGCTGTTGAGGTTAATGTGCTTTTATACAAGGAACATGTGGTTCTAATTTAGATTCTGTTGACACAGCAGATTGTTATAATGCTAACAGTCATGTGTGATGCTACCCCCAATAGATAATAATTGAGGCAGGTCAGTTTGTCAGGCTTTATCTCTAATTAGCACTCAAAATGCACACTTCAAACTATAGCAGAGAAAGATGCAACTTTGCTAATTTGGAGACGTTGAAGGGAGGGCAAATGAAGCTCTATTTTCAGAGGGAGGACACCTATTAGGCAGCAATCAAAAGGTGACAATTTGGGGAGCCACATCCAACACTGAAACATAATGTCTCAAATAAACCCAAAGTACTCATCTCCTGCAGAAAGAGTTTCCATTCTCTTTGAAATTCTCTTTCTCTCCCTCCACCAAAAAGGGGCAGGTTACCTTTCTCGCAGTGGCTTCCTGTGAATCCAGAAGGGCAGACGCATTTGTTAGGTGCCACACATGTTCCACCATATCTGCAGCCCTCTTCGCAGAACGCTGTTGCAAAAGAATGAGGGATTTCTCTTAGATAAAACTTCAATAAGAAAACTCATGGCAAAAAGCATGAGCATTAAAATGATTCTTCGTTGCACAAGGAATACATATCTGTTTTGTTTTGACATGCTTAAAAATTTTAGTATGCAAAAAAATAAATGGAGTAACACCTGCTTCGCTGGTTTATATGAAACCAATCGAAATAGTTTAAAATATTTAGTACAGGGCTGGTATGTACTAAATGATAACTAGTATGAATAGCTATTACTATTGTTATTGTTGTTGTTGTTGTTGTTGATACATTTGAAATAAAACAGGATACACTGAATAACTAGAAAGGCTAGGATTGGGATAAAGTAAAAGTATTTTAAATACTATTTTGTAACTATTTTTCTCTATATATCTTTTGTTACATAAAGACTTTTTGACATTATAAAGATTTGGGTATATATAATTTTGGATAACATAATAAATGTAAATAACCACTTATTTTTGAATACTTAAGATGTTTCCAGTATTTCTGTAATAAAAAAAAATGCCTTGTCCATATTGCTAGAATTTTAGCACACCCTAAATTATTCCTTGAAAGAAAATGCCTCAATGTGAAAATACTGTTTCAGGGAGCAAGGGGTTTAAGCCTTTTCATAAGCATTGCAAACTTATCACAACTCCATCACAGTGCTACCCACCCTGCTAGGCTTCCCATAATAGGTTAACTTCCCTCTTTACAGACTCAAATAGCATAGCACAGCTTTATGTACCTTTCCTTTGCAGTATTAAATATAATTGCTTAATTATCTTTTCTTGTTCCATCCATTGGACTATAAGGCTCATAAGGACAGGTACCACGCTTCTTTTTGTCCTCCATCGTACCATAGCCTTAGTATCTGAGTGCATAGTAGATGCTCAAAATATATTTTCTGATGTATTCTTATATTATATTACATTTCTGTTCTTCTGACAGAAAAAAAAACCCTTTCTCTAACAATTCAGCAACACTTTCATTCAGAATAATTTATTATCAAACCTTGGGGATAACCAATAATTTGGTGTACTAACACTGTGAAATTTCTCATTAATAAAGAAGATTGTAACTTGTTAACCTGGAGTTTCTTTTATTCACATGAGAACTAGTGAGAATTTTTTTCTTATTTATAGTTAGAAAATGTCACCCTGGAAAAATGTCAGGTTCTATTCTGCCATCATTACATAAATAACATAGGTCCAACTTTAAAAGGCCACATAACATCTTTAGATAGTTAAATGCTAGTTCAAGTACATAGAAATTCTCACAATATTGTCATTTTCCACATCATTTAATATCCATTGTATGATTTAACATTTTGTAGCTTAGAAATTAATTGTGAATTTCTCTGCTCTTGCCAGAGAACTGACAGTGTGTATCGTGGTATTCGAATGCCATTTTCGCTTTCTAGCATTGTAGTACCCTGAGCCTATGCAAAAACAAAAATATTTAGATAATATCTGCCTTTGTACATTATCATGAAAACCAAAATATATATAAGTATATATATACAAACTTTTTTATCTCAAAGATCAGACATTGTGGGCTCTGGTGACTGACATTTCAAGTAAGATATTTAAGGTGCAACTCCACGTCAAAGTTAATACAAGAATGGTTAAAGTGTTTTTGCAAACTAAAAATAACAGATGGAAAGCTGATAAGGGAAGTTTCGAATGGCACCAAAGGATGGGAGGGGCTAGAAGCAGGAAGTTCAGCTTGGGTTTCTGTAGTAGTAGAGTCAAACAGTACACGTACACATGCATGCACGCATACACACACACACAGATCTGTAGACCTTGTTAGGAGACTTGGTATAGTTTCATAATACATATGTGCTCTGGATTTACTCACCCCTTAAACAAAAATGATAGTGGGGGTGGGGTTTGAAGAAAGCCTGAGATGCTTGTGATGTTCGAAGAATGTGTAGACATAATATTGTGATGTGCTAAGAATGTACATAATAAGAAGGATGCTATGAGGATGAAAGAAGTTAATATTTGTAAGGGACTTAAAATAGTGTTTGGTGTACAGTGTTATATAGTTATTCTGTTAAATAAAATTGATAGCAGTATCACTGTGACTGTGCAGAATGGACCAGAAACAAATTGTCTAATACCCATGTGATTAAACTTATCCTGTAAGGTTCACTAAAATAGGCTGCTATGACTTTGTGGTTTATGCTTTAGTTTCTAGTAAGAGTAGTAAAAGCCCTTACCATGAAATTATTAGAAAGGTGTTATTGTTTCCCTTATGAAAATGGTGAAACGGAGGCTCAGAAATCAAGTGGCTCACCTAAGGCTACACAGGTAGTAAGTAGCAGAGCTAAGATTCAAGCAAATACTTCTTTGGTTTCAAAGTCTTACTTGATCTTTATATATTACAGTGTAGGTTTATCTGCAATCTGGTGTTTGCATGAGCAGGTTTACTCCTTTTTTGAATAGTTCCATAAGGGCTAAAGGAAATGACTACAAATTCAAAGAAAAAATGTATGTCCAGATTGTACATGTGGCATTGAAAAAGGCAGGTAGGGAGCTTTTCGAGTTCATGTACTTTTAATCTAATCTCTGTTACTGTCAGAGTTTAGTCACATCTCACCCAATCTAAGCGAACACTATTTTTTACGGAATTTACCCAAAATAAAGACCATATTCATTGCCTGCTAGAACCTTAAATAAAATAACAAAGTAATTTATTTTTCTTAAATATTTTTGTTAAATGTATTTGAGTGACATTGGTTAATAAAATTATATAGGTTTCAGGTATATAGTTTAATAATATATTATATATACATATATGCATATACATATATATATATATATACATATATATAAATATATTGCATTTTGTCTTCACTCTCCAATGTCAAATCTCTTTCCATTACCATATATTTTATTATCTTTATCCTTATTTCAAAAAACACAAAACAAATAAAGAAGAAACATGCCATGCAAAACTTAAGCAAATTTTCTTTGACTATCTCATAAAACATCAAAATATAATGTTTTACCCTAAAGAGTGTGGATAGATAATTTATATCTTGATCAATTATGACTGTTAGTGTTTCAAAGAAAATGACCTGGTACTCAAAAGACTTATAATCTGCACAGCATTACTTAGTTGATGGCACAACCAAAATGAGAAGCCACATCACCACTACATTGTTTTCTAGCTCATGAGAAGATGAGATGGTAGAAACTATATGGTCTAAATCCTTGCTCTATATCTATTATCTTTGAGCCCTACAGAAAATTATTTCACTCTTAAACCTCAGTTTTCTCAAGAGCAAAACAGTTATGATAGCAATGATAAGCCCTATGCTGTGCAGGTTAAATTTAAATTACCAACATAAATGACACAACACAGGACACTGCCAGTGGAATGTGCTTAAAAAGTTGACGTGACTGTGGTTTTTTACCACCAGGACTCTGCTTTTCAAAATAACAATACTACTGTGTACCAGGTTCTGTTCCTAGATTCTGGAGATGTAGCAGTGAATAAGAAAAGATTCCTGTGCTATGGAAGTTATTCTTTAGTGAGGGCTCATTATCATGTCTTCCTGAATTTGGTGACCTTAGTAGTTGAAAACTCAAAATCACAGTTCCTTTGCAAACTCAGGAAAATTCAGGCATCATGAGTACATTGCTCCTTTGCCAACCACTTCCCAGATTTCAAAGTATGGCTTGAACAGATTGCAGATACACGATGAGATCACAAACCTGCGTCTGTGTTTATAGTGCCATTTGTTACTAACTTATTACCCAGAGGGAGATGTTAGATTGGGTCAACTCTAAAATGGCATGATTTCTATTTTTTAAAGGACTCTTTCCACTGTGCCAAAAAATAAAATCACAAAACTCAAAATTGAAGGATAGTTAATCCATAGAAAAACTAATTTTTTTTTAATTCAAAACTTCTTAGCATGTAAAATGAAACTTGAATGGTAAAGGGAACAAAATAAAAAGGTAGATTTGTACACATGAGGTTTATGGATGCTCAATATCACCAACATGTGCTCGACTTGACAAAAATAGTTGTGCACTAATAAAGAGTAATAGCCCTTCAAGTTCTATATACTTTGTATGATTCTCTCAGAGATTTTACTGGCATGTAGTTAGTTCCAAGGGACACGCTGTATACTGCAAAAATAAGGAAGTTTCAGCACCATCTGTTAGAAGAAGGTCCTTTTCTTCCCTCCTAGTTTCCCTGAGGAAGTTTTTCCTTAAGGTCATTCCTGACCTCTCTTTACCAGCTTTGTTCATTCTGCCTCTAGGAAAGTAGAGGAATTTATTCTATTTGCAAATTTAGGAAAATGTATATATACCAGGATGATGCTTCTTAGATGGGAGAAACAGGAGAATGGGAAGGACCTTCCTTCTAGGAAGGATCAATTACCTAGAAATAAGTAATGGTTACATTTCTAGTTATTTAGGATAGTGAGTTACTAGGTGTGAATTATGCTGTAAAATAACTATCGAGATATCTAAATAAATAAAAGCTAGTCACCACAAACCAACAGTTATGAGGTGTCATGAACCAAAGATTACAACTAATATGATTATGTGCATCTAAAATCCAAAGAGGGGAGAATATTTAAACTGTGGTCACGCTCAGCAACACTCCATGCCTACCCCACTTCTTTCTTGGGAGTGAGCCACCTTCAGATGGCATCAATTTTCCTACCTTCCTGATGACACCTTTCTTTCTGGGACTCGGTAGAAAGTCAGCTTTATTCTGTGTTCACAAACTAGCTTGACTTACAGACTTAAACTCCTGTTTTCCAAACCAGTTCTATTGATAATAAAGGTGATACCATCACCTCCATGTTAGCATTGTGGGTTTATTTCGCACCTTGTTCACAACATGATATTTACCAAAGGCTCCCTCAAACATTTTGGTGGTTACAAGATGGAATGTGGGGTCAGTGTGTTACTGGCATTTGGTGGGCAGAGGACAGGGATGCATAAGATAGTTGTGCATAACAAAGAAATATCTGACCCAAAATGTCAAGAGCACTGAGGTTGAGAAACTCTGCTTCAACTTTACACAATTGAATCTACTGTGTATCTCCAGGGGCCAAATAATTTTATTTTAATCCCCCTTTTCATCCCCCCAACTATTACCCCCAAAAACCAGTTTAAAATATAGAAAAAGGTAAGAGTAAAAATCATCCAGATGGTTAGTTTGATATATAAAACCAAATATCCAAAAGTCTACAATTATCACTTTTCATATCATCATTCTAGTCTCAAGCACACAGTACACTGTAAAATTTAATTATTGGTTCCCAAATCAGCTTTGACTCTGTCACTTATCACTTGCTATATGTGTGTGCATGCATAGTTCTAATAGCCTTTTCCAATCTCCTGTTCAACAGTAATAACAACAACAACAGTAATGGTAGATTCCATTTATTGAAGACCTGTATAAACAGAATATTCCATTTCATCCTTACAGTGACTCTTTGCTTTGGTCATGTTGTGCTCCTTGACAGAAGAAGAAAGCTAGCTTGGAGAAGTTAAGTTATCTAAGGTCACTCCACTACTAAGTGATATCCTGGGTTTCAAACTCAGAGTCTTAGCCATATCACTATACCATCTCCATTTAGGGCTTGGCCACCTACCACGTGCAGGCAATGTGCTGGGTGCTGAGAAGTCTACAACTAGACATGAAATTTTCCCCATCCTCAAGAAGCTCACAATTGAGTAGCAGAGAGTGGCATGTATAAAACCAAGCATAATAAAATGTGATAAATGCTATTGTAGCATTATAAATAAAGTGCTGAGAGAATATGGAGGAGAACATGATTAACTGTGCCTGGGGAACTGAGGCAAAGCTTTGCAACAATGCAGGCATTTGAGTTAGGCCTGGAGGAATGAATAGGATTTTTGCCAGGTACAAAAAAAGGGACAATTCAGGTCAAGGTTTGTCCTGCAGAAAAGTACTGCATAGAACAGGACAATGAACAAGTGTTTATAACACAGGTCAAGTTTAGAAAGTGAATATTTAGATAGCATGCAGCAAGCCATGCAGGGAAGCATGAGTATTTTAGAATCTGTGAACCATCCTTTCCATTTTTCCATCTCTCATCCACTTCCCAGATTTGTTAATTATCTTAAGGCACAGTAGCATATGGTCTCAATATCTGCATATAGACTTTTCTTTTGTTCTGTCTATTATTATAGTTGTAAACATGCTTTCCTAATCTTTTTTACTACAGTAAATAGTAAGAAATAAGTTTTAAATTGGAAGCCTTCACATACACACAGAGAACCAGAAATATAAAATGTACTTAGTATTGTGTAATGCATTCCGATATTTTCCATTGTATTGCCTTCCATTGTACTATCTTTCATTGTATTGCATTGCATTATATTGTACTGTATCATATTGCATTCCATACCATTTATAGAATGCGACTATGATCCAATTACTTGCTTTCTCAACCCACTAACCCTGCAGTCTAAACTATATACTCATTTTGCACATTCTCGGTAATTGCCATAGGCTTCTAGTACACAGCACATTGATAGGATGGGGCAGAGACTCACTTTAGATTAATCTTGACATCTTCAAATAGAAATGTTGTTCTTAACTCAAGAAAGGCTGATACGATAAGAAAATGTCTACAGGGGCTACTTTCTATGGATGTAGTGGAAGCAGAGATCATATAGCCTGAAAAGTTGAAATGTTATCTAGGTAGACCTTTATAAATAATCTCTATCACAGAATATGAACTAGATGGGAGTGGCATAGCTTGTGGGGACAGCTAATGCATCTTTTTTTTTTTTTGCATTATTTTTGGCCTATATAAATGCTACTCCAACTGTGAGATTCTTAAGACCAGGGTTATATTTTTTAGAACTCTACATTCTTCTATATAATCTTGAATACTGGTTATACTAAACATATATTTGTTGATAGAGTAAAGTAATGTTATAGAGAAAATAAAGTTTGAGAAGACAATCTTGTGTATAAACTATTGTCATGAAATCTGAGATAAATATATGACATGTAGTTATCAAATCAGATCAATTCAGCTTTAAAGATTTATCAAGCATCTACTATGTGCTAGATGCCAGATACTCTAATAAGACATAGCCCTGCTTTCCAGAAATGAGGGACTAATACAGTGGTTCTTCCTGAAGGCAATATCCCCCCAGAGAATATATGACTATGTCTAGAGTCACAGCTGTGGGAGTTCTACTGGTGGCTCTATTATTAGGTAGAGGCCAAGGATGCACCTAAACATCCAACATTCAAGGAACAGCCCCATGGAAAGAATTATTCAGCCCAAAATTTCAACAGTGCCAATGCTGAGAAAAGACAGACAATCCTTTATTCAGTCATTTAATAAACATTGATTTAGCAGCCTCTGTATTAATTGTTATTCTGAGAACCAAGGCTCATACAGGACAGGTAAAAACATTTTAATATATGGGTAATGTATTCTACCAGGAAGATAAAGAATAACAAAATAAATGTGTAAGTGATATAGCAAGCTGGATGACAACAAGAAATATGGTAAAAAGCAGAGCGGGAGGACAAGGACTTCCCCAGTGGGGAAGGTTATAATTAACAGGATGATCACAAAAAGGCCTCACTGAGAAAGTTTGAGTAAACACCAAAAGAGGAGACTGAGTGAGTCACACAGTAATCAAAAAGAAGAGTGTTCCAGGCAGAGGTTAAAGCGAGTCCAACGTCCCTGAGGGGTAGAGTGCAGATCATGTAGTGCCTTACGGATCCCAGCAATAATGCCTGTACAAGGCCGAGGGTAAGTCTAGAGAGAAGAAAAGGATTTTTCTGCCTGGAAGGTCAAAAGTAGCTCTACAGAAGGGCTAAAGCCTGAGCTGCATCAGTATAATAACCAGGCAGGTTGGGGCCAAGGATGTTGGAGTCAGGGGGCAGGAACAGCTTGTGCAAAGGTGTAGAGGCATGGAGCACTGCTGGATAGAACTGACTGTGGTTTTGGCTTGCAGAGGATACACTGTGAGGAAGGAGGAGCAGTGACTACAGCTGGTAATTTACAAACCCAGGCTTTGGGCTATTTCACAAAAGAGCCACTCATTCTCTGCCTTTCTCACCAGGAACCCACCAGTCTTATGAATGATTTAGGACCACCAATAGTGTTTTATTTTCCCACAATTTCAATTTCATTCAGAATAAGAGTGGTGGCTTTTTTTCTAGGAAGACAGAGTTGAAATGTTGCATGTGAATCAGTTTTTATGAGTTTAAAATCTCTGCAATATATAAATGAAAGAATCACATAAAAGAAAGCAATTCAACAGGAAATTGCTAAGAACGTGGAGTGAGGAAAATTCAGCCCTGACTTTACTTATGTACCTGGGGCAGGATGGTGGTTAACCACTGACACACATCCACACAGCCCTGGATAATTCTCCCATAGAGAACTATGAGAGAGATTAAAAACATGACTCTGATAACAGAGACCTAGAGACCTAAGTTCTAGTCATGGTTCCAGTCATGGTTCTAGTCATGGTTCCAGCCCTTGTTAGCTGATTTATTTTTCTAGCTTTATTCAGATATAACTGACATATACCATTATGTAAGTTTAAGGTATACAATGTGGTGATTTGATACATTTATATATCATAAAATGACTACCACCATGACTAATTTGGGAAATTTGCTTCATCTCCTTGAGCATAAAATCCTATATCTGTATGTTTAGATTAATAAGAGAATCTACTTCACACAGGTATTACCAGGATTAAATAGGACGGTTCATGTAGAGTACATGGCATGGTGCTCACACATCATAAGTGCTCAATAAACATTAGTTCTTAAATCTGCTGCCTTCTTTTTTCTCTACATTTATTCACACAGTGTAGCATTTTCTTCTCAAATATCAAAACTCTATGCAGCCTGCCTTCCCTAACTGGTGCACAAATCGATGCTGGAGTTTGAGAGCTTGTTGAGCCCTGCAATCAAGTGCAAAGAAAATGATGAAGGATTAAGACAAAAATCTAAGAAGAGGAATAGAATGAGAAATGATGCTTAAATTCCAAAAAGCAAAATTCAGGAAGTTAGGTCAGGACTTTCCATGAGATAAAAGCTAAGGCAATGGTTAAATTATATCTTTGCAGCAAAAACTGAAAGCTATTTATAATTTGGTGTTCAGCGATTATAGGAGCACTAAGAAATGGGAGTTTGGAAGTGCTATCTGTGAAAAGCAGTCGAGGAGAGAGCCCAGGGTGAGAAGGTCGGAAAGTTTCCTAGTGCCTGCCATATTGGAGCCAACACATAGAGTACCTCTGGAGGTCACAGTCTAGAGGCTTTTAAGAAATAAATTTTAGCAAGTTATCCCAGGAAAAAGTAATCTGTGATTTTATATGAGCACATGGAATTAGATGTTAAGTCAAGTGAGATATGAGTACGAGCCGCATCTGGGGATCTTGGGGCCACAGGGCTGAGAGTGTTCTCCATTTCCCATTCCATCCTAAAACCTGGACAATTTCTAAAATTTACAAGGTATTCTGTGCTTTTGTTTAAGAAGTGCTTCACATGAATCTTAAAAGGTAATTTATAATGATACCTTCATTCTGTAATTAATGGAGAAAATTAGAGGAGAGAGTTAGGTGACTTGCCCAAGAAAAAGGTAATTACAAAGCAAAAAAGAAGAATTTCAGACTCTAGGATTCTAAGAGCAGCAGGTGTCTGAGAAGCAGTACCAACTTTACCTAATGGGAGAAGAGTGGTTTGGAGTTTTTAAAAAGTGGGGAGGAAAGGAGAGTGGGTAGAAATAAGGGAGTAGAGAAAGATGAAAGGAGAAAAAGAATAGAGGAAAGGAAAAGAATTATCTTGGCAATTGGACACTGCAGCAAACACTGCTCCCTCTACTCCCACTCTTTCATTATTTAACACAGACAGACACCTTGACTGTCAGGTGACAGACTCTGGGTCATGGGCAGCTTGGATGCAAATCTCAGGCCTGCCTTTTTCTACCTGCATAATATAGAAACATCTATAAACCTTAGTTTCCTCATAACAAAATGAGAAGTAAAAATACCACCTTCTTTATATAGTTGTTATGGGGAATAAATGTTACTGTAGGTGGAGCACTTAGTTCCAAGTGCTCAAAAGATATTAATCATTATTTACATTATTATTATTGTACATTTACATACACAATGTGGAAACTAAAGATAAAAGAAACTCATATTTTGTTAAAAATGTACTATTTTTCAATTCCATGCTTGAAGATCCGAACCAAGGAATTCAAAGTTAGAATTATTAATTATCCTGTTGCAAAATGCAAAGAATTTCCAAAGAGCTCTGCTTGCTTGAGGATTCAAAGCCATATATTTGACCTTACTTTGGCTGCCTTCGTTCTTGAGCTAAGGTTATTTTTGATCTAGCTCAAGGCTCTCAAATGTAAAAGTAAAAGAGTACAGTCCCTGAAATCAGAGAAACCTAATCACTAACTCACTAACTCTGTGAGCTCCAACAGTTTACTCATCTTTTCTGAGCCTCAGTTTGCCCACCTGTGAAATAAAGACATGACTAACTCTTCTGCCAGTTGGCATGAAGGTTAAATGACAGGATAAATATGAAAGCAAGTGGCACAAGGCCTGAAACATTGCCTTTGTCTCTACATTTGCCCTTTGCCACTTTTCATCAGCAGCCTTATCCCACCAGGTACAGTTCTCCAAACATTCTGAGCTTGCATCCATCTGGTTAGCCCACATGATACTGGGCATGAAGGGATTAAACAAGATACCCTAGCTCTTTCCTGAGGGTGCTATAAAGGAGTGTTCATGATTCCCATCTTTCTGCTCATCCGAGGAGCCGTTCCCAGCTCAGACTCTCAGCTAGAAGGAAATCTTCTCAAGAGAACTTTAAAATATCTCCCCCATATCCACAGTGTACAGAGAATGATGAATCTAATCAGTGTACTACGATCTCAGCAAAGAAATGACAGATACAGAGTACCCAGGATAGAGGGACAGAAGGTCATGGCATCTCATGGGCTCAGCCAGCATTTGCAGAGTCTACAGGAGAGAAGCAAAACCTCCCATAGAAATCATCTGATAACATTTAGCCTCAAGGACTATATTCTCTTCTTATATAAGAGTAAGAAGAAGGAAACTGAAGTAAAAAAAAATAAAAGTACTTTGCAATAGATACTAGCCTATGAGGGATCAGAATACCACTGACCAGGATACAGCATGGATCAAATCTATTATTAAAACCACACAGATTAAGGGCCAGGCTCAATTTTTTATTTGCGTATTTGTTTAACTTAGTGAGAAGGAACATGGGATTAATCAGAACCCACTATAGGCCTTAGGATTCTATGTTCTATACTACTGCACTTAAAATTTATTTAGTATTATAATAAAGCATGGATTCAGCAATTCTCATAAAATATTTTTATTTCTTTTATAAAGTTCTGTTAAGAAATATCTTAGAATTGTTCTTTCATTCAACTATCAATTAAAATTCTACTATGCACCAAGTACTCTGCAAGGCAGTTAACATATCACAATGATCTGAGCATATAATATCCCTGATCTTATGAAACTTATGTTTTAGTGGAGGAAAAACAAACAATAAACAAAAGTACAAAAAAATCAGATAAGAGTAAGTGCTATGCGAAAAAAACTATAGCAGAATAAGAGAGATAAGTGTTCAGAGCTTGGTTACTATTTACTTAGGGTATTAGACCTTGGAAAGTCTAATAAATTGACATTTGAACAGAAACATAAAGGATATCAGGGAGCAAAACAGGCAGATATTGGGATGATGAGTGTTATGGACAAAGGGAACAGTTCTGTCAAAGGTCTTGAAATCACAAGGAGGTAAGGTGGGTCAGGAGCTAAGTCGCAGGAGATGGCAACAAAGAGCTTATGGAAGGTCATTTCTCCTGGGGTCTGCAGGGCACTTAAAAACTTTTTTTTTTTTATTTTGCTCTGAAAGAAATTAAGAACCATTGGAATGTGAATGTTTAGTGCAAAAGAGTGACCTAATGTCACTTAGGTTTTAATATGACCTTTCTGGCTGCTGTACTTAGGAAAATACACTGTGGGGTGGGCCAGGCAATAGTGAAAGCAGTTAGAAAACTATTGTAATAACTCAAACATGAATGGTCCCCTCAACCAGTGCTATAGAAGAGGGTACCTAAGAGAAGTCAATGACTCCTCCAATATCTGTGGACCAGAAAGACGCTGCATAGTAGAGGCAAGGTTTGTCAAGAGGAAATGTAACTGGGAAAGCAGCATGTCGCCTGCCCTTCTTGGACAGAATTAGGAATTAAGAAAGCTTTTTGTATGGCAATAATATGGACATTTACATGTATTTTCTCTGCCCACAATTCTTTTCCCATTGGTAAATTGAGTAACTTCTACTTGGCAGTCAAATCTCAGCTGAGATCTCTCCCAAACTGGGAAGAGATGGATGATCCTCTCCTACCTCTGGCCTCCAGTGTAGGTCAAAAGCTGTATTAGCTTCTGAGGGCTGCCAAAGCAAATTACCACAGACTTGACGACTTAAAACAAAATTATTATCTCGCCATCTGAAATCAAGGTGTTGCCATTGTTGGTTCCTTCTGGAGGCTCTGAGGGAGAATCTGTTCTAGATTGTGGTGGCTGCCAGCAACTCTCTTGGCATTGCTTGGCTTGTAGCTTCCTAAATCCAGTCTCAGTTTTGATCTTCATATTGCCTTCCCCTTGTCCCTCTCATTTAGTTTTAATGATGCCATGCTAAACCCAGGTCAATAACAGCTCAAGATCCTTAACTAGATCTTCAAAGACCCCATTTCCAAATAAGGTCAAATTCACAGGTACCAGGGATAAGGACTAGGACCTGCTATGGATCCCTTCCTTTATCCCTCCTGTGGGGCAAAAGAAGTGCTGGGTAGGTCATGGTGGGAAGTCATGCCCCGATACTATAATTGCTTTAGTAAAAGGTTTTTAAGCAAGCTTCATCCATTTTTCTTGTTAATACATCTTTGAAATGTCAGAAATAAACACCCTCAACAGAGCACAAAATCCTAACCATCCTGTAATCCAGTCCCCACCTTGCTTTCTCTCACCTTCACATAATCTTCCTTAAATTCTCTCCTTAATTTCAAATGTATAGAAGAAATCGCAAACCTGACATTCTCCAAAGCATTTGAGATCTTACTTCTCATCAACAGTTGTCAGTTTAGGCTCCAAAAAAACTCATAAATATTCTCTCAAGGTTTTGACGTTTCTTATGTCTACACTCCTCTGATACAGTTTATTATAGCATTTACCATACTGTCCTCTAATTGTCTTCTTACTGATCTATGTCAGCTAATAAATTTGAGCTTCTCAAGCATAGAAACCATGTCTTTCATTACTCTGACTCTAGTTCCAAGCACAGTTCTTGGCACATAATACATAATCGATTACTCTTATTGAATAAATTAATTACAGATCATAGAGTGGACTTTTAAAACTAGCAAAAGATTTAGCTGACTCTCATCAGCTTGTTTAAGCTGTCTATTACCATGAGAGAGAACATTCAGGTGTTTGCATCTAACATCAGCCTTGCTTTAGCTTCTACTTTCTTCTTCAACATAACAGAATATATAGTATAAATGAAATTATATACCTATGCATTGGACAATGGAGAAAAAGAATGCTTAACCACAAACACAATGGTTTTTGTTCAGTATTAGTAGTCTTTAAACTTCTAAATAAAATCTACCTCAATAGTTAAATAATTTCCTTCTTTCATTGGCCATTCATGGTACTATCATTTTCCATCTGCTGTTTTTCAGGCGTGGGATCAAGAACCTCCAACATTCAGAAGAACAGTGGTATTCAATACTTATACCCAAGAAATTATTGGAGTGGAGAAAATGTGTCAAAGCAGTGAACATGAGAGAAAACATCGAAGTAACCAGATGAAGTGAATGAAATTATCATCCAAAAGTGTGTTTTGATTGTTAGAAATTAGGAGAAAAGAATTTGAAGATCACTAGATATAAAAGCTGAGAACTTGAGAGGAATGGATAAGAAAGAAAGAGAAAGGAAGTAAGAGAGGCAGAAATCAGCCTACAGCAACATAAACCATGTCAAAGTTTAGAAGAAGCAGGGAGTTTAGGACTTAGGTTATTTATCAACATAGAGATGAGAAGAGCACATGGAAAGAGAGGACAGAGGGAGATATGGTCTCTCAGACTAGGAGTTCCCTGAGCTCACAGTAGCAAGCTCCAGGGCAGACTGCAAAGACATCCCACTATCTATGAGATTTATAAAAGCTGCTGACTATGTCAAGACAGCTGGTGAGAGGACTAAGCCTTTACTTGTTTTAAGAGCTGCATAGTAAAAGGTAATAATTATAATCTAGCATACTGTGAAATATATAATGAAAGGCCAAATCAATTTGTGTTCCCTTTATTGGTTTCATAGGGCACTACTGTCATCAGAGAGAGACATTCTGAGGACACACTGACCAATCTAGGACCTCACACTGATGCTCACTGCAACTGAGCATCGAGCTAAATGATAATCAATAATATATTGAAAACTTCACTGTTTCATTACACAAGAAGCAAACACAAAAAGGTATTTGTATCATCAGAGACAAACTAACATGTACATTCCTAAACTTAAATGATCAAAATCAATCTGTACTTTGATTCATTGCTAAATAAAAAGGTTAATATTTTACTAAGCAAATGCAATAGACTAAGTTCTGTGTGTTCCCCGCTCCAAGGCATTTCAGAGTAAAACAAAGCATTTTATATATATATAAAAATATTCTGAACATAATAAATATCCAAAACCTTTTTTCTTAGATTTTCAGCAAACTCTTTTCTGAATGCAGTACATTTCTTGAACAGTTGTTCATGCATCTAATACTTGCCAAATAGACTCAGGCAGGTGGTGGTGAATTACTTTTCCCTATAACTACACAGACCATGAAGAGACTGACCCTTCTCAGATGTGTTAATACTGCCAGCTCCTATAAAATAACATCACTGATGAGTAGTTAATTTCATCTCATATGGACATCTGACCCATCACAGGTATATCTCCTGCTTTCAAAGCCAGAAGAATTTTGTTCTTTTTCTGTGTTCTCTTAACATTCATATAAGTTTCATGTTTAATACAAAATCATCTCCCATCGTTCTACACTTGTACATGATCACCAACTGTCCTTTTGTCATCTCTTCTCCATCTCATTGCTCCTTGTTCAGACACACATCACTTCCAAATACCTCACTTCTTTGTATTCCAAACCTTCAGATACATATCACTTCCAAATACCTCACTTCTTTGTATCCCAAACCTTCAGACACACATCACTTCCAAATACCTCACTACTTTCTGTCCCAAACCTTCAGACACACATCACTTCCAAATACCTCACTTCTTTGTATCCCAAACCTTTGCTGTTATCACAGCTCTTAGAAAAAGCACTGCACATATACTATGCCTAGCACTTAATACTATTTATCTTTTAATCTCACCCCCAAATACTATAAGGCAGGTGCCATTGTTATTTCAACTTTATAAAAAAGGAAATTGTGGCTACAAGAGGACAATTACCTTTTCAAATTTACATAGCTCTTGAGTAGTGGAATGCTTGTCAAATTTTAAAAAAATTATTGTAATAAACAAATAATTTATTATATCCATGAGCAGAGTCTGGAACATGTTAGATAAGTGGACAGCATGTATTTAATGACCAAATAAAAGGATGACAAATGCAAAGACCATTCTTTGCTCTAACATGTATTTTATTTTTATATTCTGCCTCATGTCCAAAGTCTTTATCATACTGAAGAAAGAGAAACACGGTTTGGGAAATAGCTTGATTATTCAAGGCAAAATCTGGCCAGCCATCTATTTTTGTAAATAAAGTTTTACTGCAACATAGTCAAGCTCATTAATGTATGTATTGTCTTTGGCTGCTTCTAAGCTACAATGGCAGTGAATTATGTGACAGAGGCTGTATGACCCGCAAACTAAACAGATCATGTTTCTACCTCTTAATATTATCTAAATGATTTCATTTAAGAAAAAATTTTACTGTAAACAGAAAAATATGTATATGCCAGAAGACATTTCAAGCCAAGTTGCACAAAAACATTTTGCCCAGCTTCTGAGCTCCCAGCCTTATCGGGTCATTTTGATACTCCTGGCTCAACCCCATCACTGTGGGCTCTACCTCTTTGGGCAATAAACCTTTTCCTCCACTCTCTTTCCAACTCTTCTTACAAGCTTAACCTTCTTTTGAACCAGTTACCTCAAGTCAAAACTGGATGTTTCTTCCAGACATGTCTTATTACATGGGTTCCATGTACTACCACTGTTGGTGTAAAGCACTTGGTAAAGTTTGGCTCAGTTCTAAACTTTCGAGAAGGGAAATTAAATGACTAGAAATTTCTTGTTCACAATAATGACTCAGTGCTTAATGTTATATGTGTCTGTTCTGTTAAAAGTTAAAACAATGTTTTCAGGGAAATGGCACCTCTAGTAAACATCCACTTATGAATCTATGTCTTTAACAAGCCAGGTCCTTTCCACTTTAGGATCTTTTCATTTGTTTTTTCTTTGCCTAGAACATTCTTCATCAAGTTGTTCCCATGGCTCACAGCTTCCCTTCATGATGAGTTCCTCTCAAATGCTATTTCATCAGAAATCCCTTCCACAACCGATAGCTTACTAAATGACACCACTGCCACGCTGTATGCCTTCATCCTGCTTTGTGTTTCTTCACAGCACTTGTCTCTCCAAGATATTGTAGTGTCAGCAGCAGCAGCAGCAGCAGCATGGTTGACATTTATAGAGCACTTATTTAATTTTTACCAAAGGCTAAGCACTTGGCATAAATTGCGTACATAATTTCCACAACTAGCTTAACAATTGATTATTTCTATTATATTCAGACAAAGAAACTGAAACATATAGTGGTTAGGTAAGATACTCCAAATCATCCACATACTAAATGGCTTGTGATTAGGGTTTAGAAGGATAAATAGGAGTTTTTGAGGTGACTAACATAGAGCAAGGCATTTTAGCAGAGTGAACAGGGGTATAGGCATTTTAGCATATGAAGTGAATATTTTTGTTTTTGTCTATTCAGCATCCACTCCCCATTAATAGTAAATAAATGTATTTTTTTTTAATTTCAGAAATTCCTCTTATCTCCACTCTCAGTTCATGTGGCTTGAGCTAAGTTCACTGCATGTCCCAGTTCTAAGAATAAACATATATAACAAAGCCAATTCAAAGAGAATGTTTTCTTGATGCTGTTGTGGTGTCTGGTGTTAGGGTGGTAGGAAGTACTCTCATTCCAATGGGATCATTTATCTAATGTAAGTCTGGTCATCTTTCCTTCCACTTGAAAGAATCTGCTTCAAAAAGAAATCTAACGAAAAATTCAGATTAGAGAATAAGAAGAGAGAGAGGCTTTACTCATAGTAATTAGGAAACCTTGAATCTAGCAATGCTTGATCTGTCCCTGCATTATTAGTTTTAGGAGTTAAAAAATTTCCTGATGTGTTTAAGCTAGTTTGAGTTGAGTAAGCATCCCTTCTAACTGAAATATCTTTTACTAAAATGGCAAAGAACAGACTTCTATGTATTGAGAACTTCATCTAATTCAGTATTGATGGAAACAAAAGTGGCAGGAGATGAGGCTGGAGGCAGAAGCCAACTGGAAAACAAGTGGGTAAAACTATGGATACAGAGATGCCTGTATTGCTGTTGCTAGTGGTGTAGACCTCATAAGTAAGATTATAAGTGCTGTAAACATTTCGAAGTATACTGACAGCCCTTGAAAAAAATTTCTTGGAAATATGAAGAACTCATTGGGAAAAGACATTGTTTTTAGAAAGATAATTTAGAGCAGCCACCAAAGCCACATAGCTCCAGATGTCATGTGGCACTGAAAGTGCACGCTAGAGTGGACAAGGCACATTTCAGTAGCATGACATGATGGCTTTGAATGAAACTGGGACCTATGGTCAGAACATATGTATTCATGTTACTAGCATCTATTCCAGACCATATTCCAACTGGGTGACCTTAGAAAAGTCACTTAACACTTTTGAAATTGAGGGAAAGATGCCTATACTCTGTCAACTTCATGGGGTTTCAGAGAGGTCCAAATTAAATATAGACAAGCAACTGCTTTGGAAACAATGTGCAAGTGTCCATATGGTCAATGTGGTCAGGATTTCAGAGTTTGGGTGTAAGCTTTGACACCCATTTTCTGTGCGATAGTGAGCAAGTCTTTAAAACTTTCAGATCTCATTTCGCTTCGTTCCAAGAAGAGATTAAACTCAATGGTGTTGAACGTTCCTTCCAACTACAGCATTACTTTAGCAGTTCTCCAAGTCTGTACTTTGCCTTTGTGAAAAACAGGCCAATTACCTAAATACACAAAGTGGTCAACTGGGATTTTCCAGAAGGCAAGAGCCAAGCTACTTAGGAAGCCAGTGCCCAGTCACAGGTAAGTCCTATAGCCAGCAGCACCTATAGCTACAGCACTGACACAGACACAGATTTCCAACTGTTAACTCTGAGCAACAAATGGGTTAAATTTGCATCGACTATTTGCTTAATAAAGTAGTTAGTTCATTTTAGTCTTTGAGAAATGCTTCCATAAAATTTGTTAAAATTAAACTTCTGGCATTTAAGAAATTAAATTACAAGGAAAATTCACTTAGGGTTGACATGGCATTCCCTGAAGAAGCAGAATAATTGAGGTGTTCATAATACAACAACTATCACTGCATAGCATTTTCACAGCCAAAAAATTGCTTTGAAATTCACTGACACACTGTGATGAGGCTGTCAGGCATTATCACCATTGTAAAGATGGGAAAACTCATGATCTGGATGCATCCTGTAAGTGGAACTGGTGAAATTTGAATTTTGGGTCTTTTGACGTCCAACTTTCTTTTAGTCTCTATTCCCTCAGAAACCAACTATCCCAAGGTTACCTTTAGGGGCCACTCTGTTATGCACATAGAGGAGAATGTTCAATTTTTTAATGGAGAAAAGAAAGAAAGCTATTAAGAGAGACCCAGACCAGTTGAGTGTCATTCAGCAGATTTCATATAAATTTGCCATCTGGGTTTACACAACCAAATACACATCACGCAATACTATTGCTTCTACACAAAGTTTCAGACCAGTACCCACAATGAGTGATTGATGGAACTCAATTAATACTTCTCTCTGCTGCCTGATTTCATAGTGACACCAAGTTATCTCAGCATGTTACAGCTGCCCTGAAGTCTCTCCACTGGCTCCTGCTACAATTGGGTATTGATTGAAAAATTCTATTGCTGTACTTAGTTACACAGCTTTCAATAAACAGGTCACAGACAGCACTGTGGCTGAATTCAAGGAGAGCTGAAAGACTTGACGGCAATGGCATACCTGAGAAAATTAGCAAGAAGCCTTAAATACTCAGGCAGAAGGCATGGGTCTCTACTGGGATGTTATCTGGAAATTTAGTAAGTACTGATTTACTTCTCCTCATCAAATGAGGCACACCTGTTGGATACAAAATTAAAAATGTTTAACAGCAACCTGATTGTACTTCAAATAAAAACAAGAATAAGCACTAGGCATGCAATGGTTTGGAGGAGCTAATGCATTCCTAGTTCAATTAATATTTATTGAGCAACCCCTCAATCCCAGGTACCAAGCTTGGTACTAAGATACATAAGCTATGACTTGCGTTATTAAGAGTTGGTAAACTATAATACACAGACAAAATCTGGACAGCCATCTATTTTTGTAAATAAAATTTTATTGCAACATAGTCAAGCTCATTAATTGTATGTATTGTCTTTGACTGCTTCTATGCTACAATGGCAGAGTTAACTATGTGACAGAGGCCATACGCATCACAAACTAAAATATTTACTACGTGACTCTTTACAAAAAATGTTCATTTCTGTGAGAGCAACAGGTACTAATAAATGATGTGAATATAATATCTTAAATTTCTGATAATCAGAAAACAGAGTGATAAGAGAAGGGTACTTAAGCTTTCTTTTGGCTGCCAGGAGGAAGTGATATATGAGCTTTTTATGAAAGAATGAGCAGAGTTGGCTAGGTGAAGATAGATAAGGAAAAAAAGGGAAGGTGCAAAACAGAAGGATCTGCACAAGCAAAAGTGCAGAGCAGTAGAACAAGATCATGCACGTGCATGGAAATGCAACCTACATAGGAACAGCTGAATTCTATTGATCTCAAAAGGAGGGTAGGGGTCTGGTCATGGAGAGTCTCATATGTCTTGTTGGGGGTGGGGTGTCTGGCTTTATCTGTAGGCAACCTCAGGGCACTAAAGTGATTAAACAAGGGAATAGTCAAATTTGTATTTCAAATATATCTCTCTTGAAGCAAAGAGGAGTATGAATTGCTAGAGACAAACTCAAAAGCTGTTAGATTTGTGAGGCAATTCAATAGACCCAATGAAAGATATTAGATAACTAAGTTGTGGTTGTGGTGAAATTCCCACTCAATTAATATTAAAAGATGGAGACCAAGGAAGAGGAAGATGCTCTTAAAAATAATGCAGGCCAAAAACATAGCCAACATTTCTGATTAACCCTTATGCACCAGATCTAAATAAGGACATGAAAAATTACAGTGAGGCACATTTGGTGGGTTCTGAACACAAAAAGCAAAAAAAGAGAAAGGTAACAACAGATAAATAAGAGAAACATTACTAAAAATGTGCTCCATACACAGTACCATCTCCTGTACATACATACTATTATTTGATTCATTCTATTATTTGATTCATTCATGCCTAAAAAAAAATAAAGGCATGAATGAGTGAGTGAATGAATGAATGCTATTATACACATTTTAAAATGAAGAAAAGGGTCTCAGTTGGGATTCTATAAAGTCTAGTAAAGAGCTTGGGCATGACAGGTGCTCAACAAAGTTTGGTGTCTTCCCCTATGGGAATGCCCTGAGAAACTGTCCTGACTGAATCCAACAAGAAGTGAGAGCTTTCTCATTCAACTGATGATTTTATAGACCTCCTCTCATCCTAGTATTCCGCAGCTACTCGGGATCTAGTGAAGACAGTCGAGACTTGGCTTTGGCATCGAAGAGGTTTCAGTCCATGGCAATGCTGTATATATTTCCCTTGGGACAGTGAGAGTATAGTTTGGAAGCAAAAATCAAAGAGTTTGAGCCAATGCCACATTTTGATCATTTATGTACATAAACAAACTCACAAGGCCCCCTAAATATGGAGTTATTTAGAAATTCTGAATAAGAAAAATGAAATCTCAAATGGTTTCTTCTAAAAAAATAGATATTAAATATGCAAGTTTATTTTTTTGAAGCTCTAAATTCCATGTGAGGTTTGCTTGCTCTTTCCTCCAAACCTGCATAGATTATACATGTCAAGTGTCAAAGAAATTAAACAAGGTAATCCCAATGCATCTGCGGCCTGTGTAAGCAAACAAAAACCTAAGCCAGAGTCAATGCTTGCAAATACCTCAAGGTTAAGAAGTCGAAACATAAAAACAACCAAACACAAACAGCCAACCAATTAGGCTTTCCCAAATAAAGCAAGCATTAAAGCTATACCCAATCAAATAATTTCCTTTCTTTGCTTCCATGTCTGCTCTACAAAAGTCCTTCCCTTACCTCCTACAGGTGGAGTACTGACTGATTCAAACAGATGTTTGCTCAAATAAACGCGTAAATTTTAATGTGCCTTAGTTTATCTTTTAACAGAAGAATGTGGGTTCTAAGAGCTGGTTGGCTCTGCATTTAGCATAGGTGATACACAAATGAGCACCTAATAAATGCCTTTTGATGGAGATAATGGCTTGGTCTGAGGAATAGTTTCAGCTATTGGCCATGAGTACTTCGCTGAAGAAATTATCTTTTCTTACCCTCCAGTATCAATTCATTCTCAATTAATACAATTCATCACATATACTCCAGACTCCTACAGTCATAAACACTAATTACTTTGTCTGAATTGCCAGCATGGGGCCTTGTTTACAAATGCCAGAGTTTCTCATTTGGAATAAGATTCCCCTTTGCCTGCCACAAACCCATTTGTGAGAATTCGAAAATTTGTACAAAATACTCTAAATATAATTTTACGCTGTTTTGCAATGCTAGGTGACTACAGAGATAAAATAGGACTCCCCATAGTCAAGAGTTTATTTTAGAGTTCTAGAAGCTTGTGGTGTGACTCTCCTTTTCCTGAACTCTATCACAAAATACATGTATAACATGCAACATTCTGCCTTAGCAGATTCCTGGTGGTTTACAAATTAGACTGATCTTGTTAAAAATCTGAGTTTTTCCGAAAAAATGACATAAACTCTTTATCAATCAGTGCCTAACTCAGAAATAACCACACACATATTTAAATCAAAATAAGAGTAAAATTTACATTAACTTAAGTTTATAAAAAAGAAGAATCTGGAAAAAGTTTGTTTATAGAGGGAAGGAAAAGGATGGCATAATTCAGTGAAAGCAAGAATGAGAAAAAACAAGTGAGGTAGTGAAGGTGTATTTGTCTGTTAGCACTTGCACAATGGGTAACCACATGTATTTGCTTTTTCCAGTTGAGATTGTCCTTTTACACAGGAGGATTACATTTACTTCACTTCCTTTACAGGTGGTCAAACTGCTCTGATTAGCAGTTAGCAAATGTTGCTGAGTATAAAACAATGTTGAATCAACTCCCACAGCACATTACCTGTACAAATTGTATGACACGTGCAGTTTGTTTTTTAAATCACTGCACAGTCTGCACATCACATCCCTATCACATGACTGTAAGCAACTAGCAATTAAGAGTCATGTTTGATTCTTGTATATTCTTCAATTTAGAAACCACCTGGCACAGAGTAGCTAGGCTGAGACAAGAGTAATGCAAGTGAAGCATCAAGGGCACATAATTTAAGAGTCAATCACTCTTAGACTCATGAAATGCCTTACACGATAGATGTATAATTTGCTAAACAGAGGCTGAATGAAAGGAAAACAAGGAAAGATAAAGACCAGCACTGCAAGAAATATAGGACAAGAAGAATGAAAAGTGGGAGGGGAAAAGCAGGGTGGCAGAAAGGAGGGAGGGAAGAAATCATAATAGATCAGAGACATAGCTCACCAAATAATTATTTGCTTTTCTACTTTCCTCAGCCTCTCTTACATTTGGCTGGGGTCATATGACTCGTTTAAGCAAGGGGCTGTGAGCAGAAGTGATATGTGCTGTATAAGAGTCTGTGTGTCTTGTCTTTCCTTCCTTTCTGCTGTCATAGTGACCTTTAAAGCCATGTGAAACACATGGTATAACTGTAAGTTGGAGGAAGGCAACCAACGCTCATCAGACTTTATGTGAGCAAGAAATGAATGTTTATAGCATAAGCTACTGAGACTGTGGGGTTTACTAGTAAAATGACATTCTTTCTATCCTGATTAATACAATGACATCAAATATGATGGAGTTATATAGATATTATCTTTATATTATTTTGATCATAGAAAAAAAAGGGAATAACATTTACTTTATTATTATATAAAGGATATGGACTGACTATACTTCCTGGTGCTTCCATTTTAGATCTATTTTTAGAAAGTATTGCACTCAGTAGTATTTCCTTCATAAGGTTCATGTGAGAATTAAATGAGCTAATACATATAAAATGTTGAGCATGGTCAGTAAGCAATATGTCATCTTCTATGATCATTGGAAAGGTTAAAAATAACTTTAAAAAAAAGAAGAGCTTTAGATGATATCTCTCAAAAGGAAAAATAAACAAAAGCGTCAGTTTTTGCTTTGCATTTGGGAATGAGAAAGAGTTGTATGGGAACCAGAAGAAACTGGGAGGGGAGGTAAAAGACTCATCTGAAAAAAAAAGTTTGTGGTTATCTCATTCTGAGACTGGAGCTATAGATGGGGCAAAACAAATACCCATGGTGGCAGCTGGCATCATTAACGCAATGAAATACTCCATAGTTTTGTCGACTACTCTCCGGAGCTACAAAAGGAGTAGTTCTTGGAACTGTGATAAAACTGTTTTTTAATCTACAAAACAAGATACAAATATTTTCTTTGGTAGTATTGCTATACAGCATCGTGCCTGTAGAATATTGCTTATTTATTTTTCCAACAGATATTTATTTATTGCTTTCCCATTGTGAGCCAGACACCACCCTAGGAAAGGCATTAGTGAACTTCAATCTTGTATTCATGGAACTCAAAGTCATGGGAGGACATGGGCATTATAAAAAGATATACAAATAAATACAGAACTACAAATTATGCAAACTCTGTGAAGGAAGGAGATGGGTTTAACGATACAATGTTTAAGAACATAGGTTTTGTTCAAATCCTGGCCCTCCCACTAACAAATGGTGTGCCTTTGGGCTGATAATATCTCCATGCCTTAGAAATTTTTCTATAAAAGAAGACAATGAATTTCTTACTTCATGAGGTGACTGAGAAAAATCAAGTGAGATAACATACATAAGTAAAAAATTAGTGCCTAGAACAGAGCAAACGTTCAATAAATGTTAGTTATTATTTTAATGGCAGGAATGTCATAGAAAGGCTCTTTGTTCACTTTGTCAAATACATCCAGATGGCAAATACACACATAGAGTTTTTATATATATAATGTAAACACACACACACACACACACACACACACACACACACCATTAAGATTATTAGTCAATTATTCCTTTAATCTGTTAAAATGCATTGGGCTTTATATACAAACATAATGACTTGACTAAACTTTCACTCTTTAACTGGATGTCATGTAGAAATGACTTAGGTTTTACGAAGGAAAAATCCCAGCAATGTGATCAACTTTGACTGTCTTCAGGCAGGCAGCTTTGCAGCTTCCCTGACAGTGTGGATCCATCCATTTCTGAAAAGTCTCCTGGGAAGGGAACATTTTAATCTCCATTGGCAGATAACAAATAACTGGCATTGGAAATTTCATATCCAGATGAAAGGTGATGCTTAATCCTAAGTGATTTATGGCTTGAGTCACATGGTTATTATTGACAATTCCTTGATTAGATCTTTGGCATCTTCCCCAGTCATCCCTCTTTTCTCAGTTTAAATAAAATATAATCAGAAAAAGTCAGACACTGAGACAATTAAAGGACAGTTAGAAAAAAAAGACAGCAAGAGAGAGAAAGAAAAAAAATGTTTGATGAAGTCAAATTGAATGCATTTGGATTTTTTTGTTCTTTTCTATTCTTGGTTTAACTGCAAAAATATTTAGAAGTATCTATGGAAATATTTAAATTGAAACTTTAGGATAGGATTATAATAGGATAAATAAAATTCAGAATATTTTTATGTGTTTCAGGCATTTAAAAAATCTTGGTGGTTGTGATCTACATTATCACTAATATGAGTTTTAAAAAGTACTAAATGTTCTATTTTTTCTAATTAAATTCATTCCTCTTTTGGGGCTTCTCTAAATAATTTAATGTGTACACAGAGGATATTGTGCCTCTGATTCTATTATGTATAAACAGATTTTTTTAAATCTGTAAAACAATGGACAGTCAGAACAAAGATGTCTGTTAATTCTGCTCTGGGGCAATGAAGCATTTTAGTTGTTCCTTTGTCTTCCTCTGTCTGCTCCCTCAGTACTCACTCTCAATCTCCCTCTCCAGCTGCCTCAGCACATACAACACACCATACTGATGCATTAACTCAGCTACTGTTACAGATCCACAAAACTGCAATAATTTACTACTGTAGGCACCAGAGAACTATATGAAAATTAAATGGTTAAATATGGTCTCAGAGGAGACACATAAGCAGCCAAATTAAAATATCAAAAAAAATTAGTAAACATGAATACATTCATGGTTTTAACTCTATGAAGATATGATGGAAAGAAAGAGATAAAAATAAATAGAGATAGGTGGAAACAAATATATCTCTCACACAAATCCTTTTAGAGAATATTGACCATTAACATTGCATGGAAAAAGGTGTCATGCCCAACACACTGTATTATGTATTAAATATTTGGACAAAGCAGGTGTCGGCAGACCACGGTATACCACCTGTTTTTGTAAGGCCCATGTGACCTACAAATGGTTTTCGTTTTTAAAGGTGGAATGTAAAAATGACTTTCGGTAAAAACAATTGCTCCAATTTGTCTAGTGGCCCACAAACCCAAAATATATTTACTATCTATCCCATTACAGAAAAAGTTTGCCAATCCTTGACCTATACTATTTATCAACTGTGACAATATATACTTTTATAGCATTCACCATCCATAAACTCGCTTATTTAATCCTATCCTTCTAAATAACAAGTTCCTTGAGGGTAGGGGCAAGAACAAGCTCTGATTTTTACACAATTGTGTACCCAGCACAAAACATAGCACTTAAAATATAGAAATCACTTAATAAAGATTTGATTTAAAAGTTAATAAATGAAAGAACTCTAATGTACAGGCAGGACTTTCTCTAGCCCTTAAGTGATTATATGTCCAAACACCAAAGTATAGAAACTAAAGGGAAGAACAGACCTGACCCAAATCACACAACTCAACAGAGAGAAAAAAATTCAATTCAGTGATCTTTATTCCCATTACAGTATGTTTTCACTACAAGCTTCCTTTTAGCGACGGAAGAAAGCCAATTTTGTCTCATCTGGTTTACACATGTCTATGGAGAACAGCTAAACCAGGCATTTACTCGCTGTGATAGGATGTCATGCAAACACTGCTAGCCTCTGTTTTCTCCTGCTCTCCATCCCCACTTCCTCACCCAATGTTTCAATGCTTAGTGAATCTCTGTACAAAGATCAGGAACTGAATTATATGGCAACTCATGGTAGCAGTAAGTAGAAAGATATGGATGTAAGAGAACCACATAATAACTCTAAGTAAATACATACAAACATACAAAAACAAGCTTAGAAGCATAATTAACACTATTCTGTTTGTTTTATTATAAAAAGAGAAAGGCCAGACCATACTCCTTTACCCTTGCCCACTCACATCACTCAATCTGCATCACCACCATTTTGTCTTTCTGATTTTTCATCACTATAACAATAACAGTGATGTATCAGAAACTGCTTTACTTACATTGCCTGATTTCACCTTAACTATAACCTAAAAAATTAAAGTTTACAAGGTAGTCAGTGACAGATCCAGAATTAAAATGAAGGTATTTCTGGCTGCAAGTTTGGTCATTTTAACCACTGCCCTAAATTAGAACTGCCCACCTTGGCTGTTCCCTCAGTACTCACTCATAATTGACCTCTCCAGCTTTGCCCCTTAGTGCTTGTCCTAGTCTTTATGTCCTCATTTCCATTTTTACTGATTGTAAGCATATTTTATCTTTTAACTCAAAGCATGAGATACGATCTGTCTTAATCTCATATTACCCTAGAATGACCTTAAATCCATGACACAAGATTAATATACATAAATTCTAAAATAATTGATAGTAACAGTTAACTATTTCCAATAATATACACTTAACTTATTTGTACATTTGTACTTAACTTTTTTGTACAAATCGTTTGAAGGAAATTAGAATAAAAGATATACGAAACTATATCATAACACATATCAAAACAAATTTATTTATAGAATGGTAATTAAATAGACCAAAAAAATGACATGAAGGAAAAAAATAAAATAGACAAAACAAATCCATGAAGGAAACTCTAGACAAATACTTCATCTCAAGTATTATGTTAAATGAAATAGGTCAGACAAAGAAAGACAAATATCATATGAGTCATTTATATATGGAGTCTAAAAAAACAAAATAAATGAACAAACAAAAGAGAAACAAACTTTTACATATAGAGAACATTTTGATGATTGCCAGATGGGAGCAGGGATGGCAGGATAAGTGAAATAGGGAAAGGGATTAAGATGTAGAAATTGCCAGTTATGGGAATGTAAAGTACAGCATAGGAAATATAGCCAATAATATTGTAATAATTATGTATGGTGTCAGATGGGTACTAAACTTACCAGGGTAATTACTCTGTAAGTTATAAATGTCTAATAACTATGTTGTACACCTGAAACTAACATAATGTCGCATACCAATTGCAACTGAAAATTTTTTTAAAAAGAAAAGAAAGAAAAAAGCATACATGCTGCCTTTAGACTGACCCGAGCAAAATCCAAGCTCCATAACTTAACAAGTTATTCTCTCTGGGTCCTGCTTCTTCTTCAGCTATAGGATGAGAGTCAAAGAATTGTAGCACAAGAAGAAAATGAAATGCTAAAACAAAATGAAGAAAAAAAATGCATCATCTTTATTTGGAGGAAATTACAAAGAAATCAACCAATAGATTTGATTATGTAAAAAATAAAATAAAGATCATAAAATGCACAAAATAAGTTAAAGGAAAATTATATAAAAGAAAAAGTTCAGCTACTATAACAAAGGTCAAATTGTTAGGTTTTTGAGGTGCTCACCCAAATAAGAAAAACAATAAGTTTAAAAAAATAGACAGGACTTATACTTCTTAAAATGATAGTTCAGATAACATAAGACTATCCCTCCTATTATAAATGACTATACCCATATAAAATATATGGAACAACTGTTTTCAGACATCAAACAATGAAAAGCACAGGAGACAATACCTTATAGAAAGAAAACAAATAAAGCAATACCTAAGATTGCCTCAGCTTTCTGCCTTGAGGCACTTTCTGGACTTGATGAGGAAACCCAAAGAGAGCACAGTACTCTTGCTGAGATGAGGAGACAAGGATTAGAGTTTGAGGAAGCAGAGGTGACTGGAATTTGAGGGCAGAGTGCCCAAGAGGAGGACACTAAACAGAGAAAGTTTTGGAAACCTGGATAGGGTTCCCCTTGAATATATACAAAGCTGTTTATCCCTGGAGTAATACTCGAAGCAAGCCAAAGAACTAATGGGGTACTGTGACCTGAGGACTTATTAGAGCTTAACAGAGTTGGGAGATATTCAAGTTCTAGAAGTGGAGAGACTTATTGAATACCCAGGGCATTCAGTAGAGACCCCAGAAAGGCCACATTAAGAAATGGGGCTAACTGACTCCCAGAGTAAAGAAAATATTAGATTCACCAAACTCTAAAGAAAGCCTCAACAGGCCATAAGAACAGAAAGCCCCAAAGCTCTGCCCAAAGGAACTAATTTTATTTATAAAAGAGAAGTTCAAGTTTTAGGGAACTCAAAAAAAGGGGCAAGGTAGATTCTAATGGTGAGCAATTAAGAGGAGGCTGATACTTCCAAAGCAGCAAAAAACTAAACCACAGGACAACGGTTTTATTAGAGAGAAGGGGAAGAGACAGCTAGGAAGAGATCTCCTGTGGTGAGAATATATTTCAAAAATTGACCTCAAAAAATTCCCCTGCAAGTGGGCCTGAATTTAATTGGATCAGACTAAAATTATGTTTCATGGCATTGTCAAAAACAATAGAGCAAATCAACCAGAAACTGGTGGAGCCTAATAGCTGTATGTGTTACCAACAGAGGGAGGCAGTTGACCAGAAAGATGGAGAAAAGGGAGTCAAAGAGAACCCTGATAATATCACTGTCACCAAGGAGACCGTGAGCGTACCCTAGGACGTATCTCTGAGAAGCAACCTCAGAGACTGAATTCACACTCCAGGAGAAACTGGGTTCACTAAAACTGTCCAATCACATCACTACACAAATAAACGAAATAAGCCTTGGAGGTGGGGAGTCAATATTACCTAAAATGATCACTTTTTCAGGGTTGTTAAAATATTACCTAAAATGCTCAATTTTTCATATGCGAAAAAGTTAGGAGACACTCAGAAAAATAGAAAGGTGTACTCATACACACACATATAAATAAATAAAAAGCAGACAACAGAAACTTCCTTTGAGAAGGCCCAGATATTGAATGGAACATAAACATCAAAGCAGCTACCATACATATGTTCAAAAAACTAAAGGAAGCAATGTATGTAGAAGTACAGGAAGGTATGATGATAATGTCTCATCAAATAGAAAATATCAACAAAGAGATGGAAATTATTATTTTTTTAAAAAGTATCAAATGTAATTTCTGGAGGGAAAAGTACAATAACTAAAATGAAAGATTCACTAAGTATTTTCCATAATCGATTGAGCTGGCAGAAGAATCATCATACTTGAAGACAGATCAACGGAGATGGAATCTGAAGAACTGAGGGGGGAAAAATGAAAAAAAAAGCCTCAGAATAGAGAGAAGTCATTAAATACACAATATATGCATGAAATATAAGAAGGAGAGGAAAAAGAAAAAGAAAAATATTTGAAGAAATAATGGTTAAAACCAAATTTACTATTAAATTTACACATATAAAAAGCTCAAAAACTTCCAAATAGTATAAACACAAAGAAATTAACCCAGACAGATAAGAGTAAAATGTTGGAAGTAGAAGACAAAGAGAAAACCTGGAAAGCAAAAAAGAAAAAATGACTCATAATGTACAAGAGAATCTCAATAGATTAATAAATGACATCCCATCAGAAACAAAGGTAGAAGACAGCAAGTTGATTTATTCAAAGGGCTGAAAAAATAAAGCTGCCAAGCCAAAATCAAACGATTATATATATATATGTGTGTGTGTGTGTGTGTGTATATATATATATATATATATATATATATATATATATATCCATATAAAATCAAACAACAACGGCAAAAATAAGCCAGATGACAAAGAATGACATTTTTTAAGTGCTAAGGGAAACAAAGTCTAGAATTCTATATCCAGTGCAAATGTCTTTCAAAAATGCAGGCAAAATAAAGAATTTTTCATAAAGACAAAAGCTGAGAAACTTCATCAGCAAATCTGCACTCTTTTAAAGGAAGTTCTTCATGTAGAAGAAAAATAATACCAGATGGGATATTGATTCATAAATAAATAAATAAATGAAAATTTCCAGGGATGATAAATATGTGGGCAAACATAGAAGATATTTTTATTCATTTAAATTTTTTTTAAACATTGGCATTTTAAAATAAAAATAATGGTAATATATTTCAGAGTTTATAATACACATAGATGTAAAATGTATAACTATAAGAACACAGATGTTTTGGAAGGGGAAAACTGAAGTATGGTCTCTTGAAGATTTTAAATTAAACATTAATTATAGCAATAGTATTTGAAGTGTTTCTGTTTTAAAGATGCATATTGCAAACCATATTGAGACCATTGGAAAAAAATAAAAGATATAGCTGACAAACTAATAGTAGAGATAAAATTTAATTCTGTTCTTCTAAAAAAGGTGGAAAATGAGTAAAAGAGGAGCAAAGAACAGGTGAAACAAATAGAAATCAAATAGTAACATGGTAGATTTAAATCCAAATGAGACTTAGTAGGAGTGTGAGTGTTCATTTCAACTGTTACCCAGAATAGCCAAAAACAAAAACAAAAAAAGCCAGAAAGCAACCAAATATCCCCCAGTAAAAACCTGGATAAACAAATTTGAAAAAAAAAAAAAAAGGAAATTAAATGCTATTAGGCAATAAACTAAACTACTAATATACCCAACCATGTGGGTGAACATCAAAAGCATTTTCTTGAGCTTTAAAAGCTTTTTACAAAAGTGTTACATAGTGTGTGTTTCCATTTATATGAAGTTCTCAGACAAAAACTATTTTGAAAGAAATCAGAACAGGGGTTCCCTCTGGGTGTAATCAGCAACTGAAAGGGGGCATAAGGGAACTTTCTGGGATGCTGGAAATTATTAAAGTTAGAAAGAATGAAATTAAACAAGTGTAGGCATTTTTCATAGTTCGTTGATAAGTGCACTTATGATCTGTGTATTTAATAATATGCAAATAATATCTCAATTTAAAAATATTTTTAAATAGGCAAAAAAAAGTTTAATGTAGGAAAACATCCAAAAGACCAATACACAAGTGGGTATTGGTCACCTTATTAGTAATCAAATGATTCACTTTAAAACAATGAAATATTAATTTTTTACCCCAGAATTGGCAACAAATTTAGGAAAAAATATTTGATGCTGGCAAGGGGTAGCAAGATAAGCATTCTCATGCAATTCTGGTAAGAAACTAAATTACTTTAGCCTTTGTGGAAAGCCTTGATCTAATAATTCTACTCCCAAGTATCTATTCAGAAGAAATAAATCAGAGATATTGGCAAAGATTAATGTATAAAGACATCCTCTAAATATGATTTATAACTGGGTAACATTGAAAAGAAACTAAATGCTTAATAAATTCTAGAAAACAAGAAAACAGAATTGTATCTTCATTATGACAAAACATGATATAAGGAAAAAACAAAGTAGTCAGACTATAAAAAAATAGTATTTTCTCTGAATGATGAAATTATAGTCATATTTGCATTTTTTTGTATTTTTCCAGTTTTCTCAAATATGTTGATTTCTCCAACAAGGAAAATAAACTCCTACTTAAAAAGACATACAGAAAGACTAATAAAAAGTGTCAATGTACAAAAATAGAATGCAAATATATTTAAAGAAGAAAAAGCAAATATGATTTGGAAATTCTTAGCAGACAGGGAAGAAAAAGGAAATGTAATACATTATTCTCTTTAACTAAGAGGAGAAGGAAAATGTATTTCTTGGTAGAAATTAAATGTTTCCAAGACCTTACTCTATAACCTCATGTCTGCCTCCTTCTCCTTCTCAGTCTCACACTTTCTTTTCCCTCTCACTGGCCTACTAAGGTTGCCCATTTGTTACTTGTGTAATTTACACAGGACAACTATTGCATTTTGAATGACCTCTCTTCTCTAATACTTCAACAAAGAGGTACCAATTGACAGATGGCCCAGATCTCAGAACATTTAATTAACTAAATGTCAATTAACCAACATAATTCCACTGGACTGTAAGTTGCTTGAGAACAAACTCTGTATTTGCTTAATCTTTTTTCATAGGATTCACACTGCACTTTCTGGAGACCATAGGCATTTACAAAACATTAATGTTGATTATAAAACTTTAATTTGTTTATAGGCAGTTGCCATCAAGATTTTTCTGGAAATTGGGTGCTTTTGCCACGAGCACCACAGTATCTGAAAGATATGTAGGAAAAAACAGTAGAAGAAAATAAGACCTTTTGCAGGAAATCAGTAGTACTTACTACTCTCAAAAATCAAGATTGAAGCTACTTTATTTAAAAATTTTATTCATTAATTTTTGAAACACTAAAAGGATATAAGAATGAGAAAAGAGAGTAGAAGCAAATGTTTTCGTCTGAATACCAACTCTGCCATTAATTAGCAAAATGAATTGGATGAATCTCTTAAGCTTTTAAATCTGGGATCCTCATCTGTAAAATGGAGTGATAATGACTATCAAACAAATAGAGAGTTGTGGTGAAGACCCAGATAGGTAGGTAATAAATATAAATATGCTAAATAAAATGTTGGTGCTTCCCTTTGGAGCTTATGATCTCACAGAAGATGTGAACAGTTACAGAAGTGGTGACTATACTAGGCAGAAAGCAGCATAAGGGCAAGTTCTTACTGAACCTCGATCCCATCAGGCAATCTCAGTTCTGGCTCTAGGATACAGTGGGGAACAGAAAGACTCCTTACCCTCAGTGGAACCTATACACTCCTGGAGAGTATCAGATAATAAATGTGAACACAAACAAATAAGAAAATTTCAGATAGTAAAAAAAAGTGCCGTAAAACAAAAGAGGGTAATAGGGCAGAGAGATTGGAAGCTAGTCCAGTGAGATGGTCAAAAAAGACTTTTTTGAGGTGACATTTTAGCTGAGACCTAAATGAAGAGGACAGTAACTTTGGAGCCACTTCAGAAGTAAAATGGGAAGCACTATCAGAAGTAAATTACCCTGGCTAGAGCAGCAAACCCAATAGCACTAAATGTCTCACTAAATTTAAAGGTATTTTCTAGGTCACTAAGAATTGGGGTAAAAATAAAATGGTACCCATGATGAACAGAAACTGGAGAGAAGACCAGCAATTACATATGCCAACAGGTCTGGTTAAATGACCACCTCCTTCTCCCTTGACCTTGTAAATAGCTTCACAAGCAAAATAGAGGTCTTGTGAGAAAGGACTTTAGGGAGAGAATAGCCAGTGAGCTTAAACACTGTTCTGCTTCATGATGCAATATACTCACTGTCTGAGACCCATTGTCTTTAGGGCTCTCAGCCTCAGTTTACAAACTTGTAAAGAACTGCAATAATTTCTCCATCAAGCAAAAGGGAGAACAACCTGCTAATAATAAAGCCACTTCACACTAGGTGCTTCATTGCATTATTGTATACTGACAAAATATGTGTGATTATTTTTTCTTTCCAGTTAAGCCCCACGCATTACAGAATTTTATAAAGAGCTCTTTGATGACTGAGTGAAGTAGTTTTATTTCAGGCTGACTTGGCTGATCACTTCTTCACACAGGCTCGTGCCTCTATCCTAAGGGGGCACTTTCGATTCACTTAAAAGATTGCGGAGGGTCTAATGCATCAGAGAGGTAAAAGAGGAAATTGGGAGATATTGCCTGCCTAGTTAAAGAGGGAGGGACAACCATCCCAGAAGGCAATGGGGCAATTGCTCAGCAGTATGAAGTGTGTATGTGTATATGTGTGTGTGTGTATGTGTGTGTGTGTAGTATAAATGTAATATATAATATGTGACATATTATATATAATATATATGCTACTTCATATGTAGTATAATATATATACTATATACTTCACATATAATATTATATATTTGTATATATAAAATCTTCCAAAGCAAGCAGGGGGACAGATACTGCTTGACTTTCAGAAACTCCCTGGCAGTGTGGTTTCATGAAACCAGGCATAGCTAGTAGGTTATAAAACAAATATGAAATCAACTTATTAGATCATGGTCAACATTTCTATGAAAGTGGAATAGAATGAATCAACTAGAATATAGTGGAATACAATAGATTATGAAAGAATGTATTACATAAGTAATGGTATTTTTATGAAACATTTTCCCTGATAAGTGTATATGTGTGTATGCTTAAGAACTCAGTCACAATTTAAAATGTATTTCGTATTGTTAGTAATGGTAAAAAAAATTTAAGTGACTGCTGTAGGGGACATCCTGTCGAACCCCAGAGTACATACCTACTGGACTCACAAACTCAGAAAAAAAGCATCTGAACTAGGGGGAACCCAGGATATTATCAAAACGTGTAATTTTGCAGGTGCAGAAATAAGTTCAAGAAAGGAAATTACTTTCCCAAGATGACAAGGGGTTTAAGACCTGAACCAAATTCTTTTTAACTGACAGTCTAGCTATTTTTACACTACACTGTAGTTAAAGTCATAGCTTAACACTGGAAAGGAGTTGTTTTGAGAATCAGAGTTGTTCATTGATTTTCCTGTCACTGCAAAAGAGGAGAGCTGACTTAGACTCTGGGAGCACAGAATCCATCACTTCCTGGGATCTTCCTGCTCACCTACCCCCCTAGCCCAGAAAATGAGTGCAGTATGACTCATCTGGCACACATCTGTCTCTTTCAATCCCTCAACTCTTCCCCCAGAGACTACATCAAGATGCAGCCCCATGGTCTGGTGTTTAAAGCAATATGGTATAGGAGTAAGAGCTCAAATGCCATAGTCACACAGACCTGGTTTCAAATTCTACAGAATAAAAACCCCAGGGTAGAGCCATATACTTCTTGTGTACTGCTGCATCCTCAATACTTTATACCACATGGGGGCCCATGCTGGTGCCCAATGCAAATTTGTAAAAAGAAATAAGAGAAAGGAAAGGAGTTATGAGCAATGTGACCTAGACAAGTGACTTCACATCACTGAGCCTCAGCCTTCTTATCCATCAAACAGAATTACTCATAGGATTATTTAGAGGATTGAAAGAATACAGATCTAGAACTGAACAGTTCCCAGCATCTAGCAAACATCAGTGTCTGTTAATATTACTAGCTCTCTCCTATTCTTGATCAGTGGTTTTTGACTTTTAACTCAGTAAGAACTTTTTAAAGGAGATATATATAGAAACCTTATCTGAAGTGCTACTGGTTGGCCTCCTTCTGGCCCCCAGTAATGACCCCTAAATCACCTCTGAGGATCCTAGAGTTGATCAGAATTCTACATGAAAATTACTCCTGTGGGCCATGACCTTCCCCTCTCTCCAGCAGGATTACTGCTGAGGCTGATGTGGACTGCTGAGGATGGTAGGAAATGAAGCCCTGCAATGAGCACCTGTCAGTCATATAATTACAAATCACCTAGGTGACAGAATCCCATTGCTCATGTACTGCACTGAGGATGCATTCTCAGAGCAGAAAACTTAAGCTGCAGCAAACACCATGTCCTGTAAAGAAAGACAACGAAGAAAAGAAGAGCTTTAAAATAAACCCTACAACCTGCAGAAGCTAATGTCAGAGTCATGTACAATTCTACTAAATTTCTGGAATTTATTGATTGCCTCAGTTCTAACAGCTTCCTCCAGGCACACATTTGCATATGTAAATTCACAATGCTTTTTATTCATTCTCATTTCTTTCTTAATGTTAAATTAACTGGGCCAATAAACCACAGGAAGTATTACGCGAAATCTGACTTCAATCACTATTAACATAAAATATTTAAGTGTGTAAAGAAAGCATATTTCAGGGGGCTTGTCCTGGTGAACAGCAAGTAGAAAGAAAGTCAAAATTTCCTGCCAAGTATAGGAAGGTGTTTAATGCTGCTCTCTACATGGCAATGGGACCAAGTGAAAGCATATATGGGTACATCTCGCTCTGCTAGGAATACTTGGAGACACTGAGAGAGCAACCAGGAGGCCTGGACCTGCTGGGACGAACTGTGCAGCTTGAGCCTATCACTTTGGTACATCTTCTCCATCTGTCAAATGGGACTCATACCAACTACTTTTCAGGGACATTGTGAGAACAAGATAATGAATGAGAAAGTACATTGAGTTCCTTGCCAGCACAGCATCGTATTCACACCAAGTATTTTTAGTATTTATTCTGATACTTTATCACATTCTCAGTAAAGCTGTTAGTGCATCTCAGATTATTAGGGTGTTATAAATGCACAAGAAGATGAGGACTGTTCCCTCTTCCCATGCTCTCTGGAACACTTTGCTGAATAGTTTTGTTATTTGATTTCTAGAGAATAAAAAAAATTATTATAAGTAATGTCAATGACAGAGGCTCACTTTCAAGTATGTTTGCTTTAAACAGGACCTAAACTCAGTGTTGTGAGCAGAATCATGACTGATGTCAGCTGAAGGAGAAGAAGAAAAGTATACCATCCCATCTGGGCTTGGCAGTGAAACTCTGGCAGGAGTAGAGGTATCTGCAATGATTTAGGACACATGAAGGCCAGTGAATTATTGGATACCATCTTTTGGGAGAATTTGAGGTGTATCCTGAGCTCCTGTGGCCTCTCCCTCCCATCAGACTTCTCCTGGGTTCTATTTTCTCTACTTCCTCTAAATCACATAAACCAGTTCAAATTAGAAATATTCTAAAGCATCTTCATGGGAAGGAGTGGATCATACATGCCTGTAGGTCTTTAGCACAATGTTTGGCATATGCCAATCAGGCAACCAGTATCAGGCAAGCAGTATAGGCCAGGCATTGTGTTAGCTGCTGAGAATATAAGAAAAGTAAAAAATTAAAAATAACCTTGGTTTTCATGGAGTTTACAGTCTAAAGCAGTTCATAAAGTTAAAATATGTAACAGTTACTAGTGCTCCAAAGAGCTGAACCTTGCAAATATCTATGCCAATTATGTTTGTAAATACTGCTGAGACCTCACTACCAATAGCGAAGTATTAGCAGTGAGGTGCATCTTGAGATAATCATGCTAAGTGAAATAAGTCAAGCAGAAAATGTTGAGAACCATATGATTTCACTTACAGGTGGGATATAAAACCGGAAGCAACAAATGAACAAAACAAACAAAAACCTCATAGACACAGACAATAGGTTAGTAGTTACCAGATGGAAAAGAAGAGAGAGGTAGACAAGGGTAAAGGGGTCAAATACATGGTATCAGAAGGATATTTGACTTTGGTGTTGCACAACACAATGCAATATACAGATGATGTGTTACTGAATTGTACACTTGAAAGCTATGTAATTTTTTAACTAATGCCACCCCAATAAATTTAATAAGATTCACAGATGAATGAGGCTATACTTTAAAGAAGCTTCTAAGTTAATAAATCATATTAATATGTATACAAATAATGATGAAAAAATTAACATAATATTCTAAGCTCATTACAAGTATCATAGCATCTAATCTAAAGAACAGTCTTATAAAGTAATCCCAGTTTACAAATGAATGCACCAAGGCACAAAGAAATCAGTCATTTACCATGGGCAATTACACAGCCTGTAACAACTAGAGCCAAGATTTGAACCCACACAGTCTGACTCTAGGGCAGGTGCTCTCAATTATTATGTTTCAGTCCTATCAGAAACACAGTGTAGTAGGAACACAAATGAAAGACTAATTCTTAATGGGGAAATTAATCAATTTAACAAACAATTATTGAGTATCTACTGTGTGTTGGATTTTGAGAATGCAAAGATGAATTGAATGAATTCTGCTCTGGAGATTACACGCTAATGAGGGAAGTGAATAAATAAATGACAAGCAGATGATAGTACAAAGAGAGGTATCATGGGGATAACATCCCTCCTGGAAGAGGGAGCACTTCAGTAGGTCCTTGAAGGATGGATACGACCTTTATAGTGTGATAAGGCCATGATGGCCTTGTTTCAAATAAATAACAAAAATAGTAACTTCAGAAAGATGGATTAGCCCTTTGATGTTATTCTATGCCCTTCAAATACAAAATTCCAGGGAAAGCTTACTGCGGCACAATCGTAAAGCATGGCCGATCTGACCCCAAAGTCAGACTGTGCCTATTGGATTTAGAAGGTGGATTGCATACAGCCCTATCTCTGTGTGCCAATGTCAGCTTTAATTTGATTTGTGTTTCCCCTAATTTTACAAGAAACTCCCTCTAAAGTACAAGAGGAAGTGTTACAGAATTCAGTCAAGGTCAAAGAAACCAATGGATATTCTTACAGGCTATAAAGGGGAACAAGAACTTTGGAGTTTTAAATTGTTCACAATTGACATATATCCCCATGAATCTTCCACAATTATTGGTTATTTTCTGAAAATAATAGTTTTCATTTGAAAGCATATAGAGCCTCTACCTCCTACCCTATAATAAAAATATATTTTTAGAATTCAAACAACATACAGAATTTCTGTTTTGAGATACTGGGAATTTTTACTTTATTTAATTTATGTGATTATAGAATAACTAACATTAAAATGCTAAGGAAATTTATAATTAAATAATCTAATTTTTTATAGCCTTTTAAGTGGATGCCCAGAGAGCTCAAGTGACTTAACCCAAGTCAGATCCCTTTGAATCACCCAACCCACACTCAGTTGAATTAAACCTGTGTTCAAAAAATAATGGCTTTACTTTTTAACATCCATTTTTGCTAATGTTTCCTCTGCCTAAAATTCATTCCCTCCCCCATCCCCCTCATTTCACATGGCCAAATATATGTTGTCAATGCTCCAAGGAAATGTCTAATCCCCTGAGGGAAATATGAAATCTCTACCTTAACAGACAACAGAATATCTTCACCTAGTAGGTTTAGCACTGTTGTTACAGAGAGAGAAACAAAATATCTAAAGCAGAACCTCCCACAAAACTTTGATTGGCAGTAGGAATTAAAGCACTCTGAAAATAAAAGCATTTTGGCATCTATATCAAAAGCAACAGACATATTTATAAACTCTGAGTCAATAATCCAATTTTGATGAATATATACTAAGGAAAAAATCTAAAGCAATGAAACAACAAGTTCTTTACTTCTGTAGGAGAATGGTTAAGTAAATGTTGATTTATACAATCGATGGAATATTATGTAGTAACTACAATTATGCTTACAAAGAGTTTTGGCAATAACATTTAGTAGTTAAGAGCATAAATTCTGGTTCCAGCCTCATCTTTACCATTTATGAACTGTGTGAAATTGAGCAAATTTCCATATACACTATACAAGTGTTAATTATTATGATTATCATCAATATCATTATAGACGCTAACTAGGAAAATAAAATGTTTGTACTAGATGAAATATATTAACAAGAGTAAAGCACTATATAGACAAATAATGATATTTATCTTATGATCACAATCAGAATTACATAAAATAAGAAACCATTATACCAAGAAAATAATTCATGTGTCCCCACCCAGCCTTTGTGCTTATGAAATGTTTTCACTATTGCCTGAGAGCTCACCTCCTTCTTTGTCCCTCCCCCAGCTCTATGTACAGGAGAAAGCCATCCCATAACAAGAGACTCTGAGCAGTACAAGTGAACACCAAGATATTATCCTCTTTGCTGTCCAGTGAGGAACAGCTTCCATCACTATTCCTGAAAACGATCCATGCCACTCACCAGTATCCTGAGCCTTTCCCCAACTCATACCTGACCCATCCACTCTAGGCATAAATCTCCCTTTAGTGATCTAGAATACTTTTTTAATCCTAAGGATTAGAAAAGAAAGCTCTGGAAACCTTAAGGGTACAATAGTGGTGGGGATACCTGACCATAGTGAGACTAGATGAAATCAGCTTGAGATACCCATCAAGACAAGGCAGAAGTAGATCAGGCTACCTCTGTGACTGGACTTCCACCATAATTATGACACAAAAGACAGAAAAAAGATTGGAAAGAAATATATCAACATGTAAGCAGTGATGTTCTCTAAATAGTTATACTATGCTATGAGTGATTTTTTTCTTCTTCCTTTTATTCTTCAGTGTTTTCAAAGACTCTTTACCTAACTATATAATAATTATAATGCAGGGAAATCAACTTTTTAAATATATAAAAAATGGGTCTTTAAGTATTGAAAGAAATTTAGATGGTATTATGTCAAATAAAAGTCATAGCTTGATATTTTTTTATCACATTAGAAAATTTCCAAAACAAGTCCCCTGAGTATCAGCAGATTTAAAAATTGAGGATTTAGCTGTGGGAACAGAGGATTACAGACAGGGAAGAGCTGGCATATTGAGATATTACTAAAAGCCAACATATTTTGACAAACTCATATTCAGAAAATGTCCCAAATATGTATGAGAAGCACTAGATCCTTTAGAAGAGGCAAACTTAATACATCCATTTGGTAAGAGTTTAAGATAATTGAAAAGTCCATGTAGTTGGAACTTAATATCGCTTTTAAAATCTCTCTATAGAGAAAACAAACAAACAAATATACAAACAAAAGACACACCAAAATAAAGTAATTCCTCTAACTGTCTCACTGGCCAAAAGTCTTAAAGCTCTGCAATGTTTAAGGGTTGGTAGGGAATCCACCACCAAATTGATTGAGAGTGACTAACTGTGGAGAAACAATTATGAGTTTCTAAATATTCTCCCAAAATGTGGCAACCATTTAAAGAGGATGTCCCAAGACCTTTCCAAATCTCTATGATTTAAATACTTTCCAAACAACATAATTGAGATGGCCTAATGCAGTGACATATGGGAAATTTCAGTGACCTCTGCAGACCCTATAAAAGCATTAAATTTAGTAGAGTCACATAGAGAGATGGAGCTCAGCTTGTCTGATATAGCCAGTCCTTCACCAGTTCTGTCCATTCTTCAACTTCAGTGCTCTTTAATCCAAGTACTTTTCTCCACAATTGCCTCTATAATGGCCAAGCTACCACTGTGTCTTGCCTGGATCACTGAACTAAGCAAGATCATAGGGCTAGGAGTATGGTTTCCATCCTCAGTTTCATCACATCACTTGTGTGACATTGGACAATTCATATGTTAATAAACTATAAGATGTTTCTCTTATCCAATCCTGGCTTTTAAACATGTCAGTATTTTCACAACATTTGTAACATCAAAGTGTTTACAATTGAGACTATTTCATGTACTGGTTAACAGCCCTCATGCTGTATTTACTGTACAATTCTTTGGAGCCATCCATCAGCCAGCCAGGGATCTTTCCAAATATGAATATAAAATGTCACGTCCCTTTATTAACCACTGTAATGGTATCCCACTGCTTTAAAGATTACGGCTAAAAGTTCCATTTATAAGGTTCCTATCCCTTTCTCCAGTTTCATCTGCCACCACTTTCCTGCTTTCTGTGTTCTAGTCACGCTGAGTTTTCTTTCAGCGCCTTGAACATTGGCTTCATAAGAGCAGGGACCAGATCTGGGCTTGTTCATCATTTTCGTCCAGCACCCTGTGGAGTACCTGGAAAATGATGCTCTTAATAACAACAGCTAACATTTATTGAGCCCTGACAGTGTCTCATATATTGTCCTAAAGTGCTTTATTTATATTTTCTCCCTATAACACTATGGCATCGATTCTATTATGATCCACATTTCACAGATAAGGAACGAGGGCTGACAAAGCCAAAACACTTGCTCAAGGTTGCAGAGTTAGTAAGTGACAGTATGGGGTTTGATTCTAGGAAAGAGGGCTCTAGAGTGGGTGCTCTTGGCTACTATGAGAGATGCTCCATAAATGTTTTTTGAGTGATTAACTGAATAACTGTCTAAGAGTGCCTAATGACTTCATTATGAATTGTGAAAGATACAAATCAGCGTATCAGCAAAACTGAGAATTATCTCATGTTAATGGCCTTTGTCATTGCTTGAAAATAGTCAAAAGGGTAAAGCCGAGAAAACAAGAGTCTTATTACAGGGGATCTAAGGTCATCTTCCTGTTGTAAGATACAATAGACCACATTCACTCTGGCTGGGTTTTTCTAAATCTTCCATTAAATTTGATGCTTCTTAGAAGACGGGATTACCCCTCACTTCTGGGGATCCTGAAAGAGAGCTGACACATTGGGCCCATCCCATGGTAAGCACTCAGGGACAGGTAGCCAGACCAACAGGTAACTAGGTTCTGTTACCAGGGATGATTTTAAGAATCAGAGTTTTAAAAACAAAGCTGAAGAAATTAGCAAGGTCTTTAGAACTGGCTCACATAATCTAACAACAAAAAATTCTAATGGGTGCTGGGGCGTGAATGGATTTATGTTCATTCACCATGTAGAAGGGGAAGCTGGAGAGGGAGATACCTAAAACAGATGGCTACTTATTGGAAGGAAGGACACCTTTGATCTTCATCTCCCCTGAAAAGTGCATAAGAAAAGATGGCTTAATTAAGTGAGGTGATATTTGGGTTTTAAAAAACTGCAGTGTCAGACCTCATATTTTGATAAACCATAAAATATTTCTCTTATCTACCCTTGGCTTTTATACTTGCCCACGTACGCACTGCATGCAAAAGTGTGTATAGTTCAGACAATTTTGTGCGCTGGAATAAGAGCACAGACTTGCACATTGCTCAGATATACAATAAATTCTTATATTTGCCACTCCAAGGACAGTTGACTTCAGTCCTCTAAGCTTCTGTGTCCTAGCCTGGGAGAGGGAATATTTATACCTTCCTCACAGAGTTTAGAGAAAAATGAGAAAACGTAAAGTACCGAGCCCAGTATCTGGCATATGACCAAGCTTTGATTAATGGTAGCTTCTATTATTCTCATCATTGTCAGTGCTATCATTCAATTATTTTTCTGGGGGAGTTAGTTTATTTGAGAAGATATGTGTTAATATCAAGCTGCCTAATGTAGTCATTCCAAAAAGAGAGGCAAAAAATTACCATATGAAAGGAAATATCCTTACAAAAAGACTCATCCCTCACGGAATAGTGCACTTCTAGATAGAAGCTAAGAAAATAGACTCTCCAGTCAGACTGTGTGAGTTCATATCCAAATGCTTTTACTAGCTGTGTGGACAGAACTGACTTAACCTTTTTGTACCTTGGTGTATCCATCTATAAAGTAGAGTAATTATGGTACTTACCTCTTATTTTGTAAGGATTAAATGAGATCACATATAATGCCTGGCACATAGTGGGAACTCAGTAAATGCTAGCTATTATTTACTTAGTTATCAGAAGAGGTTATTCAGCCTCTTTTTATGTAAAATTTTAGGACTTTACATTATACAGTACATGTTCAGAATGCCTTGGGGAGAGCTTCAATTTTTGCATTGAAAGTTAATCTAGGTATTGATGGCCATATCGATTTTAGAGGTTCTTAAATCAGAATACTGGCTACACAGGGGCATATCATTAATATTATACAAAAAAAAGATAAAGAATATGTATTTGATTTTATGCTGATATATCAAAAACAGTAGTTCCTAAAAATGCATGTTCCCTCAAAGCCCCATTTAGACATACATTAACCTAAAGGACAAGATGGGCAAAAGAATATACATCTTTTCCTAAGCATGGAAAACACACACTTGTGTAAAAATGTAATTAAAACTTGCCTATCAATACAGGTTAAAGAAATAAACTTCTTGAAGAAATATACTCCCTGTGGATTTATGCTTCCTCTTTACTCCATTACAGTTATATAACATTTAGTTTACAAAAATTGACTAGATACTTAGAATATTGCTTTGCAATGCAACATTTAATTTTATAGCATGGATAATACCTTTCTTTTTACAAATGTATCGGTTTTCTGATAGCATCAATAAGCTGCTTCAGAGTCATTAAACACTATGTGAGGAACCAATAAAGCTACAGATTTTGTTACTGATCAACACAGATTAATTTTCAACTCATAAAGCCACTACATGGGTTACTCGCTTTGTGTCTGCAGCCCATACACTGAAGTTTGAAAGGAAAGCTCAATCAACTTGAATGAGAGTTTGTACACAAATTAAACATTTCAGTGGATTCTCAGCACCAGACAGACACTAATGAAAATGTCTAACACACACTCAGAGCTCCGCAGGATCCAGGCCCATTTCCTCATCAGCCTCCCCCTTTCCACTCCAACACACAGAGTCCTTCTTGCCTGTGAACCTGCACACAGAAAGAAGCACCATTTCCTGCTTGGATGCCACTCTCCCAAACCACCAACCTATGTTAAGTTCCTATAATGTGACATCAACTACAGGAGATGATAAAAACGAACATGTTTGACGTAAGTGTATAAGCAGTTCAAGAAGGAAATTAAGCCATTTACTCTGTGAAATAGTCAGTGGATTATGATGCTATCATAAGAATGTCATAAGAAAATGATTTCTCACTGCAAGATAAACTTCAAAGTAAACCTGAAGAACTGGTAGTTAGCTGAGGAAAAGGAGGAGAAATCAAAAGGATAATTTTGGAGGAATAAACAAAAAAATAAAATTTTGATATTTCCTTTAAAAACAGCTTTCATCCTAGAAGATACAGTAATGTTGAAAATGATACATAACTGTAAGCCATGATGACTTACAGATGTAGTTTAGGCTGCTCTCATCAAATTTCCATACCTATATACTTTTTAGACATATTTCTTCAAACTCTAACAAAGAAATGTAAGGTCTCACACATCTTAAGTCCCCATGATGACAACTATCAACCCCCTCAGAGGAAGAATTTAGGGAGGATTACTTTGCTCTCATTCTCAGCAGCTTGCTTTCCTGTTGTTAGCTCAGAAACCAGATTTTAAAATCTGGTTGGTTTCTTTTAATGCAGGTGCTATATCTATCAACATTGTTATCTTTAATAATTCCCTCCTGTGATACACTATAACCTCTTTTTACATACATTACCTCCTTTAAGCTTTACAACAACCTCACAGGTGTTTACTGTTTTATCCCTATTTTGTGGATGAAGATAGGAGACTCCGAAAACTTGAGCCATTTGCTCAAAGTTGCTCACAGGTAAGTGACAAAGCCAAGGTTCCAACCTAGAGCTGTGATTCTACACAGCTCATGCTATTTCTTACATGTGCCTAATCACGCTTAGCTTTTGGTTTCACTAAGACATTTTGTTTAATTTGGCTCTGCTCTATGACAAATAGCTCTGAATCCTTCCAAAATGAAATAAGAATAGAGAACCATTCTCACTTATTAATTTTTTAAAAAATTAATTCTGAATACAAGGTTTCCTTATTTCTGTCACTCAACCAAACAAAGTTTTATTTTGAGTTCTTGACTGTTTGAGTCTGCCAGGCTGTTGAACTGTGGTTGTATCTGCTTGTTTAAAGCAAGAGGTTCAGATGGACCTCCCCTTTAAAAGAATATAAAAGACTACTGGCTTTTAGCTTAGGGAGATGTGTCACAACAGTTTATCATAGTACAGATCACCAAACCGGCGTTTCTGTTCTGGGCCGGCTTTTGAGGGGTATGGTTAGATCTCTGCCCCATTGCTGTAGCTGGATGTTTAGAACAGAGAACCTAGAAAGAAACAATTATACTTTTATTGTCAGCCATTGCTCTTTTGCATGGAGGTGTTGTCTTGTGTGTGTATTGGTAAGAGTGTATACATTTGGGAATGGATATTAAATAAATATTTAAAGGGGGGGAGGAAGGAACTGTCCATTTTTTCCTGTTAATTTACCTTTTAAAAACACATACATATATGTATGCATATGTGTATATATTTGGGGCTAGCTGCAAATGGGTTAAATGATTGGAATATTTACATCTATAACAGGTCAGGTATAATATTATTAATGCTACATGAAAACTAATATCTTTTAAATTTTAATTAGCCAAAGTGCCACTGATGTTGACAGCTGTGATAGCTGCCAGGAGAAAATGGTGTCCCTGATACAAGACCACCAAGGTTCATTCTATTAGAATAATCATGCAGCAATATTGTAATTAGAGTACCTATTTTTAGAGCAAGTATCTAAAGAAATACAAACGAATTGCATACCTGAATAGGAAATCATGGGAAAAGGTTCACTGTCAATTCAACACCCCAATTCTTTGTAAAACAAATCTATAGTTCAAGTATCTAATTCTCACTAAAAGTATGGAATAAGAGTAAAAGAACTCAGATCCTTTTTATTCTTGCTGACCATGGCTCCTATTGCTTCTAAATGTTATTATGTCTCAGGGTCATCATGACAAAATTGAGAGATATCACTGCTAATAAAAAAAAGTTCCCCAGAGTCAGGTGGAAAAATAATTTCCTCTTTCACCTAAAGTGTAGTAACCTTGCACTCATAATTTCAGATAGTGTTTTATAATCTTATCTTTGGATCTGGCATGAATCCAACTGCAGAGTACAACCTATGATAAATGAGAGAATGTGCTTCCTCATTTATTAAATGAAGTAGATGAGAATTTCATCTGGTGAAGGGTTACAGAAAGGAGAGAGAGTCAGGCTGTTAATTTCAAGGGGAAGATGACTCTCAGAATGTCCAAATAGAAGGAAGATAAAAACATCGACATACTGCAATTAGTACAGAGGCTCCTCGTGTGCATGGAGAAACAGATGTTTCCTGAACTTTTTACCATCATTATTATTCTTTGAAAAGAATCAGAAAGGAGGTGCTTGTGAACTCATGAGCAAGTCACAAATAGTTTATGCAGTTTATGCTTTCATTTTTAGTTCTCCTTTCTAATATGATTTATTAGGAACACCCTTATACTACTAGATGTTTCACTAAATGGATCCACTTGTATAGATGAAATGACCCATTGGGTCAGAAGATCAACCAATTGTTCCAGTAAATGGGTTGTTTCAGTTTATTGACAATTTGGCTTGACTGTAAGACTTGGCCTTTGCATACAGTGAATTCTGAGTGTGATATCCAAATAAAAAACACTAGGCTCCAATAGATAAAAGGTCCAAGGGCATACATAGGTATTTCACAGAAGAGAAAACAACTGTCTAATAAACATAATCTCAACCTCTTTAGTAATAATAAAAAAACACACACTAACAAATGTCAATTTTCAGTGGCCAAATTAGCAGACAATTAATACAAAAATATTTCACATTCTTTAACCTAGTAATTCCACTGTATGGTCTCTTTAAAAAATAATCTTTAATATGGAAAAAAGTACATAAAGATATTCATTATAGCATTAGTTATGATTATGAAAATGTGGAAATGGAAATGTCCAAAGGTGTGTAAAAGGTTAAGTAGAAGTTTATGAATGCTTGAAATAGAATAACATGCAGCTATTTTGTTAAAATTATGCTTATGAAATAAATGCTTTAAATAAATGTGATACATGAAATTGTCTAGATCATGCAATTTCGTGGCCTCTATTCACCACATGGCTTTGTAGTGTAAGTCTTTGGCCTTGCTATTTCTCATACTCTTTTCATATCTTTTGGAAGCATCCTTTTAATAAACATGTTGCTGCATTTTACTTGCTAGACTGACAATTATGATTAATTTGGATGCATTTATGCTTGTCACCCATCAGGAATCAAATGATACTTAGAATCTATGTGCTTCTCAAGTCTTTTACAGTGTAATAATCTTTTAAATAGCAAATTTTTACTGCTAAATTAAATTTAAAATTCAATTACCATAAATAACAAATAACACATATGTATCTGCACATTCTTCTCGCTGAGCTCAGGCTATATCATTCTTTCTTCATTCCTTGATTGTGCTTGTCATTTCCAAGGAAAGATTGACCAAACAATTGAGCATAAAGTTAAATGTTACTTCCAGATACAATTAAGCCTCTAAGGGTTGTCTCTTAGAACCAATCATTGCATGCCTGAAATTTTGGTGTACTAATCAGTCCTGGTGATCAAACTGGCTTTCTAATCCCTAGGAAACAAAATCTGGACTCTTGTGTATGATGCTGAAGACCATCTCCATTGTGATCCTACTATCTTCTTTCCTTCATTGCTTCCCCACATAAATGGAACTCCTTAAAAGATCAAGGTATCTAATGTCTTATTATCCCTTCTTAAACCATATTCTTCATCCTGAAATGCTTCTTCCTATCTTTCACTCCTATTCCTCAAAAAAGAAGTATACCATATATTTATTGGGGACTTCCTATGTGCTGGGAAGTTTTGGAAGCACTTGGTATATGTCTTTAAGAAAAACAGACAAAGATCCCTGCCTTCACTGGAGAAGGGGAAATAGACAATAAACAATAAAAAATAACAAAGTAGATGATATAGAATAATAGGTGATAAATGTTAAGAACAAAAATAAAAGCAGAATAGGGTAAGGGAGATGGGGAATGTAAGAAGATACAATGTAAACTGCGAAGAAAATGTAGGCTCTAAATTAGCAAAGAAATAAGGACTGCAAGTGTCTGTGCTTCAGACAAAAGAGAATTTTTCTTCAGGCATGAGAAATAGATCTGTCAAACACCATGGAGCTCATTAGTTCAGCGCTATGGACTACAACTCAAGCCTCCTGAAGACCATTCCTAAACTCTTCCCATTGCTACTTCTGTGATATCGGGAGGTGAGGAAATGGGTTTGAGAATCAAAAGGACCAGGGTTCAAGCCCTGGCTCAAGTCTTGGGCAAGTTACTTAATTCTTTTACCTAAAACTTTTTTATCTAGAAAGTGAAGATAATTACTGTACTTACATCAGAGACATATACAAAGATAAAGGAAATGATACATAGAAAGCATTTAGACAGTGTCTGAAATACTGTAAGTACATGTTAAGTGGTATTGGAGCTTTTTTTTGTTTGTTTTTAAATCTCATTAGAATACCTAACACCTATACTAGAACAATGAAGGACCTAGCTCAGATGTTCACATTAAATGAACATCTATTTATATGTAAAATTTTATATTGTTCAGAGATCTGTCATACATGTGCTGTGTAAACTGGACCTTTTCATACCAGTGTTTTGTGTTGTTGTTGTTCTTTATAGGAAGCTGACTCCTGGAAGATTTCAATGAAAAAAAAAATCAATATTGCTTAGTGACCTGAACCAATCAGAGATCAAACAAAGTTGGAGGTCGTGGCAGCAGATGAAATTCTCCTTCTTCAAACACTGAATTAACCTGAACATTAGTTCATCTTTGAGAAAAAACGATTTTTCACAAAGCCCTCTAATTTTTCTGGAAGAATAAATGCTTCAATTTCTTTCATGACAGAGTAAATCATAGCAACAAGGAGAAAGGTATATATTTTACAAGACTATTCTTTTTGAAATTTTTCCAGGTCTCCAATAAGAGCAATTTAGAATATAACTTAAGATATATATTCTACCCACCAACATGTGTCTGTATTTTTAGGTATTCATCTAGTAGCACAATATTGTATTTTAGATTCTAAGCACCCTGAGGAAAGGCTCCTGTCCTATTCAATTCTTCTTCTCCCATGGTTCCCAGCACCATACTTCATTCATAGGAGAAAACCAATAAATGTCTAGTCAGCACATGAATTAATAAATATCTGGCGCCTTAGTTTATCCTCAGTTGCTATGAAGTGTCATGGTATACCACACAAAAAGAGAATTAGTTCCCATGCACTTCTGTATAAAGGCAGAAGCTATGATAAGTATGTCATAGATACTGGTGGATCCTAATGGGTCCACTTCCTATGTACAGTCTCTTTTCAGTTTAATTTTGGACTTGGCCATGTGACTTGCTCTGACGAAATGACATCATCAAGGGTAATACATATTATGTCACTATTTCTTACCTTCCCCTTAGACTATACCATTCTCATATTAAGTATTAGAGGCATTTGCACATTGGGGCTTCTTTCCGGAATGCTTCTTGTTAGGGCCCATCTATCATGCTAGAAGAGAGTCTGCCAAGCCTAATGAAGCCTGAGACATCACATGCAGGAGAAAAGAGACACCTCAGTTAACTGGTACCAACTGCCAGCCATGGGAGTGAGGTTACCTTAGATATTCCAGGCTCTGTTGAGCTCCCATCTGATTATAGCCCCATGCTACTATCCAAGTCAACAACTCATGGAACAGAAGGACTACTCACTGAGCCCAGCCAATCTCCAGTAGTAAATCATTGTTGTTTTAAGCCATAATACTTTGGGTTGGTTTGATGTGCAGCCATAAATAACTGAAACATAAGTGAAAAGATCACATGCGTAAGAGCCAGATAAGCATGGGTCCTAGACTCCTTCTTCCACCTATCAGTTTTGAGTTCTTTGGGGCCATTGCAGAACCTGCTAGTATCCTAGTTTCCTCATCTATAAAGTGAATAAAGACACTTACCATACCGAATGACTCTAAGGATTAAATTAAATAATACCACGCCTAGCAAAGACCCTCCAAATAGTTAGCTGTTGTTGTAAATGTTACTGAAGTTATATAAATAATATGGACTTAATTTCTTGGCATTGTTATTGATAAAAATTTCATTTGGTAGTCCAATCCGAGATGTATATTATATCACTATTTCTCGCCTTCTCTGTCTTTACTAGATTCACACATTAATAAAAGTGTTAGAAGAGTCAATGAATAAGTCTGTATTTTGGATTAGCATCTTGACTGCCCACCTGGCCTCCACTTTTCTTCCCCCACCACAGTCCCTCATCCACATGGCAGCCAAAGTGACCTGTCCTAATTCCCAAACCATTTCTCATCACTCTCCAGCTTTATACCTATCTATGGTCTAGCACTGAAACCAAAGCCCTCCCTACAGCCAAGAGTCCAACTTGCTGGTCACTGCATTCCTTTCTCACTGCATGGCCCTCCTCTTTCCACTGTGCAAAATCCTCTCCAGCCAGACTGGTCCTTTTGTTTCTTCAAACACCCCAAGCTCACCTGGACTCAGGGCTTTGCCTTCGTCGTTCTTTCTACTGGAGATCAACTCAGGTGCCACCTCAGAGAAGCCTTCCCTGATCAGCAAAAGCTACTCAGACCCTCAGTCCTTCTACCGCCCGTTATTTTCAAGCAAAACACCTATGTTTTATTTATTGTGTTTGTTTGTTTGTTAGCTTTATTCTTTCTTCCTAACCCTTAGCACTTGATATAATATTCATTATGTGTGCATTTTCATGCTCACTGTCTGTTTTCCCTTATGGAAAATGAAAGTCACATGAGATCAAGGTTTCTGTTTTGTTCATTACTTTAGCACCTTTGCCTAGAGCAGGGGTTCACAAATTACAGCCTACAGGCTTCTTTTTGTATGGCACACAGAGGATGGCTTTTCCTTGTTTTAAAGGATGAAAAACAGTCAAAAGAAAAACAGTATTATATGACATGTGAAAATTATATAAAGTTTAAATTACAGTGTTGTAAATAAAGGCTTATTAGAACACAGCCACATTTATTATCTATGGCTCCCACTGCCTTAAAATGGCAGAACCAAATAGCTGCAACAGAGACCATATGACCCTCAATGCATAAAATATTTACTATCTGACCCTTTAACACCCCCCTACACACACACACACACACACACACACACACACACACACACACACACACACACACACACACACACACACACACACACACACACACACTTTGATAATTCTGGTCTAGAGCAGTGTCTAAATTATGACCAATCTATATCGGTCCAAGGAATGTTTTAAAAGAAAAAAAAAATATCTAACAGTGAAATTTCCTAGGACCCAAGCACAGGTAACATCTGAACAGGAATATGCTTCCCCATGAAAAGCCAGTTAAGTTCAAGTTTCTAATTAGGCTCTTGGAAGTCTTCCAGGTTCTTCCCTCTTCTCCAAACACAGTGTGTTTCTATGAGGAGCAGAATGCAGCGTCTGCATTCTCATCCAGTGCTCTAATTGATCTACACACAGAGAAAAGCTAAATGAACAGGACTGGAAACATTTGGAAAAATTAAACACAGATTTCTTAATAAAGCTGAAAATAGCTTAATAAGGCTGAAAATAGGCTCCTGGCATCCCAAGGCATGTTTATTTCTGTTTAAATAGATGGTTTCCCCTAGACTATTATCAGCTCAGTGAGGGTACTGGGAGAGAAGTGCTTTCCTCCTCCTGTGCATTTTAAGTTCTTTCCCAATGAAAATTAGCCAGAGACTATAAAAAGTATCTGCCAGTCTGGATAAAAACAATAACCATGGTCAAGTAATGCTAATGCCTTCAGCTGCCCATTTCTACAGAGAACAAACAGCCTCAGAGAAGAAGATCAAGCGCTTAACAATCTTTTTTTCTTTTTGTATAAAGGTGGCTTCTTGATAAAATATGAAAATATCAGGTGGACATGCAATAGGGTCATTCTCATTAGAAATGTTGTTTTGCAGCTTGTTTATTTATCTGAACCTGGAACGTGGTAAATGTTTTGGCTGTGAGGAAGTCTGGATGGCACATGTCCTTCCACCACCACAGAGAAGTAGTGACTGGAACTATGACAGACCCTAGGCAGAGAATAGCCTGTCAATACCTTCTCTGGGCAATCAGGGGAATAGGCTATTCTACTGGCACTCAAAGAGAGAAGGCTGCGGAGAGCAATAGAAAATATTTCGAATGAAATCCAAGGCCATTTCCAGAAGGAGTAAGAGATCAAAATGGTATCAGGGAAGGGAGTTTACTCAGCAAAAGGAAGAAACAATGATCTCTTTCTAGAAATCTATTTCACTATCAAAAAAGCATTTGATAAGAGAAGAAGGAAACAAGAAGTGTGCTGGAAAGAACAAAATGATGAAATGTGCTCACAGAAAGAATGACAGAGAGAAACATGAAAAAGAATAGAAAAGTTTTGAACAGGCAGCAATTGGACTGAGAAGTGGCATAAGAAAAATAACAAATATTACTAATCACAAGATTTAGCACCAATTACGATGAAGTATCTAATCAGGTTAATTAATCGATGAAAAGAGTCCATCATTCAAAAAAAAAGCCACATAAATCAGATGTTCACATTAAATCCTTAAAAATCTCATCTTACAGATAAACATAATCAAGGTAAATTTTTGTAGGTAAAATGAGTTCAACAATAATTAAATTGAAGATAAGAAATGATGGAGGGGAAAGTAAGAGCTTTGAATATCAGATAATGGGCACCTCTGTTAAAATACTTATCACACTCCAATCGTCTAATGGTTGTTGATTTCCTCAATCCTGTGGGATCCTGGAGAGAAAAGACATTGATTCTTAAAGTTGTGTCCTAGTGGCTTACACAACTTCCATACCTGCTCAAAGCAAGTACTCAGTGGAGGACAAACAGTAGTGCAGAATACGTGAAAGAATAAATAAGTGAAGTTACTGTATAAACAAGTATCTTGCTGCAGGCAAAAATAGAATTGGAATTGAAATAACCTAAATTCATCACAATATGAATACCTTGAAAAGGATCAATCCCAGAGACTTTTCTTACCCTGGAGAAAACAACTTCTTTATAAATCCAATCTTCCCACATTTTTTTTTTTCTGATGCTTGGCATAAAGTTGATTTTTGACACCACACCTCTTCACAGAAATTATATCTTTTATCAATCTGAAGATCAAAACTAGATGAAGTACCTTAGTATGCTCTGGCCAAAGCCTTAAATAGTTAAATATAGTTTCATTTGAAATTCCTTTGCATTTCTTCTGCAATAATACTTGTATATCCAGAAATATCAGCGTCTTCCTTTGCTATTATAGATTTCTGCAAATAACTTCAAAATCTCCTCTTTCCTTTTCTACAGAATGTTCTATTTGGAAGATAATGTAAATGGCTAACTAGAAAGCAACTCAAAATAAGGAGAATGAGTCCATTTATAATTAGTAATGATGAGAGTTGAAAAACAGACAAAAGGAAGAAAGAAAAATATTCTGAACAAAGTTAAATGACTTTGAGGAATGTATTAAACAGATAACTGTATAATGTTTGATTTATGAATTCATTTATTATGCACAGTTATATTAAATACATTATTTAATAGGCTATATTAAATAACAAATTGATTTAGAAATATTACTTTCACTTTACCATGATATCATGGAATAATTTCACTTAATCTCTTCTCATGAATCTTGACTTCAAGGTCCTTTCCAATCAAGAGCCATTTTTCAACTTGTCTAAAGTTTTCAGACCTATCTTTGTCTCATCTAAGTTGTTGAGATAAAGCACCTTTTGAATCCGTGTTTTTTTTTTCCCATTGGAAATGTCAAGCAATGTTACAAGAATCCAATTGTATAATATTAAGACTTCTTATTTCTCCATTTGTCTAATAGGTAAATATTTGTGATCTCTACAATGTGACTGAAAAACTAAACTGTGTTATTAAATATTTTTAACAGGCAGATAAACACCCTCCCAGGAATGATGACTAATTCTTTGTTGAGGGATTTTTTTTTTACTCTTTTTAACATTAATTCTCCAGATAGTTGCTATACAAATCCCAAACTGACATAGTTAATGTCATTTTCTCCCCTCCACCAAATAATTTCTTGTTATTCAAAATAAAAGAACTAACAGACTACCTAGTAATATGAGAACAATTTATTAGTATTTGAATTTAAGGCAATTCCTTTATTCTGAGGGATAGAAAAAAAATAATACTCATGTTGTATTTGTACACATGTGATATTTTCTCTCTCTCTCTCTTTCTCTCTCTCTCTCTCGCAGCAACTTTCATTCATTTACATCTATTCTGCATGACCTAAACTTGGCATTAATTGTAGCAAACTAGAGAATTAAGCTGACTAGAGCCCAGACTAGAGTCTTCCTCAGTAGAGAGTATTTACTCAAACTTTGTTAATTTTTAAGCATTTGCAAATTGGAAGCAAAACATTCTAATTTTTTAAATTGCTTTTGTGAAGTAGAGCCATTTTTTTCCATTTGAAATATGTCTCCTTTCTCTTATCCTTGTGTTTCTCGAAATAAGCAAAATGCAATATATGTAGCTTCTCATATTGGCATAAGCAAATTCACTTTCATGTGAAGAACACTTTCTGTGCAAGTTCTCAGGGAAAGCAAGTTCCCCCTTCAAAAAATTTCTAGCTCAGTAATCATCTTCTGGCAGACATTTTACATATTCCCTACTGTGCCTTTAGTAATACTGTCAGTTTTGGGAAACTTCTGTAATGACCCAGAACTAGATTGATTTCTTCAAAATTCTTTTGCGTTCAAAATTCAGCATTTCTTTGTTTTCACTTCGTACCATAATTTTAGTTATTCTCTTCCTTTGACAACATTTCTCTTCTAAGTTTTGTCTCTTTTTCTCCACCATTACTAAAAAGAATTTGACTATTTGATTTACCATTTATCGAAATGTCATCTCTCTTCAATATTTGATGTTTGGTTCCAGCATCAAATAGTCCCATTTATCTGGATATTCTGCCTTTCTCACCTTGGGCTATAGAGATCACCCAAAATTTTGAGAAGCAGCTATAGTGATAGTGGTTAGACACTGGTGCCCTTGGCTTGATTTTAAATCTGGCTCCACTACTTACAATCTGATTGACCTTAAGCAAGTTAGTTAACTTTTCCGTTCTGCAGTTTTATTGTCAATATAATTGGGTCATGTGAGGATTAAATGAGGTAATGTATGTAAACTATTTAGAATAGTACCTGACACATAATGTTTAAAAAATGTTAGTAATTACTTTTTCTATAGGTTATGTCAGGAGATAGCTGTATAATGAAAGAAGAATTTTATCTGGAATCAGAAGACTTGGACTTTCATCCTGGCTCTCTGGTGTATTGGCTGTGGAATTTGCTATCCTGTACTAATATACAAAATGAGTGAGTTCTCTGAAAATTTCTGTAAGTCTATGAGACTCTGGAATTATTTTCATGAAGAAACAATGAATGGTGGCTGAAACCTAGTCCACTTTCACAGAAAAGTTTGAAAAATTCACAGTGCATAAATCCTCATAACCATTTAAAACACTTGAGTTTTAGAGCCACGTTGCTGAAGTTGGAACACAGGTTTCACATCCTGTTAGTTGTGTGACCTCAGGTTTCTGTACTACTCTGTGCCTCAGTTTTCTCATCTATGCAATGAGGATTACAGTAATAATTATCTAGTAGAGCTGATAGAATTAAACACATTAATAAATGTAAAGCAGGTAGAACAATGTATAGAACATAATAAATTATAACCATAATCATAATCCTCTTTGATTCATTTGGTATGTGAAGGCAAGGCACTATGTCGAGTATTACAAGATCCAGAACATTGGCTAAAATATGTTTTCTACCCTGAAGGAGCATATAATTTATTAAGGCTCAAGTAGATGAACAATTAATACAAGACAAATGCTGAGTTGAATAAGTTCAAAAGTACAATACAAGGCTTATGTAAGTTCAGAGAGAAAAAAAGGGAGTGTATTTGGATGGGGTAAGTCAGAAGCCTTTTCATAAAAGAGGTGATTTGTGAACTAGTCCTTAAATAATAGGCAGACTTACAATGGGCAGAGAGTAAGTTGAGAATGTCCTCAGTGAGAAGAATTTCATCACATGGAAGGAAAGTAACAGCTCATATTTAGGTAAATGTAGGTATTTACTTTGGCATAGCTACATATGGCATACATATCTAGGAAACACAGAACCTCTAAAAGAGAAAAGACAGTGTGGGCTAACATTTTTGAGGACCTTAAATATATTACAAATTGAGGGAACTTTGAAGGGGATTAAACAGAATAATAGCAACCTAAACATTGCTTTAAGGAGATTTATCTAAAATCAATGTAGAAAATGAACTGGAATAAAAAAAAAGAATGTGATGGTGAATAACTAGTTTTTCCATCTGTGTTTCTTAACTTGTAGTTTAAGTGGCTTATAGTAAAAAAAAAATAAGAAAATGAAATTTAAAAGCAAAATAAATTAAAATCAAGTAATAGAATGGAATGAAAAGAGCAAATTTCGTAGAGAAAAAAAAATACTGCTCAAGTCTTTTTTCTGCCATATCCTAGTAGCCAAGGTAATGTGGGAAATTCTCAATGGATCATATACCTCACATTATCTGGTAGGAGGAGGACATAATTTCATGGTGAAAAACACACGTTTTTCTGGTCCTCGGTTTCGAGAGGAGTGTTCTCTCTTGGCTTTTTAAACAAATTCAATCTTTTCCCAAAATTCAGAAATGTCCCCTAACAATATTTTGTATACCAGACCTGAAGAAAGCTAAAAAAATAGAATGTTTAAGTGTCCTTCTATAAAAGTGAGTCTATGAAGGTTATGGTGAGAAGAGATATTTACAGACTGATGCTGTCTAATTGTCCAACTGTGTGTTGATCTTTATTGATATTAGAATTGAAAATTAGACCTCTTTTTAATAGTCTTTGAGAAAGTATACTGATGAGGAAAAGTGCCATCTGGTCTTCCTATACACACACTCATAACAAATAATCACTTGTTTTAAGCCGCTAAATTTTGAAGTGGTTTCTTATGCAGCCATAGACAACCAAAGAAATCTTATTTAATTATATAACAATTCTGTGAAGATAAGTAATTACCTTATTTTATAGATGAGTAAACTGGAGATCAGAGAGGTGAAGCAAGGTATCCAATGTCATGTATCTCCTAGGTAGAAGAGCTGGGATAAATGTCAGCTATGTAACCTAAGTTAATGAGTGATTTGTAAGGCCATTAACTAAAATAGAGCCATAATGAGAGGGAGTTAATTTAGAGAAAAATCAGACAACTTGTAGTTGCTATTCTTTATAACTTTAGGACTTTAAACAGAGTAAACTAATAAAGCCTAAAATAAAACTGTCCAATAAATGCAATACAGTAATCTCAGGAAACAGAGGCAGCCTTCCAACCACTTGTTGTACTGCCTTGAGGAGATTAGTGTTCTTTAGACAGAAGCAAGTTTATAAGGAAAGGTTCATAGACTGAAGCCAGACGGGAGTATTTTATAATAGATTAGCTCTTCCAGTCCGACACTCCTAGCTTTGAATTCAGGTCATTCTTTCTTCCTTCCTTTTCACCTTCCTTCCTATCTTTTTTTCTGTAAATATTTAGAGTGAGCATAAAGCTTGTCCCTGTCCTAGGTTCTGATGCTATGGTGATAACTCAGTCACTCCTGTTGTCAAGGAATGCACATTATGGCAAGGTTAATGGGAAGAAAAACATGTAATGATCACCAGAGAGATAAAACACTAGGTAGGATGTGCAGAGAGCTCTGGGGGAACTGGGAGAGTTACTCCCCTCAATCTCTGCAGGGAAAGGGAAGAGGGTTAGTCAAAGAAGGCTTCCCAAAGATGAGGATGCTTAAGGGTGGTCCTCTAGGATGAAAAGATCATCTTCTGAAGGAGAGAGGAAATAACACCACCAGGCACAAAGGCCTGAACTAGAAAGAGCATATAGCTCTTTAACAATGAACTTAGCACCACAGAGTACCACACTGTGCTGTTAGTGGGGGAAGAAGGGATAGAAATGGTGAACCTGGAGAAGGAAGCAGCGATCAGAACATGGGAGGTCTTTTATGCTATGCTCAGTTGACTTTCTCTCAAGGCCAAAGGAAAGCCATTAAATGAGGCTTTAAGTAGGTAAGTGACATGATCCTATTTTCCTTTCAGAAAAAGCATACTGAGTGCACTGTAGAAAATAAACTTAAGGGGGTTAAACTATACACAGAATACAAGTTAGAAGTAATGGAAATTAGAAAGTTACCAATGATGAAAAATGCTAATGAGAAATGAAGTGCCAGTGAGAAAGAGGAGAGGTGGCAGGATTCAAGAAATAAAAAGATGATACAGTGGCTTGATAAGCATATAAAATTTTTTCCCCTAGTTGAAAGTCAGTTATAAATCCATATATAATTATAAATTAAATAACTTATCCAGTAAGTTCCAAAGATAGCAGTGAATTAATATCACCAAGTTCTCCTCAGAATTAGATTTCAGAATGGTATATAATGGACAATAATAAACATAATAATTTCTAAAATATAAGTACTTACCATGTGACAGGCACAGTGCTATATGCTTTATGCGTGCCTTCTCAGTCTTCCCAATGACTCTATGAGGTAGTTATTATCTCACTTTACATACAAGAAATGTGAGGCAGTATCCCCTATATCATTAATTTTTGGTTGATTCGATAAACATATATTACTTATTTTATATGTATCAGTCATTATGCTAGGATCTACAGAGGACAGGGGAAAAAGTACATGGTATCAGCCCTAGAGATGCTCATAGCTAAATGGGAAAACCTAACACTGATAAATGGAAAATTCTACTATGGTGTACTAGTGCCATCACAGAAGTCTGGTCCATGAACTGTAAGAATGATTCTGGAGATGAATATCTTTAACAGAGGGGAAACTTCAGCTCAAATGCAGCTATTAGCATAAACTCCCACTGTCAACTACAAGTTGATATCTGGCTACTGGCTATAGTTGATCTGGTTGTACCATGAATAAAGTCCCCTCACCAAAAGAGAAAGTGGTACGAAGTGGGTAATATAGGTTAAAGTAACATAGATTTGTGTGGGGGAACTTCAAGCCAAAATCCACCCCTTACCCTACTCATGAAACAGTGCCTGTGGTACAGGTCTAGACATGGACCAATGACATGTCTAACGTCCAATAAGGGGAAGACCATAATTATTTTATAACTGACTTTTTTCTGCTTGCCTTGTTCTTCAAGAAAGACTCCAGATAGGGTTGAAAGTAGTCACTTAGTTCCGAAACAAAAATCTAAAGGGTTTTCCCAAACCTGGTCCTGACCATATACATAATGAAGATAGGTGAGATCAAGGCAATATGAGAAGTCAGAGCTTTTTGGAAACTGTAAGAAAATCAAGTCTCTAAGTCCAATGTTTTTAACTTGTGGTCCATGACCCATGGCAGAATCCAAAAGTTACAGGTGAGATACAAAAATTTCAAAACTTTATTAAGGATTCACTGTTCTCTCATCTCACTTCTTTCTGCAGGCCATTTCTGTTGATAAAACTACTCTATTTATACTATTGTTTTTATTTCCTACTTGAGAAATAACAATTTCCAAGCACTAATAAAATAATCATTTCTCAATGATAACCTTAAAAATACTGTAAATAAAATATAGTAAAATGACAGTAAACATTTAAATTAGCTCAGTGCTTTTCATTTTTCTTACGTACACTCTTTTCTTCAGAGAGGGACTAAAGGAGAGTAAGCCATGAGAGACAGTGAAGCAGTGACCATGGAGTTTATAGTACATGGTTTTATTTGTAGAGCAAAGAATCATGGGCCTGGTACCTGTTAACCAGGGATTTAACATATAGACTCTCGAACCCAACTGAAGGAATTCAAGAATTCACCTTCCAGGAGAGCTGCAGTGCCTAGGGATGTCGATGTGTGAAGAATGACACCAGAGAACTATCTTCCCTAATACAAATAAGACTATGGGGCAAGGGAGGAAATCTAGGAGGGAGTGAATGCACTCTCTACTCATTTAGCTTTATAGTACCTTATTTGTTATTGAGTTTACAACATATATTATGCAGGCAAATTTTATTGCATGAATTAACTCATTAACAACCTCTATAGGGAAGCCAGACTTCTTTGTAGGCTATTTGCTGGATTTTAATGACACAGATAAAAAGAAAAGCCATGTGCCAAATTCTGGGAAAGCACCAGGACTCTCCAAATAGCTCTGACTTATTTAAATAGCATGTATAAATTGTGGATTAAAATAGAGAAGAATTTCTCAATACACATATAACACAATAGGTTTGACTGATTTAAACAAGCAATGCTATGGTATTTATGGCATTTTAATTTAATAGAAAAAAAAAACAGACTAATTAACTTTCCCCCAACTCCTCTTAGTTGGAGCAGAAGCTAGTTTATCTGGAGTCCACACTAGCAAAGCTGGCTGGAATTTCTGAGTGGATAGACTGAAGTAAAGAGTGTGTTAGAAAGACTTTGGGGGGCAGGGGAATAGCTCAGATTCCAAGGTACTGACCATTTAACTGATTTAATTGATATGGTTTATGATATTATTAGTGACATCCATTGTGGTAGCATGGCCTCCAATGTCTGGAGTACGGACATCTTTGTTCTTCATGGATGCCAATACTGCATCACGAATGGAGGTGGCATAGGAGTGTAGCTTGAGATAATCCAGCATAATACAACTTGCCAGCAGCATGGCAATAGGGTTAGCTATATTCTTATTGGCTATATTCTTGCCTGACTGTCTTGCGGCTGTTTCAAATACTGCATGTTTGAAGCCGTAGTTGGCACCAGGCACAAGGCCCGCTCCACCAACTAACCCTGTGCAGATATTGTTGACAATATTACCATAAAGATTGGGCATTACCATGACATCAAACTGCTGGGGTCGGGATACCAGCTGCATGGTGGTGTTATCCACAATCATGCTTTCAAAGGTGATCTGAGGATAGTGGGATGCCACCTCCTTACAACACTGGAGGAAGAGACCATCTCCCTGTTTCATGATGTTGGCCTTGTGCACAGCTGTCACTTTTTTGCGCCCCATCTTCTGGGCCAGCCAGAAGGCATATTTAGCAATGCGCAAAGACTTGGCCTCAGTAATGATCTTTAGGCTCTGTATCACTCCTTTCACACTCTCATACTCCAGGTTGCTGTATTCACCCTCTGTGTTTTCTCGAACAACTAAGATATCTACGTTATTGTGCCGGGTTGTCACACCTGGCAGACTCTTAAAGTGGATGACATTGGCATAGAGATCTAGAGAAGTGCGAAACATGTTGTTGTGGGATTTCTGAGATGGCGGCAGGTTGTGGTCAGTTTCAATGTTGCCCTTCAGGGCCACGCGGTTTCGACGGACTGCCATGATGGCATTGTGAAGGTCCTCTTCACAAGAAGTGGCATTAACTTTCACCTCCTCAAAGTCCACAGGCACGTGCGCGCGTTGGAACACAGACTTGACCTGCAGCATAAGTTCAGGCCCAATGCCATCCCCAGGAACCATAGTCACAGTCTGTCGCCCACCGTATTTGGCTGATGGAGGAATCTTGTATTTAAATGAGAAGCTCCTCAGTGAGGTCTCGTGGCCAAGTAAAACCTCCCGAGAATGGCCGAGAATGGTAGGTCGGAAAATGACCTTCACAAAGCACCTGGCAGCTGTCGGTATCTTCAATGCCATTATCATTAAGTGGAGATTAATTTATGTAAAAGTATGTACTCTTGCTCTTTCTTTGACCTGGCTCCTTTTGGTGGCATTCTAAATGCATAATTCTTGCCTAGGTCACAATTGTCTCTCCTTCCCTGTATTCTGTTTTGAACATTCTATGGCAGTGAGAAGGAGAGAGAGAGAGCTAGTCAAGAGGAAATGTGATGTGTTATATAACAGAAAATATATTTTGGAATTAGAAAGTACATTTTGGAATTGGATAACAGTTCTTTAGACACATTCAATGTGCTAAGCTCTGTATAATAAACCTTTTAAAAAATAGACTTTATATTTTACAGCAGTTTTAAGTTCACAGCAAAATTGAATGGCAGGTACAGGTATTTCCCATACAGCCCCTGCTCCAGCAAAGGCACAGCCTCCTCCACTGTCAAAATCCTACACCTCTATTGTACACTTGTTATACTTGAGGAACCTACATTTACACATAATTATCACCTAAATTCTATAGTTTGAATTAGGATTTACTCTTGGTATTGTACATGCTTTGCTTGGACAAATTCTAGTGACATGTATCTGTCATTACAGTAATACAGAGTAGTTTCACAGTCCTAAAAATCCTCTTTGCTTTGCTTGTTCATCATCCCTCCCTCTCCCCTAACTGCTGGTAACCACTGATCATTTTAGTGTCTCTAAAGTTTTACATTTCCCAGAACATCATATAACTGGAATCATATACTATTATAGCCTTTTCAGATTGGCTTATTTGACTTGGTAATATGCAGTTAAGTTTCCTTCATACTTTTCATGGCTTGATAGCTCATTTCTTTTTAGTGCTGAATAATATTCCACTGTCAGGATGTACTACAGTTTATTCATTCCCTTAATGAAGGACATCTTGGTTGTTTCCAAGTTTGGGCTGCTATAAGCATTCATGTGTAGGTTTTGTATGGAGATAAATTTTCAACCAATTTGGGTAAATAACTTAATAAGGAGCACAACTTCTGGATCCTATGGTAAAGTATAATTAGTTTTATCAGAAATTGCTAAACTGTACCGTAAAAGTGGTTGTACCATTTTACATTATTGCCAGCAATGAATGAGATTTCCTGCTGTTCCATACCCTTGGCAGCACTGGACACTGTTAGTGTTCCAGATTTGGGGCATTCTGATTGGCATGTAGAGGCATCTCACTGTTGTTTCACTGTGCGTTTCCCTACTGACATATAACATGGAGCTTTTTTCATATGCTTACTTACCATCTGTCTGTGTTCTTTGATGAGGTATCTGTCCAGGATTTTGACCCATTCTTAATTGGGTTGTTTTTTTAATGTTGAGTTTTAAAAGTTCTTTGTATTTTTTTTATAACAGTATTTTATCAGATGTGATTTTAGAAATAATTTCTCCTAGTCTGTAACTTTTTTTCTCATTCTCTTGACATTGCACAGAAGTTTTTCATTTTAATTAAGTTTAGCTTATTATTTCTTTCATGGAGCCTGCCTTTGATGTTGTATCTAAAAAGTCCTCTCCATACCCAGTTAACTAGATTTTTCCTATATTTTCTTCTAGAAGTTTTATAGTTTTACATCTTTATATATGTCTATGTTCTATTTTGAGTTAATTTTTGTGGAAAGTTTAAGATCTTTGTTTATATTAAACTTTTTTTTGCATGTGGATTTCTAGTTGTTCAGCACCACTTACTGAAAAACCTATTGTGTTGCCTTTGCTCCTTTGCCAAAGATCAGTTAACTATTTATGTGAGTCAATGTCTGGGCTTTCTATTCTCTTATATTGATTTATTCATCTCCTCTTCTGCCAATACCACACTGTCTTGATTAGTGTAGCTTTATAGTAAGTCTTGAAGTCAACTACTGTCAGTCATCCAATTTTGCTTTTCTTCAATATTGTATTGGTTATTCTAGGTCTTTTGCCTCTTTGTGTAAACTTGGGAATTAGTTTGTTCACAAAACAATGTGCTGAAATTTTGATTAAGTTTTTATTGAATCAAGTTGGGAAGAACTGTTATCTTGACAATATTAAGTCTTCCTATCAATGAATAAAAGATCTCTCAATTTATGAAGTTCTTCCATGATTCCATTCATCAGAGTTTTGTATTTTTCCTCATATAAATCTTATATATTTTTTGTTAAGTTTATAGCTAAATATTTCATTTTGGGGGGGTGCTAATGTAAATAATATTGTGTTTTTAATTTCAAATTCTACTTATTTATTGCTACATGGGATACAAATAGGAAATTAATTGACTTCTATATATTAATCTTACATCCTGAAATCGTGGTATAGTTACTTATTAGTTCTGGGAGTTTATTGATTCTTACAGATTTTCTACACATAACAGCTTGTCATCTGCTAGCAGAAAACAGTTTTATTTCTTCCTTCACAAGCTGCATACTTTTTACTTCCTTTTTCCATCTTACTCCATTGATTCAAAATTCTAGTATGATATTGAAAAGAAGTGGTAGGAGGGGACATCCTTGACTTCTACTTAATCTTACTGGGAAAGGTTTCTGTTTCTCACCATGAAGTATGATTTTAGTTTTAGTTTATCTGTAGGTATTTTTTATCAAGTGTTTGAGGTCCCCCTCTCTTTCTAGTATATGAAGATCTTTTATCAGTAATGGGTGTTGAATTCTGTCAAGTGCTTTTCTGAATTTACTAATATAATCATTCAATTTTTCTTTTTTAAGCTGTTGAAGTAATAAATTACATGAATTAATTTTCAAATGTTGAACCAGCCTTGCATACCTGAGATAAATCTCATTTGATTATAATATATAATTTTTTATACACTGTTGAATTCATTTTGTCAATATTTTGTTAAGGATTTTTGCACCTATTCTTATGACACCTATTGACCTGTAGTTCTTTTATAATATCTTTGTCTAGTTTTAATATTAAGGTAATAAATGCTGGCCTCATAGAATGAGTTAAAAAGTATTCCCTGTTTCTATCTTCAGAAATATAGAAAATTGATACAATTTTTTTCCTTAGATGTTTGGTAGAGCTTACCAGTGAACTCATCTGGATCTGATAATTTCTGTTTGAAAGGCTATTAATTATTGCTTTAATTTTTAAAATATAAACAGGTATATTTCAGAGATATTGAGGGCACAGTTGTAGACTACTGCAATAGAGTGAACACAATAAAGCAAGCTATAATCTTTTTACTGGTGGTGGGCCTTGCCTTCCATTTGTAAAATAAATATCTATGAAGCCCAATAAAACAAGGTAGGACTATTCAGACGTCTGTTTCCTTTTGTGTAAATTTTTGCAAATTGTGTTTTTTAAGGAATTGTTCCATTTCATCTAGGTTATCAAATTTGCAGGCATAAAATTGTTCATTCCTTAATTAATCTTTTTTAATGTCTATAGGATCTGTAGTAATGTCTTCTCTTTCATTTCTGATATTAGTAATTTGTGCTCTCTTTTTTTCTTAGCCTGACTCAACGCTTATCAACAGTTTTGATTTTGTTGATTTTCTCTATTAGTTTTATCTTTTAAATGTCATTAATTTCTTCCCATATGCTTAATATTTCCTTTCTTCTGCTAACTTTTGATTTAATTTACTCTTCTTTTTCTAGTTTCCTAATGTGCAAGTTTATATTATTGATTTTAAATCTTTCTTGCTTCCACTGTTTTCACTGATTCCTATACATTTGATCACTTGTATTTTCATCTTGTTCAAAATATTTTTTAATTTCTCTTGAGAGTCCTTCTTTGACTCATGTGTTATTTAGAAGTGTGTTGTTTAATGTCCCATTTATTTGGAAAATTTGTAGCTGTGTTTCTGTTATTGATTTCTAGTTTAATTCCACTGTGGTCTGAGAGCAGACTTTGTATGATTTTAATTCTTGAAAATGTTATGGCCCCGAATGTAGTCTGTATTGGTGACTGTTCCATGTGAGTTTGAAAAGAATGTATATTCTGTTGTTGTTGGGTGAAATCATCTATAGATGTCAAATATACTCAGGTGATTAATGGTGTTGAGTTCCTCTATATCCTGAGTTTCTGCCCGCTGGAGTTTGTTCCTTTTTATTGTTGTTAATTTTTAAAGAAACTGCCAAACATTTTTCCAAAACAGCTGTACCATTTTACATCTCCAGCAGAATTTTATGGGAATTAGAGCTTCTTCACATCCTCACCAACACTTTGGTATCACTGTATTTCTATTTTCAGCTATTCTAATGGATTGTTGTGGTACTTCACTGTATTTTTTTATTTAAATTTCCCATCTCACTGACATAAAACATTTTTTAATGTATTCTCCCATCTCAGAGCTACAAGCATTAATATCAGATATTTCTAGAAATCAGTCAACCCTAGAAAGCTGACAACTTCTGTGCTTTCTAAAGCCATCCCAGCTATGCCATTTAATTAAAAAATAAGCATATCTTTAGTTTTGGACCAGCCACAATCCCATTCTATTTAACTTTCAGGCACCAATATCCCTGATGCAGGTTAGTGGTTGTTAGGGAGGTAGTTAGGCTGGGATTACAACTTGGATGATGGTTGACATTTTTAACAGATTAACCTACCAATGCCCCTGAACAATGAAAAAACCTTACCCTCAATGTAACAAAAATAAGGAATGTATGTGTTGTGCAGATATAAGAATCACAAGAGTGCCATGGTTTTGTATGTTTGAGTGGTAAGAGTTTAACCAAGTCTATTATAAGTGTGATGTTGAGGCAGTAAAAGGGTTTAAGTAAGGGAGAGATATAATTCTACTTGTATTTTTAAAATGATCCTTTGGGAAGATAATTTAAAGGGCAAATAGTAAGGTGGCTAGCCTGGTGGCAAGTAGGCAAATAATAGGCTATCACTGTGGTTTTCAAAGAGTGATCCCCAGAGAAGCAGCAGCAGGATCACCCAGAACTGATTAAAATGCAATTTCTTGGAACTCTCCCTAGACTTATTGAATCAGAAAGTTTAAACTTGGGACCCTACAATATGTGCTTGAATGATTCAGATGCATCCTGACATTTAAGAATCGCTGGGCTATGAAATGGTCCCAATAGAAAATGATGAGCAGTTACAGTATGATGAAGGCAGTGAGGAAGAAAAGAAATACTTTCAGAGAAATTTAAGAGATAAACAAGATGAGGTTATTCACCCAGGAGACATTAAATACTATTTTTTTTTAACAGACTAAGTGAACAATGATGTAACCAATAAAAATATACAACACTGAAAAAACAGTTTGGGTGGGGGAATAGGATAGAAAATTAGCTCAGTTTCAGATACAGTGTGTCATAGGGAGCCTGTTATAATATCCACATAAAGATGCCCAGTGTGTGGTTTAATAAATGAGTCTTCAGCTCCAGAGAAAGGATTGTGGGTGATGATACAGACTTAGAAGCCTTGCATATATGGAGTTAACCACACAAGGGAATATAAAATAGCCTTAAGAAGAGATTTTCAACTTTTCTTCTGCTATGACAGATGATAAATGGCATTCATATGAGACCCATTCTCAAGAGTATACTACTATTGTAATGAAAACCAAACAAACACATATATAAACAAAAGTAGTTTGTCGAATAAAGCAAAGATTTCCCAATCAGTTTGTTTTTATAGGTCATATTTACAAAAGTATTTGAACTTTGCAAATGATTACTAAAATCATTTATTTAATGATCTAAAAACACATCGTTTTTTGGGGAAAAATATAGATGGCTAATCTAACATAAAAACTATATAAAGTTGTATTTTAAAGGATCAAATTCAGACGTCTACAGATGGTATTAAAAAGTCAACAAGTACTAATAAAGATTAAAAAATGGTTCAAAAGTAGAGCATGTCATGGTTATATCTAGCCCTTATGTTAACATAAACAGCATTACTGCATGTCATTTAGATGACAATGCTACTTTCATTTGGAAATTGTAACTACAGCTTCATTCTTATTTCTAGGCCCTATAGACACATACATGTGATTTCTTTATTTCTCTTCCTTATTAAAAATGTATCCATTGGTAAAATCAAAGAAATACAACTATAAATTCAGTTTAAAAATTATAATATTTTTAAATTGCTGTAACTATCAATGACACATTTATAAGCATAGTTCATAAAAATTTTCAGCAAATCCAAAGTGGACTACAAATTTGCAAGATTCACTTCCAGCTAACTCTTAATTCTACTTTTTCTCAAAGAAGCAAGCACACACTATTAAAATGCAAATGAATGACTGTGCCATCTTTATAACGGTAACTTTGAAATTAGTCTAATTATTTTAAAAAGTAAATCGTTCACAAGTGCTTGTAACTTAATGTTTGTGAATAAGTGAGTGGCTTTGACATATGTCATGACTGATCGTAACACTGGAATATGCCATACCTCATTCTGTGCTTCAGGGTAAGAAGCACTAAGCTATGAAGATACATGTAGAAAAGTATAAAAAAGTGGTGGTGAAACTGGATGTCATTAGTATTTGAACTATTTGAGGAGGATATCTAGAAAATAAGTGATTTGGGTGGTAGGAGGAGAATGAAGAGATAATGTCATAAAGCGATAAGGAGTAAAACACTCAAGAAATGAGTGGTCAGCCTTGTCATGATCTTGTTAGAGGTTAATTAAATTAGAAGTTCCATGACGGTGTCACTGACAATTTCTGTGAGGCTGTATAGATTAGTGATTGAGAGCATGGGCACTGGAGCCAACACTGTGCCATGTATGACTTCTGCCACCTTTGCAAGTTTCATGATCTCATTTGGAACGTATATTCTATTGGGAGTAGATAGCACAAAGTATTAGATGATAGATGATAGATAGATAGATAGATAGATAGATAGATAGATAGATAGATAGATGATAGATAGATGGATGTATGGATGAGAGAGAGTTAATATAGAGGCAAGCAAGCAAGCAACACATAAGTAGATCTTTTAGTATCAGAAAGAAGTGCTATGAAACAAATGTAAAATCTGCTTGCCTCCAAGAAGCTTACATTCTAGGCACAGTTCAACTAAATGTTTTGAGGTAGAATATGAACTGTATGCTAAATGGCTTCTGAGTGACCTGGCTGGGATGTGGACATGCAGATGGCTATGGAAGCGCTTTAGTAAAATCTTAAAGAAGGGTGAGCAGCTGGTAAGTGCAGAGGGGAGAAGAGGATGTCTGAGATGAAGGCAAAATTGAAAGGCCTGTAGGGTACACTAAGCATCTCCATTCAGCTGAAAGGAAGGGCTTATGTAGGAAAATAGTGGCAGGCAAAATAGGAAGGTAAATTAGAGTCTGAGGGTAGAGAGCTATGAATGGCAAAGTAAGGAAATTTATAATACCCTTAAGGCAAGAGAGAAACATTTAAAGTTTTAGAATAAAAATATAAGGTTTTAAAAGATACTACTTTGAAAGGAAAACATACACTTAAAAAAGAAAAAGAGATACAGTACATTTTCAATGCCCAAGACCACTTTATCCTAAAGCTTTGCCTTAATGAAGGCAAAAATTTAAAGATTCTCCCCCTCTCCCCTTCTTCCCTCCCTCCCCGCTCCAAGAAAACTCCTGAAATCCACTTCATGCTGTCATACAGAGCTAACTTATTATGAGCACTGTTTCATCAATAATTTTCCTTAAAATATCAATGCCCAGAGACTTAGCTTGTTCCATTTTCTCTATTGCACAATTAACACAACTCTCCCCTGTCATTCAATCACTGTTTAATAACCACAGAAGAGCTGACAGACGCACAAGTCTTACAGAGAGCTGTGGCAAGCCAGACTTAAAGTAATCCAGAAATGTTCTCCTTGTTTTCCAAAAGAGAGTACACATTGTACGATACCAAATCCACTGCAGAAAGCCCTTGTTTGAGAAAGAGCTACATTTATTTTTACACTAAGAAGAGTTTTCTGGATATCATTTTCATTTAGTAAATGAACATTATTCCCTGCCCCAGCCCCTGAACAGATAGAGGTAGGGAATTCACATTATTCATGCATTGGGGAGGGTGGGGGAAGGTGCTGTCTGAAACAGTGGATTTATAGTCCAGTAACAAACTGATATTTAAGCAGCAACATTAGCCTTTGTTGAAAAGAATATAGGTAATGACTCGAGATTACAGGTAAATTGGAAACAGATTATTCTTTTTTATCTTTCTAATGCAACTTCACAGCCACATGAACAATTCTATTACATACCTTTTTATTACTATCTAGGGCCTTGATTATGCCACTCTAAATTCTCTCTCACTATCTGGGAGGACTGTGGTCTTCCAATAACTATTCACAAGTGTAATTATAATATTTTTCTTCAACTGTTCTACATTTTAGAGGCTTTCTTCTTAACCAGGATAAGAGAAGCTTTTTGTGCTAATAATGATTGGATGTATGAGTCAATTAAGTCTTCTTTGGTATGCCTATCTAAGTTTTTAGTTCATCTCTCTCCCCACCCACCACCCGACCCTTCCTCCTCCCTCTCTCCTTCTCTCCTTCTCTCTCTCTCTCCCTCTCTCCTACTCTCATTCTCTCTCATTCTCTTTCTCTCATTCTCTCTCATTCTCTCTCATTCTCTCTCTCTCTCTCTCTCTCTCTCTCTCTCTCTCTCTCTCTCTCTCTCTCTCTAACAACTGTTGACACCAACTCATGCAACCATATAATGTGGGTTTTCTGAAAAGTCCCCTATTTCATTTCGCCCCAAATCATAGTCCCTCTAACACATACTTCACACTTGTTAAACCAGCATGCCCCAGTTTCTATAATGAGGTTTTATAATAACTACAGAATCAGAGAGGGCTTCCTAAGGCCAGCTGTTTTCATCAACTGGTTTATCCCTGGTCAATATTACAAAGTAAGTGTAATCCAAAATTCTAAGTAAAAATTATATATGAGCCCAAAACACAATGTCTTTTCAAAGTACTAATCAAAGATGAAGATAAAATTACTTACTAGACATGTACCTTTTGCTTGCTATGTGCAAGATAGTTTTCTAAGTAATTCTTAAATAACCCATTTTATAAAAGTAAAATAGTTTTCAGAAAAGCAAGGTCTCAAAAATTTTGCTCCCACACACCTTATCATCGAATTCTTAGCATGAATGGATAATGTGCTCCATCAAGCCAGAGCAGGAAACCAAGAAAGAATATGCATTATATACAGAAACAGGGTTTTCCACCCAAAAGAGAGGCAAAGGGGCTCTCCAAAATCATGGTTAACAGAGATTCCCAAGACATGGGCTATGCAGCGAGACTAGAAATCAACCATCCTTTGGAGGAGATTTATTCAAAAACATGACAGCGTTAATGTCTTTGAATGTATTTATACAACCGGTGAAAGTATGGGGATAAATTATGGTAAATCCATAGTAAACTAAGCAATAAGATGATAAACTAGATTATTAATGGCAGGAAATAAAGAGTTGTGCAAGAAGGGAAGTCAAATATATTCGATAATTCATTTATCAAGCATACACACAGTCATAATAACAAATACAGAATATCGATCTAACAAAAAGATGTATGGAGACGTGTGTGAAAGATAGCCAAATCTCATTTTACGTGGTGGGAAGTCAATAAAAAATGCCAAAATTGGGAATATGAAGAAGTAGCAAAGAAACATGCTATTTAGAGATATGAACAAAAATATCAAATGATTCTGTGAAAAGTATGAAAGTGGCTGCCTCTAGGAACAAAAAATGGGGAACGTTTTCCAGGGGATTAATCTTTATAAAGCCTTCTAGACCCCATTTACCTTAAAATTATATGTATGTATAAATCTGACAGAATTAACTTTTTTACTTTCAAAATTGATTTTCTCTTTAAAAGCAGCAGAATATAAGGGCTAAAAGTCAGTAGATTGTTTGGGATCTAATCCTGGCTCCTTCATTTATAACTATTTGACCTTAGGAAAATTACTTAAATCTCTTTTTGCCTCTTTACTCTTGCGTAATAATATCAAGGTAATAATACCTTCCTCAGGGTCTTGTGAGGATTAAATACGTGCAATTTGGACAGTTTCTAGCTCAATGTATGCTTATAATCATTATTATTGGAGCAAATGTAATATTTGAAGGTATTTTGTATTAGTCTAAAAAGTTTTTAAAACCTAAGAGCATGTCATTTTATTTAATTTCAATTCCAAATTACGTATTTTGCCCCAAAATTATAATTTAAAAAATTCTAAGAACCAATAAACTAGCATTCTAAATAGTAACGATTTTAAGCAAACTTTTGATAACTGAATAGTTATTTACTATGATCACTACAATGTCTATTCAATAAGGTATAGAAGGTTCTTTAATATTATATCCACTTAAAAAATATTTACAGCCCTTAACAGTCTAACCTTCCTCCACTTAATAATTTGAGAAATTGATGTAAAGCAATTTCTTTTAGAAGAAAATGAATTAACTTTCATTTATAAGTCTCTTTTTATCAAAAGAAATTATTTTAAAATGTTCTCATATTTTATAAGCTTTGCCTAAATTTTTAATATTTTTAAGACCATGAGTATGAGTTAGAACTCATCCATCTAGAATATGCTAAGAAAACGGCTCCTTATAGTCCTTAAGATGGAATATCATTTTCCCTCATGTAGATCAGGACTCCTATCTGCTGTCAATTCATTAGTCTTCTGGGTTACCAGCTAAAAGACAGACAATTCTCCATCAACACTTCTCCTCATGGAGCTACAGTTTGGTATGGAATGTCAAAGGATGTGAGGTGCATAAAGTGATCAACTAAAGATGAATGTTCTGCGTGGTTTTTATCCCAAACTGTCATAGACTGTGGTAAAAATGAATGACATCAGGATGTGCTAAGCTACTAATGAGCCATGGCTGAATATCCAAGGTGCCAACCACATCATCCTGGGTTCCTCCGCCAATACAAAGGGTCACCTAATGAAGACATTGTCATGACACTAACATATCCTCATGGACAGTAATCATTCTGTTTCCTAAGGCAGCCTGCAGTACTGCTTGTCAAATCTAATTACCAATGAAAGAGGAGAAACCTATCACTTGTCTAGTACCTTGTTAACATGTCCCCAATGAACCAATATGAAATGAATACAATAACAGTGCAGTCCACCAGAAAAAATCTGGGAGACACTGTCTGTGGTACTCATCAAATTCTGAGCGCTATAAATAATAATATGTGATAAAACTAAGTAACTATTTTCAAGTAAATATATAAAGTGCTTGGTTTGAAGAAATTAAATCCAAAGTTGATAGTATGTTTTCTGCGTACCTGTGGTCTACTTGCATACTGCTTGATAATAATATTGGAAGGTTATATGTCAGCTCTGAATCTACAAATAAACTGTCTGGACACAAGTGAAGTATCAGTTTGGGTATCTAAAAATTAAGAGCATTTTATTTTTATTCATTTCATCTGGAGAAATGCTACTTCCTCGATTTTAACATCCAACTAAACCATGGCAGTTAGTGTAGTGTATCAAGAAAAAGTAGTTCAGCTTACAGTGTAGTAACATTTGTACTTTTAATGTTCTGTGGGGTGGGGTGGATAAGGAGGAAAGAAGGGAAAAAGAAACAATGGGAGAAATATGGTAGACTATTGGTGATTCCTTCTGGCATTCCCCTTCCCTTCAATAAGTGTATGACATAAAACGAGTATGAGACTGAAGATGAGACTCCGTTATTACCTAAATCAGTCTCCATTATTCCTTCATGCCTCTAATAGCATTGGTATTTTACTGAGCAGAGTTTTAATATTTAAAGACACAGTATTTAGTTTTGGTTGCCTTCCATGTGGCTCCAAAACACAGCAATGCATTAGTCTGGTTCCTTGACTAAAGAAACCTGAATCTCTTCCAGCTCTGCAGGAAAAATTGGTCGTGTTAGACTCACTGAGTTCCACAGCTGTTCTTGGCATCTTGTTCATCTCAATAAATAGCCTTTTTCCCCTCACATCAAAGCCTTGGAATCATCACTCTTGACACCTTAATGTCTCTTGCACTCACATCCAATCCATTAACAAATCCTTTTGGTTCTAAATTCAAATTATTGTCCAAATCTATCCACTTTCAAGTCCTCCAGGGTATCGCCATCTCTCATGTGAGGTATAACAAAATCCTCCTATCTAGTCTCCTGCTTCTACTTCTGTCTCCTTTCTGTCTAAAATCCTCACAACTACTAGAGTGATACTTTTAAAAAGACAAATCTAATCATGTTACTACCCTTCTCAGAAAATCTCTAATGACTTCTCCTTACACATAGACTAAAATCTGAAGCACATACCTGACCGAGACTTGCAAGTCCCTGGTGATGTGGCCCTAGGTCCTCCGAGAGTATCTGCTACCACTGTGCCTGACCATTTGCTCCTGCAACCCAAGTCTACTTGCAGTTCCTGTATCTCCAGCCTTGGGAATTTCATACTAGCTGTTCCCTCTTGCCTGGAAGTCTTTTCAGATACCTACAGGGCTTGCCTCCTCACTAGTTCAAGTCTCTCTCAGATATCACCCTATCAGAAAGGCTGTTTACATCAATGAACAGCCTCCTTACATCTTCCATGCCATAGTTTCTTACCCTCCTTTATTTTTCTTCTTGGTACATATCACTAATTGAAAACATATTTATATACTTATCTGCTTATTTCTGTTATCTAATTCTCCAGCTTCAGGGACCTAATCTATGTAATTTTCTGTTATACTCCTTGTATTTAAAACAAATCTTGGCACTCAATAAGTATCTGTTGACTAAATGAACTGCGAAACTATGCTGAGCTGTGCATTATAGGAGATTTAAAGGATCTGTGGTAATTCTAATTGTACATAAATTGCATCTCAGAATTTATTACCCACATATGATTCCACTCTAAGCATATGATAAGGATAACTCCATTAAATTCAACTTAAATAAAACTCTGCTAATCAACATGAATTGCTTCACTGATATAGACTAGGCTTCTAAGAGCTAGGCAAGCTAAATTCTGGAAGAGAAATCATTTCTGAGAAAACCAGTGGTCTAGAGAAACTCCTACCCAGTATTTCCTACCTTCTTCCCTCTGTAAAACAACAGGTGACCATGGCACTCTTCTGCTCCACAGCGACTGAAGTCCAAATTCCTTAATAGAGCATTCAAGGCTTCCTAGATACTAGCCCACCCCATTCATTGGACCCTTCCTGGAACTCTTTTCACCTTCTGTTTGTCACTAGTGACCCAGCATCATCACATTATACTCTGTTCCCCCAAAAAGAGTGTAAGCAGTTGTACCTCCATGATTTTGCTCATGCTTTTCCTCTGTCCGAAATATCTAACCCTCATCTTCACTTGATAAACTCTCATCCCTTGAAATTCAGGTAAAATATGACCACCTCAGTAAAGTCTTCCCTGACCCATTATAGCAAGTCACCCCCACTGTGCTTATAGTGACACTGCCTTTAAAGAACAATAGAATTGCAATTATCAAAAGTTTATGCATCACACATTATAACATCTTTATGGACAGGGATGGTTACTTATTCATCTTAAATCTCCAAATTCTAGTGCAGTATCTGGTATATCATAGATGCTCAATAAACGTTTAAAGGTGTTAAATCAATCATTTTCCCCTGCTTCAACAGGTACAATATAAGAAGTTCTTTCTCCAAAACCAGGTTTACTTTAGTCTTGAATTGCTCTTATCTTAGGGATACTCTATCTTCCTCTCCTGACTGCTGGCTTACATTTGATCCTGTGACTCTACTCCTCTGAGTTCTCTATTTCCTAAGCTTAGATCAAGATCTTCTTCTTTGAATGCTCTTATTCGTCATAATTATGGCTACCATTTTCTGAGCTGCTTACTCGGACCATGCCTCATAAACTTTCTCATTTATTATTTACGCAGCTCGTGGGGTGATAAAATGGATTCACACAGTGTGAGTGTGCTGGTTAATCTATACATGAACTTGACTAGACCATGGGGTGTCCAGAGAGTTGGTCAAACATTCTGGTGTTTCTGTATGAGTGTGATTTGGGTGAGATTGACACATCAAGAGACTGAGTAAGCAGATTGCTGCCCATAATGTGGGTGGGCCTCATCCAATCAGATGAAGGCCTGAATAGAATCTTTCTTCTTGGCAGCCTCTGTACTGGAACATTAACTCTTCCTGACTGATGGCCTTCCAACTGGAACATTAGGTGTTTTTTTTTTTTTCCTTCTGGTTCTACAGCAGCTTCCAGTCTTTGGATTCAAACTGGAACATTGGTTCTGCAGATTTGGAACATGGTAGGCTACATAAACACATTAACAAATTCCTAGTAATAATTCTCTTTCTAAATACATATGTGTGTATACATATGCACATATGTACATGTATGCATGCTGTTTATCTCGAGGACTCTAATACCATGAATAAGGAACTTTACCAAGACCTTATCACCAATAAGTTACACAAAAAAGAAATTCAACAAAGCTCTGTTTCCAAAGTCCATGCTTTAACAACTACCACTCATGGGATGTAATAAAAGAACAACTCTCATTTTGGCCCTAACCGAAGAAAGATTTTCCCTTGTCTATGGATGAAATCCTGGTCTTGGTAAACTTGTATAAATTTTTTTTCTCACTCTTCAATAACAGAAAGACCTGTGAGCAATTATCCAACTCCAGATATTAATCCAAACTCCAAACTTACTTCTGCATGGAATTATTGCTGTGGTCTGCTGTGGTTGGGTACTCACAGTGAGAAGGAAGGACATGGTTCCTTCTGTTTCCCCATCTCTGTGTCTCCCTCTTCCCAGGTGGCCATTTTTTTCTCCTTCCATTCTTAACTCTTACTCATTCTGCTACTTGCTATTGTTTTGACACATCAGGTAGGTCCCTCTAAATTTGCACCCATACCCTAGAGCTAGAGCCTTTAGGAAAAGGAGTCACAGATGAGAGAAGTCAAATACCCACTGTGATGGCTCCAAGTTTCATAGTCTAACAAAGAGAACACTTTAAGGTTGCTGGCAGTTTGATAGCATGAATATCCCAGTCTCCAAGAAGTGAGGCTGAGACTTGCTATATATTTTAAGGCCGAGGAAGCAGTCAAAGTAAGGTGATGGCTTTAAGCTATTTGTGACCAGAGACTAAAGTAAAGATTGCCAAAAAGCCAGTGTTAGTCCATCCAACAGCAGATCTGCCTTCCAGATCTTGTCACCACTAAGAGCAACCCTGTGGGATTTGTTTTCTACCTAGCTTCAGACTCTGATCAGAATCTCTTCACTTCTGACTGTTGACTACATAGTACAGAATAAATTGACTCCATGTATTTATGTGTTCAAGACTCATCAATCTGTGTACCTACCTTTGGTTTTCAGCAAGAGCTAAAATATGTAATTATATAGAGATTGTTTAGTAGAGGTAAAAAATAGGTATCATATGAAGTGAAGACACCTTAAAAAATAAATGCCATAAACATGAATAGGTAGTACTGGACTTCCATTCATTGAGTGCTCTTTATGCACCAGACATTGTGCTAGGCAACGAAGATAAGGAAGATATTAGTATTACCACTAATGAAATCACAGTCTGGTAGGGGAGACAGCTACATAAAGATAAGATGTGATAAATATGCTAAGTGTTGGCATGCAGGTAAGAACTGCTTGCAAAGAGAGCAGAGAGAAAGATGTATGTTTGAATGCTAAGGGAACTAGGAAAGTCCTCAGGGAAAAGTAAAGCTTGAGCTGATTCTTTAAAGATGAGAAAAATTGTCCTCAATAGTTAAAGCCTAGAGAAAATTCCAAGCAGAAATATCAGCAAGTACAAAAGCATGAAAGTAAAGAAAGCACAGGTGATCCCCTACTAGAATGGAGGCGAGAAGGGTCAATAATGAAACTGGAAAGGTAGGCAGAAGTAAATAAGACTTTTTAGAAGGAATTGAATGTTTTAAATTGTATTTTGCTAGTATTTCTGTGAACAAACATAAAAATAGTAAGAATATAACATGCAATCAGGAAACACGATAATCAGATGGTTGCGGGAAATAGGAATGGAGAGGAGACACAGACTGATTACTATGTTAGAAAAGCAAGGTCCTTAACAACACATCTTCATTTCCAGTTTCCCAGCTATACTAAAGTTGTTTTTTCCCCCACCCCCTGCTCCAGAGGTTTGCCTGGATGTAACCTTGTCAAATTGCATTTCAATTCCCCTTCTAAATCTAGTTCATAAAGACTATTTTGCTATAAAACTTTGAGCATAGTCGTTAGCTCTGTAGAGGATGATCAAAGCAGAAAAGTCTATTTGCCTTATAATATATCCTAAGGGTTTCATAAGAAGAGCTTCTCTGTTTCTGAACCACTGAAAGAACATGGCAGCTACTTTCTTGGGAAACAGAAAGTCTGAAGTGCATAGATGATTAACAGACTTAAGAAAGCTGAGGTTTCAGATTTAGAAGCTCAGCTTCTGTTGACAGGCAGGATAAATGTAAACCTCTGCTAACCATGATGGAGAAACATGCTGGCACCCAAAATCAATCTTACAAGACCCATCCAGCCACTGCTAAGGATATTCTCACTAGACTTTGGCAGCGGCCTCGAGACAGTCCATCAGGCTTACTCCCTTGATTTTTAATTTGTAGACTGCTTTCCTCTATAAATGAGTTCACCCCTTTCCAGTGTGTCTGTCATTTCAGGTCATGACCATTCCCTCTATTCCTTTCCATGTCAGAGAGAAGTGAAGGAATGTGCTCCTGGAAAGCAATTCAATGAAGGTTTGAAGGCTGCAGGCCTTGTTCAGCTGCTGTCAGATGTCCCTGAGCTGCAAGCAATCACACTGTATCCCTCCCAGTGGCCACCTCAGCACAGCTGGGCTCTTTCAGAAATAGCTGTGAAATGTACTGTGGAAAGAAGAGATGGTGAAATGCCTCTTAATGGCAAAGAGGAAGCTCGCTAACAAGAGAGCATAGTTCAGTGTGTTGGTATTTTCATTAATGATCACCAGTGTGTCTGCCACTTTTATAACCACAAAGTTAGCAACAAAGACAAGTGTGGTCAGAGATTGTTGAAAATGGCTTGTATACAAAGAGGAATTTCCAGGCAGTTCGACAACTCCCACGGGCATGTGTGTGCTTTCCTGATGCCTCATTTTAAAGCTCCCTTTTCAATCTCTTATTTCCCTCCATGGAAAGTCCTTTTTCTTTAAACTGAGCAAACATAACTTTAATATTAACCTTACTCAAGACATTTAATTTATGCATTTGTTTGCTGGCCAGTGATTTTTTTAAAGCCATCTATTAATTCATTCTGATGGTGCAATTTCCATAATGTAATTTCTTGGGTAGCAAGAAAATGGCTTTATTCCCATCATTACATTTTCTTCAGGTACCATTATGAGTGTTTCACTTAGTCTTGCAATTAGTCGTATACATAACATATGCTGACTTCACAGAGACACATTTATTATTTTCATTGCCTAATGCTATAAAAAAAATTCTAGGCATAGATCAGTGGCCTATAATTCTTAGGCAATTCTGGTAGTTGGTAGATAGGGAGCTGTTGCATACGCTTGCTTTGCTTTGTCTTGCATGTGGTCCACACTGCTCATTTTAGATGGATTTTTTTCCTCTTTTTTCACATACCACTCTGTTATGCAAACCTCTGGTTTTGTTTAATTCACTGTCTATTCAACGTTATTTGTCAGTTTAGCAGTGACTTGTTCAAACCTTCCCAGACCTCTCTCCCACACTGACAGGTTTTGTTTTGACCATCATATCCCTGATTTTAAACATCTGACATATTCTTGGTTTACCAACAAGTATAGGATGAATTACAAGATGATCAGATGTTCTAAACTAGTTTGTCTAGTATGGTACTGTTTTATGCCTGCTATACCAATGAAATCATTAACAGCCTTCTTTTATTCTTAAGAGTGTCATAAATTGAATGTTATGGTACATGGTTGCTTTATGATCAATACACTGGAAGGAGTATATCCGATACCCTAAAAATTTGCACTGGACTCTGAGCTCTAGGATGTCTTTCTTGTGTGGCCTTAAACAAGTTATTCTTCCTACCCTGTAAACTCAGTTTCATCATCTATAAAGCAGGTCTGAAGATAATATCTCCCTCAAGGTTACCTAAGAAATAACAGAGTGAACATTATTTTGATAACAGGCAAATTACTACATAAATCATAGTTACCACTCTATCACTATAGTTGTAGTATATATTGTAGCACATAGAAATCACTGCAAAACAAATAGAAAAGTCCAAGAAGATATCATGGAATAAAGAAAAGGTTTCGAAGAATTAAAAACCTGGGTTCTCAGCCTCATTCTGTCATTAAGAGGTTATAGACATGTCTCTTCCCAAGGCATCCAGATCTATAAACAGGATAATGATCTTTAAGGGCACGTCTAGCTTTAAAATGCCTTGGTTGTACAGCAATGAGATATCTTATATGATTTCTAGATTAACCTTTATCCACAGAGACATTTTATTTACTTAAAATGATGTAATTTTTTGCAAGTTTACTCAAGTTTAAGTACTTATAGTACAGACCAGGATACTTCACCCATTGTCAGTTGTACCCTTTAAGCTCAGGAATAACTCAGTAAAATTACTGCTCAAAAAAAGGTGCTAAGAGGCTGTAGAATGCAAAACCATGTCTGAGCAATAGCTGCCTTTGAAGAGATTAAAATGTAGTAGTGAAGCCTATTGTTATCATTCTTCCTATGCTAACTTATCTGAAATGTTTCCTTTCTTTTGCTATCTCCACTAAAAGACTGAATAGATATAGAAAGCAAAACTTCCTACTGTACATGTTTGTGCAAGGCATGAAAATCAGGTTCTTTTTGAGCTCCATTTCTGATTAATCCTAATGGTCAATTTATTACAGAATGAGTTGACTGCACTTAACTCCTTCAATCTGCTACCCTTAAAAATATAATATGCCATAAAGTTTTCAGTTGGAAGCAGCTTTCTTCAGTTGCATCTTATTCTAAGAAGTTTGGCCCATGGTTACAGAATATATCAGGGAAAACCTTGTCAGAAATCTCTTAGCTGGGCCCCTGGATCCCAAATCTAGCTCCACCTTTTTTCCCACAGATCAACCAAGACCTAAGCAGAAGGCCTACATGTGCCCCAAATTAGTATTACAGTAGTAAAACTGATTAGATTCCACAAGTCTTACTCAGTGTTTCTTCCTTGGTCCCTGTTCCCAAAGATCTAATTATCAATCTCGCTTACAAAAGAGAATGGACTTTTAAGTCAAAAAGACTTGGGTTAAAATCCTAGTTCTGCTATTTGCTAAGAGTGTGATGGCAGGTGGTTACCTAAGCCTCTATTCTGTGTAAAAAGAATAATGCATGCCTTTGGGGAATTTAATAATGCTTAAATGAACAGTGTATATAAACGTCTGGCACAGACTTACACTTAAATATGTCATATATATTTATTAATTTCTGTGTCTATGTGCATTCAATAAACACAGCTTTGTTCACAAATCCTAGTCTGGTCCTTGCTCCTTTGATAGAATGAAGTTTTATCCTTGAACTTCATCCTAGTATCTGGAACCTAGCTACCCACAGACAGACCATCTTAATATATAAAATCTGCTTGGTTCACTTTTTCCCACTTCAAAGTCTTCTTCAGTATAATCTATTCTATCACCTTGAGGCTCCTTGCCTTAGTCAGTTCGTGGTGCTATACAAAATACAATAGCGAGGGTGGTTTGTAAACAATAAAAGTATAATTCTCATAGTTCTCGAGGTTGGAAGTACTAGATCAAGGCACAAAAAACAACTGTATTCTTCCTGGTTCATAGCCACTGTCTCCTCACTGTGCCCTCACAGGCAGAAGGAATTATGGATCACTCTGGGACCTCCTTTATAAGGCACTAACCCCATTCATGAAGATTCTACCCTCGGAACTTAATCATCCATCCAAAGGCCCCACTTCTTCATACTATTACCTTTGAGGTTCATAATTTTAACATATGATTTCAAGGGGACACACAATTCAGACCGTAGCACTCCCAAAAGTTTGCACAGACTGTGATCATTCATTGTTGATTCTCCTGCACTCTGGGTTTGCCCACAAGAATAAACATCTCCTGGTGGTATCTGTAGTCTCTTCAACTTCCCTAACCCCTGATCATTTGCCCTCAAAAATCCCAACCTAGAAGATATAGTGCTGACCTTTCCCATCAAAGTGGTTAGCTACTGCTCTTGCTAGGCACTAATGGTTATGGACATTAAAATGTCTCAAATTCTATGTACTAAAGACTTGGCTAAAGAAGAATAGGCTGGTTAATGGATGAATTATGTATTTATATGCTTTTCTTTCTATGCTATCAAAGAACAACTAGGAACTGGCTCTAAACATCCTCAATTGTATATGTGCATAATGTTCTATATAAGTATATTCTGAGGATTTTAGGAGAATCATGTTTCATATTTGAGGAATAAGTAATCTCAACTCTTCCTTTTAATTCAGAAATTCTATGAATAATCTGAGTACTAAACCCAGACGCTGACACTTTCCATCATATACTGTCAGAAAGGTATCTTAAATAATGTAGGTGTGATTTTTTTAAAAGTATGCTTAGCAGTAATTAAACAGACCTAAGTAATGAGCTTTCATGCTGCTCCAGATATACAGACATGTCTCATTTGAACTAGACCTCAGAGTCCTCATTTAAGGGTATAGGACGGAGGACAAAAAAAAAAAAAAAAAGGCAGTAAGAATGCCCCAAGACACAGTGGTGTTTAGTGACTGAGCTAGGACCAAAATCACCCCATATGGTTTGCAATTCCAGGAGCTCCCAATCAGGGTGCCAGGAATAGGGTAAGGTGTACTGAGCTACTGTACCCCTCAGCTCAGCCAGGTGACCTTTAGCAGTCAGCAGCCTCATCAATTTATCTCATATGCCTATCATATACTATCATTTCTATGCATTGGGAGTTACTGTTTTTACTCCTTGCTCCAAATATTTATAATCTGCAATGTCCAAGGATAAAGTGTTTTGCTCAAGATAATACAATTTATGGAATGATCGGAATTAGAGTCACTGGTTTAACCTAACCTAAAGAGTAACGCTTTGAGTTACTAATTTGTATTCTAATTCCTATCAGCCAGAGACAAAATATGAAAACTTTCTTCTACCAATCTGAGTGATTAGGCTATAGGCCTTTGAATTCAGCTGGCTGCTGATAAGAAAATCAAACAACACCATTCTAAAGAGGAGAATGATATTTAGTTCCAATAGCCAGGAGCAAGAAAGCACCCTACAGGTTTTGAGAATAATATGAATGATAGAAAATAGTGGCTGTCGTATTGACCTAAAAGGCTCCCAAATACAGTAGGGAGTAGATAAGCATCTACAAAGTGCATATTGTATGCATTCATACAATATGTAATTTGCAGTAAATAAAACCCTTATTCAAGAATATTAAGATTGATAATAATTTGGCCATGACTGAGGAAAAAAAAATGTATAAGTCTGTAGTCAAATCTACTAATTAATCTTCCATCTAAAACACTGCCTTCCCTTTGGCATAATAAGAACCCTGACCACTCTGATTCATACAATCTTTATTCCAAATATATCTTATTCACATAGAAATACAAAGATGTTTCCATTGGAACATAAAAGATTCTTACTGATTTCTTCACAAAGAAGCTGTGTTATGATGCCAGCAGTGAGTACTTTTTTAGCAGTTATAAAATAACAACAACAACAGAAAACTAAGTAGGATTAAGCAAAACTAGTGGTAGTCCTATTTCAGTTGGGGCTTGATGAAGAAGCTCTAACAACATTAGTAGGATCTGGTTTAACTTCTCTCCATTCAGCTCTATGTCGGCTTCATTCTCAACAACTATGGTCCCAAAATGGTCACAAGTGTTCTTTGTCATATCCTTTCACATTTCCTTCTATGGTAAAAAAGTGAGACCCTCTAAAATAACCAGGGGAAAAAAACTAATTGGATCTGCTTAGGTGACATGTCAGACCTTGAACTAATCCTTGTGGCCAGGAAAATGTGCTGTTCTAATTGTCTTAGAGGAGAGGTAAAGGTTCCAACACTAGGGCCACATGAACTGAACGTGAGGAGGGGTGGTTCCCAGAAGGAAATCTAGAATGATTACCAACAGGGTAAAAGAATGCTGGGAAGCAAAAACAACAGATGTCATCTTCTACTTTAGCTGTCTTCATTTTTCCCTACTCAACTGCCTATAATCCAGTTTCTGCAGCTGTCATTCCCAACTCCACCTTGGCAACCACCACTTTAATAATGAGATTAATCTAACCAGGCTCCACATGCCTCTGATTTCTGGCTCTCACCCAAAATGCAATCCTTCCCTGTTTCCATCTCAGTTCAAACTCAGTGTCAGATGGACTACTTCCTTTCTCCCTCCTGCTGCTTCTTTTTGTCCCAAAGATTTGGGCTATGACTTCTAAAACTTCAGCTGATGGGAAACAAATTCCCTAATTCCTCATCTTCAGAGAATGCTTCCTCTAACACACAGCAATAATTAGGTTCTTGCTCATGCCCAAAAAATTTCTTCCCTTATAACTCTCTCAAGAGAAGTATCATTATTCCCACATGACCTATGTTCTGCAGAAAGACTTGGCATTCTTCAAGCTTGTATCCCTATGACAACTTGGTATCTATGCATGTTACAACTCAAGTATTACATAAAACCCTTTCTCCTTATCTAACCTTATCCCCATCATAAACTACATAGCTAATAGCCTCAATCTCTGTTTCCATATTACGTATACATAATAGGGACAATAATTTTGCCTTCTTCAGAGAGAACTGGTATGACTTAAATGAGATATTTATTGTAAAGCTCTTAGCATAGTGCCTAGTTTATAGTTTTCAACAAAGGCTAGCTATTATTTTTGTCTAGGGATGAGCTTGTGAGTAAATGGTCATACTTTTCTTTACAGTGTTATATTTATATTACTTCAACATTCTTTGAGTAAAAGAAAATAACACTTTATATTAAATGAAATAATTTGGGCCTGGTAAAACAAACCATTTTAGTCACTAGTCTGGTGGTCAAAGTCACATTTAAATAGGTACTAAATGTAGAATACTTGTGCTTTGAACAGGATCTTTATTTATTGACTTTCTTAATTTTCTCATTAAAGTGTAAAAGTCTTCCCACATAATGTAGGTACCTAAAAGTGAATTTTATAATAAAGTAAATTTGTATTTACTACGTTCCTGCTATGTGCCAAACAGAAGACATAAGTTATTTCACTTAATATTCACAACTATTTTATGGTTTATTTTCCTCAATAAAAATTTATTAAAAATCCTACACGTTAAGCTTTAAAGACACAAAGATGAATAGGACATGCTGTCTGCCCTCCCAGGCCACTGAGGGAGATAAATTAAGCAAATTTGCAACTATAGTACAGTGTAATAAATGCCAAGACAAAGAATGATATGCAGGGACACAGAGCAGGAGTGAAGGTAGATTACCTGAAAGAGGTAAAACTATGAAGGATAAGCAAGGGCCAAATAAAGAAATTTCCAAGGTCATAGAACTGCTAAATGCTACAGACCATGTCTGAATACCGCAGACTAACTTCAAAAATCTCTGTACTTCACCATTGAGCTATTCCACAGCAAGGAAGACTTGGAACACTATAAATAGTTTGACAAGTATATTTTGTTGGGGAGGAAGTGAAAGAAAATGGGGCTAGAGAGGTAGGTAAGAACTAGACCTGTAAGGCCAGTGTACCACTCTGAGAAGTCCTGGAAGTCATGGGGATGCACAGGAGGATCTTCAGCACAGAGTCACAGGAGAGACAGATGGATACTCAATAGTTGTCACAATATGCCAGGCAGTGGGTGTCCCAAACATTTACACCCCACTTAAGCCTGACAAAGGTAGATACAATTATTATTCTCAGTGGTAAAGTGGGACACAGATCAGTTAAGTGACTAACCCAAGATGGCACAGCTAGCTAAACAGAAGAACTGGGCTTCCGACCAAGCAGTCTAGCTCCCGAAGCCACACCCTTCACCATGAAGAATCACTCTGGTTTTGACTGTGTGATGGATGAATTGAAAGGCAGCCAAACTGGGAATGATGGGTTGTAATACCAACTATAAAGTTCATGTCATTTCCTTCATATTCCTGGGGCAAACAAGCAAACTCAATGAAGTTGAGAGACTTTGCTCTAGAACACATGTGTATGTTGGGGTTGAGATTTGATTTCAAGAGTGTTAGATTCAAAAGTTCTTTATTTACAGTGTTTGGGGCCACCTCTTGCTAATTCAATTTCAATAAAATTATTAAGAATCCTAAATTATCTGGGTCTAAAATAATGAAGTTTATTCTCACACTTAGTGGCATGTTTAAAGTGCATCAGGTAATTATCCACAAATTGCCATGTTTCCCTATCTTCGAGAATGCATGACTCTCCTCTGGCTAATGGCTATAACAAGAGGCTGCTGAGTATGTCACTATTTGAAGTTGACAAGCATCATCACAGTGAGCAAGTTATTTAAAAAAGCATTATGTCTGCTCTCTTATGAATTGTTTTTAATACAAAAGTGATCTTGAAATGCAACAAACGTAAATGCCAAAGACTTTTCTTTTCCCTCTACTATTATCTTAGTAAAATTTAAGCTTTGCTGAACACTCCTTTTTTCTATTCAGTATCTAACTTTATGTTGACATTCCATCCTGAGACAGGCAAAGTTATACTGGATGGATTCCAGCCATCTGTCTGCTTAATAAACACTACCATTTTGCGTTTGACTGAAAACCAGACCTGGGCTGCTCGATATAACAAAGAAAATTACAGAAAACACCATTTCTTACTTTAAGGGTACCATGCTGCCTCTCCAGGAATCTCCTCTGTGTGCTTAGGGGTATATAATAAAGAGTGGGCCATATTAGTTTCTTATTACTTAAAACCTACTCTGAAGGTTTTAGAGCTGCTGGAGTAGCCATAGGTGGCTGTTGAGCACTTGAAATGTCTAAATTCAGATGTGTCAAACTTATTTCTTCTTTTGTTAAGGCAACTTCTAGAAAATTTAAAATAACATGTGCTTTACATATTATTTCAACTGGATAATGTTATACTGGAGCCTTACCTTTTCTAATTTCAGAGTATACACTTGTTTATGTTCCTGTGTGTGTTGTTATGTTAAACATAAAGCAAGTCCTTTTATAATAAATTTGATATACCTTTCTTATACTTAATATAGTCTTCAAAGAGATACTCTAAGTAAACATATCAATGCTCAATATCCTCATCTGCATAAAACTCTGCAAAACAAAGAGTTTTCCATCTAGACCCCAAAGATCATTTCCTAACTTAAAAGAGTCTAGGAGGCTGAACTGAAATCATTTTCCAGTCTCACCTAGTCACAATTCCCTAAACAGGCTATGTTTCAGATGGATAGATAGAATTCCTCCCTCATCTGTGAAGCCATTTATACAAGCAAAATATCTATTTTTGAAATTATAATATTCTATCTACAAAAAATTATCTTAAATTAGTTCATTATTTCTAACACAAACTTGAAAGTATAATTAAACTAGATTTAAATAAACACTTGAAATTTTGCCTTATCCCTGCCCAATATCTTTTAGAATATACCTTATTTTAAAAATATCATGCCCAAATGAGTAAAGTGATACAGAAACACATGATTTCTCTGTTGTATGTTTAAAAATGAAAAATTCACCAATTTTGGAAGAAATGAGCACTAATCACAGGAAGAAGATCATCATATTAACAAGCAGGAATCATTTACTGAAATAATAGAATTATGAGAGGTCCTGGGCATGGTGAAGAGTTACTTTACTATGTCACTGGCAGTTCTACTCAAGAGATATTTAACATTTCTGAGTTGGTTGCACCACTTTTAGTGACCTACAAAGCAGTTTCTTAATTTTTCTAAAAACTAGCAGGATCAAAAGCTTAGACCAAAAGTGAACCGTCTTTATTTTGACTAAAGCCAGGCAGAAGGGGTGATGATATGGTTGGAAGGAATGAGTTCAGTCAAATGAAGAAATTTTGAAACCCTAAATATTCTCAGTCTTTTTTACTTGAAAGCCTGCAAATGATCTTCATCGTGCATCAGCTAGAATTCATTTTAGAACTGCATTTATTATTAACTTAGAATTATTATTATTATTATTATTATTATATTATTATTATTAACTTAGATTTTTTTTACAACATCAATATTACAGAGACTGCTAGTGCCCACCCAAATCTGTGTCTTTCCCCTTCTTCCTAAGCACACAGACACTCTGCTCCACTGTTAGGTGTGGCCAAGGACTGAGTCCTGCCCAATGCCATGTGAGCCAACCTGCTTTCAGGTTTGGCCAATGAAAGCCTCCCAAGCATGACCTAACTCTCCTTCCCTATCTGCTAATGGAATGGTAGGATTCTGAGAACCAAGAAGAGGTTACAAGATAAAAACTAAGTGGATTCCTGAAATACTGTATGGAGTACAACCCCATTCACCACTTACTCTTAATAAACAATGTTATGAGTAATAAATAAGAATTTATTGTTTTAGACCTAATGAAAGTTTAGGCTTGTATATAATAGCAACAACTATTGTTTCCTTACCTTATATAAGCAGTTTCACATGTGTTAGCCATTTTACCCCACTTAGGAGCTGAAGGTGAAAAGAAATTTGAAAATGTCATTTTGTCTATTAACAAGTGACAATGAATAACAAGAGGTCACTTGAGTGGTTCATTATAACAAAATAAGGTGTAACCCAGATGCCCTGGCAAAAAAACAAACAAACAAAAATCTAGGTGTGCATAATAAAATTAGGAAAAAGCAATAAAAGGACAATGAATTCATGTGGTTGTGTAGGAAGATATCTATATGGACTAAGCTATGAGCAATTTTCAACAGAGCTGAGGCACTCTGCCAATTGGCATATCTAACTTTTATCCTAGAAAACAGAGAACATGCATGAGGCTCAAATGAAGAAACACATCATTGTGTAGGGGATAGGATGAAGCAGAAATGTGAAAGCGAGCAAGTGTGGACCACAACACATACTACTGGTCAGTCCACTGATATCCTACTATGAAAAAATGCAATTAGCACTACCCCCAAATTATGTGGACATCTGAACATTACCTGTCAATGTTTTTTAATTTATCCTTTGTTTCCTTAATAAAAATTAGAGTCAAAGGAAGTCTCTAAGTATTACAAAGTATCTGGGCAAGGCAGATCCTGCAATGGTACCTAACCTAGGCAATGACTGCTTAGCTCTATTAGCACAGTAGACATTAAGAAAAACCAGATCTACCAAAGCTAATCTTGATCTCAAATATGGCACCCAATCAGATTTTATAGTTATTCTTTTTGTTTGTTCTTCCTAAGGTAAATACCCTTTGCACATATTCTGAGCTTCTATGAGCATATCAAGTATAGCTGGTGCCATTCTATAATAGTACTAGTTATTAAATACTTTGAATATTTTGCAAATAATTGCTCCCCCAAACAGATCATAATCCAGCAGATAGTCTACAGATTAACTATAACATCTTTCAATAATAGTGCCTAAAGAAAGTCTTCTGGTCCATTGAGAATTGTTACTCAGGAAAAAAAAAAAGACAGTTTTATAATGATTGCTCAACAGAAAGTCAACGTTCAGTAGTCTATATTAAAATAAATTAACTGATACATATTCATATGGCTTTGCTAATCTCATGAGTCATTCAGATGTGACAATTATGGATAACAAATATCTCTGTAACTCACCGAAGTGCAACCTCAAAATACACTCAAAAGAATCAGCACTTGTCTATGTGTCAGATTTCTACACTCTCTGAGATATAAGCTGGTTTAACATGTTTCCCTTAAGCCCCTAGGGATATAGTTATTGCCCACTGGGCTGCAAACTTTAAAAGGCAAGCACTGACTTTGGTAAGTGATAGAAAGTGCATTAACTGCATCAAAAAGAACTCTTTTTTTGTCCAGTAGAAATATACTTGAAGGAAAAGAATATTAATGGCCAAGATAAGACTATATCAAGGTCTGCCTTATTAAGCCAAAATAATCCAACCAATATATTGTATCATGTGCTACACAAGTTCCCTGCTCTTGCCCCAGTCTTGTTGTGCACTATTGCTGGTTTCAAGACTATAGTTTCACTTCTGTGTTTGCCTACAGTTCTTTAGCAAGTTGATGAACACACTGTCTCTTGATAATTTAAACTAGACAATTGGTTTCTGTCACACTTTTCAAAGCAAGCATTAAATAAAATGTAAGCATTTTAGGCCTGGAGATTCTTCCTTCTCTTAGAATTAAATCAGAATTATAAAGTGACCCCCTTTTAGGACTGTAACAAATACACTCACATTTAAATTCAGTACCAATGCTTATGAAAGTGTTTGCAAAAAAGTTTAAAGTTATTTTAATATTGTTGAATGCCATAGTTGATACTCAAATACTCATAGTAACATTACTACCAATCTACTTTTACTACTACTAATGATAGGTTATCTAAAATAGGTGAGAACTTCTGGAGTTGGAGTAATCGGGGTGCAAGAGTCTTTATCATGCTATCTTTTCCAGCCTTTTGGAAAAAATGGTAGTGGGATGATTGCTTTAAGTTTGTTTCTGTACCCAAGTCATAGTTTTTCTCTTTATGAGAACTGTCTATTGGCAAGTCTGATGAAGAGTGGTACATGTGTGTCAGAGATCAAGACTCCAGCATGATACAAGCCATCTCCTCTCAGACCTCCAGCACTTGGGCATAGTGAGACCCTCTTATCTTTGTGCCATCAGTAGAACAAAGAGTTCTCTGCATCCCCACTTCTACCTTCTCCTACAACTGACAGAGTATATGGGGTAAGCTCTGAATTGGTACCTGACTGTCCCAGAGAGGTGAAGATTATGGCAACACTATGATTCCCACACTAACCTACATCTATTTTGTACTGACTTTAACCTATAGGAACAGAAAAGAAATGATGTCACCCTAAAGCTCCAACAGGTAGTGGTAAAGTATTATTTCATTTTATGGTATAAAATGATACTAAGTTTATCTATGGTTGAAAATTAAACCACCAACAAAAATATTGATTGCATGTTTTTTGAGTCTTATAATGGAATATGGATCTGAGTCTTGTAAATGTTTCCCATTTGTCACAGTGAACCAAGACCACAGTATAAAAAGACTATTGCCCACTCAACAGCACACACCTCACTGGGGTGGGTGGGTGTGTCTACAGAATTCTGTTGGACCATGAAGGGCAGAGATGTGTGTTCAGTACCTTGTCATGCATCCCTTGCTCCCTTGACTTCCCAGCATGTTAAGTGCCTTCTGTTTCTAAACCTAACCTATATTAAGATTGTTGAGTAAATAAATAAAAGAAGATTTTTAAATATATGCAAAAAAGAAGCCACATTCAGGCTTCTATTGCCTCTCAAATTATGCTAAAGGATTCGATCATTTCTGATATAATTATGATTGGTATCCACTGGTTATTAGTATCTATGAGACAAATTCCGTATCTATGGGAATGAATGAATAAATGAATTTTCTATGTACAACAGATAATATCTTTGAAGTTAAACATCAGGCACATTGGTAATTTTCTAAAACATTAGAATTGAGATGATACAAGCATTTACTTTACACTTTTCATTTTACTTTGCTTTTCTGAATGGTAGTCTAGATTCAGCAGTAATTAATACATCAGGCTATAAGAGCACAGTTGATTTGTGTCAGATGACCTGGCCAATACTCATTTTGCATCAATATATATTTACTGAGCACTCAAGAAGAACAAGGTCTTATGTCAGGGGGAAAGGCTGATATGTAAATATCAAAGATTAACAAGGCATAATCCATTGAATACTGTAAGCAGAATTGAGAGGAGAAAATTTATTCTAATTGGAAAGATCAGGGGAAATGGGGTTTGAACTTAACTAAGAAGTATGAATAGAATTTCAATTGGAAGAAGATGAAAAAGTCAAAAAATCACTCCAATATAATAAATGATCCTCCCCAAAGAGGAGGAGGCATGATATTCTCTGGCCTGGCCTGTTAGGAGAATGATTAGTTAACTCTCAAGTGTGAATGATGAAGGCAATGGGGAGAGATGATATATAAGAGGAGGCTCAGAATATTCACATGGGGCCAACCTGTCATGGAGTCTTAAGTGCCTTGCTTAAGAGTTTAGAATTTATTCAATAGAAAACAGTTTTTTAGTAGAAAATTGTGCCATCATTCTGTAGCTCACTCCTAGGGTCTATACATATTTAAGCATGGCATTATGGTTCTGCATATTCCCAGCAAACTATTTCTTACCACTGTATGTTAAAATTTATATCCCTGTGTTAAGAATGCTTTCTGATAACTGATTGAACTTAACTGAAAAATATTTTGTCATCCACACCCACATGAGTTTTGTCTTTATGTTTATTTTTTATGGTCAACATCAAATAGTCCTAAAAAGTTTTGAAAATCACATTTCTTATAGTAATCTGACCTTGTCCAATTATTTCAATATGATACTTAAAAAAATCTTAAAGGAACACACTCCCACATTATCTTCTACAAGTGAACATTTTTAAGTGGCTCTAATTGCTAGAAGTATAGTCCACATTTGCTACAAAGAGTTTTCCTGCTGACTAAGTCTGATCCTGAGCTACCTCTAATCTACCTGCTTCCCAACTTTTAAACAGATTAAGCATAGAGCAGTATTTCAAATCCTTCCTTGGAATGTTATGAAATTGCTCCATAACCAGAGGTGCACTCAGAAATATACTCACAACATTTATTTATTTATCAATATGAATGTGTTTTTACAAATGGGCCTGACTCTAAATGGGTCAAGACATCCTATAATGTCAGTCAACCTCGCTTCTTGCCATTCTCTCCAACATTTTGTCTGTAAACCTAAAGGCAGAATTTCAGATTGGAACCTTTCTGAATTCTTCCTTATCACATTAACCACATTTGAAAGATATGTCTACAGTGTTGTAAGTACTTCTGCCAAAGGCTTTCCTATTCCCCTTGCTATTTGCTTTAAAATCGAGAAATATCATCTTCTCTGATTCACAGCCCGTTTATCAATTTTATCATCATAGGTGATACCTTATTAAAACAACTTACCTTTCTATTCTCTCTCTCTCTTCTTCCCTTATTGCCTATGAATCTCTGAAAGCCTTTATGTGAAATACTTATATTAGTTATTTAATTCAGGATTTCATTTACATCTTTAGCATGAACTGTAACACGAATCTGTTTATATTAAACTTTCTCTAATCTTCTGTTCCTTACTTTCTGCATCTTTCTTGAACAATTTATACAGCATTTCAATAAATAGAAACTTCTAGTTTACATATGCACTCCAATGCAAACACACTCATAATGAATGACTTCCGAACACTACAAGATTAAAAAGTGTCTTAGAATAAAGATTCACCTATGTTCCTGAAACTTCTACAATAAATTGAATTTTATTGTAATGATTTCCTTTGATAGCCAGTCACCTATAAGCAATGCAGACTTGACAGTAAAGTCAGTTTGCATATCTGCCTTTGGAAGCAGTAGTTTCCTCAGGCTGGTGGCAAAGTGTAAGTGGCCTACATACCTCTGTGTCCTAGGCCCAGGGAGACTTTTGCTTTCTTGTAAAATCTTTTAGATACACCAGGGCATGTTCTATTAGAAATAAATATTAATGTATTTACTTATCAGGAAACTATTGAGCACTATATTATGCTAGGCTCTGTGCTAAATACTGTTAAATCAGAGATTATTAGCCATGGCTTGCAGGTAACAGACAAGTGAAGAGTCAACTGCAGCATGGGATAATAAGGAATGGGATATTGTTTCGAGGGTGTCTTTGGAGCAAAGAGAATGGTTGCTTACCCAGCCTGAAATTGGGGAGGGCTTCCTGGACTTGAAAGGCTAGGAAAAACAAAACTACATTGCCATAAACTGTCAAGTCATTAAAGAGCCGCCTCGCATGGTTTGAAAATAAACATTGGGCAAGGGAAGATTGATTTGTCTATTTCTCTAGGCAAGAAGACATTGAGGGGGCAGCAGGAGTGTGACACCTCTCATTGTCTCCTTAAATATTGGAGTATGCTGAGCACTGGCATCACACTAACTTTAGAACAGTCTCTCACTATTACTGCAGTGGAGATGGCTGCAGCAGGCAAACAGATACTGAGATGATGAGCCAATAAAACCTCCAGTTAACTCCTTAGCTCCAATTTCTCACTTAAATAATTCTGAATTTGAAGAACAAAAGGTTCCCTGCATAACTTTCATTTAAGAAAGAAGGTGAAACTACAGACACAAACATTTTACCACTTAACGAAGTTGTTGGTGGAGTTGCGGGAAGGGCAGTGTGATTTTGTTCCATTTGTTTGATTTCCCAAAGAGCAACTTCTCCTTGGCCTCTTGACCTATCCTCTCATTCTTCTCTGATTGTTGGCGAGAGGGAGATAGGAATTGGACATGTGTAGACCAGCTCTTATCTCACTTATGGACTAAGGATCAGGAAGCCCTAAGGAAACACCCACTCTGAACAGTTCTTTCTGTCCTAAAGTTTGCAGAGGAAGCCCCATCTGAAGATGCTCCACGGTTCACCCTGGACCACCTGTGAATGGCTGTATAAGCCTCCTTAATTTGGGGATTCAAAATTATGAATACTGGCATATACATTAGCCATTAGCCATTAGTTATGTGGTATAAACTTTCTCAGTATTCATGTTAACATTTTGTTCTCCACTTGCTTGATTTGTCTCTTAATTGGTTCTGAATGCAGATGGGGAAAAACAAGTGTAACATTTTCAGAAACTCCTCAAACCACAACAGTTATCATAATAAATTAATATACAGATCCCTAAGAGATTGATCATCTCATGTATCCTTACAAGACCAAGTTTCTGAACTTACGAAAGAGGATCTGATCCTCAACTACATAGATGAATAAACAGAAAGCCAGCCTATAATAAGAGAGAAATATGAAGCCAATCCACAGAGAAGCAGAAAAGAGACAGAGAGTACTAGGAGCAATGCAGCTCTTAGAGCCATCTGTTCCTAAATTCAAGCCACCTTTACCTGGAAAGCTCCCTAACACTAGTAGCATGTAACCAGTGCAGTTGCACAGGATATCTCACTCAGAAGGACCCCACACCTATGAGTTAATGCTCTGTGGTCACCATCTTGAAGTTCTCAATAATTTCATCTTTGAATTTGTATTTTGCAGGCGAGGTCCAATGGGACAATTGAGCATGTGATGGGAGTTTGGAACTCACGAGTGGTCCCACCTTCTACTGCCTCCCTGCCTTTCTCAGATGGATTCTCAGCTCTCTATACCTATCTCCTGGAGTCCCCAGTTCCCTTGCAGCCCCTCCCACTCCACCCAGCAACAACTGCCATACTCTGTCCTCAGCAGGGTCCTGCACACAGATTCAGGGAGGGCCAGGTTTGAGCACCCATGTTCTGAGTGTTTCCAGGTAGAACAAAGCTGCATCCTCCCTACCTGGAGCTGGTCAGCACTCAAGTAAATTCTGCAGGTGATCTACAGAACTAGTAGAGAGATTGCAGACCCTTTGGGTTACCCATCTGCTGTTGACTGGGATGGAAGGGAAAATGCCTGACTCAATTTCTGTGCCCAGCCAGGCTAGAGTGTATTGGTCAGGGCAGAGGAGACTCCTATAGTTGGTGGGCCACATGCGTGAGCCATATTGGGGGATGAACCTCAAGATCCTCTGATAGTCTGCACTCACACCAAAAGTATTGATGGACAACAGAATAACATTCAATAGCAAATAAAAAAATACAATGTTAAATTGAGAAAGAGATCACAGAAGGATGGTAATAACTTTATATTTTAGTATGTTTAAACAGCAGATTTTTCCTACTTTTTGGACAAGGATTCCACTTATTTACTTTACTCTGGGCTCTGAAAATTACCAAAACAACCAATCCTGCCACTATATTTCTCTTACTTGCAACCAAAGGAGTCCTAATGAACACATAATATGACTTTCACGGGGCTCTATATTTGGAGTAATTCTACATAAGCCTCTTTCCATGAGATAATATCATTTTGTAAATTGTTTTATTGGGTCGAAAGCATTTGTTCAAATTCCTTTTCCACACTAAATGGTAAAATCTCCTGCGACCTTGTCTCATTTGTCTTTTGCTCTTTTGGTGCCTGGAACTAGACTCCGGACACAAAATTGACACTCACTGTATGTTTATGAACTAAATGTCAATACTATCAGTCATTAAGACAAGAACTTCTTCAAGGATCATTGCATCTTATCCAGCCCTAATGATAGACAAGACTGAAAGCTGAGTCTATCAACTACTTATCGACGACTGCCTAGTTAAAGCCCGCCTTCAGTTCCAGGTTAATGCAGGACTGGGAAATCAGATAAACACTCTTCCACAGACAACCCCCACCTTCTGTCGGGTATTGCAAATCTATTTGAAACAGTTTTCAAGTGTTTTCCCACATTTAACCCCAAATGCTGAAATATTTGGCAACAGATGTTACATATTTTTAAAAGTACTTTAGTCTGTTTATTAATGTAAATGTAAGCAAAATGATTTTTAATTATAGATTGTTATTGCAATCTCCCTCCCCTTTCTGTTTTCTTTGCAGTCTTTAGTTTGAACATCAAAAAGAAAGAGTGAGTTAAGTGATGGACAACAGGGAAAAAGTGAAAGGGGAAATAGAAAAGAGGCAGAAAATGGGGGAAAACAATGAAAGAAAAGGAAGAAGTGGGAGAGAGAGAGAGAAGAGGAAAGAAACTAAAGGCAGTCACACTAATTGGGTCAAATCAGGTTATTTAAGTTTTATCTGTGAAAGAGAATAATGCTATAACCTTCCAGGATTATGGTGGAAACTAAATGAGAAAACATATGTGAACACACCTAGCAAGATGTCTTGCACATACCTGGTGACTCTTGTTGAAGCTGAACTAATATTTTCCATCCATGGGAAAGGAAAAAAAAAACCCTCCTCACACAGGCTTGAGCCACCAGGAAAGTCCATCTGAGAGAATTCATACCAATCAGTATTAGTTGAGAAACTGCTGCCTTGTGTGTTGTGTGCTAATAAAAGTGTTAACAGTGTTTATTTCTGCCCACATGTAGTCAATGCCAAGAAGAACACAATGTCTAGAAAAGCTCATTTAAAAAAAAAAAATTAGTTCAAGTTGTCTGGTGATTTGCGTCCAACTCCTTGTCCATCACCAGACAACTTCAACTAATGTTTCAGTTACAAGTGTAAAAGTCAGGCCCTGAAACAGACTCACATTTGGGTACAGGCATACCTCGGACATTTTGCAGGTTAGGTTCCAGACCACCATAATGAAGTGATATCACAACCTTTTTGCTGGTGAAGGGTCTTGACTTTGGTTTCTTAAAAACATACACCCATGGAGCATAATAAAGCATAGTACAGTCAAACAAGATATGCCTGTACGTCCATCAGAAGGCTGAGGCACAAGCAACTCATGAACTACCTCTTTCTCCTCTTTCTTCATCACTATACCACTAACAATACTGTTTAACTCTTAATAGCACTTGATAATTTGAAACACTTCATTATATCTTCCTTTAATAATTCTTTGCAATAATAGTGGATAAACACAGAAGGTGATATTTACCCAATTTTAATATGTAAAAATATAGAAGTTACAACTCAACAGTAATGAAATCAGGTCTAAACCCCGACTGTCAATTCGTCCAGTTCTTCAACTACACTGTACTGTCTCCTTCATGCAACATTTATAAAACACAGGATTCTCCCTCTCTTACTGATGTTAACACAGTTGACCATGAGAATCACTTTAAGACAATTTTCCCTAATTCATAACCTTCAAGAAAAATGTATTTGCAGTTGTGGACAACAGAAACATTATTTGAACCCTTTTATTGCACAGCTGGACTTTCGAATTCCACAAAGTTGAAGCGTCTACTTATCACAAGAGCGTGAGAGGGTTTAGCAAACACAAACTCAGTGAACCTGTGCAATTAATACTATTTGACAAGGTAACATGATTCTGGAAAAAGTGTATTAAAATCAAATCCCTATGTTGCTTCTCATATTTATAGCATTAGCATGCAGGGACCAGCAGTGGGCTTGATAATCCCAGGAACTATATTAATGTTTACGTTTTTGCTTTGCTTTAGAAATATTTTCAGCTTTCTTTTAAAAGCTGTGATAAGTTTATTTGTCCCATGGAACTTTAAAAAACCCACACAAATATTACATATATAAATTCCCATTGTAAGAGATTCAAAATATTGAACTTATAGCAACAAGTGAAAGCTCACACACACTCACGGATAAGATGGTGAACAGTTTGCAAGTTTACAGTCTCTATGCAGTCACATAAATATGCATATGTATATTTTTTAAAATAATATGTTAGATATGTAAGGATACTATATTATTGTCCTGTAACTTCATTTTGCTTACTTTTTTCTTTTTCCCCAAAATATTTCTTGGAGATCTTTCAGTATGCGTGTGTATATGTGTGTGCATATTTGCATATACACACATTTAGAGTTTTCAAACCACTGCATTCTACTTCATGAAATGATACACCAAATAAATTAAATCATTCTATTACTGATGGATATTTTGGTAGTTTCTGATTTTTGATGAATACAAACAATGCGGCAAAAACATCACTGCATGTGCAGTTTCTCCTCACAAGGATGTACTTTCTAGAACACAATTCAACAGGTAAAATCAATGCAATCCAGAGAGTCCCTGTACACTCTTCAGATTTATTTTAAATGTTGATAGATTTTGTCCAATTTCTATTAAAAAGTTTCACCAATATGTACTCTCAGTCATGTAGGAGGCTATTTTCCCCAAGATCAGCAAAAGAATAAAATCAATGTCTTAAAATTTTTCTCTAATATAATGCATGAATATAGTGATTTAAGCATTGTACCTTATTTTTCTCTCATAACCAGCACGTCATCTCTGTGGAGGAGTACTGATAATGTGTTGTGTGTCCTTGGGATAGGTACTGAACCTTTTTCCATGTTTCATTTTTGTCACCTCTAAAATGGGGATGGTAATAATACCTAATGCAAAGGGTTTTCTGGGTTTTTCTTTTAGTACATTTTGTCTTTTTACAATGTGATCGTGTCTCTTTCCTCTTTGGTTAATTCAGTCAGTTAACACATATGTAATGGGTGCCTACACTACACTATGCCAGGCACCATTCTAATTGCTGGGGACAGAGAAGGGAGAGAAAACAAAATGGTTGCTCTAATGGAGGTTATAGCTCAAAAGAGAGACAGACAATACAAATGTATAAATGTATAATGTTTTATCGGGTTGTGCTATGAAGCAAAAGTAGAGTACAGAGTTAAGAAGATATAGGAGTGCTATTTTAGACAGAATGGTCAAAGAAAGTTCCTGTGATGAGCAGACAATTGAATAGACATCTGAGGAAAATGAGCATGGAGGTTGAAAGGTCAACAAGCACCAAGTTCTGAGACAGAAATGTGGTTGGCATGTTCTAGAAATAGCAAGGAATGACATGGTGATGCAGGGGGAGTGAAGGGGTAAAAAAAGAGAGGTGCCAGCTAACAGGAGCCAGGGACCAGATTCTCACAGTCCTCGTAAGCCAAAAAAAGGATTTTAAATTTTATTCTAAATGCAGTTGGAAGCCAGGACCCAAAAGATGTTGAATGTTACCATGCGTAGTGACCACCTGCCCTCTGAGCAAAGCCTCACAGGAAATAGAAGTAATCAGAGCATCGTTCACAAACTCAAGTCAAGAGGCAAAGCTTAACAGAGGCATCAAGTTGTAAAACCACGCCCCCAACCCACACATACACCTTTTTCATTAAACCCAAAAGGCAGACTCAAAGCATTTTTCTTTTTATCTGATACATGGTGCTCTTGCCAGTTAATAAGCCAGGAACAAAAAAACAATCATGCTCAGCCACCAGAATAGTGAAAATCATCTGCCACGCAAATACCAAGACCCCAAGCAGGATGGCAGCTCACAGCATGCCTTTATGGCAGCAAGCCTACCTTTGCAGATGGTCCCGTTCCCCACATAGCCAGGTTTACAGGTACAGCTGTGTCCCTGGACAGTGTTGGTGCAGATGGCATTCTTATCACAGTTGTGCTGCCCATTGCCACATTCATCGTGCTCTGTGTGCAGGGTGAAAAAGAAAGAGAGACACCTTTTCTTAAGTTAGGATCAATGATGTTAAAAAAATTAGCTAAAATTCCCCCAATAGGAATAACTATTCTGTATTAAGACCTTACTGTATGCCTGGCAATTTCTATGCCTGATGTGGTGAAATCTCAACAACTCTAAAAGATGGATGCCATTATTCCCACTTTGCAGGTAAAGTAACTGAATGCCAGAGAAGTCAAGTGATTATGCATGTCACAGAATTGATATGTGCTTCCAAGTTCATTACTTCTTCCATGCTCTGCAAAGGTTTCTGTAGAGACAACAAAGCAGTGATTCTCAAAAGGGGGGCAATTTTGTGTCCTCTCTACCCCTTGAAACATTTACAATGTCTGACAATATTTTTGGTGATCATGATTTGGAGTAGTGGATGCCACTGAAATCTAGTAACAGAGGACAGAGATGCTGCTGAGCATCTTATGGGGCACAGCAGAGCCCACGACAACTAAGAATTCATTGATGCAAAATGTCAATGGTGCCAATGTTGGAAAGTTTTCCTTTAAGATTAGAAAAGAGAAAACCCTACATGAGAAATCCTATGGCTTCTTTAGAAAAAAGAGAGTGCAACTGAAAAAGAAGACCCAGTGACTATAGTCTGGCAAAGGAGCATTGACCAATAAACATTTTTAAAAGACTGGCAGTGGTCACTGGAATGTTGTGAGCACAGGGCTGTGCTCTGAGTAGAAAAGCGATTTAACCTCAAGACATTCTTTAAGGGTCTTCAGCAGTTTAACTCTAATTTTCCATAAAGGCCATTTTCATGGGGTTCAGAGTTTAACCTCCAGGTTTAATATGTAGCAATATAGCTACACACACACACACACACATTCAAATAGTGCTGACATCCTTAATCCACAAGATACGCTGTGTGTGTGTGTGTGTGTGTGTGTGTGTGTGTGTGTGTGTGTGGCACGAGGGGATGGGGGGGTATCTTACATCTAATGCCACAAAATGGACTGAAAGATTCCAAGTTAGAAATCAAGCTATCTCAGATAACTATACTTTCCACTCATAATCAGGAAGTTTAAAAAGTCATCTAAATGACTACTCTGTAAATAAATAATATGGGAAACTTTATGCCCCTTAATCCCTTTAACATCTGCTAGGAAAACTTCTTAGAAATTTTAAAAAGAAAAATCAAATCAAGCAGGGTTATTAGTTCATAAAAGGTTATAAAACAAGAGTTGAAATTCCAGCTAGAAATCCCAAAGAAATAACACCAATTGAACAAAACTAAAAATTCAATACAGTTTGTAACTATATAGTGTCCTGCTAGTTCAATGTAGGAATCAACTGAAATATCATCTATCTTCATTAATTTTTATTCTAAATTTTGAAACAAAGACCAGTAATGAGAAAGGTTAAATTCTACAAAATAGAGCTGTTTTAGTCACCCACATGCAATTAAAATAAAGCACAAACATGCATTTATTCTTGATTTAACACCTTGGATTTTTCTAAAGAAAATTTTTCTTTGGGTCTTAAGACCAACCGAAACTGTCAATGAAAAATGTGCACCAGTTAGCAAGCAGTGAAAAGAGAAGAGAAGATTTATGAGCACGCACTGCTATTCTGTGCTAAAGTCATCTCCAGCAAACTCCAAAAATAGCATAGCCCTGTGGATGTCTGATAAAATTTACAGACCTATCACGTATCTGGTATGGGCCAGTACGACACTAAATGACACTAGGAACACACTTCAACTCCAAGAGCTTTCCATCTCTTTATTTAAATTTACTTAATATATAATTATTAGTGTCTGTACTGGGAATACAAGAATGAATAGATATGATCTTGGCTCAAATAAATATTTTATTAGGGGCCACCAGACAGCAATATGTAACACAATTGAGAAGAGATAGGAGGTATAAGTAGGTGACCTTTTTTTTCTTTTTTTTTTTTATCATACAAACAAAACATTTTAGAGTGAAAGAGGATTTTGCTAATAATTACACTGGGATAACAAGCATAACTCAGAATGACCTAAGCAAACCTGCAAGTATGGTCATGCTAGATAACAGGAATAAGAGTTCATTGGAGGAAAGAAATTTCTGCTAATAGGCAGAAAAGTCTTCTTGTAAGTCATAGTATTTGAACTATTCTTTTTAAAATGGTCATCATTTTATTAGCCAGAATTTCCCATGAAGGTTACTCCAGATAAAAGAACTATAAAAAAAGGTATGGTTTTATGCATCATTCCAGAAGTTTGGTCCATCCTTACCTACCTTGTCTTTATTTTCAGCTTTATTGATGTACAACTGAAAAAACTGTAAAATATTTAAAGTGTACAAAGTGATGATTTGATATATGTATATACTGTGAAAGGATTCTCCACAGCTAGTTAATTAACACATCCACCCTACCTGGTCTTATCTTCCAATACTCTTGAAGCAAATCCTCTTTTCTAATGAGGTGACCCATCACTGAGCTGCAAATGTATGAGTTCATTCCCACCTTTCTAGTTTGTCACGTTATTTCACTGACTCAAACTATTTTCTCCCAATGTAGCTGGAATATCTGTGCTCCTGCCTGCTTTCAAAAACCACTACATATCCATGCTCTTGCCATAAAGCTTTCAACGTCTGCTCTCCATACCATAGGAATTTTATCCATCTTGGAACTTTTTATTAAATTTAATATCTTTGCATCTTTGGAGGCAATCATATCACAATATGTGGTGATATTTATGAGTTTTATCATTAATACCTTATTCACTAATTAGCCTATTTACCATTTAGCGGGGGAAAGTGCAGCTGCCAGCATTAATTTAATTTTCATAAACATGCTCTTTGAGGGTGAGGCAAATCTGACTGGTTTTCAATGTGAAAATAAAATATAAAAACTGTTCTTGGAGTTATTTCTAAACAGAACTTATCTCTAATCTTAATGCAAAAAATGTACATGGTGATCAGTATTTAATATTTTTCTTCATGTGGTAAATTTCAGAGGACGGAAAAACACAAAGCGGAACATTACATTCCACACAAAAATATTGCTTTTCTCTCTGTATTATCTTGTTATCCTTGTTGTGCAGGCAGCAAACTTCACGGCAACAAGTTGAATTCTGTTTCCTTAATGTTGATGGTAGCTCTTGGAGAGATGTCTTCCAGACAGGTGAAGAGGTGTGACATCATCAGAGCATGGATGACCTCAAGGACATTGCTGCCCTGGCTTGGGATGCTTTTCCGGCATCCTTTCAATCAACATCAGTCTGAAGTATACATGGCTGATCGTGTGCTTGGGACTGTCCTTGAAGAAGATGCAGAAGTTCAGCATTCATGTTAGGTAGGCGGGAAAAGAATTTCTTTTACCAAAACTTGTGACTTTTCCACTCAGCTGGATGAGAAGTGAGCATGTGAGCAGCGAAGCCCACTATTCCCATATTCTCATTACAATCCACAATGACACATGGCTTTTTAGTTTTCTTTCAATTTCTGTTGTCTATTTCAATCACAGTATCATTGTGGAATGCTGACAACATTGTCACCTCCTCTTGTCACACCAATTCAGTGCCCTAAGTTCACCACAGAACATGACTACAGCCATCTCCTTTGCAATTCTCTTTTTCAGATCATTCGGCAGATTTATTCTGTTCAAATGAGCTGACCCAACTGTTTCAGTCTGATTTTGATGTAATTCTCTAAAAAGCATGGGAGATGTGTGGTAAACTTTGGGGTAAGGTTAGAACTGTAATCTGCAAGTTATCTCAGGGTAAACACTGCAGCTGCAAACGCCACCAGCAAGTATTTTCTAGCCAAATGAAATAGGTCATCTTTGATGAGAGGAATTGCAGCATATTTTCTACAGCCTTCATTTTGCCTGTCACTACTTCATGTAAGGATATTGAGCTAGAGCATGCCAAGCATTGACCTAAACATTATATATATATATATATATATATATATATATATATATATATATATATATATATATATATATATCATTTAATTCTCCCAACAATCATATGAAGTAAGTTTGCTCATTTTACAATGAAGGAACTAAAATAAAAAGATATGAAATGATTTGCCTAAGATCACAAAACTAGTAAGTAGGATAGCTTGAATTTGTGACTCGAGACACGGGAGTGGTGACCACCACATCACTGCACAGTTGAAAGCACTTTAGATGTGGCTGAAACTAAGCCAAGACATGTGGAAATGGTTCTACAAAGCCCAAAATAACAAATGTCTTCTAGACTGACCCCTAATTCATACTTAAGAGCCTACCAATCCCCAAGGGGAAAAGTAGAAAACTTCCGTATTTCATTATCTTTAGTCATGCCCAAGTTTTCAAAGTAACTAGTACCTTCAAAACCACGTTTGACAGAAATAGCCAAAGAAATGGTTCCTTTCTAAAAATATAAAAATATTAGATTCCCTCCCAGTTCTTGGAGATGCAACCAAAGGTGAAAGGTAAGCTCTTGTGAGAGGCGGCATGACACAGGGGTGAAGGGTGAAGGGCACAGACATTAGAACCACACAGGCTGGGTTAGGTGATCCTGGGATTGTCACTTACTATGTGAAGTTGAATCACTCAGCCAATCTCTCCATCTTAGTTTCCTAATGTGGGTAATAATAGAACCTATTTCTTGGGGTGGTTGTGAGAATTAATTACTGTAGGTAAAATACTTATCATAGCACATTGTGACTAGTAGGTGCTCCACAAGTATAAGCTATGTTATTATCATTAATATTATGACTAATAGTAGTAGTACTTCTACTAGTAGTAGTACTACTATTACCACTACTGCAATTATTTGTAAGCATGCTTAATTGTTGGATAGTGGTTAAAACTAGTTAAGAAAACTTTGTTTCCTTTATAGGCTGGTAGTTAAGGCAGAAAGGCTGTTAATAGGTTGTATTTTAAAGATAATTAAATTAGAATATCTCTTTGAAGAACCAAAGTAGTATTTGCTTAGGTCCCCGAGAAAACAGACTATAGATTGGGAAGATGAAGAATGTGCGTTTAGAATTCTTGTATCACAGAGTTTGCATGTAGTATATTTTTAGTATCAAACGTCTCAGGACAAAGAACAATGTTTGTGGCAGCAAGCAGTCTCTCCACTGATCATAATTATTGTTATGCTGGCTTATATTTATTGAGCACTCATGAAGCACTGTCATTATCACTTAGTTCTTTTCTCCTTTCTCTTTTCTCTTTTACAGGATAGTTCAGAAGAACTCTAACTAATCTACCTCTGTAACATTGTAATCAATTGTAATCAATAGCTACTGTCAATTAACACGATGTTTTTCTTGAAGAACTAGTCAGGACCCAAACAAGCTACTGAAACAGCCAATTCAGCTATAAATGCCCCACATTTGGGGTCTGGACTGATTGTGGCTTTACTTCATTCAAAGTAATATACTTTACTTTACTTTACAAATGTGTAACGGTGACCTCACCGGGATATGCCAAGCAGGTCTTATCAGTCATAGTGTACAGATGAAGAAATTGGGGTTTGGAGCACAGAAGAGGCTTTTTCTATAAGTACACAGACAAGAAGTTTTATATCTGAAACTCAAACTCCCATCTCCTCATTCCTTTCACATTCCTTCCAAATTCTCTCTATTGTGTGACCAAAAATTTCTACAATGTTGGTCACAATGTAAGTAATAATTTTTTAAAATTCAGATTTACAAGTTGCAAAAGTAGTACAAAAAGTTCCTTGTGTCTTCACTTCACTTCTCTCAATAGTACCACCTTATATAGCTGTAGTACAATATCAAAACCAGAAAACTAATATTGGTATATTAATGTTAACTAGTCTACAGAACTAATTCAGTTTTGCCATTTTAAAAACTGCTTTAATTGTGTGTGTATACATGTGCACAGTTCTAAGACATATTAACCCATGTACAAGTTCATGTACCCAACATCACAATCATGCTATATCTCTCTGTTTGCAACTACTCCACATTCCCCCATACCCGTCACCCCCAATCCCTGTCCCTGTCAACCATTGGTATGTTCCCCATCTCTATAATTTTATCACTTAGAGAATGTTACACAAATGAAATTATACAGTAAGTAAATTTTGAGGTTAATCTTTTCCACTAAGCATAATGAGCTCTATTCAGACTGTTGTGTCAATAGTTTATTCCTTTTTATTACTGGGTAGCATTCCACTGTACAGATATATCAGTTTTCTCAACCACTCATTCACCGAAGGACACTTGGATTGTTTGTATTTTGCTATTATGAATATTTTGCTATTAGCTGTACCATTTTCCATTCCTACCAGCACTGTATGAGTAATCAAGTCTTCCTCATATCACTGCCAGCATTTGGTATTGCCACTTGTTTAATATTAGTCACACATGTGTGTTGTGATAATGCACTGTGATCTTAATTTTCATTTTGCTAATAGCTGATGATGTTTACCATTTTTCACGTGCTCGTTTGCCACCTATATCTTTTCTGTTATGTCTTTTGCTCATTTTATAATTCTTTTCTGTTGAGTTTTGAGGATTCTTCATTTACTCTAGATATAAGGCCTCTGTTGGATATGTTGTTTGCACGTATTTTCATTCTCTTAGCAGTCTTTCACAATGCAAAATGTTTTACTATTGATAAAATTCAATTTACCTGTTTTTTTTTTATTTTAGGATAGTGCTTTTAATGTCATATATAAGAACTCTTTATCTAACCCTAGGTCCCAAAGATTTTCTCCTATTTTTCCTAACAGTGTTTTTGAAAGGCTATTTTCCTCCATTGAGCTGCTTTTTTACCTTTGTCAAAACCAATTGGTTATAATTGTGTTGATCTGTATCTGGGTTCTCCACTCTCTCATTGATCTATGTGTCCATCTATTCTGTGGACAATAATACTGCCTTGATTACTGTAGGTATATAGAAAGCTTTAATATTATATAGAGTGATTTCCCCCACCATATTCTTCTTTTCCAAAATTGTTTTCATTTTTCTACTTCTTCTGCATTTTTATATAAATCTTAACTTGTCCATTTCTGCAAAAAGTCTTATGAAAATTTTAATAAGTATTATGTTAAACTTATAGATCTATTCGTGGAAAATTGACATCTTTACTATAGTGATTCTTCCAAATCATGAATATTATTCAATTAGTCTTTGATTTCTTTCATTAGAGTTTTCATCATATAGATCTTTACAAGCTTTCTTGGATTTATAACTAGTTTTTTCATTTTACTTTGGGACAACTGTATATAATATTATGTTTTTAATTTTGGTTTCTACACATCGTTTGCTAGCATATAGGAATAAAATTGATTTTTGTGTGTCAATCTTATACCTTAAGATTTTACTGAACTCACTTTTTCTACAATTTTTTTTTTTAGATTCTTCAGGATTGTCTACATAGACAATTATGTCATCTGTAACCAGGACCAGCTTATTTTTCCCTTTCCAATCAGTATGCTTTATTTCCTTTCATTGGCTTGTTGAACTGGGTAAGACTTCCAGTGCCAGAATGCACAAGAGCAGTGAAAATAGGTAATATTGGTTTGTTACCAATCTTAGAAAAAAAACAGTCTTTCACCATTAAATAAAACGTTAGCTTCACATCATACAACCTTGTCGATCCTGGGTGGCAGTGCAGTGTCCCAATGTTGTCCCACTGACAGAGAAATGGGGAGAGAATGGAGAGAATGCAATTAACCTTGTATTGTACTACTCAGTTGAGTCTTTATGCTGCTGGGTGCAGTGGAGGCCCAGCTCCACTCTGGGCCCTACTGACATCAGTACAGAGCGGGGATCACAGTACCACCAAATTCTGCCAAACAGGTTTTCCATTGACATATGGCTAAAGTAGAATGGGTACTTGTAAAAAGGTTTTCTGTTCTTTTAGGCCTCCTTTTTCCTAGTTCCTTCTCTAGAGGGACTGGTTGGCTTTTCCTGGTTGTTTGTTTGTTTTTCTCTATGCCATTTGGTTTCAGGTCTCTTTAGCTCCGCATCAAGGATATAGGAGAGGCAAAAAGAAAAAAGGTAACTCATACCGTATTGTTTTTCAAGCCCAAAGTTCCTAGGTAGTCCATCTTCTTTTCACCTCTCTGGTGAATCTTCCTGGGTATTTGCTGTGTTATGCCCAAGGGCTTTTTTTTTTAGTTGTAAGAAGAAGGACCTGGGAGGAATGGGGCTAGTCTATCTAGGCCAGAAGTCTAATTTTTAAGAAACTAGTCACTTTCCTTCTCTGCCTTTATAAACATTATGATTAATTGATTTTTTTTCATAAATATACTACCAGATTTATTAATTTAGCACATTTATTGAGCATATACTATGAGCTGGATGCTGCTATAAATGTATTATAGGACTCATATGAGTAAAGTATTATCATCTTTATTTTCTAAATGAGGAAAGGGGAACAGAGGGGTTGTCAGTGGCCCAAGGTTAAAAAGAGGTAGATTTATATCAAGGCAGTCAAACTATAGCAGAAGAATTAGAGCCATGGAGTTATTATTCACTCTTGAATGCTCTTAATTTCTTATACTCAACCTATCACCAGAACTTGATGATTTTTCTTACTAAATATATTCAAATTCAAATTCATTCTTATGTCTTTATTTCAATTTTCACCACCTCATCCATACTACCATTATCACTCAAGCTACCATCATCTCATCCACATGTAAGCCTCCATCAATTGGTCAACTGCTAACGCTCAATAAAGCCCCTCTCATTCACTGCTGCTCATCTTCAATTGATTCTTCATACTGAACTTAAAGCAGTCTTCTAAAAATTCAAATGTGATCCACTTGCCATTGTTCTAAAACTCTTCAGTTACTTTCTGTTGGTCATATGAAAAATGTGGAGATTTTTAACATGACCTCCTAGGTACCTCACAGTCATTCCCTCCCCAAACTACCTCAGTTCATTTTCACTTATGCCTGCTCTGCTCCAACCACACCACCTTTATCTCCTTCCTCAAAAGGGCCTTGATCCCTTGGGTCACAGGAACTTTCACACGTCCTTCCTTCTTGGACCAGTTAAGATTTGCTTATCTCAACTCAGTCCTTACCTCCTCCAAAAAAGAAAGAACTGATTTCCTTGATAGGAAGGTTTTCTTTATAATATACTGATATAACACTCAGCTCCCCTCCTTCATAGGGCTAATCACAGTTATAAATTTACATTTATTACTATTACTGTTTCACTAATGTTTGTCTTCTTTACCAGAGCACAAATGAGGATAGAAAATACATATTTTCTTTATTTCTAGTCCCTAGCAGAGCTTCTGAAACAGCAAGTACCTAATACAAATACCCATTTATGGAAAAAAAAAAGAATGGATGGATGGAAGGAAGGAAGAAAGAAAGAAAGGGAGGAAGGAAAGGAGAAAAGGAAGAAGAGAAAGATGTAGAGAGGGAGCAAAGATAAAAGGACAGAGAGAATTAGAGAGTGTTATTGTCTTTGACATTGCAGAGAGGTAAAAGAGAATTAAGACAAGAAAAAGGTAATTGAATCAGGCAGCTGGGGAAAATTTAGAAGAGCTTATAAATAAAATATAATCAGGTAATGACATGTTGATATATTTATTTATCACAGTGACTGTGAGAAAAGGATGTGGTTTTAGGGGCTCTCTTTGAGGCAGGCCATTTCTTTAATAAAGAATTGCTAAAGACACAAGTCATGTCCGTGAGAAAATATTTGCAAATCATATATCTTATTAGTGACTTGAATCTAGAATATATGAAGAAACTTTACAACCAATAATAAAAAGGTAACCCAATTAGAAAACGATAAAATATTTAAATAGACATTTCTCCAAAGAATATATACAAATGGCTAATATGCACATGAAAAGATGCTCCACATCTTCAGTAATCAGGCAACTCCAAAGCGAAACCAAAGTGGGATAGCACTTTACACCCACTAGAGTGGTTATAATCAAAGAGACAGACAATAACAAGTGCTTATAACAATGTGGAGAAATTGGATGCCTTGCACATTGCTAGTGGGAATGTAAAATATTTGGAAATTACTCTGGCAGCTCTACAAACTATTAAAGATAGGGTTACCACATGTTTCAGCAATTTCACTCCTAGGTATATAAACAAGAGGAATGAAAACATATGTCCACATAAAGACTTTCCCATGAATGTTCATATCAGCAATATTCACAATAGCCAAAAGGTGGAAACAGCCCAAATATTCATCAAATGATGAATGCATAAAGAAAATATGGTATATGCATATAGTAAAATATGATTTAGTAATAAAACAGAATAAAGCACTGCTGCATACTACAGTATATATCATGGATAAACCACAAAAACATTTTGCTATGTGAATGAACTCAGACACAAAAGACCACATGTTATATGATCCCATGATCCCATATACATAATATGTCCAGAATAGGCAAATCTACAGAGTTAGAAAGTAGATCAGTGGTACCAAGGGCAAAGCCTCAGGGAATGAGGAATGACTGTTAAGAGGAACCTGTATTCTCCTTGGGGTGATGAAAATGTTCTACCGGTTACACCGGTTATTACCCTACTCCATAAAAAGGAGGCTTAAAGCCCTGCTAATTGCCTGATTAGATTATAATAGGTATACAATTCTGAAAATATACTTAAGGCCACTAAATAATAAACTTTAGGGAGGTAAACTTTGTTAATTATATCTCAATAAAGCTATTAGAATTATGAAGAATATAGTTCCGAAATAAGTTAACATTTTTATCTCTGCGTCCATGTTTTAAGGCGGATGTAAAGATTCATCAGAAGTCATTCTTGGATGAAATGTTCTTCCATGAATGAGGATTAGAAATGTTATTTTGCTAATATCCTAGAAATATTCCATATTTCTTAAATTGAAAAATAGCATTTATTTAATAGTTTAATATTTTGGGGAAAAGTAATTATATATAAAATGTACACATTACAAGATGATCCCCAGTTTTGTTATGTGTAATCTGAAAATCTACACTTTAGGCTCAAGGACATACATTATTTATAATCTACCAGTGCTTGAATTAGAGAAATAGTTTTTAAGTTAAAATAAATAGGACTCTGAGCCCTCTATTTTCTAGGATGGACAATTAAATCTCATTCATTTTTGGGCTCTTTTCCGCCCCATTATGCCCTCAGTAGGATCCCAGTACAGTCCTGGGAGTTTTAGACAAAAGCCTGTGGGACAGCTATTTGATTTTTATACCGGTTATTACCCTACTCCATAAAAAGGAGGCTTAAAGCCCTGCTAATTGCCTGATAAACTCAGGTACGGAGATCTTTGCCAAGAGCAGGTACTCCAGTACCAGGCACCTAAATTTTGGAGTGTAACACAAATCCATTCTCCCCACTCTTGGGGGAGACATCTTATTTTTCCTCTTCTGGATCAAAGTGAGTTTAATTTAAACCACTTTCACCTTCTCAAACACCAAACCCTATAATCCCAAAGCCTTCTGGGAAACTTGGTCTTGTTGAAATCTATACTAACTCTTTCCATTGCAAAGAGGCTTTGGGTCTCCTGGACTGAAAGTTGTCCTTGATTCAAAGCCCTGAGTAAGGTTATGGGCAGAACGGATACAGTACTAGGGTAGCAGAGAAGAAGGTGGGGATGGAAAGTGGAAGGAAACTACTTTCCACCCTTTGTGTATATGTGACTTGCATTAAATAGTCTTTTATGTTTATAATTTTTATATACAACCTTTCTAATTTCTGCACAACAGTAAGAAACACAACATAAAGTAGTAATTCAAGTAGTGTTTTTCTACTTGGATATATAATATTAAGTGTTGAGCACAGCGGGTTATATATAACACATATTAATCATTTATATATGATATTTATATATACATAGAAAATCTATAAAAATGTATGTTAAACTATTAACAGTGATTTACACTGAGAGCATTAGATAGAAGGTGAATGGGAGGCACTTATGCTATTTCATTCGCTCTGTACTTTTGAATTTTTTATAAAAGCAACATGTATCTTTTATGATTAAACGATACTTTTTTTTTTGCTTTTTGTTTTGTTTTTTAAAAAGAGAGAAAATGGTTTCCAGTTATATACAAGTTCATACGGAAAAGACAAGCATTAGTGGTTGACAGATTAGGATGTAAATCCCAGAGAGATGTGTGCATAAAATTCAAATAATGATGCCATCTCCAAAGAGTAGAAAACTTGGTTAGGCTCAATTTCCACAGATCCGTACAAATTCTACTACAGAGAATATGACAAAGAAGCATTTATAATGCATATTTATGGAAAAATCTTTGTAAAGTATCTGGTATCATTTTGGGCACATAGTAGGTGCTCAAAAAATAGCAGAGGCCCTCACCACCACCACCACCATCGTTATCATCATCGTCACAGTGTTGTGTTGGCCTGTATTTTCCATAAACCCTTCCTCAAAAATTCCAGGAAGATTTTACTAGGAGCTTTGTTACTCTCCTGTATGTCCCCAAGGCTCTGACTCCAAACCCAGAGTCATCACTTGCTCAACTCTGTGATCTAAGAAAGTAAATCTCTGAGCCCCGGTGTTGTCACCTGAAAATGGAAGCAGTAAGATCCATCACAAAGAGCTGTGGAAAGACTAAGAGAACATGAAAAAAGTAGCAGCACACCAGCTATATAACACAGATTCAGTGAATGTTAGCTTTGCTCCACAGGGATAATTAGAAATGCATCATTAAACTACAAAATTAATGAAAAGCTAAACTGTAATCCAGTGTTCCTGGGTTTCTTTTAAAATACCTGTTTTATAATTGTCTTAATATGAAACATGGCAAGAAAAACAGTGCTGTGTTGATGGTTTTCTCATAAAAGTTTGCCATCTTTCTCAGAAATTCTTGGTCTACATGTGTCGTTCTTTTCCTTTCTGATGCAAGGTGATGGTACAGAAAAACAAAACCCATAAGACTGGCAAAGGGGAAACTTTTATTTTCCTCTCCTTTCATCAGTAATTGTGACTCCCTGTCCAGGTGCTTGGGGCTCAGCTGATTTGAGTCTCAAAGAAACAGGAAAACAAATCAAAGGTAAACACAGAACCCTAAAAAATGTGTTAGTCCTATTATCCTGACTTCTAATATATCCTTTCATTCCTATTGAGTTCTTCCTCTAAACCCTACCATGGTGATTTGTATAATATTCTCCCCAAATTCATGTCCACTAAAAACTCAGAATGTGACCTTATTTGAAAACAGGGTCTTTGCACATGTAATAAGTTATGAGAGCATGTTGAATTAAGGTAAGCCCTAAATCCAATGGTTGGTGCCCTTATAAAAAGAGAAAAAACAAAGAGATTGGAGTTCAGCTGCAACAAGTCAAAGAAAAGCAGGAACCACCAGAAGCTGGAAGAGGCAAGAAATAATTCTTTTCCAGACCCTTTGGAGAGAGCATGGCCCTGACGACTCCTGGATGTTAGACTGTGACCTCCAAAATGTGAGAAAAAAACTTTGTTATCTTAAGCCACCCTGTGCATGGCAATTTATTATGACAGCACTAGAAAGCTAATATGCCAACTTGTGTGTAATTTTTCACACCATAAAGTGCTGAGAGGATAGTAGTGGACCAAGTCCTGATGTTCTTCACTGTTTCCTAGGAAATAAGCTTTAGAGGAGAGTAGGAAAAGAGACAGCGATACAAGTCTATAATGACATCATCTGCCTGTGTTGTGGGGGAAGAGGAAGAACAAAGGTTTTAGAGATAGACAGGCTGAGTTTGAACCACAGCCCTCACAGGAAGCAACTCTAAGATAGGAGTAAGTCTCTTAACTCTTCTGAGACTCAATTTCCCCATCTTTAAAGCAGAGAGAATACTACTTACCTTTCTGTAGAGTTGTAAGTATAAGAAAAATACAATAATAGAAAGGTTTACACAGTGCCTAATGTATAGTAAATAATCAATAATTATTAGGCTTTTTTTATTATTCTAAATCATAGGTTAGACTATGAAAATTAGAAAACTGGAAAAGATATGTGAGGCCAACAACCAAAGGAAATGTCACCCTGGAAATATTAAAGATGTAGATATTGAGATTGAAAGAGGCTAAGCATCTGTCTCTGCTGCCTCTACTCTCTGATAGGTATGCCTGGGAATCTGTATTAATAAAATAATCCCTGGAGTATAGGAAGACCCTAAGCTTTCTTCAGCCTCATGAGCTGGGGTGTACACTTTCTTGGTTGACAATCTATAAGTTGTCCTCTTCCTTCTTTGTTGCTGGCTGAGTTTACCCACCATAGAGGGTGTAATATCAGATACTTCCCAGCCATACTCAGTGCAGAGCTGAGTGGGGCCTGGTGGTTATAAGGTAAGTGTGCTGAGAGGTTTCTGTGATTTCCTCCATGAATAAAGAGGAAGGGAAAACGAAGAAGAGGGGAAGGAAGACAAAGGAAAATACATTATGAGAACTTTATGGTCCTCGCTCTGCCCTGAGTTGCCTTCTTCTCCTCCAGACCACTTATGTGAAAAGAACAGGTCAAAAAAGCCACTTTCTTCAATAGTAGGTAATTTTTCAGCCCCTAGTAAGTGCTCTTAAGTGCTAGGCACAGAGGATACAAGGGCAAAGGTACATACTGGTTCCTGCCCTCATTCATAAAGTCTATTGTCTAGAAATAAAACAGGCTCTTCTAATCCCAGATGAAAAGTGCTATACCCAGCAGAAAACAAGTAGTCAGGGTGGACTTCCTGGAGGAGGTGACATATGATAGGCCTGACTGGAAATTAACCAGGCAAATGGAGTGAGGGTCAACTCTTAAAATTATAAATTAGATTAGATTAGATTAATAGATAGATGATAGACAGACAGAAAATAAACAGAGAGATTAATACAGAGAGACATTACAACAAGGTGATAAGAAAATTGCCCCAATGAACACTGAGATAGAAACACAAGGCATAGAAAATAACCTATTTCTGTACATAATGTGCACATTGTGGGGCCAGGATTGCTTTCCAAAGGAAAACAAAGCTGCCTGAAATAAATTAGACATACCTATCTCTCCATCAGTGGTTATCTCCTGGCATTCACAAACAGTAACAAAAATCATTTTCTTGCTGTGTCTATAGCAAGTTTTCTAAAAAAGAGGCCACAATGGTCTCGCATCTCACATACTCTTCTGCAATGCTACCTTGCTCTTCCTCATCAAGAGGTCCAGTCTAATTACCCTCCCTTTGAATCTGGGCTGCTTTTAGAAATGTTTTTGCTACCAAGGGAATGTGGCAGGAAGTATGTTGTGTGACTTCCAAGGCCAGGTCAGAAGTCTGGCAGTTTTTGTAATGCTCATCTTCTGAATGCTCCATCTCAGGAGGCTAATTCTTAGAACCCATCTGCCATGCTGTGAAAAGCTGAAGACACACAGGCAGACACATATATATTCCAGTCACTGGTCCCAGCTGAGCCCAACCTTGGAGGATTATCAACCCAGGCACCAGGCATGTGAGGAAAGAAAGCTCAGATGATTTCCCAGCCCTTGAAGTCTTCCCAGTTGTGGCCCAGATACCAAGGAGATACAAGCCATCCTTGCTGGGCCCTGTTTGGATTATTCACATATGAAATTTATGAGCACAGTAAACTGGTGGTTGTTTTTACAACACTTAGTTTGAGGCGGTCTTTACAGAGTAATGGATGACCAGACAGTATCAATGGCTCTGAGCCCAGGGGCTGGTGTGAATCAGAACCTAAATGAGGTCTTGCAGAACTAGGCTGAAATGAAATCAAAGACTGTATTTGTTCCTCTAAGATAGGCTTCCATCTTCAAAGGCAGGTGTATTAAAGGATGCCTCACTGTCAGTTGTTTCACACTGTCTTTATTCTGCAAAGTCTTCAGTTATCACCCAACATAGATGGAACCTAAAAATAACCAAAGGAAGGGCAATTTTGTAGCAATCAAAACATATTTTCATCAACATCAACTAAATGATTGCCCTGGGAACTTCAATCTGTATGTTGATGTCACTGTCGAAACCTGTCACCAAATTCTACATTCAGTTCCTCTGGTTGACGCTGACAATTTATTAATAGAGGGGAAAATAGAAAATCATATCAAGAAAGCCAAAGGTTTTCCTGGAGACTTTACAGGAGGCCAGAAGCAGAGATAAAGGTCACAGACAAGGTTCTCTTCTCCCTAAAGGTGGGAAATGCAGTAATTAGAAATCTGAGCTCTGGACACATCCAGTCTTGGATTAAAGTCTCAGCTCTGCCTCTTATGGCTGTGTGAACTTACACTTATGATATGTTCTTTCAGTTTCTCCATTAGTAGTAAAAAAAAAAAAAAAGGCTGGATAAAGTTTAAATTAGATAATATGTATGTGATGTTATTCAAATATTTATCATGCAGCTGCTGTGAGTTTGCACCATTCTAAGTACAGAAAGCAAAACTGTGAACAAAGATACTTCCCCTGCCGTGATGCAGACAACACTGTAGTGGGTGAGACAACCCACAAAGAAATATGTGAGAAATATGTAATATAACTTGGGGTAGTGATAATTAATATGAGGAAAAATAAAGCAGAATAAGAAAATACGGAGTGGAGATGGTGCTAAATTAGAAAGAGAGGTCTGGGAAGGCTCCTCTGATGACATTTTAACAAAGAGTTGGATAAAATGAAGGAGAGAATGCCAAGAAAACAGCTTTAAGTGGAGCAGGGAAAAGCCAGGAGGCCTGGGTGGCAACAGTGGAGTGAGGAAATGGGATTATGGTAGAATATCAGGTGTCCCAGTAGCCGTGGGTCAAATCAAGTAGGTCCTTTAACACAATTAGGATTGTACTCTAAGTGCAATGAGAAGCTATTAGTGGGCTCCCCATCATTCTCTACAGGAATTACTTAGCACAGTACCTGGCATGTTATAGCACAAGCTCAATAAGTACTTGGGTTGTCACATTATTATCGACTAATGTCAAGGCAGGACAGCAGGAAACACATTCCCCATCAGCCACACTGAGTTCAACCCACATTCAAATCAAGCAATAAGGTCAGAGAGTGTAGGACCTGGCCTCTAAGTGGGGCTGATATTTTCAGTCAGACATGTAAGATGTAGGAATAAGAAAATCAAATGAAGCCTGAAGAAATGTCAGCAGGTACTCTGCTCTCATGCAGACTACATTATTCTGTTCTTCATAAAAACCCAAGTTGGGAGGTGACAACATTTTGTGAAGAAAATAGTATTTGCTTGTGACTGAGCCACTGAATACACTGTGGGCTTGCTGAGGCTATGACTAGGCCTTGCTCTGTCCTTAACCTTAACACCTAATGTGCTTCACTAGTCATATGTGGCTCATTGAGCCCTTAAAATAAGGCTTGTCGAGATTGACATGTGCTCTACATGTAAATACAAACTGGATTTCAAGACTTCTATAAATAGGAATGTAAAATATTTCAATATTATATTGAATAATCACTGAAATATTTTGGATATATTGCATTAAAGAAATTTGTATTTTATTTCACTTGTTTTGCCTTATTTTTCAATGTGGCTATCAGAACATTTTAAATTATACATGTGGTTAGCATTATATATCTACTGGACACTGACATACTAAGTGTTCCTTAAACGCAGACAGAACATAGAGGAACAGAAGTATCTCTAAGATTTTTGCATTCCTAAACAGGTGTGACATATTGGGTTCATCTTGAAAGCCAGGTCAGACTGATGTGGGTACATGGGGTGCTATATAAGAAAGCATTCACAGCCCTAGCTTACTAAAAAGATTACTGGGGTTAAACTATAATATTCACCACAGGCACAATTGCCATATACAATGTAATTATTTTTATATGAGAATGATAACATCAATAATTTCTTGAGGATACATTTTGCAGTGGGCACGTGGTCAACATTTACTCTTGCTAGATGTTTTCCACTCAACAACTTTGAAGGTAGTAATTACGATTCCTCTTTTAACTGTATGAAAAATGAGAGGTTAGTTTCCTCAGAACAAAACAAGTTCAGGATTTGAACTAGGACAGTATCTCTCCAAAGCTCACAATCTAATCACAACTTGCTAGGATCAGACACGACCTCCTAAGAGCAGAACCCCCAAGATGCTGGGATCTCTATCCCCAATGGTGTGGATCTCTGTCTTCTGCTTGCTCCGCAAAAGCTGGTGTCTGATGTATTCCTCAGTTTGGATCTGTGCTGACCCACCTGTTAGATATAATATAATGGTATCAGTGGAGCATACCCTCAAGCCCTCTGCCACCTTAGAAGGTTAATCTAGATCAGTGGTCTTCAAACTCTGGCACACACCTGAATATGGAGAGCTTATTTAAACACACATTGCTGAGACCTACTCCTAAAACATTTCTGATGCAGTTGGTCCTGGGTAGGATCTGAGGACTTCTATTTCCACTACATACCTAAGTGGTACTGATACTGCTGGTCCACGAATCACACTTAGAGAATCATTAAGCATGGATCTAGCTCCCAGATTCTTCCTTGTGCATTAAATCATCTGGGGACTTTTTAAAATGAACCAATGCCCAGCCCTAGATCAGACCAACTGAATCATAATCTCAATGGTGGGGTTCAGACATAAGCATTTTTTAAATCTCCCCAGAACAGATGTGAAGGTTGAAAAATTACTAAGTACTGCTCCTGTGTAATCCTCTTTTCTAGCTGTTCCAAAAGATAAAACTGGAGAAAAAATAACCAAGGGGTCAAGTCTTAGATGTTTCACCATGGGCAGGCAAAACTTCAGGGCTGAGATCCAGTCTGAGTGTTGATGGGTGGGTAGCAGGGTGGGAGTTGAGGGTCTGGAGGCCACAGGAAACAGAACCCTCAGAAATGCCACACAGTAATTGTCCTATAGAGATATTTTAACCATGATTTAAAGTTCACTGTGTGTTTAGTCCCTGTCCTTTGCTTTACAGTTGGAGAATTTTCCAATGTGAAGGACACTGACATTATAACTATCATCTGGCTCAACAGGAATGAAATTTGTTGGAATGGAAATGATCCACATCTGTGAGGCTCCCCAAAGAGAAGACCCAGTGCAGCTCGCATCTAATCCTGTAAAATCTACAAAGCTAAGAATTTCAAGTATAATTATAATTTTTTTTATAAAAGTAGGACAAAAATCTTAGGTATCTAAAAATTTGATATTGACTTCTCCCTTTGCAGTGCCACAAGTGAAAGCTGCACACAGTCTCTAAAGCTTTCCCTTTATCCCTGTCACTCAAATGAAAAATCAGGAACATCAAATAAAATGACTTCTTATCTGTGAAACATTCTGGTGTTTGGTAACCTTGAAGAAGCGCAACCCAAAACTACCAAGCGCCTTCTGGACACAAGTTACCGAAACATTTTCATTTTAGATTTACTTATAGAAGGATCATTTTCTATCAATAAAGAAATTTTTACCTCTTTTAAATGCTTCTTTATTGCTTTATAGGCTATGCTAAAGATACTGACTGGCTCTAAAATATAAACACATTTTCAAATGTTTATTTTATTTTTCAAGACTTCTGAAATGAAATGCCTTTTATTGATGTGGTTCCTAGTGTAGGATCTTCATTCAGGCCCAATTCTTATTCAGTTCTTGAAAAATGACATCAATTCCCACTCTTTTGCTGTACAATATCAAGAGACACCTTATTTATAATTGACTTGAGATTATCAAATTTAAAATTTAAGTTTTCTTGTCCCCCAACTTCTTTGAAAAAGAATCCTACTCTTGTATAAGGTAAATCAATTATTTGTGATATTAAAAAATACTGTTTATTTATCCAGTCTTAACTTTTGGATTTTCCCATATTAGTAGTCAAATAACCAGATTTCTTCTCATGTAATTATGTTTAGAAAAATGTCAAGAAATAAATTATCAAGGTATGCATCAGAGTTATATTCACTTTGTTTAAATGTTACAAATAGCTATCACTCCTCAATGATAAATGGCTTAAAAATATTGAAAGACCTGCAGAAACCTCAGTCATTGAAGACTAATTATAAGATGCCCAACTTGCTCTTTTTCTTTGGACTGAAAAACGGGTGAGTATATTGTATGAAAAGCTGACCCTAAAAGAGAGGCTTACAAATGCTTAGTCTAATGTAACCGCTTTTGACTATTTATACAGAAAAGTGTAATCACACCCACTTATTTAGCATTCTGTTTTAAGATTCTGATATGCTTCCAGTATAGACTCTAAACAAACCTCTACTTCATAAAATCTCCACAGGAAGCATCCATTTTTAAAATCTGTCACTATAAAATGTGCCCTTTAACTATGCCCATGAGTCAACTGAAAAGAAAACAATATATCTATAACAGTATACTGCCATATGTTTTTTTAAAATGGAAATAGTGATAGCCAATTATGATAGCTTCATGTTGGCTTTTCACTACATACACATACACGCACTTGATATGCTAGTGACCTCAATAAAGAAGTACTTTAAAAAGCAAACAAGACACATAAGTCTTAATTTTATCTGCCCAAATTTACCCATTCAACTATATATTCAATTGAAATTCACCATAAATATTTGTGAAATGTTTAATCATTAGCAAATGGAAAAATGAGAACTTTGCCATCCCACTTACTGAAATACCTTTTAAAATACTCAAAATGTGTTAGGGAAAGTATGATAATTATATCTTAGACAAATATGTTATTCTTCCACTTCATCCTCAGTTGAATTAAGTAAATATCATTGTGCTTACGTTCAGACATTAAAAGCAAAGGTTGCAATTGAAAGATAATACACATCTCTGGGATATGGAATAAAGAGCCATAATTATTAGCACATAAATAGAAAAAAAATGTTATAAATATAAAATATTTAAAAATATTTAAAAGGAAGAAGATTATTTTAAACCAACCATTGGTATTAATACTACCTATTACTTCAACACTATTTCCTGTAATCACATAGTGGTCTATGTATAATATTTTGCTTTTTTTTTTATAGGTCTTTGACATACTATCTGATAAGTCCAATTGAAATATGTAAGTTAAATTATAACAAGTTACATTTAAATAGTATTTTAGTTTAAACAAAAGAAGAAAATTTCATTTGCTTCTCACATCAGTTCTATAGGAAAGGCAGGAAAGTACTCTTGTCCTCATTTGCCTGGGACCATAACCCAAGTTTCCTGACTTCTAGTACAAAGATTGAGTCTTACCATGGGTAAGCAGAGTACCCTGCAGAAACATTTCCATCTCACAACCACCAAAAGGGGAAAGTACTGTTATAATCATAATTTACAAAGTGAGAAACTAACACAGAGAGAGGTAAAGGGGCATTGCTTTAATTTTCTATTGCTACTGTTACAAATTACCAAATACTTTGTATCTTAAAACAACACAAATTAACATTTTGCAGTTCTGAAAGTCAGAAGTCCAAAATGGGTCTCCCTGGGCTAAAATCAACGTATTGGCAGGGCTGCATTCCTTTTGGGGTCTCTAAAGGGATTATTTTGTTGCCTTTTCAAGCTTCTAGAATGTGACCTACATTCTTTGGTTCATGGCTCCCATTCATGCATCTTCAAAACAAGCAATGTCAAGCCAAGTTTTTCTCATGATGCCATCTGTCTAGTTCTCTCTTTTATCTCCCTTTTCCACTTATAAGGACACCTGTGATTATACTGGGCCCACCCAGACAATCCAGGGTAATGTCCCCATCTCAAATTCAGTTGATTAGCAACCTGAATTCCATCTACAGTCTTCCCTCTTCTTTGCTTTTTATCTAACATATTTACAGCTTCCAGAGATAAGAATGTAGATATATATCACGGGAACCATTATTCTGCCCACTACAGTGACACAGTCAAGGCTTAAACATGGACTCCTTTGGCTCCAAAGCCCACCCATGTTCTCAAACCACTCTATTATATTGCTTATGCCCAGTATGATATGCAAAGGAAGGCAGAAAAAGCCATCTCTACAATGTTATCTCTTCCATTATCTACATGAATTACTGAGGCTTAGTAAACTGAAGCAACATAACTAATACGAGTTAACAGCTGGGCTATATCATCTGTTCCTCCAGCCTCTGAGAATGCTTGAGGAATATTTGATCCCAGGTTGCACTTTTTGCAACATTAAGTGAGGAAATGTAATCTTTACTGAAAAATGAGGATGTGATTATGTTTGCCATGCACTGATTACTGATCCAAGGCTGCCCTTAAGCATGCTGTACTAAGCTGGTGGAATATGCAGTTATTGATGGCTACAGTTGCACTGCAGAGTGGGAACTGGGCATATGCCCTTCCATGTACTAGGGGATTCTCAAGGTTTTTAAGCTGAAGGGCCATACACCCTACAGCTTCCCTCTGCCCATGTGACCCAGATGAGGCTCAGTTTCTGTACCTCGGGAGCACAACAAATAGAATACTATGATTGGACACCAGAAGCTGTGTCTGGGTGGCTGAGGCCTTTATGATTCTGTTGGTCATGCATGCAGCAATATTCCCTGTCCCACGTCCCATATTGAAACTGAGTAAACTATGGGTAAAACTATTGTGTACTGTGAATGTGACTGATACCATACACTGGAAAAGAGAACTGTTGCCTTGTTCAACAAGTGACTAAGCACCTTTCTACAATCCACACAAGAGCCATTCCTAGAACTCTAGTTTCAGTGCTGCTAAATATGACATGCAAACATCTGTATTAAGCTAAAACACCACCAAAAAGTCTTTATTCTTTCTCTTGTAATAGGTAAAACATATGATGCAGTGAAACAGTATAACCAGAGGACTCTGACTTATACCGAAGGCAAACTTAGTAAAAATTGAAATATATCTGTATTCCAACTAGTATTTATTTCTTGTAATGTCAGAAGCGCAAGGAAAAAAGTAAAAAAAAAAAAATGATAGATCAAAAGATTTTTACTAGAGCCCAATGGACTGAGTAGACATTCTCACATGATGATAATTATGTGTACATATAGCTTATCTACAGTATAGGATTTGTTGCTACCAGGTTATCAAGCATCTCTGCTTTGTATATTTAGTACAGCATATAGACAAATAGAATGTCCAATATTTGTTAAATAAACAGAGAGTAAACTTATGATTCTTAATAGTTGCCAGAGTTACCAAGTGATACTTATCAAATAAACCTAGAAATAAGCAAGTGGAACTGTTGTGTTCCATTCTTTAAAAGCAATTTGACAGTATGAAGGCAAGTCAAAGATATAGTAAAAATAGAGTTATAACAGTGTATTAATTCCGGTACTGTCACTGTAAAAACTAGTCGACAACAAAAGAATAAGTAAATTGTGGACTATTCTTGCAATGGATTACTATATAGCAATTAAAATGAATGAACTAGAACTATATATCTCAAAACATTATGTTCAGTGACAAAAGCAAATGTCAATAGAATATATGCAGTATTACATGATTTTTATATTTAAAAACATGCCAAACAATAATACATATTATTTATAGATATGTGGATAGACTAATGTTATTTTTAAAAAATACACGGAAATGATAAGTATCAGATGCAAAAGAAAGAAGAAAAATAAAATCCAAGAAAGATATACAGACACTTCAATGCTGGCTATAACTTTTCTTCAAAAAAGTATACAGCAAGATAGTAATACATTAAAATTTGATAAGATTCAATAGTAGGTACAAGATTGTTGATTGCATTATACTTTAAATTTTTCTATGTATTTGCAATAGTTTGTGAAATATTATTAAAAGAATATCCTAATGACATCACAAAAAGATTATGCTGGAATGGACCCTGGAAATACCTAAGGTCAGATGGCCACGGTCATGCAGCCAGAGGCCTTGGTGCAGGTAAGCAGAACCTCTGAAACCTAAATCCAGTTTCTCTGATTTGCACATCTATTCTTTCCTCATTGTGCCTTATAAGTATATTATGCTTAGCTTTCATTATGGTTATTTTTGGTTAAGTGAACTTAAAAAAAAACATTTATTTAGAGGGGGGAAAAAAATCTCAGTTCAATAGTTGCTCCAGTTTTGGATAACAATCTTTATAGCCTTATGAACTGTACATTTCAAGAATGTTAAAATAAGTAAAGGTCGAAGAAAAAACCACAGGGTCATTGGAAAGTCTTTACATGTCCAGCTGGAAGGAATCATTTTACCAAAACTGCCAACACACAAACCTTCTATGGGAGCCAAACACATTTGCAGAGTTGTGGATAAAGGGCTGGGGTGCAATTATTAATGGAGATGACAGCCTTCTGCTTCACCCTCAAATGTCAGCCTAAATTTCCGTCAGAATCAAGAGAAGTGTCCCAGCCTCAGACCCAGTGGCTAAGAAAGAAACACTCTTCACCTTCTTCTCCAAAATGGTATCAACCGTGGAAAAAGAACCAAAGCATAAAAAAATTAATTACCCTTAAATTCTTTCCATGACTATATCTTTTCCCTTGGTGTTCCTCCCTTAAGGGATGGCAACATCCCTTAGATTCCAGAACATGAATCAGTTTCAGAAGAAAAGGGGAAGGGAATGACATTTATGGAGCTCTTTGGCCAGGTGTTCTCTTACTTCAGTCTCACAATCACCCTTTGAAGCAGTTATTGTCAATCCTACAATGCAGAAAGGAAAATGGGGTTTGGAAGGTCAGATAACATGCATTTAGTAGTTTCAATTTACATAGACAAGGTAAGAGAAGAGGTCAGAATAGAGCCTGTGACAGGTAACAGAATCAGCACTCTTTATCAGAGTTAGTGCACAAAATTTTAAAATAAATAGGCAGAAATTTGAAAGGAACATATTCATTGCTTAATTCATTGCTTAATAGACTTGTCAATCTACTTTTTGAGATAAGCCAGGTCTTCATGAATGGAATTTATCATCTTAAGTGTTACTTTGATTTTATGCCTCCTGGGCAGAGAAACCTCCCAAATCAAATGTCATCTCCTTAGCAGATATCTCACTGCCATCTTCCAGCCTTTCGAACCAGCTACTCTGATAACCAGAAGGAAAACTGCTTGATCTTTCTGACATCCAGTTTTGAGATATGTTCATTCTTTTCTGTTCATCCTTCTTTTCATGAACTCCTGTCACTTCTCTCCCTCAAAGACCAGCTCTCCAGGTTCACCTCTTCTGTAAAGTTTCCCCTTGACTAATCCCAGTTGGATCCAGTGATTTCAATTATTTCAGGTTCTCCTGTCTCTTTGATGCAAGAGAAAGAGAAAGTGGGACTTTTAACTTATGTTTCTACTATGTGCCAAATACTCTGCTAAAGCTTTAATAAACATAATCACATAAAATCACACTTAATCTTGACAAGCTAGGTATTATTATTCCTATTTCACTAATGATAAAGTGAAACTCAACAATTAAAGTGACTTGTCTAAGGCCATACATTTGGAAAACCAGAACTGACAACCAAACAACCTGGATCTAAATCCCAAACCAAAGAGTTTCTACACTCAAAGAAAAGATAGATGTGTAGAAACGTGGACCTTTATATTTCCCCTTCTCTCAAAATAATGTAATTGTTTATTTATATTGTTGTTTCTAAAATGCTAGGTCTGTCCAGTGCCAGCAAGGTTTGCATTGCTTGATGCCAAGTGCTATAAAAGTGAAACTTACTACCCTCCAATAAATTACATTATTGTTGACCTACGTTATCCTCTCCTTGAAACCAAATCATACCACATTAGCACACAAAACATTGTACAGCTCTGGTTGCCACAGTTCAATAAAGACTTAACAAGACTTGGAGAAGGTCCAGGGATGAGCAATTAAAACACCCTAGGAGATGGAAAGGCTGTCTTAAGGGAACAAACTAAAATCAATCAAGAACCTTAAGCTTACAAAGATAAAGACCAAGAACTAATGAATTCAAAGTCTGTAAAAACATGCTAGGATAGTGTGAACACACATATGCTTACTGTCATTTGCTATTTTTTTTGGCCATCCAGCACCTATTTCCCCTTCCCACTGGTATCTGAGGTTCTTTATAGGGAGCTTCAAGTCTATCACCACTAATATGTATATTAGAGTGGAAGAGTAATCCTAGGTACTTTCCTCTGACTAGGAGATCAGAGAATAGGGGCTTCCTTTCTATATGCTCCATAAAGTCATGAAGGAGTCATGTGACCTAAGCTCATCTAATTAGAGCCCTTTTCTCTTTCAACTTTGAATTTTGAGAGATAAATGAAATGGCAGAAATGGTGATTAAGTTTAGTCATTCAATCATTACTACTATAAGACTATTCCTTCCTTCCTATATCCTGGCCATTAAGTATCTCCCTGATTGCATGAGTTTCTTCATCCTAGCAAGCAAGACTGCGCTCTCCCAATAGCCTTGCAATAAGTCCCTTTTGTTAAGTTAGAAACAGCTTCAGATACTTCTAAGAGATAGCTATGCTCATCACAGTTCTGATACAGGACCACAAGTCAACCCCTTCTTCATGAACTATTGTAAGCAAGAAATAGTTTTAAAACTAGAGGGTAGGCACTGCACTAAGACCTTTATACCTACTATCACTTTTAAAACTCACAATAGCTCTGTGAGGTGGGAAGCAGGATCTCAATTTCAGATTGAAACTGAGGTTAAGGAAGGCTGAGTAGCTTCCCCGGGATAAACGGTAAGAAATTAAAGCCTGAAACAAAATATAAGTATGTCCTTAGTCAAATGATAAAGAACTATAAATTGAAACAAATTATATTTGGCTGTTTATTTATAAGATTAGGGTGTAGACATCAAGAGAGAAAACATTTTTTTACAACACCTTCTGGGTGACCCTGCCAGACACAAGTCCTCAAGATGGATGGACGAACAGACAGATAGATAAACTCGAAGATGACAGACATTTGGTCTGGCTTGAGGGAAGACAATTCTTATGTGATTAGCTATTAAAGCACAAGTAATAACTAGTGCTAATATCAAAATAAAACAAAATGTTCTATCTGAGGTTTTCATTTGAAGATGTAACACATATTTACTTCATATTGCACATAGATTTTCTTGGACATTGTATTTAGAAGAGTGAAGAAATTCACAAATCCTGCACTACCAAAGGGCTTTAACCTTTCCATCTCAACAATTAGAACTTAAGAAAAAATCTACATCACTTAGAAAGCACATGATTTTACTTTAATCAAAATCCACTCATCAACATGACTGACAACTCCTAAATTAAATCATTCTGTAAAAAAACTTTTGGAAATGGCAGGTGCTTTTCTGAGACCTTGACGTACATCTTGAAAAAGTGAGGGTCTCTTTTCAACTGACTCAGTTGAAACAATACATGTTAGCTTCCTAAGGAAAATAAGACAAGAGAAGTTGAAGAAATGAGGGTGGAAATATGGGATATTGATCACACCCAACCCCTTCACTTTACAAAAAAGAAAAATGAAGGCCACTGTCGCCAAATGATTTATCCAAGTCACACAGCAGTCCTTAGCTACTGCGGACTCACACTCAAGCATTCTGGTTTAAGACAGTGCTATACTCTCTATACCTCACTGGCAACAGTAAACCTGCAAAGCATACTGTGGGTCAACATGTAAGAAAACAAAACTAGTCTTTCCTTCTAAAAAGCCTTAGTCAGTCATGGAAATACAGCTATTTTTGTTTTTGTTTGTTTGTTTGTTTCAGACCAATGGAGTCATTTCTTTATACCTTCCCTCACACCCATTTGTTGTTGTCATTCAGAGACATCGTTGATTTCCTAATCCTGTTCAACTGCGCACCACTAACCTGAGTCCAATCACATTATTAAAATGAAAGAACAGCTAGTGAATCGATGTTGTTCCCACTAGTAACATCCATTATCCTTTGACAGGTATTGTGGGGCATCAGAATGCCATCCAACTGGGAAACACCCTTGAAATACGAATGAAAATCTCAACCCGCCTTTTCACAGACCATGGCTCTGCTGATGAAATGCCATCAAACAGATCGATGCCTCCATTTCCTTAATTAATGATCATCTCACCAGGGGAGAGAGAGTGGATATTATTTCAATCTTTGTAAACTTTTCTGCAAGCATTAGAGTTCTCTTGAGCATTCACAGGGATGTAACAAGCCTTTATTCTGAATAATATACTCATTCTCAAGTTTTATTTGTTCAGCAGACCCTATGAACAGATGTTCTGAAACCTATAAAAGTTATTTTTAAAAGGGAAGTCTATACTCAAATCCTTCTGACATTATTTCAACAATATAATTTATTATGCACCGACTATGAGCACTGTAGTGGGCTGGCCCTTGATAAAGGTCATGCAGCGCTTGAGAGAATTTGTAATTTATTGAAAGAGGCAGACCATATTCATAAAAAGTGTGTAAGATTTCACCAGAGTGAAGGAACCAAATAAAATTCCACAATAGAACACTTTTTTCCCCGAGTCTAGAACAGATTTTTCTATTTGAAAATTGCTCTTTAAGTCAAATTCAACTCTGCTTTGTAGAGCTGAAACTGGGACTCTGAAAACCATATCTCTACCTTGCAGGCTGCTCCCAGTTAAGGCTTTGCCCGTAAGGGTACAGGAGGAGAATGGCAAAGTTTCAAAAAGAAGAAGGGACTTCATGCTTCTTGTCTGTTTTCTGTTTGCTTCCTTCCTGTGATCGTTACCTTAGCAATGTTTCCTCAATCCAACAGCAGTTTTCTGCCAGTAGCAGCATTTGGTTCCAGCTTGCGGCAGTTTTTCAACATCTGAAGGCCCAGTGACATGGCACCCCTACATATCAATACCAGCTGGCCAGCACCTCTTCCTTGGCACCCATGGGACAGTCTCATGATACCACTTTTCCACGCTCAGAGACACCAGCACCAGCTAAGCAATGCTCCCTTTTCATATATCTGTGAAGCCCCTTTTCCAGTCTTCTACATTCTAATAATTTCAATGTTGTCCTTTTGTCCTCCAAGCCCAAGGTAGTAACTGCTTCCTGAAGATGTTAATATTCTCTTTTTGCCTTTTTCAGTTCTTTACTATATAGTTATAATTCATTACATTAAGTCTCTCTTTTAAAATAACTGGTGGGGTTTCTGTCTACTGGGTAGACTCTAACTGACTGCAAAGCGGAGGGGAGCCCATTTCTTTAAGAGCACAGACCCTGGGGTCTGATGACCAGGGTTTGAATCTCACCTCATTTAGTAGTTGTATAAAGTTAGTTCACCTCTCTGTGTCTCTGTTTACATTTCTTATCATGGGATAATGGTAGCACCTACTTTTTAAGGCTGTTGTGACAACTAAATGAGTCAGTATACATAAGGTATTAGAATAATGCCTAATCCATAGAAGCACCATTAAAAATTTAGCTACTATTGTCACAGATGAACCATATGCTCAGAAACCACCATCCTCTTCCCATTGGTGCACTAGAAAGGGAAGAAATAATGATGACAATTTAAAGTGCTGCATTTTCTCTTATTTAAATAAAGATCTGAGGTTTCTGCAATTTGGTTGTGATCCAGTCAAGAAAGTGAGAACATTTAGATTGCTACAGTCAAGAAAAAAACAAAGGAGCAAATGTTGACAGAACTAAGCGAAGATATTTCTATCTCTAACATTATAAAAATCTAAACTGCTTACTGAGTATGTAGTTCAGAGACAGGAAAAAAAGAGGTGTAATTCCCCAGCTGTTTCCTTAAATCAATAGGTACTGCTTCTAGGACACTGTGATGTAGACAAAGAGAATGAGCTTCGGAGGTAAAATTAGGTTCCAAACCCAGCTCTGGCATTTCCTACCCCTGAGACTGACAAGTTACTAACTCCTCAGACTCAGATTCCTCAGAGCCACTTAGTCCTGCACTTAGTAAGCATTCGAAGAATAGAAGTTATTTTTCTTCTTTCAATAAATATTCTCTGAATAAGCTCAACTGCCTAATTTGACCTTGTGCTATTTCTTCTGCTTTTCCCCATAAGTACAAAATAAAACTCTCGTTCATCTCCACATATCAGTCAAATCAAATCCAGCAGAATCTCAATGATGACTAATAAATTAGGTTTAAAAGGTTGAAAATTGGTCCAGTTCCTGTGATGTTGCCTTGGAGAGAATAGCCAGTTCACCAAAGATTTGTGGACTTTAACAAGGAAGTAAAGGCACTCTACATCCTCACTTTCAGAAAAGCTTCTCTGATATGCTGTTGATTTTGCCTACTACATAAATAGTGAGATAAGAATGAGGAACAAAGAAGTGGGGTTGGGGTTTCGGGGTGGAAGCAGATAAGGGTAAAGGAGGTCAAATATACGGTGACAGAAGGAAATTTAACTGTGTGGTGAATTCACAATACAATATATATTTGACGTATTACTGCATTGTACATGTGAAACCTATATAATTTTCTTAACCAGTGTCACTCCAATAAATTTAATTTTTTTTAAAAAGCAGAAGAATGAGGCTGGGATTCAGAATTTACCTAGAAAATGCAGTTTTCCGAGCAGAAATTTTTTCAGATAAGGTGTTCAACTATTAGAGAAAACCATATTTAAAGGACAGTTTCTTTAAAAGAGCTGAAAACTTAGAAGATTTGTAAACCAAAAAAAGGGGTTCTATGGAAAGTCAGGGTGCTCTGATCATAGATTTCTAACTGGGCAGGTCATGATAGGTAGTCACACCCAGGGCTTGTCACTTCTTTAGTGAAAGTTTTTGAAGTGAGCTCTTTCCATTGTTCTTGCACATCTACACCTTTAAAATGTCAGAAGTAAAACCCCTCAAACACGTAACCACCCTCAAGAGAACAGATAATTTTAACTGTCCTATAATCCAATCCCCACCCTACTTTTGCCCACCTCCATGTAATCTTCCTTTAATTCTCACGATTCTAAACACATGAAGGAAACTGCAAACTGTTAACTCTCAGAAGCATTTAAGATCTTGCTTCCTGGCAATGATCAGTTTGGCTCAAATAAAATCTTATAAAAATTGTTTACAGGTTTGGTCATTATTATGTTGACAGATTTGCAATGGGCTTCTAGATGACTTGACCGAGACACTGATGCCTAAGCCTTGGCTGGAGAAAGGACTTGAAACACACTAGAGACAAAGAGAAGAATGGAAGAAATCACAGACAAAGAGCTGCTGAGACAAAATTCAGAGAAAGGAATTTTGTCTCGGAATAGTACACCAATGTGTTTGCTGTTCAGCCAGAGGAGTAAAAATCTCTCTTATAAATTAAACTCTAAACAGCTCCCAGCTGTAAATAAATAAAAATGGATGATTTATTTCTATATTATTTGGCAACTCATTTCTCTTCCACAGAAAGAAAAATTGTCTTCTCTTGATCTTAAAGTATTCGATGATTGCTCAGAAATTGTGTCAGAGGCCAAAAGAAAATCTCTGTGTAAATGCTCAAACAGAAACGAACCATGAATAGCAGTGTGGCAAAGAGAATCAAGCACAAATTAATAATTCCAGATGAGAACATATTTCAATTATTTAAATTGTTTTCCCATTAACACAACCTAATTTGAACAACAAAAAAGCATGTATTATAAACTCAGCTTTGGAAACAACCACAAATTTTGTTGTTCTTGCAGATGATAGGATATAAATTAGAGATAATGCAATATAGGTTAATTTAATTCCATTAAAAAAGCAAAATGATGTTGCTTAATGCTTATGTACATGTCATTGTCTCTTAAAGATCTGTATGCAAAACTATGAGCTGGGGGCAAAATATGGCCTTCAGGCTAAACTCAGCCCTCCTATAGTCAGCTACCTCTTTTTGTGAATAAAGTTTTATTGGAACACAGCTACATCCATGTGTTTACATATACGCTAAGGCTGCTTCCCTGCTATAGTGCCAGACTTGACCCATCACTATCCAGATTATGTGGCCTATAAAGTCTAACATATTTACTATCAATCTCTTAGCCGAAAAAGCTTGTTTTATTCCTGTCCTTTACTGCTGCACAAATACTTTCTTACCATTTCTGTTGCAAGAGGAAAAAGACCACTCCTAACTCAAACTACATGCTAAATGTGGTTCCTGGAAGCAAATAAAAGGAAATAAAAGGCTACTCACTGAGTCTTCTCTAAAGTCAAATTTAGTGCAACCATATTATGTCTAGGAATTTGGGTGGATGGTAACTATGGCTACTAGATAAATAAGCATTACTAAAGCCCAAGACTAATTTGGTCTTGGAAACAGAAATAAATCATTTATCCACACTAGTAATAAAAAAAGTTTTGTATAACTGTCATCATTCAATGTACTACAAACAGAAACTGAATTCACACACACTGTGTGGTTTTTCTGTATCTCATCTCTAAGTAATCTGTGGTACCCTTTATGAAAACTTGTATTTTATTCTACAAAAACTCCTACCTTCACAATATTCATCCACAAACTTAGCTACTTGATTTCTCAATATTTTAAGACAGTATAATGAGTCTTTTTTTATTCTTTATTGTTTATTTTTCAAAAAACTCTTGACAATGGAAAGTAAAGACAGTGATAATAAGCTTATTCTTTAAATTTGTGTTCCTTTTAAAGGAGATGCTAGTTAAACAGCTTGTTATTTAACAGCTATGTTTATCTTAAATTTTAACATTTAAACAATTACCCAAATTGTTTTCTGAAAAAAAAAATAGCTAGGAAATAACAGTGCATTGATCAAAATTAAGTATCTTTTCAAGAAAGATTATATTCTATTCCATGAAATAAGGACAGATAATATAAGGACATTAATCTATGAAATATCCATACAGTGTGAGTTTAGAGAAATACAAATATTTATTTGAGCTTGCCAAAAATTGAATGTTCACCAAAATATACATGAGATTTGGATGAAAATAAAGAGTATAATCTGAATTATCAAAAAGTCAAAATAGAAAAATATCAATTACAAGGAATTCTTAAAATCAGCCAGATTTGGGGCACAAGCCCCAACAGTTATTCTGGTTCTTTCTTTACTTCTAAATGTTGATGGAACAACAAGAAATAAGCAATACATGCCTTACTATAAGGAAGGAAGGTGAGAACTCAGCAAGTTTTCCTCAACGACTGAGTTGAAGCTGAAAGCAATAAGCCAGAAAAAAAAGCAAAATTTTAAAAGATGAATGCCAAAAGAGAGAGTTGTAGCATGTTATAAAATCATGCATTTGTAGAAGATTCTGCACTTACTAACAACATATTTACAAAAATGTGAATACAGAAAAACAAAGACTAAGAAATACAGTCAAGAACTGAAGAAACTTAAGGACCAAAAGGACACAAAGCAGAATTAGCTATGCAGGAGAGAGCTGAGAGAATATGATAGATAAGAAAGAGCTGCTGCGTTACCACAAGAGAATGAGCAGTTAACAAGATGGGTTTGGGCATCAGATTCACGTTTCAAAAGTACTCTTTTCTTCCCACTACTCTTGTGGTCAAGAAACCACATTGGAAACCACTGTTAATCAAGTTAAATCTGAAATCACTGACTTCTAATTCTTTCATTTATACACACTCATGGAACATTTATTCAATATCTACTGCTTATAGAGCACTTATTATTATTTATTAAACATTAGCTATAATCAATATTCATCATCATTCTAATTTTATATTCCATTACAACTGTATGTTTAAGTCTATCTTAAATTGTATTACTGGTCCCAATTCTGCAGGCCTCTCTGAATCCACCTAATTTGCCAAGTAACTTTTTTGTTCCTCCTGCTAAAAGAAGATTGTATTTCCTTACTCTTTAATTCTGTTCTCAGTTATGTGAAGTGCTCTGGCCAGTGGATATTAACAGATATGTCATAAGCAGAGGCTTGAAATGTGTCTGCATGTATGTTTGGTTTGTCTTGCACTTTCTTTTGTCATAAAAATAACATGCCTCAGTTCACCTGCTGTCCCAAGGAGGATGAGAAACTCATAGAGCAGACACACACTTAGCAGACTCACATCTCAAGGCAGAGCCGCTCTAGTCAGCCCACAGGTCCTTGAGAATAAATGATTTCTTAATTCATTTTGAGTTTTGAAATGGTTTGTGTTGTATCATTATTGTGGCAACAGTCAAATAGTATATGATCAAACCATTCTAATTGTACTTCAAAACCATCCAAATACATTATTTCCTCTATGCCTATATTTATGCTAGTCTCCTGGCTGAAATATCCTCTCTTTACCATTTTCATATTCAACATATTGTATGCTTTCAGGACCTAGCTCCAGCCCAACTATTCCAGGGAGACAACTTTAGGGAGACTATTGATGTGAGAATGAACAAGACTATCACGAACTTCCTATTCTGCTTGAAGCCTGGAACCCAGACAGTAAATTGTTGTTCTATAAATCAATGGCTCTCAATCTGGAAGGTGCTGGGTATTTTGAAAATTTGCTCACCTGCCTGTAATATTATGCCCTTTTCCTATTCCTTACCCAGTTAGAATTCAGCATTTCACAAACCTCAATCATTCATAGTATTACAGCCATTCTTTCTCATTTCTGACAGCTATCACAGGCTACGTTCCAATTTTTGCCTCCTAATCATAAAGGCCTCTACTATCATTTACTTAATATTTTCCTACTAATTGAATTTTTTTTACATAAATGTATGAATAGGTAAATTTTAGAATTGAAAAAAGATGTAAATTTCTTACTTGTTCATGGTAATGCTATTAGTTAATGTCCTAGCAAAGTGTCTTTAAAATAATCTGAAATACCATTCTTCTCTCAGAGAAAATGGGGGTGGGCAGGAAGTGTTCTGGGTGATTTTGCAGTTATTCTCATTCTGTTCAACTAGATTGCAAATCCCTTGATGAGTATCAAGTCTCATTAATTACTCAATAACTGGTGGCCTCAGACAAGACCAAGAAAATAGAGAAACATCATGAAAAAAGGAAATTCTTATTCGAGAAGTAGAAGCAGGAAAAACTACCCTTACTAGTTCACTGATCAATTTTAGGCAACTCATATTAGCATCTAAGAAAGAATCCAACTTGACCAGATAACCTGTTATCATTTCTTAAACCTGTAGTCCATTAATGTCCTTAAAGTCAATTAACATGGCTTTGGGTGAATAAGGGTAAGAATGAAGAAAGAGAAAGGTAAATACTCTGATATGTTATACATTCTTTTCAATGGAAAGGGCATGAGATTTAAAGAATGGAGGGTTTAGATCTGAATCCCAATTCTGATTCATTTTTTCAAGTAAATTTGTACAAATCCATGACTTCTATGAATTTGTTTCTGGATCTCTCAGAGATGGCAGTACCTATTTCATAGTGCTGTAGTGAACATTAGATGAATTAAAACAAAGCATATGTAAAATCATAATACAAAATCAAACCCATACAAGTTCAATAAATATCCATAGGCCCCCTCCACCTCCATTTTTAAAAAGGCAAAGGATGAAGGGATTCTGGAGGCCACATAATCAGAAGTTCTCAGACAAGACTAAGGCATTAGAGGTTATGTGACTTATAAGAGTGAGTGAGGAATTTGATTAAAGGAAATCAATGAGAGAAGCATCCACCTTTGTGCTTCCCACACTGCTAGCACCAAAAGTGCCATAGAGTTCTAAGTGTAGTCATATTCAAAGAATACAGAGCTTACACAAAAAACAATAGAGAGTCTTTCAAATGCAAGTTCCTGGGTCTCACCTGTAGTCTACTAAATCTAAGTTTCTGAGGCAAAAGCACCAGAATCAGCATTTGCATCAAGTTCTCCAAGTATATGATTATGCAGCTTAAAGTCTATGCATCACTGACATAGTGATTTATTAATATAACTTTCAGGGAATCTAGAGTCTTTGCCAAAGCACATGGACTATATGTAATGCCTGTTGGCTTTGGAGAAAAAGCAATGCCAGGCAGGCCTGTCACCTACAAGAGGTTACTTATTGCATGAGGTCAATAACTTTGTTACTAAGGGAAAAAATGCATTTGATAATTAAGGCCAGGAAAACTGAGTCTTGGTGCCACTGTCACTACTAGTTTGGTAGTATATCTTTAGGCAAATTATATTTTATTCCTACCAATGAGCTCATTATGCCTGGATTTACTGTTAGACTGCTCAGCCTTGGGAATTCCTCGTTCCTGCAGGCAATCTTATTGAAATTTGTAAACACACACAGACACACGAGAGTCTAAGAAGTTTCCATCAGGATTCACATTATCAGAAATTTGCATTTGTGCTACCAACTAAGCTTTTGATTGATGACAACATAAAGCAGAAAGGGCCCAAGCCTGCTCTCTATCTATGGGATGTAACACAAATGTAGGCAAAGTGCATAACTTCTTTCTCTTTTGTAATTATCTTAATTTCATGAGGTAATATCAGTGGAATCAGATTTAAAGGCCTAAAAATGTTATAGCGACTATTTCAATTCAATAGCAATTACTAATTGGTTTAAGCCTACTAAAATGACACTTGGCTAGGAAGCTGTCACTCATTAAGAGTGTACACTTAAAACCTCAGATGAACCAGGTTTGGCTCATAGGAAGGTTTATAAAGTATCCTTGATATTTACAAATGTAACCATTATCATATTTGCAGCAGACTATGTTGAGGAAAACAAAAGTGACTCTTGAGACAAGCATCTCATCGATCAACACAGTCTCACAACCTGGGAATAATCTCATTTCTCCTCATGAGAGAAACAAATTTTACATCAATGAAACAAGGGAAAATTCAAAACAAAGTAAAGGTGTTGGAATTCTGAGCTGGATGGTGCAGAAAGTTCATGGAAAAAAAACTTCATGACCTCTCCACTTAGGTGGCACTTACTATGCACCAGGCACTATACTAAATTGTTTTATAAGTATTAGCTTATATAGTCTTCACACCAAGAAGATAAAAAAAAAAACCTTATTACTATCATCTATTCCCTTTTAATGCAAATACAGAAGCCTAGAATTAGCAAGAAGAAATAGCAGGGTATTCTAATGGAGGGGAGAGCTTTGGCAGCAAAGGCCTCTGAAGCTGGAGTGTAACTGGTAGATAAGGTAAAGATAATGGACAAGAGTATGGAATACAATGGAAAACTTGGGAGTTCAGGTTAGATAAGCTCAAGGATCAGTCAGCTAAAGATCTCCAATGCCAACGTTGGAAGCCGGAAATTTTCTATTGATTACAGCAGTCATCCCAATGAGATATGTTAAAACTAGGTTCCAATACTTACATGTGTTCAAAGACAAAACACTGCTGAAAAAAAATAAGTGATAACCCCACTGTCATGATGATCTGAAGCTTCTTTCTACAGTGTAGCATCAAAGTTACCAACAATCACTTAATCATTGTGAAGAAGCTCAAAGAAGACTAATATCTATCTAGCAACTCATTTTTTATTTTAAAAATGAGAAAAGAATAAATTTTAAACCAGCACTGTTATACATTATTTCAGTGGATTACTTTTGAATTATCAATTGGAACAACTAAAGACATTTTCCACCTGATTAAAATTCATCATGAATTCTAGTAACAATAGGAAATATTTACAGTGATTAAGTATTCTTTGCCAAACACCCCTTTTCATATCTCTCTGTATCAAGATATAACATATGTGCATTCACAATAAAATCAAGCTCTAACACTGACTCTTGAGTTATAGAAAAAGGGAGAAACAGAACAAACATGAAATTGAAGTATGGTTAGAAATAAAAAACCCAGCCATGCAGAAAGGCCCAGAAACCATACAAATAAGATGTCATCTACAGGTGCTAATGGGGCTAGTAGCTCACAAATGCACCAGAATGCAGAATCGACAGGAAAGAGCTAAGAAAATAAGATATTTCTTTAGGAAATGAAAGAAGGCCAAGGTAACACTGCTTCCAAAGTTAAACAGCATCTTAATTTTTTTGCAAGATATTCTATTTGTAGCCTGGAGCTGGATTTTTAAACATGGTGCCAGGACATTCTGGCATGACCTAATTGTATAGAAGATGAGTAACTTGTAAGTGATTTGCAAGTATTCATAATTAAGGTATAGAAATTTAGAATGATTCACTTCTTGAATGTCAATAAGAAAGGTTTCAAGTTGATCCTAATTACAGGGTCCCTCTCATTCACTTGCATTTCATTTCTGGAGAGGAAGTGAAAGAAGTGGAGTTAGGTTACAGGGATGAATAACATTCAACCTGCTGCCTTTCTTATGTATTCATATTGTGAAATCATAAACGATGTGGGTTATAGTTAATCTGAGCACATGCAGAGAATATTCATAATGGGAACTGTAGCACACACTCAAAAAAAAAAAAAGACTAAAAACAAGAGGTCTAAGCAGTCTCCCAACTCGAATAGACAGGATGAATTATCACTGCTTCATTCTCCTTACTTCCTCCAAGTTCCCCCATGCTCTCACATGCTTTGCCACATGCTGTAGCACTTTTCTCCTTCCTTCCATCTTCACTGTCTATCCTTCAGTTCTATTATTTAAGATAGAGAATAGAACTATCTTAACATTTGAGAAGACAAATGAGGTCTAGACTCCCTGATTACTTCAATTTAGCATCAAGTTCAATAGTTATCTTTTCATTATCTATTGTGTACTCTGCTCACCACTCACAGTGGTACTAGATATTATGATTGAATAACTTTGAGTGCTGTAAGACACAGTTTTGCAAGCTACCATAAATATTTTGTGGGGAATGTGAAATTGAATAAGCAAGTACTATTTGGTAGTATGGCCAAACATTCCAGTTTGTCTGGGACAGAGTTACTTTCTGCCTGTCGTCCTGGCTTAGTTATTTAATAGCACTCGCTTTCACTCTCAGGAGAAACTCAGGTTGGATGATATCTCAAGCAGTAATGAGGGTAATGTCTCTTGGAATCAAGCCTTGGCTCCGGACTCTTTTGGTCAGATGACCCTGGTCAAGCTTAGCCACTCAAAGTTTTGATTTCGTTGTTTGTATAACAGGGAGAACAATAGTGCTTGCTTCACTGGAAGCATTAAGTAAATGTATATAAAGCATTTAGGAGAGTACCTGGCACATAGCAATGGCCATAATTATTATTATCCTTTGAGACACAGTTCATGTATTACCTACTCTAAGAACCTTCCTTAAATCTGCTCCCAACCCAAAAATATACTTTCAGACTGGGTCAGGTTCCCTTCTACTACATTACTATAGACACACATACACACTCCACACACACACTGTAAATATTAAGGCATTAATCAAGTCAATAAATACTTATTGAATGCTACGTACCATATATCAAACACAGTACCAAGCACTATTTATGTGCTTCCCTCTTCTTGAACACAAAGAATGGGTCTTATCCACCTTATCATCTATATTGCCTATTACACAGTTTGCTCTCAAATATCTATTGAATTGAATTGAAGGGGAAAGAGTGATCCCTGCCTCCTCCTAGAGTAAAGAAAACAAATTTCTTAAAGAAAGGAGAACTTATGCAAGGTATTAAAGGGTGAGAGGGTTTTGATAGGCAGGGGAGAAAACGTGTTATTCTCCAAGTGACAAAGTACATAGATTTGAAAGTACTTTATAAGTCTGTATATGACAATTATAAGCAAAACAGAGGACTGGAAGTTTGATTGATATTTTCAGAAAAATCTGCCAAAGAGTCTATAATTTACTTTTTCCTTCTCTCACTGGCCTCTACAGTGAATCTTGAATTTTACCCCATTTGCCTCCTCTTGTCAAATAACTCATATAAACAAGGATGCCTGAACAGCGTGTTCTCATACCACAAACTTGCTCTTCACCTATCTTTCTGAGAAGTTGTAGGTAATTCAAAATTTTGCAAGTCTAATAAAAGTTTAAATGCATGGAGGAGGCTGATTATTTAGGGATATCGCATAGTGACTTGTACTGTAAAGTGATTTTGATATATTAATAGATAGTCAAAGTCTATAATTCCTATTGTTTCTAAACTCAAACTTGTTTTGAGTGTTCTATAGAATCAAGGCAAAGTAGACACACACACTCGTACACCTGTCAGAGAGTCAAGCCTTACAAGCCTCATGAACTTCCAATGTTAAAAAATACTGAGTTTTTCCAACCCTCTTTACCCAGAAATATCTAGGTTAAGCTGCAAGCTTCCTTTAAAAAAGAAATTAAATAGGAGTTACATTTCTGAAAATGTGCAGAAACAGCCAGTCTTAAACATGTACATAAAGCATTTGGCACAGTGTGTTGCATATACTCAATATTCCATAAATGGTCATCTCTATAGTGATATCATTATTAAATTAAGAGAACACAAAAAAAGGACAAACAAAGAAAAAGTAACTGTACACACCCAGGATGAGATATATAAACAGAACTACTGGGGAGAAAATACTTGAAATTAAGACTATTTTGTCAAAGCCAGGCAAGGAGGAGAGAGAATGAACTAGGAGTTGGGATCAGTTATGTGATCATGGAGAATGAGCTTTGATCAGCTGAAAAGAAACACCACAAAATCAGCCTTCTGTCATATCTTGGGCCTGGCTGGTTGAAATGTAGCTTTGTCCCCACCAGTCCACATATATAATACAGTAAACCAGAAATCATAAAGAAAATTACTGTGAGATAACAAGCTTGGGCTAAAACTTAGCAATTCCTCGGTCTACTGATCTGGAACTGTCCTGAGGAATTGCTACTAGTTAAAATCTAATAACACAGAATCTAGAATTATAGATTTGAAGGGAGCTGAGGAGACAGAAAGGCTAGATTAAGTGTTAATGATCCTACAGTGTCAATAGGTAGCTCTAAAAAATGGCCTTTGGAGTATAATTTTAAAAATGCCCTTCTTGGACTTTTACAGCTACCTTCACAGTAGTGATGGATGAAAACAAATTTGAATATAATTGTTTGAGCCTTTGAAAACCAGATCATCATAAAGTACACTTTGCCAGGTTCAAAGGAAGTTCAGAAATATGCAAATGTAATTTCAATTGCCAAAGTCATAAGAAAAATACTTCATTTTCATTGTAATAAAAATATCTTACTAAAAAAAATCAGTGCAAATTCAACAACAAAGTATTAAAGGAGACTAATCTAATTTAAAGAAAAACTGGGAGAGGAGACTAAGGGAGAAGCATCAGAAATCCAAATGAATGTCTGACAGCCCCAGAAGAGCACTGTAGTATTGAATTTAATACAGGGAACTTCCATTGTGAACCCCAAGAAATACCTTACAGTAATAAAGTAGGTTTCTTAAGGAAAAAGTTACAGTAGCATATATTTCCTGATTCAGAAATGTAAAGAAACCAAAAGTTCAGTGGCTCTAGACTGTAAGGCAAAGTGGAAGAAAATGTGGCCACCAGTGGCTGGAAGCCCACCTTGAAGTTATGAACCAAAAGGATGAGAAGTTTTCTCAGCATCTCCAATAGAGAATACTGGGGCTTATTCTAATTGATTTTACTCAGACCAAATGCTCAACCACATGTCCAAGGGTTCAGACTTGCTACATGACCACCTCCATGCCAAAAGGTGATCAAAGAATTATGATTGTCTCATTAGGCTCCAATGAAGTAAGGGAGGGGTTCTTCAAAAATAATAAAGGAGATGGAAAAGAGTACACATATAATAAAATTTCAATTAGCATAACTCATCACATAACAGAAAATTATAAAACATATTTTATGTTTTAATATCAAAAGAAGTATAATATGAGAATAGTTAACACTAATATCAGCAACAGAAATGCATACCATACATTCCTGCATTTTTATTATGTGTGAGAAAAAATACAGTCCTAAGCTTCTTAACAGTCAAATGATAAGGGGGAAAATAGAGTTACCATATATACAACATTATAAAATAAGAACAAGCCATTCTTTCAAGAGCTCATCAGCTTTTCTTCATTTTGATCCTGAAACAGAAAAATTTCTCTTAGCTCTTCATAACAAAAAAGAATACTCTGTATGGTACCTGAAACTATATTCTTAACAACATCCCTACCACAGAAACAACAACAAATATCATTTGGTTGTTCTCTGTCACAACCCTCAGCATAGATTAGTATAAACTCAAACACCACTTGACAATAGCAGTTCTATAAGGGGAAAAAAAATAAGTAAATTTCAAGGTCCCAAAGACTTTGCTCCAATGATCTGGCAAGATTAAAAGGTATAATTTAGAGCATTTGGAATGATGGATAGACTAAGTATCCTTCAGGCAATCCTGAATTTCCGATAAGAATTATATAGTAGTAGTGCCAAGGTTTTATCTCTCGTCAGAATTCAGAGAGCGGATATACTACATCAGCAATAGAGAATTGAATCATATGCCGTGACAAATATCTGGGAAGAAAGCAGCAATAAAGTCCTCTAGCAGGACTCAAGAAATTTAACTAATGCAAATGCCTGAATGACTACCTGACCTCCTCACAGAAAATAATTCACTGCCTGCTTCAACAAAAATGAAAGATGATTCATTAAAAATATACATAATTTTACTACTTGATGGCCATGAGGCTTGATAGCAATACTTAAGGAAAACTTACAAGCTTTAACTGACCATAGGCTAAATTGGAACCAGTAGCTCAGAGATTTTAGGACAATTTAAGAGAATTATAGTATCTAAAGCAAGGAAGGAAAAAACAATCTCAATGGACAATAAATAATATTGTACGTATCACTGAGCATGGATGAAAATACACAAACTGGAGCATGTGAATAAATGAGTCACAAGGACAGTGAGGAAAGTCAAATCTTTGTTAGATAAATAGATGTAAAAACTAGGGAAGTCTAAATTTAAAGAAAACAAGACATAGGAAAGGAGGAAAATGTGAATAGTTATCGTCAACAACTTAAAAGAATATCAAACACAAATTGGACTTTGAGGGAAAAAAACTAGCATCTGGGTCATAATGAGATGCTATTTCTTAATTCAATGTAAAAAGAAAGAATGTTATAATTGTTAGAGATATTCAAAGATGGAACAAAATGCTTGGGGAGATAGTAAATTCCATGTCGTTAGGATTGTTAAGGCAGTGATTAGATGGCCATTTGTCAGAGATGACCTTTTAATTTCCTTTTAACACATTAACTCAGTAAACTCTTACTGTCCCTTAGACAGGTTTAATCCCTCCTTTCTCAGAGCAATCTCTTTAAATTACACCAATTTCTATTATTATATTCCCAGTATGATGCTATAAACATCCTAGGTTATTAATATCCTGGGTATACAGCAGCTGTAATTTATGTCTTTTTGAATCTTCACATCTTGATGAAATTGTTGAACTCAATTATTTAAAACATACAGTTATACAGGCAAAAAGTATATATTGCCCAAATTCCTAAACTAGTGGCTATTTTCCACAGTACTCAAAACATGGCACACACATAAACAATCTTTGGCTCTACTCAGTATCTTCATTAGAGCACCTCCAAGCCCCACCCATGATTCTGTAGTCTAACAGGCTCAAGATCTTGAAGGTCAGATTCTACAAACTTCATTGAGAAACTAATCGCAAGCCCAGTACATTCTTGGAAGCATAGAATCCATGCTTTCTCCCATGGCATAGGAACTATCCAGAATCATAAAACTTCATTATATCTAAAAAAAGGTAAATGTACAAACACATTACACTACTCTAAGACAAATCCACCAAGCAGTAATATTCACTTGAAAGGGTCATATCTTTAAGTGTAGTTCTCTAGTCATCCCAGCAGACTCCCTGCCCCTTTGAGTCTCTCACTTGTGTTGTTGTCTCTCCTACCCAATCCAATGTTCCACCTAGACCCACCTCCTTTCCCCCCAAGCTGACACAAAGCAGAAAAACAAGACAAAGGAAGCAAAAACCCTGAGCTAAGTGTGAGATACTGATTCTCTTCCCAGAGGCAATATGGGAGAAGGAAATTTTACTTCTTAGAGCTGTACTATCCAATATGCAGCCCTATGTGATTATTCCAAATTGAGATGTGCTGCAAGTGTAAAATACATACTGGATTTCAAAGACTTAGCACAAAAAAGAAAAAAGAAAAAAGAAAAGAAAAAGAACATAAAATACCTTGTTAATAATTACATCTTAAACATGTAATTAATGTTTCTATTAATTACATGTTAAAATTAAAATCACAATATTTTAGATAGAGTCAGTAAAATGTATTAAAATTTATTGTACTTGTTTTTCTTTAATTTGACTAATAAAAATTTTAAATTACACATATGACTCTCATTATATTTGAATAATGCTTATGGAACCTGAGAAAGAGAAAAGAAAAGATGGTAGCAGTTCTAAAAAACAGAGTCTGGATGATCAGCAGAAATAAATAATAACCCAGATGAAATGGAAGTGGTCCCTCTATTACAGAAGTCCAAGAAGCAGAGTAGAAAGGTCTCTGTTCATACTATTATTCCTTATACCTGTTAGTTTATTTTTTAAATTCCTAATTTTATTTTAATTTAAAAAATGCTACTGATAAATACATGTGTGAAGAGTAGTAAGAGGCTAAAATCAGTTAAAATAGCAAATCCACAACAATTATACATGTTTAAACTAATAAGTTATTTAAAATCAGCACGTTAGGGTAAAAGGACCCTATGCCCCCCAAAAAAGTTCAGTAATATATGCAGAAAAAAGATGACCTTTCCATCTGTAGGAATGGTAAGAGAGAACATGAACTGCGTAACTAATACTACAGAAATAGTAATGTATGTTTCCTTTGTTTCCATGAAAACACAATATTAGTCTAGTTTCTATTGCCTTGAAATAAAATATCCATTGCTCAAAACTTGCTAAAATATTCATAAATAAATTACTTTCCCTGAAAGCTCCATTTGTTTCCTTTAAACAAAAGAATAAGGAGATTTCAGATATTGTGATTACATACATGCAGATACAAGCACCCGTTGTGGAAGATCAGGAAAATATAAATTACTAATGGATTCTAGACTCTAGTATAGCTGGAAGAATCCTTTCCCCTTTTAACTATTATTTAAGAACAAAGGGGCACATGATAAAATTTAAAAACACCATGCAATGAAGAGTGATTTAAAATAAAAACTCCTCCATTCTGAATAATTAACCTAGAGAATACCACATCAGATGGTATTTACAAATAGCAGACATTTCAAACAATACCCGGGCATTTGTAACAGGTTTAAAGAAATATTAGCTGATAAAAATGCCCTCAAACCATGAATAAAAAATACTCCCCAGCTGAGGACACTCAATGTTTCCCACATGGTACAATACTGCAGTTTTTGATACTTTAAATTACCCCCTGAAGCTTTCACCTGTCCTCAATTTATAAAAGGGGGACAGACTTACATATGCGCTCTTCGTATTCTTTGAAGAGATAAATGTGCTTGGACTTAATAAAATCCGAATGCAGTTTTCTTTGGAGAAAAAAGAAAAAGACTCTCATTGTTCTTTGGGTTATATGCAAACTAGCTAGCTGGACAAGGGGTGCCTGGAAAACTCCTAAAACCATTAGGAATAATTGGGTTCTGACTTTCAGGTGTTGGGACACCAACCAGTCCTGAGAGATGACCATAGTTGAACAGAGCAGATGAAGAGGATCTGAGTCCTAAAAGTGGACACTGTCTGTGGCTCAGGTAGGAGGGATATGGATGCTGTTACAAGCAATGGGGGAATAAATAGGTGGTGGTATGCTTAACTTTTGTGTTTAACTGCCCAGCAGCTAAGTATCCTTATATTTATCTTACAGTTATCACAAGATTGATGGTAGGCAGAGCCCCACCTAGCACGACAGCTTCCAAAAAGGATATATATCCATCCCCATTCCCCAGTATCAGATAACTAGAGGATGGATGTGTGACTTCAGCAGAGGCAATTAGACACCCTCTCAGGAACTTTTGCTATTAGGAAGAGATGTAGAGGCAATGGCCAGTTAGATTTCTTCACTGCATCAGAAATTCAGATTTGAGACTACAGTGGCTTGATGTTGAGTGTCCAGGTTTGGCAAAACCAGGTACACAGTCGCAAGCATTCAAACACAATAGTACCAATGCATCCTAATCAGACCATACTTAGGGCAAGATCTTGGATGTGTATTTACTCCTTTGGTACATATTTCCCATATCCTTCTAATTCATTTCTTCTCTACTTAAACTAATCAAGTAAAGTCTATTAAGTTAACCCCATTGGAGAACTGAGAAGGATGTATGATGTGCAGTTCTAAGTAGGCAGCTTCAGGGAAGCTGGTCAATAGACAAAATGGTTCAAAGTCTATGAACTTATAATGACTGGAAAAAATAAAGCAGGACTCAGTTCTAGAGGATTTAGAGTAATAAATAAGTTATCAACTTGGAGACTCTGGTGGAGAACCAGGACTCAGCTCGAACAGAGCTATGAGCTAGCCAAGTTCTTGGTCTCTAAAATAAGAAAGGTGTTAAAAGTGAAGCATGAGATAAAAGCCAAACTAGTAGCATTCTGCATACAATGTTGAGTACAAAAAAATCATTCTGATCATTATGTGACCTTGGACAACTCTTGCAACCTCTCAATTCTTTCATTTCTTAGTCTATCAATAATCTTACTACCATATGCCTAAATTCAGAAAACAAAGGAGGTCACATACATAAAAACACAAAGCTTTCTTGAAGAAGAAAAAAAACCTTGATAGAAAGATTTTATTACTATTTAAAAAATATAGATTTGATAAAGGCATCTAAACCAAAACCCTTGCTCACTCAGTCATATCATATTTATGGGAAGTATAAATATGATATAAAGACTAAAAAAATATTTTCTAAATACAAAAACTATTCTGTAATAGGAAATGTTCACTTACTGTGGAGATGTGTTCAATTACCATGAATATTCTAAGACACGATGAGACTAAGAACCAAGGTAAAAATATGAAATGTCAAGGTGGCAGAATTATATTAAATATTCATGTGATTATGTATTTACACCAAGTATAATTAAAAAATAATAATAGGTAACACTTATATGAGATGGCCAGGTACTGTTTTTTAAGTACTAATTTAATTCTCACAACTCATTTAATCCTAACTAGACTATGTGGTGGGACTACTGTTATAGTCATTTTAAAGGTAAGAAAACTAGGCACAGAGAGGTGAAACTAATTGCCCAAGGCCATCTAGCTAGTGAGGAATGGCAGGTAGAATTTGTACCCCAGCAGCCTAGCTCCAGAGTTGATTTTCTAAATTACTACATCATATTGCTGCTTCTCAAAGAAGAAAAAAGTGTTATTGAAGAGCAAGGACATCAGAAACGTGAATTCAAAATTCAACAGCCAACATATATAATCAATTTAAGATTGCAGTTTTCATTTGAGGCAGAGACAATCTGCTTTCTCATGTCTCAGCAAGAACTGCTTTATAAAGTACAAGTGTGTGTACTGTGTCAATCTTCAATGTGTAATTCTCAAAAATGCACAGAAGTTGATGATAAACATTTTAATCCATTTTACAAATATCAAATATTTGCTTTCATACAGAATGTTCACTGTAATATGCTTACAGAATTTTCCATTACAAATAAATATATCTAATACTACATGCTCTATTTATGTGAGGAGTAAAATGAAATCCTGTGGAGATATTTAGATTGAATGAGTCAGCAAGAACAAGAATAATATCAGTCAAAGGCAAATGTTTAAAAGAGGTTGAAATTTTTTTAATGTGGTGTATATTAACCACTACCCCATGATTTTATGCCAACTCTCTCAGCATTATCCTAAATGATTTCAATGTCTCTGTAGATATCCCCCTTTCACTGTATTTTCAAAGATTTTAATGTTGTCATCTTTACCTCCTTTACACTTCACTGTCTTGTAATCACCTCCTGGGCACTGCCATGACCTTGAAGTGATCCATATCAGAAATCTTCAACTCCAATACTCTGGTCTCCAACCACAGCTTTCTCTCCTCCCAGGTTTCCCATGTCCCTACTACTACTACACACGCTCTTCAAACTGCAGACCCTGGTCCCATCCCTTTTTCTGACTATTCTGCCTAGCTAAACTTTAGAGTCCATCACTTAAATTCTTGTCTCTCCAAATGACACACTTCTGCACCCCTAGCCAAGGCTCAGTCCTATAGTCAGCTTTCTCAACTTTTCCAAAAGGCACTGAGCACTGCTGGAGAAAGACCACTTTGTGAGACAGACTGGTTGTGCTGAAAAGTTATGATTTCTGATTCCATGTAGATCTTCAATGCTGCAAATTAATCTTTTTTTTTTTAACTTCCTTCTCGGAAGCTCCCTCTTCCACATCTTCAGTAGCATTCTTACTCTGCTAAAATCTTCACTCTCTTTTATTCCCAGCAAATGCCCTCAGTTCAAATGGCCCCATTACTAAGTGGCCAGTAGCAGTCAACTCCCTCAGTTTCCTGCCCTCCAGCCTAAGAATTTCCATCTCTTTGAGATACCCATAATTCCTCTTTCCAAACTGATTCTCGGGGTAAATAAGCACTGTTCTACTCAAAAATGCATTCTTTACATGTGCTTGTCCATCTATGTGCTTTACATGTGCTTGTCCATCTATGTGCCATCAAACCTCTCTTCTGTCTTCAGCCTTGAGAATGTTATTGAAATCTGTGTTCATCTCATTGTCTTCAGCTTCCAGATTGTTATTGAAACCTTGTGTTCCTCCAAAGGCATGAGACTTTATCTCAAGTCTCTGCCTATCTAATCAATTTCATCCCCTCCCTCTGTCCCCTATCTCTCTCTCTTACTAACACCACTCTCTCATTTCTTCCCATCCAAACTGTTCGAAACTTAATTTACACTTGCTGTTTTCACTTGCTAATCACCCATTCCTCTGGCATCTGCCCCCTGTCCCAACCACTTCCATGGCAAGGGTCATAATTCACTCCTAAATGCTAGCCCAAGGGGCAGTTTACAACAATGTTGCTTGACTTCATAGTTTTTTGACCTTTCCTCCTTGAAATTTTTGCCTTCTTTATTTAAAAAAACACTTTCTTGGTATTCTTCCTACCTCTTAACTACTTCGTTTCCTCAGTTCTCCTCCTCCTTAAATTCTTTAAGTGTTGATTTTTCTAGGGTTCTGTTGGTGTTTTCTCCAAAGGTAAGTTCACATATTTCCACATTTTTTAGTGTCACTCCTGTTTTGACAACATCCAAACACACATCTCCATGACTAGTCCCTTAGAGTTCCAGATATAACTATTTACCCAACCTCTAGTCACTTCATAAGAGTTTCTAAAATTCCCACCCAATCTGTCCAAATGAAACAAACAGTCCCCACCAATCCCATTGCCAAACTCTCCCTTTCCTAGATACCTTTGTTGCTTTGTAGCACCATCATCCACCAGTACCCTGAGTCAGAACCTGAATGTAATTCTCAGATGACTTTTTACCTAGTAACCTCTAAATCCTAATAATTTCTAGGAACTGTAACCTCTACTTTAGGCAAAATCTGTACTCCTTTTTCTCAGTGCCTTAACTCAGGCCCTTATCTCTTACATGGAATGATGCAACAGCCTTCCTTGTGAGTTTTCTGTCCATAAACCCACCCACAAGACACTCATAGACCCTTATAACCCAGGTTATGGGTTAACTAATTATAACCTAGTTTTATCAGTACTATTGCACCATACAATAAAAGGTTATGACATGGCCTGTGTCAACTATCACCTACCTTCATAACTTCCCTCGTTCACATTTTATGTACTAACAACATAGGAGTCCACACATTTCCCAAGCCTATTTTAAAGGCTTCCATTTTGAATTGTCTCCACTGGTTAGAACACTTTCTCACCTGTCCCATGATTGCCTGGTTTATTTCTTGTCTTCCTACAAAACTCTCCCTCTAGGAAGATTACATTTTTTCCTCCCTCCAGGAAGCCATTCTTCAAGTTCCTTTTCTCTCCCTATAATAATGTCTCCCTTCTCTTAACTACTTAAGAAACTTGTATATTTTTTATATATTTTTTATCACCTTGAAAGAAAACTTAAATTTTTACATGTATGTCTCACCCACTGGACATATGCTCTTGCAGGGAAGAAACTGTGGCTTATCCAACCTCTGTATCCTTAGAACTCAGCATAAAGTCTCGCAGATAATAATCATTTAATAAATATTTGATGAATTGAATTAAATTAGATTTCACTATTCAGTTCTGCTTTTCAGAGATGGCTGTGAAAATAAATTTCCATATCGAGCCCTGACCCAATCATCTTTCAACCCATATTCAATGTCACCATCTTCTAGGGTGAGAAAATATTCTCTGTGATGCAGGCACTTGATTTTGATAATCAAAGATTTTGGCAGATCTAATGGTGCCCTGAAAATACTCCATCCTCCACTTGCCCCAGTAAGGATAGGTAGTAGTTTATTAAATGGCCTTTAAAAAAAAGAATCACATTTTACCCACAACAGGTCTCAGCTCAATCAAACCTTTCAACACAAGACACAGACCATATGGCTTATTACTTCGGGCAATCTAATCCCATTTTCAAAGCACTTTTCATCTTGTCCACTAAATGGGAAGACAGAAAGAGCCATGAGTTTTGTCACACATGAACTCTTTAATGCTGCCATAGCATGGTTATCACTCTCATAAAAAGACTTGATAAATCAATAGCTGCCTCCAGGGGTTGGAAAGATTTCTATGGAGTAAGAACCCTTTCTCAACTTCTAAAGAGAGATAACACAGCATGGTAGGAAGGGTATAGATTTTGGGGTCAAATAATTCTAGGTCCAATTCTTACTAGTGGTATAACTTTGGGAAACTGACACTAACCTCTGAGCCTCAATTTGTCTCACTGGTAAAATGAGAATAACACCTACATTATTGACTTATAATTTATAACTATGGTAAATAAGGTGGCATAGTATATTAAATTATCTAACAGAGTATCAGGCACATTCTAGGCACCATAAAAGTGATATTTACTCTCTTTCCTCTTAGTTGTGTTTCCCAAAAGCCCTACTGAGGATGAACTACAAGAGGACACACAGATAGATAACTATATCTGTCATGTTCACTGCTATATCTCCAGTGCCTAATAGAGTGCCAGGTATATAGCAAGTACTCAATAACTATTTGTTTAATGAAATAAATTGTCTTACAAGTCTGTTCTAACCACCTTCACCAAAACAAATCTTAGTTTATTTCCACCCACATCAGTGTTCCCTCCCTCTCTCCCACCTGCCTCTATCTCTCTCACATACACAAAACATAACACACATGCACACCATTAGCTCATACACAAAACCCCAAACCAAGCTTCTCATTTTTTAGAGCTTGTCTGTCAAGCTCAGATGGGCTTAATGAACGGTCCATCTGCTTAAATGAAAAACGTCGATTTATACACTAGCTGTTTTATGATTTATAAAATACCTGATAAAAACACAATTGTATTTTAAATGTCTGGACTAAAATCAATCTTCTCTAAGAAGGTTAAGGGGAACATAAAATGTCCCCACCATCCATGCACCATCTGCATCAACAGAAAGAAGGCATCTCATGAATTTCAGGAAAATAATTTAGAAAGGTCATTCTAAGGTGCTAAATGGTGACATAAATGAAAATTACAGAAAACACATCTGAATTGAGATCACCCTTTTCTGTGAGAAAGTCTATGCAAATAAAGAAAGACACAGAAGCTGTTGAGGCCAAATCACTAAAATCACTCAATAATAATTAGGTAAAAACCTGTGAGAATAAATACTTTAAAAAAGAACAAACGATATAAAGTACCTTGTGCTTAACATATTTCCTTTTCATGTTCATTCTTGGAAGGAAATAAAATCCCTATAATTTCTTATTTGCATATTTTTGTTTAATTAAAAAAGAAATGCTTTGAGGGAATTCTAATTTTAAACCCATCTTCACAAGTGTCAATTGCACAGACAAAAGCTGAGTTTGAGACTTAATAAGATGAAAATGCTAATAGGTCTACATCTAAGAGTACACAGTATTATGGCTCATCAAGGTCAATATTATTATAAGCCCTAGTTCTGCTCTTTCTTTTCTCTGACTCCCAATGTGCTCTGAATATTTCCAACAAGAAAACAAATGCAGACTGAACTTTTCAAAAACATATTTGAAACGACATCTCTTAGCCAAAATTGCAGTCGTCTTTGCTGGTTCCACATTTAGTATGCACTTCGTTCTGAGCAATGGAGTTGGAACTTTAATCAATGTCAAGGGAAAACATACCACCTGTCAAATGGCTACTCTGGGAAAAGCAGGCAGACATGAGGGGTGGCGAGGGGAGAATTGGGATCAGAAAATAGATTAAAAGTATAAATTCTCTCAATAACGCTGATGTACCATTGCCGGACAACAAATGTGTTGTGCAAACAAAAAGCTATTAATACTCCTCCACCCCTCACCCTCCTTTGCTGGAAAATGTATAGCACTGTGACAAAAAACAGCAGAGCATTAGAAATAGACTTTCCCAGGTCCTTCAAGATTGGTTTAAACACTCTGATAGTCCAAACATATTAAATCAAGTACTTCACTTTCAGGGAGCACTAGCATCCATACTTGCTTCAACATTGTCAGCCAATGTTCCAGTCAAGATCAGGAAGAGGCAACAGACCACTATTTATTTGGAAGAAATTGGGCAGGCCTAATGGATGAATACGTTTCAATAAAATGAGACTAAGAGACATACCTCCCTTTGTATAGAACTTTAACTTAGAATGGGTGTTTGAGGATACTCATTTGGTTTTTGCTGAAACACAGGGAAAGTAGAACTCACAATGTTTAGCAAATTTCATCTCCATTATGTAACTTTTATTTAAGGCTTACTCTGTGCTAGATGCTATGCTAAGGAATCTTATATGCATTATCTCATTAAATTCTTAAAGCAAGTATATGAGGCTAGAGATACTATTGATATTTCAAAATTCACATGTGGAAGTTGGAGCTAAGGGAGGTAAAGAAATTTAACCAGGGTCATTGCATGTGATGAATAGTTGTAGTATGCAAGATCTACTTAAAATTCACACATCATATGCACCATCGACACACAGCATGCACACAGAAATACACACATCACTCACACCACACATACATACCACACACTTCAAGACACACACCATTTGCACCATTACACTCCACAACCCCCATACATCATATACACACACAATCCATCTACACATACCACACACATAGATTACTAGATTACTACACCATATGTATCCTGCACACATACCACACACACCAACACAGCATGCACACATACACATATCACTCACACAACATACATCAAATACACACACCAGAGCACATACCACACGCACCATATACATTGCATGTACCATACTCACATCTGCACATACCACACACATCGCATATACACATCCCACACAGATACAAATGCACCATGCACATGTTTACGCTTATACCACACACACCATCACACCTCATACAAATACCATATACCTACACACACGCCACACACACCTTATACATGTACTACATGCATGTTCTCCCACTATATACATATACATAACACATACATGTGTGTGCATGCACATGTACCACATACATTATATACACACATCACACACCTGTTTGCAGGTTGCTATTCAGAAGCTGAGGATGCGACCTCCACTCTACCCCACTTTCTAAGCAGCAGGTCTTTGTAACTTGGTAAAGGACCACATTCTCGAATAAAAGACAAGGAGAACTGTCTTAGGAAAAATAAACTAATAACAAAAAGAGCAACAACGTATGTCCCTCCAGATGAGTGGAACACAGCCCGACTGCATGGCCAGGGCCCATGGTATTCCACCTAGGTACTTTAGAAAACAATACCTACGTCTCATTCTAGACCAATTAAAGTAGGAATCTTTGGGTAGGAGGGTGGAGTTCTGGACCTCAGCATCTTAAAAAAAAAGCACCCACTCCAGATGATTCAAATGTGCAGCCAAAGTTGAGAACAGAGCTTCTGCTCTTCCAAGTATACTTGAACCTCAGTGTCCTCCTGCCCAGGCTCAAGTGAGGCCCATCACCAATGAGTGAGGCAAAGGGAACAGCCAGGGCTCACCAATCCCTGCTGCCTCCATGCCTCCTGTCACTCACACCCTTCTACTCTCCCGGCTCCTCAGCAATTAGAAGGTCATGAGAACTAGCCCCGGGGACACTCTGAGTGATCGTCCAGCTTACCTAAAGCCATTAAAATGAAACTAAACCAGGAAGCTGTTGCGCTCACAGCCTGAGACCCCTCTGCCCCAACACCGGCCTAGAGGGCCCTTTTCTTGGCTGTAGTTTGGGTAAGTGATGATGAATGCTGAACGACTGTGCACCTAAGGCTGGATAAGAGCAAGGCAAGGCCAGTTCCTGGCAGCATGTGGACCCATCTCTGCTAACCCAAACTTTCCTGTTTTTAGTTCAAAGGAGCAACTAAAGCATCTCTCCAACCAGAGCATCCACCATGGGGCCTCACTATGCTCCAGTGAAACTCATCCCCACAGCCCCAGGACCTTTGTAACTACTCTTCTCCCTGCCTAAAATATTCTCCTTCCAGGTTTTTCTGGGCTGGTTTTTTCTAATTTTTCAGCTCAAGAGCTACCTCCTCAGAGAGGCCTTCTCTCACCACCCTATCTCATGTGCCTACCCCAACCCTTGTGACACACTACCTTTATACGGTTTTGTTTTCTTCACAGAATGTATCACTAGCCAGTATTTTTGAACTAATAGTTGTCATTATTTCTTCCTGAAACTGTCATATACATGGTAAACAAGGAAACCTTTTTACCTGTCTCCTCTCATTGCCTATAATAGAAACACCACAAGAACAAAAATTCTGTCATATTGTCCACCTCCATATCCCCACAGACACTACCTGACACATAATAGGTGCTCAATAAACATTTTACTAAATGAAAAAATAAATGAGTAAATGAAGAGCAGGACTGGTTTTTTTTAGATTTTAGGAAATCCAAGACAGGAAATATAAACCTACCTGCTACAGTGGGAAGAAATGTGTCCAATACTAAGCTGTAGACTTAAAATTCCTCAGCAACCAGGCCATCAACAAAGCACCAAATTCAGGTCCACAAGCCAACGGCCTGAAACACTATCAGATATAATCTCTCTTCATATGTAGAACCTAAGTCAGAGAGCAACACTGCCACAAAGTCTCACGATTTTCCTGCTGCTCTTTTCCATGTGCTGTGATAGGTGTTAGAAAGAGGGGGGGATGGAAAAGAAGTAGCAAAATCAAATAGATAAACCAAGTATCATTGAGTATTGCTCCACATGCAGGACTTATGTCCCAGGAGTGCAACGTGGCCCCTTAGCTAATGAGTTATGTCATCACAGGATTCTATCATATATTCAAATTTTAAAAAGGAAAACTATGTTCACATTCAGAAACTCACAAGGCTTCTATGTAGGCAATTTCTCTGCAGAAAGAAAATGCTTCAAGTGAAATTCGCCTTGGTCCCCAATCCAATTTGCTGGCTCCTTACAGATGAACCAGTGTGAAAGGTGTGCAGGGGGTTGTTTCCTCTAATTAACTCTCAGTGGGTGAAAAGTACACTAATAGCCCACAGGGAGGAGTTGGAGCCAACACTGTTCATCAGCAACTGATTGAAGTAAGCTCATAAGTCCTCTTAAGTGAAATCCACCAAGAGCAGAGTCAGTTTGGCTTCAGAAGTAAAACAGTCAGAGCCTGATCCCTTCCTTCCATGGAGCTATCACCTGAAGGAAGACATGCTTTACCTGCCAAAACCCTGCTATTCCCATACTTGCAGCTTCTTCTGCCTGGAATGACATTCTCTCTTTCTCAATAATCAATATCTCTATTAAAATCCCATTACGTATGAGGCCCAGGTAAGGCTATATGACCCCTGAAAAGCCTTCTTTACCTATACATATAACCACAAGCAATTACTGGGTATCCCTTGGTTCTACAATGGGTTTTGGCATCTAATCAAGGGCTACCTGGAATTCTTTTCTGAGTGGTTTGTGTTTAGATCCCTTTACAACAATATTTTGAGTTTCCTGGTGACAGGGATGGTGTCAAGCCTTCTCTGCATTTTTTAGTATCATGAAAACTTAAGATAGGTGTCAAATGACACCAGGAATGTGCACACAGCTAGCTTGCCCTCAGGAGGCCCAACAGGGATAAATCGTATAAATCCTGTCAGTAGAAACCTCAGCTTGAAAGTCACTATTTGTGTGGCTTAACTCTTCATTAGGATATGCCCACTAATGGCAAATTAATGCAAGGCAACTATCTTTCTAAGAGATCAAAGACATGAAAAGTATAGCTTAGACAAAGGCATTTATCTTCTAATGCCGCTCCACTTAGGGCCACCAAGGTTCTGACTCAGCAAGTTTGGGACCAGCTTGCATCCAAGAAGCAGAAGTAAGATGGTTAAGAATTTCCCCCATTGTCTTCTAGACCAGAATTTCCTTCAGTATGTTCCAAGGAGTATTTATCTATGAAATGCTTCAAGAAAACAGATTTGGAGAATGCTATACAGCTCCTGTAGAGGGATTCAAAATGCTACTTAGTTAGCAAAGGTTCTAAGAAAACTTTCAGCAAATAAACCTATTTAATTTTATTCAACTCAGCATCTTCCACAGGCGTTTAAGCATGGAAAACATTTTTTTTTTTCAAATATCAGCTATTAAAGTTCTACAGAACTACAGCTGGCTAACTAAAAGTGTTCTAAGTAAATTCCTTCACTATGTAGAAGTCCAGTGCACTTGTAGAAACCCAGTGCACTGGAACCTCTCAGTACCATGAAAGAGGAAATTATGCTTTTCTTGATTAAAAGTGAGCTGTATTTTTCCCCCTTTTCTTTACTGTTCGGTATGAGTACTGGTGAGTGTCTATTTTCTACCCACTCACCTCATTCCCACTTCTTATCCTGTTTTCACCCTGCGTTGAGTCGCCCTGGATGCTCTCTGCTGGCCAGCTCCAGTTGGAGACAAGAAAAAGAGGGAGGTAAGGAAAATTCTTCCCACTTCCTTCCTTTCTGAATCTTCATGCCTCAAAGTCTTGCTCCCACTGGGCAAGCCCTAGCTCTACAATTCTGACTGTTTTTTGATTCTGGCACCCTGATTCCCTCCCCTCATCTCTTGGACCTAACGACAGCAAAGGCTACTAACACTGAGTGTTTCAGCTTGCTTTTTTATATCCTTATCCCCTCCCAAGCTTCTGTATGTAGCTCATCATTAGTCCCTTTATTAGAGCCATTTGGGGATGAATTGTTTTATTTTCTCAGTCAGACCCTGACTGATAGAGCAGGGAAGGGAACTAATATCTATCAGAACCCTCTATATATCAGACACTACACAAGACAGTTTTATACATATTATGTAATTTATCCCTTATATCTATAATGATAAGCATTTTATCCATTATTTTATAAAGGAGTAGAATGAAACTGAAAGACAATGAAATAGCTTGTGTTAGTTAATGTAGCTCAAGAGTAGCAGAAGCAGATTCACTCTAAGAATAGTTGGTTTGTCAGTACTTTCTGTGAACTTACTTTGTTCTAGGCCCTGGGCTAAACCCTAGAGATAAAGTAGGGAAAAGAAATAAAAAGGATAGAGAAGAAACAGAGGCAGACCCTGATGCTGTAAAAGAAAATTCCTTTACCCTTGAAATTCAGGATTTAAAGTAAGAACTGACATCAAATTCCTGGTATGTCTGGCCCACCTGACCCTGACATTGCTCTCACAAGCATGTTATGGAGGATAAAGTCTACCACTAGGTCAAGGAGAGATCACTTAGTCAACTTTTTACTGGATCTGTCCTATTCCAGTATACCTAAAACAACCGGCCAACATAATTGAGATAACAGGAGCACCATCAATCTGTGTATAAAAACATTACTTTTGACATTTCACTTCTGTGTCTGACATTGATTGGTATTAAGTATTACCAACCCACATCTATCCCAATTGCTTTAATTAACTTTTTACATCTACCCCACACCAAACCTATTTCAAATGATTATAGTGGTAAATATTATTTGCAGAGCTACTACCATGTGTTAGGCCTCCAATCACTTTATATAGCTGAGCATTGGGCTCTAGATTTGGCTTGTCTAGGTTTCAAACCCAATTCCACCACTTACTACTTGAACAAATTTTCTTTAACTCTCATTTTCTTCATTTGTAAAATGAGGATAATAATAATACCTAGTCACAGAATTGTTAAGACTATTAAATTAGAAATTCAACATTAAGCACTGCCCTCTGTGCCCTAGCACATAAGAAATAATAATAATACACATATAACTATATAGCACTTCTATGTACCTGGCATTTTTACAAGTGCTTTCCATGTACTAACATTTAATTATCATAAAAACTCTATGTAGTAGGTATTAAAATTTTGTGACTAAGGAAACAGATTGAAACGATTGGCCCAGAGGTCCATGCCCATGTAATGGAGCAGACATTCCAATCAGGTCTGCCAGATTCCAGGGCCTGGGGTACAGAGCATTTTAGGAACTTCTCTCATCTCTGGGTTTCAGGGCCTATCAGCCTTTCACTCCCTTGCTCTCCAAGTACAGCATGTTTTGCCACTGAAACCATGGTTCATACTTCACAATCTATTCAGGCCAATTCTTCAGTGACTCTCTGTCAGCCTTTGGATAAAGTTTAGTTCTTTAACTGGACATTAGGGCCTTCTACCTGCTGTGACTGTTACTTTCACTTCCCATCATGCTCCTGGGTCAGCCATAATAAAAGCAGCAAACTCCTGGGGTGCAAATATCTACTCCTCCTTGTACGCAGGAGCCTTCCCCTAAGAAAAAAGGTCCCTGCGAAAGAGTGAAAGATCATGAGGGAAAACCACAGCGTAAGAAACAGAACACTCTTGCTAAAAAAGGAAACCTGTATTGCTTCTCTGTCTGTCTGTCTGTATCTCTCTCTCTCTTTCACTCTCTCTCTTTCTACACACACACACACACACACACACACACACACACACACACACACACACACACATTTTTTTTGACAAACGTGAAAACCTAAAGCTTCACATGTACATTGTTTTATAAATGCTTATTTTATTTTCTCAGTTGTAGTCTCTACTATAAAAACAGATGCAGGGATGTGAGTATGAATGCATATTTCACATATTTTAAATTATTTGACTCAATCATAATGCAATTCTGCTTAGATTACACCTGCAAGAAACACAGTGGTTTACTTCTAATTTCCATTTTGCAGAAGATTGTGCCAAGGTGTTATCTTCATCATCCGTAAAATCAACCCTTCAGCCCATCATATGGTCCACCTGAGGTTTCTTGCAAAAATTACACTGCTCTACATGTGTTATGCTATTTCTTTTACAGATGTCCCCATTCCTTAAGCTCACACATTCTTCTCTTAATGCTCCACTGTTCTGCCCTTTCTCACTTGTTTTGAGATACCATTGTGAGATGTGAAGAATATTCTTCCTTTCAAACCAGATTTTACTCTTCCCTTTTCCTGCTTTTAGGGTCTATTATTTACCTTGCTTTCCCCCACTTTCTGCGACGATGGCCCCATGACACATGCCCTTGCTCTCTGTCCTCACACTACTCTTGGCACAAACTTCTTTCACTGAGTCAACATAGCATTTCTTATACCTTTCAAGTCTCACCTTCTGCTCAATGTTAAAGCAACAACAGATTAATTCAGACTCCTTGAGACTTTATAATGAAGAATCTGTCTACAGAGAGCTCCTTGTAAAGAAATATAACTTAATTGTCAGCCAGGGATTCCATGACCTTTCACATTGGTCCACACATCAATTGCACAACTGAAGAAGCCCAAAGCCCTATGTTAGATTTATGTAAATTCCAACCAGTTGGGGATGACATGTATAGTTTGAAAGAATTCATTAAGCCTATGAATAGTTCTACTGTTTGATGTGTGCTATTTTTGTTTCCTATCAAATAAATTTAGGTGTTAAACTCAGCCCCTCCCTCAATTTCTGAAAGAACAAAATAAAGAAAAAAGAAAAGCACTCTCATAACATGTATTTGTATGAGTAGCTATATTTGTTTAATTTTGAAGAGGAGAGCCTTACATCCCAGCTATGCAAACTTAAAATGCGGAACATGAGATAGCCTTGTTTTTACAAGTCCTCTGACTACTCCACTTTGAGGATTTTCTGCAGGCTGTTTCACTCCGCATAATGTCCCAATTTCATATCATGTAACTGGCCATTCTCTCCTCGCCCCCCTCCTCCTTCTCTTCCTTCTCCTCGATTCCTGTTTATTTCTGTGACAGAGTGCTTTTACTATCCTTTTCATCATCTCAAATTTCAGCCACTGAGCTATTCAAATTATTTTCCTAAGCAAAGATCCCTCCTCTAAGAGAAATTCTCTTGCCAGCTACTAAGATAATAAAAATGTTACCCTGCTATGCAAAATTTATCCAAAATTGTCCTTAAGCTCTAGTAATTTTTGACTCTTGAGCTTAATGGCTGAACACAGACTGAAGATGGCAACTGGTAAAGGCATAAGGAAGAAATCTGGCCTGGAAACACATGCATGCAGCCAATTCCATAAGACCCAGATCCTCCTCTTCTCCTTGCCACCCAGGCTGCCCTTTTGAGAATATTTGTTCATTGGTATATATTTCAACCTCATTTTACTTTCATTTAACTCAGAATCCAGAAGGAGCCACACTCAGATTCCAGATGCCTGGGAACAGTTTTACTTGTGCTGTATTATGCTCCTTTTCCCTAGGGCCTAAGGATTAGGTTTAGCAACAAGAAAGAGTGACGTGAAGTTTATTTCTCTCTGTTATAAAACAATTCAGAAGACAAGCAGTCCAAGAATAATATGCTGGCTCCACGGCCAGCAGAATCTAAGCTCTTTCACTGTTTCATACTGCAGGTAAGAAGAAGGAGGCAAGAAAAAAAGGCTGAAGAAATAGACTCTGGGCTGAACTTCCAGGAACAATTCTGCAAACCACACCACAGAGCTAAGACACTGAAGAGCAAAGAGGACGCTGTCTCTGCCACAGTCAGGAAGCTGCAGAATCAGAAAGCTGTTACCACTCTAGAGAGACACCCCAACTTTGTCATGATCAGGAAGTGGTCAAATCAGAAAGGCTCCTGAAAAAGCTGACACTATGCCTCTGCTATGATTTATGCCAGAAAAATGGGAACCTCTTTATCTTCCTTTCTTTCCACATAACTCAGTTCCTATTTGGCAGACAGTAAGTCATACTTGATTATACTTAGAACAAGGGAATTTAGAAAACATAGGTTCTAACATTCAGGCCTGTACGGGAAGACATGCCTAGGTGTTAAGTGAGACAATCCACTGTTTACCTCCCCATAATAATGCCAGGTATATTCCATTACCACTCAATGTATTTTTTCTGGAGAGAAATGGAAGTCTCATCCTAATAGGAGATCTTCTGCTGACCAGCAGATTATCTTAAGCCTGAAGCATCTGATGGGGATGGAGAAGAGAGATAGGACTGGTTTGTGGTTTCAGAGTATTCAGACAGTGAGTCATGACTCTATTCAAGAGGGACAGAAGAGAAATAGAAAGAAAAAGGAGAGAGAAGGGAACATGAAATAGTATTCGCACCATTGGCCCCCTAAACTACTGTTCTGTTTCTTAGTCACTTCTCTTATTCCTCCTTGAATGCATAAGGCTCAAACTCTACCATCCATTTATCTTCACAGATTTTTTATTTAAAATTCACTGAAGCATAATTTACCTTTAACACACCTCTATGTGGTAGGGAGGGACTGGTTTTTATTATCTGAGGCATAGAGAGGTTAACTGGCTCATCCAAGGTCACCCAATGAGGCGGAAGGATAAACCCCCACCAGGATATACCAACTCAATGGTATGTCCTTCCCAAAGAAATCTTTCAGCTCTAAGTGCTTAGAGAAAACCTACAGACCTTAGGGCTTCAGACTGTGTGCTGGAGGAATGATTAACTAAATATCAAGGATTAAAAGTTTTCTAGTGAAAATTATTTTATATTTTCTTCCTTTTGAGATTCATGATCTCAAATTTCATTTTTGAGATCAGTTAGTTTAATCAAGCAAGATTTTTTTTCTGCAAACGCATTGTGTGTGCAATGAATTTGTATGTGAGCACAAGACAGAATAAAATCAAGTCTCCAATTTCTCAAAATGATAAAATTGACCACTTTTCATTTGTGAAAACTAAATCTTCCAAAGCACTTAGTTTCTTGCTTTCTTGGCTATTTTGTGGGCTTATAAGAATAACCATTCATGTATTCTTCTAGGTGTAAATAACAACAAAAAAAAAATTCTGACATGTAATCCAGAAAAACTCTCAACCAGAGTCTGATGGCCTGGGTTCAAATACAAGTTCTATCACTAACTACCTATGTAACATCAAAGTAAATTAATTCCTTAGGGCCTCAGTTTTTCATTCATAAAATGAGGATGATAGCTTTATGACTACTAATCTTTCTTTTAGCTTAAAAGTTGCCAATTTGGTACTTACATAAATGTGGAGAAAATGTTTTCACAAAAGAGCTGGAAAAATATTCTATATCTGAATCTAAACAATTTATATTCTCTTTTCTCTTTAATAAATAAATGCATACATTTTACCATGCAAGAGCTTTGTGAGCTGAAGCAAATAACTTAGTGTTAATTAATGGCAGACTTTTAGCACTATGACTAAATGCTGGTCCAAACCTGGTGATGGTCAAAGAAATGACCATCATAATACCCTTCCAAGGCTTCTGTGTATTTAATTAATAACAATAAAGATCATGTTAATAGCAGTTATTGCATTCCAATGTGTCTAACAATTCCAAGTGCTTTACATATATGATCTCATTAAACCCTCGTATCCATGTTCCCATTTCATAGCACATAAATCTAATTACATACTTAATTCCTACAGAAAACCTTAGGCTTTGTGAAACAAGTAATCTTGTCTGTTTTAGAGGACTTCGTGGTTCTCTATTATCCATTTGCTTTTTTTTTATCAATACTTTGATTTTTATTAGGGGACCTACACCATGCACACACTAGGTGCTTTGGGAGACACTCAGACTCTTGAGACTAAAGCTAAGTGAATCGCCATGTGACTAAAGCTCAACTAATCACCATGATCTCTGGCCACCATTCAGAATGAACATGTGAGCTGGGGGTTTCTAGGAAAGCAGTGTTCTAGCACTTCTGATAGAGTTTCTCAAAGACAATGCCCTCTGTCTCCCCATATGTGAAAGAGTGTCACTGTTGGCATCCATCTTGGAATCACAAGGGATGCTAGGAGGCTTACCATGAAGTTGCACCATGGAAGTCAGAGCAGAGAGATGGAAAGATAGGAACCGGGTCTTTGAAGACATCTCTGTGTTGCTCTGTTAAATCAGCCATCAAAACTTCTGGACATCTGAGTACATGAGCCAGGAAGTCTCCTTACTTAGTCTATTTGCAGCTAGAGTTTCTGTTACTTGCAGCTGAATGCATTTTTAGCAGCTACTGCAGTGCCCACTACACAAAATAATTATTAATCACCTATAATGTGAATAAATATTTATTAACTACTTACTCTACACCACACACTATTCTGCTAGAGATATTTGGCAGTAATGAAAACTGACAAAAAAAATCCTTGCCTTCATAAAGCTTATATTCCAGTGGGAGAACCAGACCGTAAGTAAGGTAACTGAGTCAAATGGCATGGTTGATTGAGATACATAACAAGAAAGAAAAATGTAACAGAGAAGAGAGAAAAGGGGCATCAGCAGGGACAGAAGATTCTCCCTCCTATTTTAAGACAGTATTTGAGGGATGGGAGAAGGATGGACTTGTTCTGTTCTGATTCTATCTGTGACACTCTATATTACACAGAGATTATCACTCAATAATCCTCCATTAGAAGTATAAGCCTTTGATATTTCCCACTTCCGTTACTCTTACAAAAGTACTCCAGTGAGGACACTGCATGACAAACTGCCTCATCATTAGCTGACTTAATTGAAACAGAGCTGAGTATTTCCTTGAATCTGATCAGCCACATGCTGGGACCCCTAATAATCCGAAAACCTTGACACAAGACCATACAAACAGGAGAACATGCACTCATGCGCTGCAAAAAGAAAGGATCCCCCCATATTTTCAAACAGAAACAATCATACCTTCCTAATTACAATTCATAACATTCTTGACTTTTTGTTGTTTGAAAGTGATTTTTAAAGTTGCTAAACACTCATTGATAAATCATGCCTATTCATACTTGGACTTCGAATTTTATATTTTGACATCTAAAACCCACCATGTTCCAAGAAACATTCATCATTTATTTTAAATATTTTTCCAGAAAGGCAGGGGGGAGATTTTTGTTTTCAGGAGAAAATTTCACAACAGGCTCTCCACCCAAAACAACATTTGGGTCAAAACAAACCATATATTCACTTTTCATTTTTTTGCTGCTGTGTCTCAGGGTGATAGATGGCCTGCCTCTGCTTTGCCCTAACAGAGAAGGCATAATCTCTTTACGAATGCACAGGCTATTGCCATGGAAATGAGTATGAGGTAATAAATATATCATTATGAGTGCCATAATATCTAGTAGGTGGGTAATGATAGCACTTTGCATTTAGAATCTTTTCGGTGATTTATAAAACATTAACTTAGTAATACCCTTAAGGCCCTAGGGAGAAGGGTGATTTTATACCAGTTTTGCAGATGGGGAGACTGAGAGAACAATTATGAAATTTCCTCAAGAACACTGAAGGAATAAGAATTAAATGTTATTCATGCAGAGCTTTCAATGCCAGATTTGGCTGTTTAACAATGCCATCAGGTTCTCCCCATCCTCAGACAGCAAAACACCTTCGCAAAACAAAGTGCTAGAATGTGACAGAGCAATAAAGTGTATGCTATATTTCAAAGGCCCCTCCAGGGGGAAAACGTAACATTTCTATTTACATAAGGTAGAACTGGTTTTCTTGGTCTGTGAAAGAGAGAAGAAGGAAAATGTATTGCAGAAAACATAATAAATGAAAAGATGGAGTTAGTGCATTGCCAGACATGGATCTCTACAAGTTCACAAGACTTTCACAATAGATCCCTCTCCCTGCCTATATCCTCTAACCCATCCTTCCAGCCTTAGAATAAAAGGCTTCCATCCTTTTCTATAAAGCCAGCTCCTCTTCTGCATCCTGCTTGCCAACAATGATGCCTTTCTCTTAAGCATCTTCAATCCACTTCTCCCATGTAACTTTCAAATATTCTCATCTTAAAAGTTGGCTTGAGGTGGACAAAATATCTTTCAGTTGCCCTTACTATACCTTTCAGATTTCTCTAGAATACTTTCTAACCACTTGAGTGCCCAAATCCTCCAAATTCTGACCACTGTCCAACTTTCTATCAAAATAAGTCTTTTTAAATCCTACACTGAAGACGGCAATGATTCTGTTATTTAGAATGCTGCCAATGACTCTCTTCTTGTCAAATATAATGGAATTTTCTATGTCTTCACCCTTCCATGCCTCTGTATGATCCTCTAGCAATATTGTCAACCACCAACTCATTCTTTTATTTCCATTTGCTAGTCTTTTAATTTTATTGCCACTTTTACTGCAGTTTCTCCCCATCCTTCAGTAAAGACCTCCACATGGGGTTCTCCTTCTGGACACTGGCCATATGCATTTTTCTCTGTATGCTTTCTTATCCGATTTGCATACCTGTATCAAGATGACTCATGTGTCTATCTTGAATATCTCCCTCTCACATGTAATTCAGCTTAATATTTCTATCTACTTAGCAAATTCACCTTATAAGAAGGGAGGAGATTGCCATTGCTTTCTTTACTCCACAGCTCATTCCTCTCTTCTCTCCAAGAGTAGGGAATACCAATCAGAATGAGTCATATTTCAAGGCATTAAGTGGGTCATGTTAATTGCAGGTAGAATTATGCATCTAAAGATAGGCCTAACCACCTTGTCTTCTCTTCACCTCGATAATGGTGAGCACTGGACATTTTGGTCCATAATGGAGAGTTGGTGATACAATTTAGACCTGACTGGTAAAGAACATGTCTGTGTTTAAATATGTGATTAAATTAACTGTTGCAAACCATTTTTGCACCATAACCTTGTTCTGAAGAAAATGGACACTAATCCAAAAGATGATAATAATAACAATGAGTAGTAGTTGCTGTCATCATCTTTGAATTTCCATTTGCCACTCTTAAATCATCTGGTAAAATATAATCTAATACCATTTCACTTTATTAAACCACACTGACATATCTGAATAAATATTATATTGTCACTATAAATGTGACTTATATTGTTCTACTCCAAAATGACTCATTTCTCCAATAAAGCTATTTCCATTCATGGAAATGCTATCTTTTTAGTCTCACAAATAAAAACAATGTAATTATTTTCTAAATATCTCTCTCTCTTTAATCTCCTCTACCCAACCTGTAAACCAAGGACATCAACTTTATCCAGGCATTGATGAACAAGTTTACTGTGCAATCCACCAACTAGCCTCTAAGTATTTAATCCTTCTTCTTCCAAAGCATTCCAGTGCTAGATAAATCATCTAAATACCTAGCTGAGGAGTTTACAATGGCTCCTTATGCATATTCATATCTAATCTACTCTAGAAGCTCCACAGTCACTCTGCACCTTGGTTCCTCAAAACTTTCCATACGGTCTTCATAAATTTCTCCAAACCACAAGGCCTCTTCCTTCTTTTACCTTCTTTTGTACTTGGAGATAGTACTACAGTGGAGAACATTGCTTTCATGTTATTCCATGTATAACAGAATTGTTTCCACACTTCTATATTAAGTTCCTTATTACGGCCATGTCCTGTACTACCTTCTCTGAACTCACCAACACTTCCCCAAGCCCTACTCCATATCCAACACTGCTCAAAATATAGAAAATGCTACATAAATGTCTAATGATTGACCAACAGAGTATAATCACTGTTGTGATCAATAGTGACTATCCTATCATTGCTACAATTGGATGAACTTTGAGTGGTTCCATTTCAGTGGTAACATTTAGAATTAAACTAAACGCCTTACCAGGCAGGGCCCACATGGCCCTGAACCTGATTTCTCCTTACTGAACTAACCTTTATCATCTACCTCATTCATGCTCGGCAGGACAGCCTTATGGTTCTCAAACATGACAAGCTCAACCCATTTGTAGAAACTTAGCACTCAGTGTTCCCTCTGAGTGGAATGTTCTCACTAAACTTCTCATTGCTTATACTGTCCCATTATTAAATTTTAGCTCAAATAGGTCAGTGCTTCAGAAGGCCTTCTCCTACTGTTTTATATAGAATAGTCTTCTTGGTTGCATCAATCATGTTCTAACCCTTTACCCTTTTATTTCTCCTCACAGCACTTAAAACTGAAATAACAAATAACAAGGTATCCTTTATTTATAGTTGTTTCTTAAACAACTATTTCTCTGTCTGGAATTTAAACTCCACAATGGCAGGGACTGGTCTGTCTTGTACTTTACTATATATCCAGCACCTAAAACAAAGCCTAGCACATAGCACTCAAATTTTTGTTGAATAAATGACTAACATAAAGATCATAAAGATTTATTTTACAACTTCTTAAATTTCTTCAGCTGACAACGAAGCACTAAATGTCTTTGTTTAAGGTCATGGGGTAAAAGACAAGCAATATTCTAGTCATAGTAGTGGGGAGGGGCTCACCTGTTAAAATCTGAAAATGGTTTGCAAGAATTCATGCATGAAAACAAAACACCAAGTGTAGGGACCAAAACCTGAGAAACAGTCTCAGAAGGTAAAAGGCAGTGTTTCAATTATTCTACTTCCAATCTACATAATCAAATTAAAGCATATAAAGTAAATGAGGGGAAAGAAGAGTTATATTTATTGAGCAACTACTATGTTGCAGATATCGCGAGATATCTAGTTATAAGCTGTATTAGCGATTCTATGTGTTCTACTTCTGCTAAAGGTTTTGTATTTATCAGCTCACTTATCTCTCAAATTATGACATGATAAAAAATACTGCTATTGTTATAATTCCTATTTTGCAAATATGGAAACAGGCTCAGATAGGTTAAAGTGCTTCCTGCAGCACTTTACATGAGTTGTGTAGATCTAAGATACAAATTCAGATCTTTATTGCTCCAAATCCTGGGCTCAACTCTGTACCATACATCCTCCATCCAGTTGGTAAATCTGCTCATATCAACAAACACTTCTTGAATCATCTTTATCTGTTCTCTAAAGATCTGAACTGCGCCAGACAATTACATACCTCTCTGCTTTGGTCCTTCACGAGTTAACACTCATAGGACCTGTGTACATATGCCTAAGAAATATAATCATCATCACATCTAAAAAGAGATAATCTTCTTTCCTTCCTATTACTCAAGGAATCTACAAAGAGATGTTAAAAAAAAACTACAAATAGATTGCTTATCTGACACTCATTCTCCCCACTCAACAAATATTTGCTGTTGAACGAGTGATTATCAGAATTGTCAAAATCAGGAGTGTGAAAGCAAAAGAGCCAGAAGAGCACAGAAGCCTTTGGTGAAGAGCTCTCATCACAGTGAAAATTAAAACACTTGCCATTCTTTGACTCCTCCCGGGCCTTCCACTAAGGATGTCTCTTCACAGAGTAACAATAAAACCCAATCTCACGGCTCCAGAGCTACACATTCAAAGAAGCTTTCTTTGGTCTTCTCAGCCTGAAGTACTGACTTTCCTCTGACCTTCTCAATCACTCAGAGCACTTAGAATCATAGAGTTTCAGAGACCCTAAAACAAAGGCCCCCACCTTCATTTCATCCAAGAAGAAAAAGGACAATTTTGTAAAGCATTTTATCCAAAGTCAAAAACCTAGTAATAGTCAAAGCTGAGACTTGAATGTAGCTCTTCTGACATTCATTTCCTACTCTTTTCATGATCTTCCATCACCTCTTCTTGCCTCTGCCACCCTCACCCCAATTTAGGCCAGTCCTTGAGGAAAGGCACAATGGGTACCCATTATCATTAAACCAAAAGCAGCTGTGTTGCTACTTTGGCTCTGTGGGCACCAGTTTAAACAAAGAGCAGAGTGAGTATCAGAGGGGTGACATTTACCAACCAGTGTTCAAAAGCATCTATGAAACTCCACATAGAACTTCAAAGGGGAGACCAGCTGTCCAGCCTGAATCTTTGTCTCCAGTTCTCCTTAACAAAAATCTCCTGATGTGCAAAGGAAGGTTCTTTGATCACTTGTATGATAATTCCAAGTCACAAGTCAATAGTGTTTAATAAAACATCATATGGCCTGAGTCAATATGCAGAAGTTACATGAAATAGTCACTGAAACAAATACTACCAAAGAAAGAATATGTCAGTATGATGTTCACACAGTCTTTTAAAACATCTGTTTAAAAGTTTTAAATATAAAACTAAAAAGCATCTTTAAAATAAAAGCATCTAAAAAAAAGCATCTTTAAAATAAAGTTTAACAAATCAAACAAAATTGCAATTACAATATTCCATGTAATTATAAGGGTACATTTAAGGCGAAAAAAAGAATTGATGCCTATCATGACAGGTGCTGTGGATAAGGAGAGGTAGGACCATGATTCTTAGCTTCAAAGAGCTAAGAGCTTAATGAGCCCTCTGAAAGTCAATTTATAATCTAATATTCTTATATTATAGATGATGAAACTGAGGCCCAAAGAGGTAAAATGACTTGTCCAAGGACACATAGAGTTTTAGTCTAGATTAAAGTAAGTCTCTCTAGTAACCAATATTAAAATATTTCCTCTCTATTTCATTCCCTTTGGCAAACTAATCATCATTCATTTTGAATGCTGACTCAAATTAGTTGCTTAAAATACAGATAGTCATATTGTTTCTAAACATGGATCATCCAAACAATTATATCCATAGAAGCTAGCTTTTAAATTTATATATTTATATATAGTAGTACATATTACACATTATATATGATTATTATATTACATACATTAGAAAGGACTTTCATAAGTGAATAAATAGGTACCATAGTTGGGTGAACATGCATATCCTAGTTGCAAGAGGAAAATTTCCAACATGAAGCATCCTGACATCCCTCCTCCCTTGCCAGTGTTCACTGATTCCCAGATGCTCAGTATGGAACTGTAGCCCACATCCATTTGGGTTTTAAGAGGATTATCTGATGTTATCAGAAGCCCACAAATAACCCTTCCTCTGATCTCTGCTTCACAGCCCACCAACGCCCACTAGTCTATTACCTGTTGCTGAGCAGCCCACTAGGGACCATGACAACATGACAACATTAGTTCTATGCATTTTATACATGCTGCCCTCACCATTTTTCTACCTAAAAGAACAAAGCCAATTGATGACAAAGCCCCAAAGGACATACTGCCAACCAAATGCAAAATACTAACCTTCTTGCAAAAAGACTGTGGGTGTTTGGGGACCAATCACATAATATATTTGTCCTCTGCATTAAAAAGTTGGGGCTGTAACGTTCTTTTCTTTTCTGAATTATTTATCAACAGCAGGGAAAATGGAAAACCACAGATATAAAAATAAAGAAAAAAGCAAGGCTCTTTCAGCTCCCTGGTTGCTTAGAGATATTTTCTGGCCTGGGCTCTAGAGTTACCACATTTATCCTGTAGAATTAAATGTAGAATCCTTGTTAACAATAATGGACATAGGTACTGAATTCCCTACATGCTGTGTTCAAAGTGCCTTTCCTGAACTTTGTTCTTCTAAAAGGGATATTGTCCTAGTAATTGCTGGAGCCATTAAAGCTTTACTTTCCATTTAAAGGAAAATATAATAACACCCCATTTATCCAATGGCCCAACATCTATCATCTTCCACTCTTAAGAAAACAGCAATGACCTAGAGTCTGTGTAAGGAATCTCTGAGGCATATAACGGCTATGAAACCCATGTATTTTATTCCACCAGAGAATACTAGAGATATTTATAATCTAAAGAAAGGACAATTAGAATTTACTGATTTAGCAAGCCTCCTTATCTAATCTTGAGTCACTCAGTAGATAGCTCATCTGTCCTTTTGTTATTACCACAACCTAGAACACTGCTATTCCAGAATCAGCATTGTTCCTTCCTTCACTTCTCTCATGTCTTCACTTACATGCCCCTTTTGAGAGTGAAACCTTCCCAAGCCACCAGTTGCCCACCCCAGCACCCCCATCTCACTTTCCTCACTTTATTTAACTTCATAGTTCTTATATTCTGGCATACTATACATGTACCTATTTACTGTTGACTACCCTCAACTAAAAAATGAGGTCCGCTGATAACAAACTTTTGTCTGTTTTATTTACTGATGTATTTCTGACATCTAAAATAACACCCAAAACTTTAGTAGATTTCTCAATGGATATTTGTTTAATGAATGAATGAAGGAATGAATGAATAAATCACTATCAAAGTTATAACAGAAGTTGATGCTCGACAGGTGTTGGGGAAGCAGAAAAACTATGTAAACATTATTTCAATAGTTGACTCAGTAAGAAGAGATCTTTCTCAGATGGTATTTTTTCCCAATTTTCTTATTGTGGTATAATATGCATAACCTAAAATTCACCATCGTAGCCACTTTAAAGTTTAGTGTTATTAAGCACATTTATACTGTTCTGAAACCATCACCATCATGCATCAGCAGAACCCTTCATCTTATAAATTGAAGCTATAAAACCATTAAACCATGATGTCCCTTCCCACTGCAGCTGGTAGCAGCTACCACTCTCCTTTTTGTCTCTATGATTTTAACTCTAAATATCATACATAAGTGGAATCATGCAGTATTTGTCTTTTTGTGACTGGCTTACTTCACTTACTTCTGTGCTTCATCCATGTTGTAGCATGTGTCAGAATTTTTCTCCTTTTTAAGGCTGAATAATATTCCATTGTATGTATATACACATTTTGCTTATCCATTTATCTGTCCAGGGACACTTTGGTTGCTTCCACATTTTGGCTACTATAAAATAAAGCTACTATCAACATGGTCTTTAAAACCCTGCTTTAAATTATTTCGAGTATACATCCAGAAGTAGAATTGATGGATCATATGACTTTCAATCTATTTTTAAATTTTTTTTTGAGAAAATGCCAAACTGTTTTGCACAATAGCAGCACCATTTTACATTTCTCCCAATGTTGCACAAGTGTCGCAATTTCTCCACATCTTTGCCAACACCTGTTATTTTCTGTTTTATAGCAATTTGGCCCTGAATCTCTCATTTAATTCATCACTTATTGAGTTTCAACATAAATAGTAATGCACACACATATTAATGAAGCAAATATAAAAAGTCAAGAAAATAAGATTCCAGAAGAAAAGTTAGACTAACAAACCTGAGAGTAGAGTCAAAAGGAAATACAAGATAGGATGAGAGATGAAATAAAATAAATAATGTCCAAAATGAGGGGCGAAAATTCAAAATTTCAGTAGCTTTGAGAGGTAAGCATAATAAGATGCTTGTGTTATGACTGGGCAGTTTCCTAAATCCTAAAAATAGATAGAGGGAACCACTCTCTGGCTTCTTCTAAGGGTTTAGTTCCAAATCTGTGAACTACTCCAATCTATCTTTAAAAAAAAATAATAATAAATGATTTACTTAAGGCCAAGAAAAGCATCACAGGGTGTATCTACACTTGATTCCCTTCCGGCACTGTAAGCCACTCAGCCTAGGCTGCTGTGACATAATAGTCTTTCAGTATCACACACTCTGACTAAGAATTGTCCCCTCACTCCTCTTTCACAATGACAGGCAGGGATGATGTCTACCTCCTTTGATCAATGCAACATTTTTAACATAACCAACTCAAATGAACCACCTACTTAAGAGAAAAAAAAAACAGCTTTGTTAATGAGAAAATATTCTAAAGTTTTAGATAATCCACTAGCAAGATCTCTCTAGACATATTTCTTTAAGAGTTAATCAAAATTCAGAATCAAAAGACTATAATTTTAAGGTGATTTCTGATGCCTTATATGTCTCTAATATCCTAGCTATTTGAAACATCTGATGCTGTAATGCTTTCCCTATATTCAATTTACAAACCAGAATGTCAAAATTAACACCAACAGTAGAAAAAAACACTAGCCATTCTAGAAAATACTCTTTGAATTTTAAATGACAAAGGATTTAATAAGGAAATGTGAATATGAGAAACACATCTCATCTACAAGGCAAGGGCTCAATGAAACACCTCTGTCCATTTATAAAGTATTCTTGTATAAAAGACTTACGCGGGTCCTTATTCCACAGAGAAGTGTGTTAAGATTACAAAGTTCTTTAGGGTCCTACTTTGCTCTGAAATGTCCCTTAATGAATAACATCTGAGAAACTCTGATTCCTCCCTCTTCCTGATTCCATAGCATGTGTATTTCCTGCCTAGAGCCTGAACTTTGCTCTGTAATTCACTCTTCATCCAAACTGAAGCAAAACAGTGATCACCATCTACCATAACAGAAGAATAAACACGTGCATATAATAAACTCAAATGAAGATGGATGTTAATACTTCCCCAATATGACATAATGCATATGCCATAATGATACATCCATAGAAAAGAATATTTTGCAGCAAAGAGGTTATATTTTTTAAAAGAAATTCATGAAGTAGAAAAAAATAAAATATTAACTGGTAACTGCAGTGTGATGTCCACATGCAGAATACAAATGTAGGCACAGAAAACTGACTAGAAAAAAATACTTCAAAATGTTTATAGAAGTTGCCTTTACAGTGTTAATATATGGATGGTTTTTACTTTATCTTTATTCTTCTAAACTTCTTAATGTTACTATAATATGCACATAGTACAATTATAATTATAAAGTCTCTTTTATAATTTTATTAAACTGCTATTTCATTTACATGTCTTCTGCATGCTATAAATCCCCTCTAAGGACATTTCCCAAATGCCAAAGATCCTACCCTGGAGTCCAACCTAGACCAAGCATGACATTCCATCCTTTTCTCAAAAGCAATTTGTCCTATGGCCACTCCTAAGGACTAACTAGATGCCAATCAGCAGAGATGAAAAGTGTCAAAGGAGTTTGCAGGTTAAGGGAACAAAATTATAACTTTAAAAGGAGCTTTTGGATCATATTCCAAAGCTCTGGTCTACAGCAAGTTACTAACTAATGACTCCAGAAGAGAAATTTTCTTTAAATAAAAACTGTATTCTTTCCTAGTTACAACCCATTGTGAAATTGATTCAGTCTCCTTCTTAACACATCGGCCTAAAGCACCTGACTGGAGCCTCATGTTCCCAGAGAATCTGGATATTTTCTACAAAGATTGAGTTTCTCAAGGCAAATGGCCTCCAGATGTATTTCAAGGTACCCTGGAGTCCCCTGAAGTCCTTCAAAAGACACTTAGTGAGAACAGGAGGAGAAAGACTTTGGTGAAGAGGTCTTAGGACTTCAGTACTGAGCATCATCTAGGAGTCAGCCATTGGGATGGGCTCTTTAAGGGGTCTAAACCTTAAAACTCAACCTCTCCTTGTGTTATAAACTGAAACATGGAGAACTTTAGGAATCACCAAGATCTCACAGCCTGTAAATGGCAGAGCTATGAGTTAAATAAGATATTCTTGGCAACATTTCTCAGGCTCTTGGTGTCATTCTTAAGATGGCTATTGTTTATGGAGCATCCGCAGACTCTATTGCATTAGCATTTTAAAGCCATCTTTAAAAGGGTTTGAAGAAGGTTGCTTTTGAGTCTCTGGATTTAGAAGGCCTGTATTCCTGTCTCTGGCTCCACTATATTTTTGTCTCTGACTATGGACAATTCCTTAACCTCCTTGCATTTGAAGTTAGAGTACTCACCCATAAAATATAGAATGCCTAACATTTATTTTGCATTTTCTCTGTCCTCCTCTTCTATTCACTTTACAGATATTATTTCATTTACTTCTCTAAGAATCTGAGAGAAAAACATGTCTGTTTTCTGACAGCTGCTTCAAGTTGATGCTATTAACCAATGCCCAAAGTTGGGGTAGGAACCCAAGTCTGTCTGACTCAGAGCCTTCTGTTTTTCTTATTTCTACATAAGTCACCTCCAGGTCACACTGTAGACCAACAAACATGAATAATGATCTATTTCTAAAGCACCAGTCACCCTATTAATTCTCAATTCTCTTAATCCACATCTCTCATTCATCATCAAAATCAAACTGCTTCAGATACCCTTTTGTGGAAAACACATTATCTCCACCATGTAGTAACTAATGTCCTTCTTTCTCCCAGCACCAGTGCTCTTTCCCAGAGCATTTATTGCCCATACCTCACAATTTAGCTCTCAGTTATACGCTCTATAAAATTATTCTTCTTAAATGTAAATTTTATGTTCCCCAAAGAGACCATTATATCCTAGGGGTCAGGAACCATATCTTATAGAATCAAGGAATTAGAACAGTATTCACTTGCAAAAAAAAAAATAAATAAAGAAGCTGAACTCTTTAAAAAAAAAGAAAAACTTATTTGGAATCATAGCTCCCCTGACTGAAAATTACTGACATAGTTAAACCTTAATCTTTCAAAGTCCAAAGGAAAATGTTGAGTTGGTGACATTCATTCAGTGAGCTAATGGAAGGGGCAGAGCTAGAATCTCTGATTCTCATCCAGTGGTTGCTTTGCTATGGAAATCTTGGGTCTTTTCTGTCTCTCCTCAGTATCTCTATCTTGGCCACAATACTTCCTCACTCCTCAAAAAAAAAAAAAAAAAAAAAGCTGGATCAACAGCCTTGAATCTGGGAACCATACCAGAAGGGCTTATGAAAGATATTGCAGGTAGGATCTGACTATCAGATCAGATCACCTTCTAGTATCTTCAAAGGGGGAAAACAGTAAAGTATAAAAATAGCTATACCTTAGCAAAGTATGAAAACAGCTATACATATGCATTGATCCAATCTTTGAGATGAAAATATAAAGTATAAGATAGCTTACTGGCTTATTAAAAAGCAACGTCCTCTGATTATGTCAGAGATTGTGTCAGACTGCTAAAGAAACTTAATCAAACTCCTTCTTTATGTGAAAGCTTAATTATGATTCTGAACATACGACTCCAACAACAGAGTGCACAGAAATATTAACAAGGCTTTTACGATAAATTTGGGTCAAGGGCGACACAGTACTTAATAGGTTTGTACACAAACACCCTGGGAGCAAGCTCCATTATTTACCCTAGTTGCTGTGCCATAGCCAATGTGGTTCAAATCCTTTACCTGCTGGAATAAAAAAAGAACTCTCCCCCTTAAATCCAACTAGGAAGCCAAACACTGGAACCATCCTTCAGACTTATTTTCATCCTGAAATCTCAAGGGAAATGCCCTTTGATATCCTCCCTAGGCCATATTTGCTTGTTTTAATACACCTTAGCATTATTTTAACACTACTATTACCAAATTTGATAAATATTTGATCTTTGGCTTTTCTAGGACTACGTGTGAAAAACAGAAATTACCCTGAAAAACCAAATGTCCCATGAATTTTCACCCCACAATCCCTGGTTATAGGGGCCTCTTAATTTTTTCCCGTCTTCTCCTTTTGTTGATTTTGCCCTTTCATATCTGGTGAGTAGAGGTGAAAGGGCCCTCTTGTATTCTCTCCATTCTCCAACCCTCCCTGTCCCACAAAAGCAGTGGCCCTCAACCTTAACTGCACACTACAATCACCTGGACATTGGAACAAAAACATTGAAGCCACGACACAGAACTAGACCAAATGAAAATCAAAATCTCAAGGGGTAGACCTCAGTATCCACTTTTTTTGTAATCGTTCGTTTGTTCGTGTCCTAAATGATTCTAATCTAAGGTGAGAGTGGAAAACCTACATCTTAAAAAATTAAGACTTTGGAATCCTGCTTTTGGTACTGTCACGTCCCACCTCTGAAGGGGAAAGAGAACAATAGAGCCAACTAGCTATTTAAAAAAAGAAAAGAAATAAATTGATGTACCAACCAAACAAATTAAAAGGCAAATGTTTCATAACAATGTTCAGAGTTTTCAGTTGGATTTTAAAATAGCCAAAGGTATATGTCTTATTTTGCCTTTTCTTACTCAACATTTCCAATAAATGCTTTCTGGTATCTTTAATAGAAAGTTGTTTTGCTCTCTAAAGCACATGATATAAAGTTTTCAACTAAAGTGAAAGTAGTCTACATACTATGTGCTTGAAAGATGAGGATAAGCAGTGATTAATTTACTACTATTTTCTATCAAAGTGGAGAATATTCTGTTTTAACTCCATTTCATATGGCTCTGCACAATAAGAAAACATTGGGAGTCTCATATTTGAAAGTGTACTATTTTCATCAAACTTAAGAGAAAAGCATTTTCCAGAGAACTAGTCTATAATTTCTATCAGTTAATTTTTACTCCTAAGTCTTTTAAGCTATTGTCTAACCTCTTTTCATTACAGGTATTTAATTTAAACAATTAAATTAACAGACAATTGTATCTCTTTAACTATGCTTGCTTGGACTATTTCAAAACATATACTTACTTCAAGTTTTCACCCATGCCAACAGCAAGAAAATAAAAATCTTTTTAGCAAGGTAATAAAAATCACACAGGATGTTTGTTATCTCACTTGTTCTCTTTATTTCTTACCTTCATGGGAGGTTTTTTGGCATAAAAATGAATGCTTACCCATTAGTGTCAAGTATCTGTCTTATTGCTACATGCTTTTGTCATAAATCACAACTATCCTTCTTTAAAGCTGCTGAGTATCTAATGATAACATCTTATTACACAGTCTAAACACGGGAGTTTAAATGGGGATAAATGAAAAACAGAAGGCAACAAATCAAGCAGGTTGACCATTCCAAAAATCAAAGGGTATAGAAAAAAGACTCCCCCCACACCACACACACACACACCTCAATTTCAGGGACAACTCAGTTTCAAAATTCATAAATATTAAGAGTGACTCAGGTGTCTATTATAGGAGAGAAGGTGGTTTAGACTCACCAATTCCAAGGTCAAAAAATCCCCACATGTCAAAGGTCAAATATTTTAGATTTCACCCTTTCAAAGGCCAAAGATAACTTTCTGACAAAAAAGTAGAGCCTCCTTCATAATCCATGGTTCTGTCAGAGACTCCCCAACCCCCAAGGTAATAAGTACTTCAGAGCACATTTTTAAGTTCTGAATAATTATTCTCAATATTGATCTTTCATAACTTTATTATCCTATGAGATGATTTTTTTTTCACTTTTTAACAAGAAAAAGGTAGGAAAAAGCTGAAGTTCATCTTCTGTTTGCTGCCCTGCCTTCCCTTCCAGTTTGGCGTTTCCTACCTCAGGCACAGTTTTTCTGAAAGAACCTCTGCCAGTGGCATAGAATTCAGAAAGGTTATTTTGGGGTTTTTCTTTGGAATTTGTCAAGGACCAAGAACTACAGGGGTTAAAAACCTAATACTCATCAAAACTCTACTAAAACTTTGAAGAGAGGTGGATTTAATAAATTTTAGAACATTTTTGATGGTGAACAAACATTTGTGTTCTCATTTGAAGTTGCTGACTCATGAACCATGAACTCTCTGGGCACAGAGACCATTTGTCACTAATCTCAGTGGCCATATTTCCTAACACTCATGACACATACTAATTGTATAGTGGATATAAGAATAAAATAAATAAATAAAAAAATGAGTAAATTAATCAGTTATTCAATAAATCAATGTATCACCAAAGTTGATATGTCTTATTTAACTCCAGGCTCACTAATTTTTGTCAAATGAAATATTTCAATATGACTACTGACTTTGAAAAAGTTAGTGTCAGGCTAGATGACAGACATAAAAAAAAGGGAAAAAATAACCTTGACATACTTGGAAAACCAACTTAACAGTGGTGACAGATGCTAATTGATTTGGGACAGAGAGCAGAATGATTTTTGGAAATAAGAAATGTCAACAATAAGAAATGCTGTGTCAGGAACTAAGGGCAAACAAAAGATGCCTTCAGGCCTGTCAATTTCTCCCAGCAAATTGTCTTCTAGAAATTAAACAGCTGAAAAGACACAGTGGCAGACATCTATTATACACCTCGTTTATTACACAAGCAAATAACCACTTAGGAGAAGATGTCTTCTTTACCAATAAAGAAATGACAGATTAGCAGTGGGGACCTGTCTTGGAGAGTAAAGAGCACATTTGGCTCAACAGGCTTACTTTCAGGAAACCAAAGTAAATGTCAAGAGTTCCAGTTTACTTCAAACGTACCTAATGGAGGCCCTGGAATCTGATCCAGAGGAGAAATAACTGTCAAGGAGAATGCTTGTCTCTCCTCATTAGCTCTCCTCATCCCAATCCACATTCCCCACTGGAAAGTCCTGATGTAATCCACGCACTGTATGCTAACGTGCCTCAGGAAAATCCAATAGCTACTCCTAGCTTGCAAAAATCATTCCAAACACTGCATCCTAGCAATTAAGCACCCTTTGCTTACTGCATTTTGCTTGTACTCCCATTACAGAACTTAGTATCATGTGTTTAATATCATAATTATTTTTTGAGATTAATTTTCCCATCACATTGTGAACTGCTTTAAAAAAAGTTTGTTTTAATCAACAACTTCTCATGTCAAAGGAAACAAAATGTGTTGAGAATCTATTGTCGGTCACTATGGTATTCAGTATCTCCATTCGCCAAATATTTCTGGTTCTCTACCCTTCTAGGCACAAGGTAGCACTGTATTTCTTCATACTCTTGTAGTTGGTTGGGGACAGTAACTTGTTCTAGTCAATGAGTTATGAGTGGAAGGGATACATGTCACCCTCTGCTAAAAAACATTTAATGGCTGACACAATACCATCTAGAATCTCTTTTCCCTGTTTTGGTGGCTAGCCACCTTCACAGCATTGACTACTTCACCACCTTGTATACAAAGTAATTATGATGAGCTGAGCACCCCTCCTGTAAACTGATGCTAGACATATTGCATGAGCAAGAAATAAAATCTTGTCTTTCTAAGTCACTTGTATTTTGGGTTGTTATTTCAGAACATCCTAACTGACTGATACGAGTGCCATCACAAATATTTTTGCATTATAATTTGATGTTTACAATAACCAACAGATATAAAAGATACAAGCAATATTTTATAAATGTGCTTTAGAGAAATAAATAATAAATAATTATGTATTATTTAATAAATAAGTAATTAGCCCAAGGCCAAGTAGTTTTATCCATTCCTTCATTCAATAAATATCTACTGAGTGCTGTACTGTGCCAGGCTAGCTATGTTCTAAGGAGCCAAGATAAAGTAGTGAATGAAGAGGAAAAGGTGTCTGCTCTCACAGCTTACATTCTACCAGAGACATTGTTTTAAATTTCATATACAAATAATAAAAACCTCAGACAGTTATAAGTGATATTTAGAGAATTAAAATCCAGTAATAGGACAGAAAAATGGGTAGCTAATCATATTAATCAGAGAAAGCCTCTCTGAATTGATCATTTTTAGGCTGTGATATGACAAGCAAGAGCCAGTCGTGCAGATATCAGGAAGAAAAAACTGCAAAGAAGCAACAGCCTATGCAAAGGTCATAGGGCAGAACAAGGTTGTAGAATAGATAAGGTGCCAAAAGTCAGGGTGACCACCTCACAAGAGAAAAAAATGGAAAGGGTACAAGAAAAAGCCAGAGAGATGGAAAGAAGAAAAGCCATATAAGTTATATATATATGGAGTATGAATTTGATTTTCGGGGCAATGAGACCCACCATGAGAGTTTTAATCAGATGTGTTTGATTTCTGCTTTAAAGAGTTTGTTCTAGCTGCATGTGAAAAGTGAACTGGTACAGAAAGTCCAATGTGGTGACTACTACAGGAGTCTAGTAGTTTAGTAGCAGAGGGTATGGACAGAAGTAGACAGACGTACGACAGGGTGTAGAGAGTAGAGTCAGCAAGACTGGTGTGTGGTCTGAAAGTGGAGGGGCATTGGAAGGAAAGAGTCAAATAGAACCCCAATCTTTCTGGCTCAAATAACTGGGTAGATGGTGCTTTTATTTGCTGAGATGGAGAAAACTGGAAGAGGAGGAGGTTTGCAGAAGTGGAAGAAAATCAAGAATTTTATCTTATAGATGGTAACATAAGATGCCTATAAAATATCTATGTGTTGATGTCAAGTTGAATATATGATTAAGCTCAGGAGAAAGATTAAAACTGGTTAGAAATTTAGAGGTTACTGATATTAAGTGGTGTTAAAGTCCTAAAATAGAATGAAAGCAGCTAAAAAGAATATAAAGATGAACAGGAGAAAAGAATCCATGGCAGAGCTCTGTGGTGCTCCAACCTTTAAAATGTCAGCAGGGGAAGAATAACTGCTGAGGATACTGGGCAGAAATAGAGATATAAGGAAAATTAGGAAATATGATATCTCAAGAGTCAAGAAAAGAATGTATTTAAAAGAGGAAGGTATGGTCAGCTCTGCTCGATGATCTGAGAAGTCACAGAAGATGAGATTTAGCAAAATAGAGTTCATGGCTAACCTTGACAAATGTAGTCTTTGTGGAATAGTGAGGATGGAAGCCTTACAAGAGAGTTTGGGGAGGGTATGAGCTGAGTATATATCAATGATGACAATAACAGGAGATAAATTAATAAAAAATTTGTCTGTGAATAGAAGCAGAAAAATGGGATAGTGGGTAGAAAGGGATCTGGGATCAAAGAAAGATTTTTCATAACCAAAAAAAAAAATCTTACTACCAATTCTATGACCAATGAAATACAAAGCCTTCACCAAGACCTCTCCCTGAGGTTTCAACATCCTATACACACATGTTCTATTTATGTTGTTCGCCATGTTAACCTGCCTTCCACTGGAGTGGGGAGGGGGGTTTCCCTTAGCACTCAGGGTGGGTACTCACTGCTGAAGCTTCGAGGGTCATGAGAAAAAAACACATTACATACTGTAGAGCAAAACACAAACAACAACGAACCTCACATTAAATACTCCATGACTTAAAGGTCCTTTCAGTTACCCTTCTTCCACTGCTTGGTCTTCTCTGGCCCTCTGTCCTCCACAGCACCAAGCCTTCTGCTCTCTGCCTGGTTCCTTGCTCTCCTCCCTCTTTTTTTTACTTCCTTTTGTTCTAAATTTTCTGTTCCCTCTCAGACAAAATGAATACACACAAAGCAAAAAGTCTCTCTCTCTCTGTGTATGTGTGTATATACTTTCCTGCAGAACTGCACAGTCTTTCTAGAGGTGATGAGAGGAGTGCTTGGGTACCCACTGATACCCACACCCTGGCCCTCTATTCCCATATATGGCCATCTTGTCCTATATATAAACCATCAGGCATAGCACCTGTCCTTACTAGGCTTTCAACAAGAACCAGCTCTTGCCTTCCTTCCTCAGTGAGAAAATGAATGCAGGGGTGGTATTCTGATAAAACTTCAACAAGTCTTTTCCTCACAAGGGGGCCTTCATTAAGGTTTATTGAGCTGCATGATACGATGCTGCCATGTTGGGAGGATATTCACTGGCTCCTTCTTAACTTAAGGTTAAAATAAGGCAAGACATTGATTTACCTATTGAGAACAGACAAGTAGTCCTAACATCACAGGTTTTGGAGTTGTGTTTGTTTGTAGGTTCTACATGTTTAGATCTCAGCATACTAGTTTATGCAGTCTCTCTTTTTTCTCTAGGAACTTGAATTATAATATATAAAAGGTAAATGAGATTTGGCCTTCTGTGGCCTCCAAAAACCTATATAAATCTGAGATCACTAGCCCCTCAGTTGAAGAAAAGTAACATAAAAATCCAACAATCCATGGCAAAGGTATTTGAACATACAAATGTGCTTCCCTAACTTTTGCAACTTTCTGCCCTTCTATAAAGGTCACTCAGAATAAAATACATTAAGAAAAGAGCGGCATTTCATTCTGAGTAAAGAATTGAGTTTTTAGAGGCCAATGTTACCGGGATAAAGAAAAAGATGCAGGAGTTAGTAAAAGGTACAAAATGATTAACATCCTGTGTTCAAGGGCTCTTTTCTTATAGGATTCAAATTAGTCATTTAAAGACATTTGCCAAGAGAAGAAAGACTCAGAATCTTCTACCACAACCTTTAACCAATTTACTATTCATGTGTCCATAGATATAACTGAAGGTATATTAAAGCCCAAAACAAATGCTCCACAAAGCCAGCATTGCTCACACAAAGGCACCACCCACAGTCTCTGGAGTCCCAGTTTAGGACAGAAAGCCCAGTGATATAAGGAGAAGAGGAGGGAAACTAACAATTAGAATATAATCAAAAGTCTTGACTGGCTCCCATGTGCCCAACCCCTGTCCATTGGGTATTCCTGCTTTCCTTTTAAATTTAAACTCTGTCTTTCCTAATAGGAACAAAGTACATTTTCTTTTATATAAAACACTTCATCATGATGGAAAGAAAATAGTTAAAAACAGTTTGATACATTTCGGAACTGATGACTCTTAAGTCCCTCAGTGTTACTACAGGCAACTGGGACTGCAATATCAAATCATATGCCCATGCATGCATGCTCACACACACAGGCAGAAATACTGGGAATAAAATTAAATTATGCATTTCAAATTTTTTTTTTATTAATTGCTTGTTTCTCAAAATCTAAGGGTAAAATAAAACAAGGGAAAAACTAGTTGAGCAAAAACAATACTTGTGCACTTGGAGCTAAATGTAACAAAACAGATAGGTTGCAGAGAAGGGTTAAATCAGAAAACAACATTGGTCCTTAATGCTCACCTGTACAAGAGAAGTCATCCACGCGGATATATCCCGGAACACAGTCACAGCGATATAACCCAGGCAGGTTGACACACACAGTATTGGCATGACAGTAATGCATCTTAGCTGCACACTCATCAATATCTGAAGGATTTTAAAAAAGAAGCAATATCATGGTTAGTCAAATGATTTAACTAGAGTGTAATCTTCTTACAATGAAATCAGAAAAGGTGAAGACCCATTGAGACTAAATGAAAAAGCAAGATATATTATAAACACAAAGCTCAAGTACAAATTCAGCTGGTGTATTAGATCTCACCTTGTGCTAAATGTATTTCAAGAAAGATTCATGGTGCAACATAACAGTTAAAAATTCAAAAAATATGAAGACTGAATTTACAATTATTAATCCCTCATTGTGGAGAGAGCTTGATTTACATGTCCAATATCAAGCAGTTGATACTAATTAATATTTATTAGGTGTCCACTCTACATGGTATAGCTGTTATCAGCAAGATCAAGGGGATCCATCCCCTCTCTGCTTATGTGTCTTAGTAAGACATGCTTTAATCCATCTGTTACAAAATGATGGTGTAGCCAGTTTCTCCCATGTTATATGGTGAATAATGATAGCAGCTATTGTCTAATGCAAATGAATGTCTTTCATCTCGACCTGGAAATCCATCCCATATGAGAGAATAATGGACTGATTCAACAAAAATATATTTTTCTCTTTAGAATGGAGGTCATAGAATCACTTGCTTTCTCATAAAAGTTCACGATAATAATTAAAATAACTTACAACCTTAAATTCAGAGTTTACTCTTTCCTGGGCTTGTTTTCAAAAATGACCTTATGCTCATTATATTCGGACTGCTTATGTCTGATGGCTAGGAAAACAGAGGGATATAAACACAACACAGGAATCCAAGATAGAAAATGTGAATTCTTGCTCTAGTTCTGTTCATTAGTAGCATATGGCTTGCATTTAATGACTCTGAGTCCAGAATCCTCATCGGCTTTCCATAGGGTCAGCTAGGAACCTACAGCTTTATATCTTTATATGCAATTTATATAACTTAATCCACATAAAATTCCATGAGCACTACCTGCATTTTAAAATCTAGAAAAATGAGGCTGAGGGAAGTTTAACATCAGGCACAAAATCATCCTATTAGAAGATGCTATCCCCAGGATTTGAATTCAGAAGTCAGTCTCTTATTTACTATTATTTACTTCATGAAAGTGATAGTCAAACATACCATTACTATTAAGATAATCACTGAAGTCCTAATAGCTTTCCTTCATGTACAGAAACAGAATAAAAACAGCTATGTTGAATCACTAGAAACCTTATTTATTTATTTATTTATTTATTTATTTATTTATTTTACAAGTACAAGTAAATTATTTTCTAATAAAATGATCCTGAAAAACATCAAATTCTCTTCAGTGCTAAAGATTTGTCAGTCTATAAATAAAAATTATTGTGGAGTAATTGAGGTCTTGGAAGGAGACTCACAGTTAGCAAGACTTCAATAACTATAAGAGTAAAACAGCAGAATTTAGTGAAATAATTCATGCAACCAACAAAGTGTTCGATCTGCACAATTCTATGCACTTCCCAAAGTGATCCAAGACAATGCATAATAAAAACAAATGGGTGACAGAAATACAAAAACTATGTAAGATTACACTGAGGAAGGGTGTGAAAGGAACTCTCCCAGAAATTTGAGAAAGGACGGTAACTGCACATGAGCATAAGATGTAGTTCAAGTCTTTCTGGATGTCAGGGCATTAAAACTCTTTAACAAGTTGACACCAAGCATCACTTAAGCATTTTGCTCCACAGAAGAGTGGTTATTATGAAAGCCAAGACAAAACAGATAAAGACAGAACTAACCACTGTATTTTTGGCAAGAAGTTCACTGCTGACTTTGACCTAAAGAGTAGTTTGGGGAAAGTATTAGGGCAAAACCTGACTGGAGTCATTTAAAGAGAGAATGGAATATAAGTGAGTGGAGACAGAAAAACAATGCAAATCTTTTGGGATATTTTCCCAAAAAGAAAAGTGGGATAGTGGATCTAGCAAGACTTTGTGATGAGAGAGTCTAGTGCAAAGATAGAAAAGATCACATCATGTTTACATGCTTTGGGGAATGGTGATATAGAGCAGATCACTGCAGGAGCAGTTTTGGAGAAGGCAAGAGGATTTGGGCACCAGTGTACAAATGGAGCAAAGCAAAGTAAATAACAACAAGAATGAAACCAAAAGATAAGGAAAGATGTGAAGATAGATTGGCATATTTGGTTATAAGAAGGCTTATTTTTTCTCAATGAAATGAAAAGAGGAGGTAATATCTGAGAATTATGAGAAGAAAAAAGTATTTTATGTTTAAGGAGAAAAGAGTGGTATTTATAATCATTTTGGAAAGAGAAAAAGAGAATTTAACAGAGTGTGTAGTGCGGTGGCTGAGGAGCCACTTGTGATTTGTGGTTATATGTGTTAAGTGAGAGCAGTCAGCATGGCCACATGTTTTTCTCCAGTCCCATTCAGATATCTGGGGCAAATCCAGAGTAATTCGAAAGTTCAGTGTAATCAGAGATGAGCTTTTAGGCAAATAGATGAGTAAAAAAAAAAAAAAAGATACAAGGGAATTCAGGGTATAAGAAAGGAGGTGATGACAACTAGGTGCCAAGGAACTTCAACAATTAAGGAGAGAAGTGAGGATGTGAAGGAGATAGACAATTGAAGTGAATTGGATATTATGGTGGACACTGTTGCACAGCCCAGACATCTCTTTAAGACTAAAGAACTTATTCACCCAGATACTGGGAATACTACCTGCTAATAATCTTCAACTGTATAACCTTGGGGAAATTGTCCCTAGTTGAAGAGAGATACCCTCACACTTCCATCCTGAAGAAAATCTATAATAAAGACTGGCTCTCTTCCATCCCATCTCAAGATAAATGTACCCCAGGTTCAGAGTGCTCAGTGGAATTGAGCTAACTTCTGCTTCTACCCATACTGTCTCCTTTCCTACCCCCACAGGTGTTTATCCTTATAGCACTCCCTGATAAACTTCCTTGCATGTCAGCCTCCAACTCAGAGCTTGCTTCCTAGAAAATGCAAATTGCAGCAGAACCACTGTAGAAGGCAAGAAATGATTACAGGGAGAGGACTAGAGTGCATGAGCTGAAAAACTAGGAAATGGAGCCATAGAGTGGTATGCTCGGCGTTAAGGTTTTGGAGGTGACTTAATTATTGTGGATTACAAGATCTCTCACATGACTACAGAAGAGCGGAAGAACAGACCATTATAAGTGAGAGGTTGGGAACAGCAAGAGAAGCCAGGTATCAGAGCGAGGTATTGGCAATAGCATCATTCATCAAATATTATCAGTTCTCTTCCCTCTGGCCACATAATGCAACTGTACTTCCCATCCTCTTCAAAGTATGGCTATACGACTGAGTGTGAACACTAATTCTCTCTTCACTAAACTCTGAGAAAGAGTGATAAATAAAATGCCATCATGGACCTCACAGCCTGGTAAAACACTGAGGCAAACTTGGTAAGTTCTACCAAGAATGTAAGACTTTTTAACAGGGGGATCTGACCTACTCATGGAGGGACAGACAAGGATTCTTTTTATTTGAGATCAGAAACATATGTGAACCAGGTAAAAGAGAGAGAAATAACATATCCAGCAAATAAGAAAGTTTTAGAAGAATTAGATTGCCTATTTAAAGCGAAACTAGAACTATAAACTCAGGCCAGATCCTGCTGGGCAGTAGGACACGTGAAGGAGTCTGGACTTTAATTGGTGTAGTGACACCATCCAATTTCTGTTTTTTTAAATATCACTCAGCTGTAGTGAAGAGAATGGATTGGAGCAGGGCATGCTGAAGGCTAAATCATGTTGCTATTTTACTCACAGAGATAGAGCCACACTGAACTCTATCTTATTCTGCTGAAATGCCCAGACATTCTTTAAGATGAGAAACTAGTCAGGACTTGCCTTAGAGGTGATTCAATCCCTGGGCTGTAGCTCCCAACAAAGCTGCTGACTATAATGAATGTGTCCCTATCATGGACTCTGTCAGCTCCCCCAAATGGAAAGCCCTAGCTCATTTCCCTTAGGCCACTGGATAAGTGCTGAGAGGTGTTTGCCTCATCTAGATTTGAAGAAGTTACTTGGCTATAACAAGTTTATTTTAATTCCAACAGCCAAGCCATTTCCTTGTTTCATAGAATTCGAAGGCCTTGAATAAAAGTAGTTTCAAAAACTGGACATGGGAATGGTTAGAAAAAACCCAGTGAGAATTTCACAGACAGATTTATCCAACTCTTGCTCTCCACAAGTCACCCAGACCCCCTGGGCATACATCCCTGCTGTTCTGCTGATATGTCTTTGAGAAGGTTTTGTCTTCAGTTCGTACCACTGGTAATTTCAGCTCTTGCATATCTCATAATTTCCTGGTAGCAGTTCAGAAAAAGACAGCACCAAAATAAAGTAGAAAAGTTGACAAATGTACCAGAAAATTAAACTGTCACAACCTTATCTTTGTTGCTTATCCCCTATTGTGCAACCCCCAGATATAAAAACTACTTCTTAATAAATGAGGAGGAAAGAAATTAAAGTGTATTAAGTCATCCAGCTGAGCCCCTGGAGAAAAGATACTGGAAAAAAGTAGGAAATGACAACTTCCCTGGTTTCTGGATGGCGATGGGGTATGGGGGAGGAGGGAAGGTGGGAGATGGAGGACTAGGCATGGCAACACTTTTGCCAAAAGAAAGATTGCCTCTCCGTCCTCAGGGAAAGGTACAACCCACAGACAGTTTCTATAGGACTCAAGAGTGCTTCAAAATCAAAACCGATTATAGACAGAATTAAAACAGAATTAACATCTTCAGAGAGCTGGGATATACTGTGAAAACAATCTTGAGCAATAGTGAACACTAAGGTTTTTAAAATGAGCTTCAGAAAAACGCTGCTTTTTGTTCACAGACAAAAGATTCTGAAAGGCAATAAGTAATTACCCGAAAACAAACAAACAAAAAACACGCAGAACTCCATAGTGTAAGATTAAACTGACGTTCAGAGAGAGAAACTGAGTGGGCCCAAAGCTGGGAGGCAAGAGGTAAAGCCCGAACCTGAGCCTTGATGTGGAAGTTGAACACCCTCAAGTCCAGGCTCAAGCTAATGGTCTGAATTACTCTGGGAAGCTTTTCAACAAAGAACCACAATTAATGTAACCTCTATTGGAAAAATTAATAGAGTAAAAAATGCATCATTAGTCCCAGTGTGATACTAAGATAAATAAGAGGCTAATTAGTATATAACTTCATAGGGTAAAACTAGGAACAGCGCCTGGCACCTGGTCAGTACTCAAGAAATAGCTGTCATTTCTATATATTGGTAACTATGCTAAGTACTCTACAGGTAGCATCTCATCCCTCCATTTATTCTTTCTGACTCCTGTAGAAAGTAGGTATCTTCATGACCTGATGAAGTCCAGAGATTTTTAGGTCAGTTGCCTAAGGCACAAAGTCAGTAAACATAAGAGACTGAGTTCGACCTCAAAGTTAGCATTGTTTTTACTGTGCCAGTTCCAGCCCTCAATAACATTTGATCCTATGGCTGATAGATATACAAGATGCTGCTACAGAGTGTAAGGAAACAAAATGTCCAAATTCTACATCTGTATGCAATGCTGTGCATAGCATTTGTTCTGGTATTACGCTCCCTGTTAAAACAGCGATGTTATACACTATACCATACATCACTGCTTCTTTGGCTTTTTAAATCAATCCTAACACTTTCACACTTTTGGCTCCAGTGACTCAGTGTCCCAAAATGGATAGCAGTATTCTCCCACCTAAAACCCACAGCTTACTAGAGTCTCTATTTCAGTTGCTTAAGACTATCCAGTGCCTCCTACAGGATTAGAAAAGTAAAGAGAAAGAAAAGAGCCTGGATGGTTTTTATTAAATATTGTTAGAAAAATACCTATAAATAAGCCCCACTGCAATATATATCAGCTCAAGTATAATAGGGCTCAAATTGTGATTCATTCATACAGATTGCTTGTCACCTTTGAAATATTAGAGCTCATCTTCTGGTGGTCTTTTGAGGTAATAAAAGTACAAGATTTGTGTCTCTCCCCTGGATGGTGAAGGAGATTGTTTTTATTTTAAACAGGTATACTTATAGACTTCAAAATGAAACTTGATGTGGCATAACGAATCTTCATGTATCACCAGCTTCTATGTGCATAAGAGAATTCAGAGCACAGACAGAACAGAATTTGGCTTCACCATCATTAAATTAGAAAATAGGGTTTGGTAGCAAAGGGAGAAGCCAATGTAAATAATTCTTTTAATAAACTGGTGTGATCTAGTCAGGCTTGTTCATGAAAATTTCCCAGAAAAAGGCAACCGAGGGAGGATGGGACCAAGAATAAGGCATGACACTCTTCATGAATATTTAAAAAGGAAACAGGTAAAGAAAAACAATATTTATTGAGATTATTGTTCTGTGACAAGCACTGCATGCATCTCATCTCTTTATTCCCAACCATCCCATGGCCTGGCATCATGTAGGGTACCTAGAATTTCAACTCAGGTCTTTGTGACTCAGAGCATTCTTGCTCCACTCCAACTATTGGACCAGCAGCACTGGATTGACAGTCAAAAATGAAGTTTTATTCCTGCTTTTTCTATTGGCTAACTGTAACACTAGACAAGTCACTTCTCTTCTCAAGATATCATTTTCCCATCTATAAAATGAGGGAGTGGAACTAGAGAGAATTTAAATATCCCGCGTCTTCTAAAGTTCTTGACCCCTTTAAGTTTTTCTGTCCACTCATCATAAAAGCCTGCCTCTGAAGCTTAAAGATGATCCAAATGCCTTTCCTGAGACACAAGTTCTAGAAAATACGATGAGGATGACCCGCATCTTCACACTGTTTCTCAATACCTGTGTCAGCTCAGTTGGCAACTTCTAGAAGAGCAGCTAGGACTAGCAAACAGATATTCACACAAAACCATAGCTGCAGCAAGTACTCCATGGACTAATAAAATAAAATGCAGAGCAATTCTACCAGACTTTAATCTCTGGCTGCAGAAATCATGAGTTATAAAAACATGGTGGCACTGCCCAGTCACTTGCTGTATTAGAACTAGTGATACATTCCATCTGCGTCATACTAAATATGTTTTTAAAATCAGGGCCTATAAGGTCTCTGATTTGCACTTATAAATATCCAGTGAGACAGACAAGATATGGGTTATTACACCTTTTTTCATATGAGAAAAGGGAGGCCAAAGAAAGATAGAAATAGAGGCCCAAAAGTACACAAATAATCATGGAGCTGATAAATTCCAAAGTCTTCTGACTCTGGAATTCAGGTTTTATCCAATGTTTCATGCTTCTCTATAATTATAATTTTCTTTCTAAAGCAAATGCCTATAGAATCTAGGAATACAAACGAAAACCTACAGAAGCTAGGTAGAAGATGTACATGCAAAATATGCTCCTTCCACAAATAAGGTGTCTCTTGTTTTTCTTTAAACCCCCTCCCTGAACCTCTCCCTCTCTCTCCTACCCTCTACTTCCAAGAGCAAAGAAGTGATTCTCTCCTTTAAGGAAGCGGGGGGTGGGGGAAACATTACAAGACCAATGATACATGGAAAGTGACAAGAAGCCTCAGTGCCAGAAAAACAACAGAAAGAATTTGGACTGTAGAAAACTAGAACTCTAGTCAAGTAATGTTATGAAGGAACAGTAAGAGACATCACTTGTATAGCACTGACATATATTCTAGGCATAATTTTAAGTGTTTTACAGGTACTAACTAATTTAATAGTCAAAATAGCTCTATGAGATACATGTTATTTGTAATTAATCATCTTTATAGGTGAGACATTAAAGACATAGAAATGTACATCAAATTATCTATGACCACATAGCTAGGTGTTGTACCTGGACTAGGATATAAATTCAGGTAGCACAGCTCCAGAGTCTATACTCTGAACCCTACAATAATGCCTCTCAAAGATTGTGAGCTAGATCATAAACTTTCTAGAGAAATTGCATATCCTAACATTAATTTTTTTTAAATATTGGCTCCATTTTGTATCAAACATTTTGAATCGAGCAAAACATATCTGCCTATCTGATTCAATCCATGGATGTCTGTGCCTTAAAGCATCACAAGGAGCTTTAGTAGGCAAAGAAAGAGAAAGAGACAGAAAAAATAGGAAGGAGCAGGGGAGGGGAAGAGAAAGGGAGAGGAGGGGAGGCAAAGGGAAGAAAAGTGAAGAGAAAAAACGACAACCTAGGGAGGTACGTAGACAACGTCCATGGACTAAATTTTGTCCTCTCAGAAAAAAAAAAAATTCCTATGTTGAAGCTCTAGCCTCCAATGTGTTGCTGTTTGGAGATGGGTCCTTCAGGGGGATAATTACATTTAGATGACGTCATGAGAAGAGTGCCCTCATGATGAGATTTGTACTCTTATAAGAGACACCACAGAACTTGCTCTTGCTTTCTCTCCTCCATGTAAGAACACAGGGAGAAGACAACAATCTGCAAGCCAGGAAGACTGCTTTCACGAGAATCCAACCATGCTGGGAGCCCTGACCTTGACTTCCAGCCTCCAGAATTGTGAGTAAATAATTTTTTGCTGTTTAAGCCAACCAGTCTATAGTATTTTGTCATGGCAGCCCAAGCTGACTAATATAATAACTCTTTAAATTTCTCAGTTGCCTGGTGAAATGGATTTTTACATCACCTTCTAAGATATGTGTCAAACAAACATGTTGCCTGCCATATCAAATATTTGCAGATTAAAAATTCAGAGAATCTTTTGGTCATCCCATGCATAGTAAAGAAGTCTTCTTAGGCCGAAAGACACCATAATGTAGAAATTAGATCACTGGATTTCTGACATTATGGAAGTATTTTCCATATACAACTAGATCAGATATTTGGAAGTTCATTCTAAGATGCCCCCCTACTCCACGTGGTTTAATTTCAAAGTCAAACAGTACTATCATAAAGTAACACATCTCTTTTTGCCATTAAAAATCACAGCATACCAATTTCTAGCTGACACTTTTGAAAAAGCAACATAAGACATCGTTCCATAGCTTTCTTCCCAGCCCGGCATTTCTGACCTTTGAGAGTATACACAAAGTGATGCTGAGTGTCTGCAAGGAAAGAAGCAGGCTGAGTGAAAAGGTGATGAATGCAGTTTAGGCCTCAGGCTGCGTCTCAGTTTATCTGAATCTACCAATTTCTGAACTCTACATCCACTAGTAGGACCAACAAAACCAGTGAGTGCTTCCAAAAAGGTCAAGGTTTCCTCGTGAACTGTGAGTCAGTTGGTCTAATCAAAGAACACACTAGAAGTATAGGAGCGATGGTCTCATCTTCCCTACAACTGGGAAAGGAAAGTCAAGAGGTGTTGAGAGACTGCTGGATTCCACAAGCGGTAAAGACTGTAGAGGTCAGGGGGATGTGGTCCCTGCCTTCTGACTTTTATGCTAAGTGAAAAGAGCCAGACCACAGAGGACATGTACTATACCAGCGGAGAGGCAGTCACACGAACATGACCTTTCTTAGCACAGTCCAAGTTCTATGAGGGAAAGTAGTAGCTAACTCCAATAAAGGGACTGAGGAAGGACTCACCCAGGAGGACTTGTTTTGAGTCTTGAGGAGGCAAGAAAGACAGCTTCATAAAATGTTGATGGCCTTTCCTAATTACTTTGATTGAAATGCAATAGTTAGACTTTTCCCCTCTAGCTTTATTGAGATTTAATTAGCATGCAATACTGTGTAAGTTTAAGGTGTATGATGTATAATTTGTTACACTTATATACTGCAAAGTGGTTACCATCACAGCCTTAGCTAATGTCTATATCACATCATATAACTACCATTCCTTGTGAGATTTAAAACCTACTTTCTTAGCAACATTCAAGTATATAATACAATATTATCAATTATCATCACCATGCTGTACATTAGATCTCCAGAATTTGTTCATCTTATAATTGAAAATTTATATTTTCATCTGCTGACCATCAGCAAATGAATGAATAATGATATGGTGCACGCATGTGCACACGTGCACGTGCGTGTGCACACACACACACACACACACACACACACACACACATAAAATATTATTCAGACATAAGAAAGAAAGAAATCCTGCCATTTGAGACAGCATGGATGGACCTTGAGGGCATTATGCTAAGTGAAATTAATCAGACAGAGAAAGACAAATACTGGATGATACCACTTATATGTGAAATCTAAAACAAACAAAAGAAAACCCAGATTGGTGGACTGGGGAAGTGGGGAATGGGAGATGTTGGGCAATTATTGTTTTGCTTTACAAAGATAAAGGAAAGCTAGCAGAGAGCTAATGAGATGGGAGAGTGCAATGCTAGCAGCGAAGTCATCTGTATTCTCTTTATCTCAGTTGCAACAATTCATTGCAATTATAGGTAGTATTTACTGATCACTACTTTGTGCCAAGCACAATTTTAAGAACTTTGCATGTATTAATTCATCACATCTTCACGAGCACCATACAAGTAGGAAAATGTTAATATTTTTATTTTATGGAGCCACAAGCGGTTAACCATCTGGAAGGTGACCTCAGGGAATTTGAACCCATAGTATCTCATTCTTCCTCTCTACAAAGACACCTTAGTTTACTCCTTCTCAATAAGAATATCCACCTTCCTTGGTTAATTAAATAGCAATTTCCCATAGTCATTTGATCAAATTATTCATTCACCACTTTCCCCACACAGTCAAAATAAAGCGCACAGACTTTAGCCTATTAAAAATAAATTATTTGTTTGTATCTAATTTACAATAGCATCAAATTAACCAGTAGTTAAATACACAAACAGGGGCCTGTGGCCCTATGAGCAGGTAGTTAATGAACACAAGTCGTGTTCACTAAAACCAGGCCCTGTCTTTCAGCACCTGTATGATGAACGATGATCAGCTGAATGTACACAGGAAGTGAGCTGCTTCACTGTTGTGTTTCCTTATGTGGAGAGATTCCTTAGATAAAATAATCATCTTGAACAGATATCAACATTATTCTCAATTCCAGATTTTCACACAACTAACTAAATCCATGTACTCTAATATGAAAATCAAAACCATAAAGTGTTTTAGCTGGTCCTTAAAAATCACCTAGTTCAAACTCCTACACACTGCAATTGTTGAGAAAATATAAAAAATAAATGGATTGGGAGAAGAGAGAATAAATAATAACTCATAACCCATTTTCCTCTGAAAACACAAACGAACTATAGATTGTAAAACATACTACAAAGGGTGGGAATGGAAGAGAATCTGGTTTCCAAACAGTCCACTAGGTTTTAAACTATTTTTAAACAGAGGAACCCTTTTAAACATATAATAGCTACCACTTGGATAGCACTTATGAAAACCAGATACTGTCCTACATATATTAACTTATTTAATCCTCATAATAATGCTTTGAAGTAGGTCCTGTTTTTTAGCATTCCATGTCTACAGATGAGGAGGTTTAGGCTTGGAGACTAAGCAACTCAACCAAGGCTGCATAGCAAGTAAGGGGCAGAGCTAGAATTCAAGCCCTGGCAGACCCAGCTCCCAAGGTGGGGCTTTAATCCGCAAGCCATGCGCTCTCAACCAGAGTGATAACACCGGAGGTGGATGAACACTTGGCTCTTGGGGGAGCAAAAAATTCTCAGATATTAAAAGTCTGTGATCCTCTAAAGAGCCACGGTACAGGAACAGATACATAGTGTATCTGTGGTATTAAAATTTCATAAGAGTGTGATAAGGAAAAAATGTCTGAAAGATACCTTAGAGGGGTGATAATAAAAAAGAAATTAAGAAACATTGCTCTATACTGAACTGCCTCTATTTGGTATTCCATCTAACCTGGAAACCTAGTACATAAAATAGAATTAAGCAAAGGCTCATCGCTAAAAAAAAAATTAAAAATAAAAAGACCCTCAGGCATAAGGTTAGGATGAAGAGAAAAAAGAACAATTCACATTTAGCTGGTGTGAATAATACTGCCATGAACAGGGGTAAATGCACAAGTATCTGTTCAAGGCCCTGCTTTCAATCCCTTTAACTGTATATCTCAGAATGGGATTATGGAGCCATCTGGTAATTCTGTGCTTAGATTTTTGTGTAAACTGTTTTCTAATTTGGCTGCACCCACACTGCATCCACACTGCACCCAACTGTTTTCTAATTTGGCTGCACCACAGATTAGAGGTTGCTGGGAGTGGAAAGGGGGAGGATTGGGCTGTTAATGCTTAATTGTTACAGCGTTTCTATGGGCAATGAAAAGTTTTGAAAATAGATAGTGGTGATGAGTTGTGTACTTAAAAATGGCTAAAATGACAACTTTTATGTTACATATGTTTTACCACAATTTGTAAAATAATATATCGAAGACCACCAATTTGTACACTTTAAATCAATGAATTGTATGGAATATGAATTATATCTCAATAGAGCTGTTTAAAAAAAAAAGAAAAACTAAAAAAAGGCAGGGAGGGTGGGGCATGGATAATCTTAGCCTGTATTTCTCTTTTTCGAGGGGAGAAGAAAACAAGTATGCCTGTGAGAAGTTGAATGTCACATAGCTAAAAAAAATGTGACAGAGCTCACTCAGTTCAAATTCCAGCTTTGCTAACGATTAGTGTTACCTATGAATGTGACCTAATTAATGTGTCCGAACGTGGGTTACCCCACCTGAGGAACACGGAACTGTGAAGTCTCGATGGAAAAGCATGCATTACGCATGTGGGCACTTCACACAGTGTCTCAGGCCTCAAAATATGTCTCGGCAGTTTCTTCTCACTCTTTTGGTTCAAAGGCAGCCATTCCTAACAGGTTGCCAGGCCTTACTCATCTCTCTAGCTGGCCTTGGGGACCCAAGCAAAAGCACGTCTCTCCTCAGGTTTGTGTCCTCCACCTGTCAGGGCTCTCCTCCACCTGTCGGTGTCCCTTGACTTGTTCTTCTACAAAATGAACAGAGAAAGTCCCTCTCTTCCTCCTCGTCCTGTGACAGCGGGCTGCCACCTTCTCCTCAGGCAAACTTTATTGTTCTTTATTTTTAAATAAAGTTTATTTTTAAATAAATGTTATTAAATTTATTGGGCAACACTGGTTACTCAAATTATATAAGTTTCAAGTATGTAATCTGACAACACATCATCTGTATATTTGAATTGTGTGTTCACCACCCAAAGCCAATTTCTCCTGTGACCATATATTTGACCTTCTTCATCCTCTTCTCCCTCTTCCTCTCCCCCTTTCCCTCTGGTAACCATTGAACTGTTGTCTGTGTATACGATTTTTTTAAATTTGTCTTCTTTATTCAGTTGTTGCTTCCTTTAAAAATTAATAACAGAGTTACCACATGATCTTGCCATCCTGCTTCTGGGTACATACCTGAATAATTTGAAAACATTTATTTGCAAAGATACACATTCTCCGATGTTCATTACAATGGGCTTTTCCTTTCCCCTGCCTGAGACCAGCTGTGATTCCTTGGACCACATGATGGCATGACGCTGTCTGCATGAGAGGGTGTGTATGCATGTTCTATAATGTCTTTGTGTAATAAACTGTGAAAGAGATTAAAATACTTAAATTTTAAAACTCAAAATTTAGCCCTTTTGAGTGGAAACCTTCTTTAGGAGCAGCAAAATAAAAAATATGAGTCTTGAATACATAAACAAGAGGCTAAATACAAACATGAACTGATTTTCATGAATCAGAAAAGACAGGCGTAAACAAGGACACTGAAGGTAAATGAAGATAATCATGAAAAAGTAAATTTAGAATACCCATAATATCATCATCATCATCATCATCATCATCATCTGAATAGCACTTCCTGGAGATTAAAAAATGCTGACATTCCACCTTTTAGATATACATCAGGGTCTAATTCAGAGACACGTTTGAGAGTCGCATGCAAATTTTTAAATTTTTAAGTACAACCCCTTCAAAATACAAAAAGAGAGAAAAACAGAAAAATGAGTGGAGATGGAATTGGGAGATAATATCAAGTGCTTGCCTAAAAAATAAATTTATCAATGATAAAGCCTGGAGGAAGAAAACGGGCTCAATCAATAACAGCTCAATCAATGACAATCTCCTCAGTCTTACATACCTAGGACCCTGGAGCACCTACTTCAAGGTGAAGGTTCTTTTACCAAATGGTACCATCAGAGCTCTCTAATAATAAAAATAAAATAAAATATTAGAAATTTCTGCTGGTCTTTTGAAGACTTGCTCTGCTATTTCAGGAAGGGCAGGGCCAGGCAGGTGTTTTCACAGTGAGCGCTATGGATGAGAGTGCTTACCTGGCCCAAGCCTGGTCCCTACATGCTGATTCTGCTCTCAGGAGGTCAGGAGGTCAGAGGTATGCTGGATGATGGGGTCACTGAGATGAAGCCAGCTCAGTCATGACTTCCACAGAAAATAAGGGAAGACAGAGGTATAAACAAAGGAGGACACTGAAGCTGAAGGAAGGAAATATGCATAGAACAGTCCCAAGGAGGTACTGAGCAATCTATCTTAGCAGAGGGTATAATACTAGCTGTCATCAAAGAGAGGAAATGTTCATAAGATTGATAGGGGAGAAGGGAAGGAAAGAGGAGGAAAGGAAAGCCTGATCAAAGGAAAGACCTGGGGCATGAAGCAGACACATCAGCGGATGTGACTTCATAGAACTGAAAGGTGGTATTACGAACCAGACAGAGCTCAGAACAGCAAGATGATGGTGCGCACAACCCAGATCAAAGCAGGGCTTGAATGCCACGCTAAGGAGCATGTACTGGATTTCAGAGATCAGTGGAAATCTATGCACTACACAAAAACACAAGCTACTTGAAGGTAGCAATTTGAAGAGGAGGGGGAGGGTATTTTAAAATATTTTTATTTCATTCTTAAAGAAAACAGTGCTGAAATGTGCACACCTGTGGTTTTCGACTGCTTAGTTCATTGAGACCTGTAAGTGAATGCACGAATATAGAATTATTAAAATGTATTAAATTATGACATGAGCACTGATGCATTTTTAAAAGATCATTCTGGAAGCATGTGGAAGGTGGATCTGTCAGGAGAGCACTGGTTAACTAAGAAGCACTGGTAATTAAGAACAGCATGAATAGAATGAGGTCAGGAGTGTGGCTTCAGAGGGGCAACAACTGTAGTGACAGACAGTGCATGAGTTTGTGGTTAAAATATTCTACATAGAGATGGGATTTTGTGATTTTAGGGGTAGAGCAGTTAAGTGATGGCAAAGTCAAGAGCATAATGGAGTGAAGGTGACTGTAGCCCCAAAGATAAAAATCTTCAAGGCTGGCCTTTGGCCAGAATGATGATGGCACAGCTTAGCATAAAGATTAAGTTTCAGCAGCTAGCTACAAAAGCCCTCAATGAGTGCAGGGTTGGGTGTGGGTGACCAGGAAATTTGTCACTGACAGCCACCAGGACGGATAACAGGTTTTAAAAGCAGATGGCTAGGACTTCAAAAGAGAAAAGGTTTTGTACAATGAAAAAATAAATTACTCTAGATACAGCAAAGCTGTCTTTGGAGAAGCCTGTTGTCTCTGGGCTCCAAGGTACATTAGATTTTGATGAAAATGTAGCTTCCACTCAGAGCGGCAAGAAAGCTGTATCCCCAGAGGAACTCAAGAAGGCTAAGAGATGGAAGGACATTCTGCAAAGAATTGGTGGATGTGGGGCATTTGTCTATGAGGCAAACAGACTCCAGAGAACACAGTGCAGGGCGGGAGGGATAAAAAAAGCAGAAAAAAGAATGAGATCAGAGGACACATAAAATAGAAATAGAAGTAGGGTCCACATGAAGACAGGTGACAAAAGGCCTGGCAGTTTGGACATTGGGTAAAGATGGCAGTGATGAGAGGCAGTGTGGCTCCAGCAGGCTCAGGGAAGGATCTTAAGCAATATCAAATGCTGATGAAGTTGCTCGTTGACAAGTACAGCCTTTTCTGGGGGAACAAAATGAACACTAGGGAGTTCTTCTTGGCCAAGGAACAGGCTAAACTACTCTCCACTAGTGACTAGTTCATGGTAACTGCATCATGATAACTAAATAATCCCCCAAGAGGACTCTGCCAAGGTGGTAAAGATGGAAATTGTGGGTCGTAAGGATCAGGGTTACAGTTTGACGTCTGGAGTCCTGATGTAGGACTCCACATGCCTTCTCTGGTGTGCTGAAGCTGGTTTCAAAGGACTCATGAAAGATGACTGTGAAAATATCTTCCCACATCCACAGTCAGCAACGCCACATGGGTCGCTTGGTGGGAGTATTTATACCATGGAAATCAACAAACTCTATGAATCAGACTTCCTGCTCCCCCAACCCCTGAACCAATGTCACAATTTACTAGCACACCACTGCCTGCCTTACCCTTGTTCCTGTACCTCACGGGAAACAAGATTTACGCCTCAGACTCCAGGCTGCTCCTTCTCTGCTCTGATCCCACCAGACCGCCATGAAGAGAACTGCCTGCCCATCGATGCTTCTGCATTGGGTCTACTCTAGCTCCTCCTTCACTTTTGGGTATGGTCACCAGAGGCCTATCCCTGAGACCTCAAAGTACCAAACCCTCCCACTGACTACCTATCACCATGTTCTCTAGCCATCAGGTTTCTGCATGGTAAGTATTAAAGATGGGTAGATCTGGATGCAGATTCTCCTTCTGTACCCTTCTGTGTACCTGACCTAGGGCTATTTTATAAATTATTATTTTGTAAAGATATCCTCACTAGATTGTTTTTGAGAATTAATTGATCAAGTATATAAAGTTCCTTGAGTAGTGCAAGAAATGTAGAAGGGCCTGTTTGTCTCATTTTCCCTAGGAGGCAGGTGGTGGTGGCGGCGGCGGTGGCGGTGGCGGTGGCGGCGGCAGCAGCATGCAGTACTTCTGTGTGCCAGACACTCTTCAAAACTCTTTACATGCATTAGCTCATTTAATTCTCATGAAAACCTTATAGATTTGTACCACTGTTCATCCCATTTTATAGATGGGAAAAACTAAAGCACAGAATAGTTAAGTAACTTGTGTAAGACTGTCCAACTAATACACACACAAGGCAGGATCCAAAGCCATCAGACAGTCAGCTTCAGAGTGCTCACTCTTAACCACTGACCTTTGTAGTAGTCCCTATACCCTTTTCCCTTCCCTCCTACTCCTCATGAACACTTCTTGTCTTCCTAACTTGCCTATCCAACCCAAGTCACTACTGGCCCAAATCCTAAACTACTGAGTCCTAGTAACAGGCTTGAACCAAGGGAATGATAAAGCTATTTAGCAAATATTATGCTTAACCAAACAAAAATAAAGACACACCACATCACCTGGGAATATTCAGAGCCACTTCTCATGTTGTTCCTTGACTCTGGGATGCCCCACCTATTCCTTTAGCAAATATAGTCTCATCATTCAGAGCCCATTTTAAGTTTCGCTCCACAGAAAAAGCCCTGACTTCCCATCCTCTGTCCTCCCATTGGGTCCCCCACTGCACCATATACATACTCCTGACTCAGGAACTACCTTGATAAACAATCATCACACCTCCTCAACTTCTACAAAGTTAACTTCAGTGAAGCTAAATCATGTCATCACCGTTTGTGCATCTGTCTACTCCCCTACTGTCCTAACCTTTCCAAACACAGGGGACATCTTACATTACTATGTCCTTAACACCTAGAGCAGCACCTAGTATAAAATGTGGGCCAAATAATGCCTGAAAAGAAGTGACTGGAATGAATAGATAGCAGGATGGGTAAATAATTCACATAGCAACAGAGAAGCCTATGATGAACATCTTAGATATTAAAACTTAAATTCAAAATTAAAATTATGGTCAGATAGGAGTTGTTTCTATAATGATCACTTTTTCTACTGCCTAGTTCCTTTGTGGGAAACTCATAGAATTTTTTAAAAAAATATTTGCCTTCTAAAATTGAAAATTAACCTCTATAGATTATTACCCACTCTTATCCATGCTCCTACACATTGCTATCAGCTTTAGAAATAACCTCATTTATTCATTAAGTCCCCTTTTTCACATAACTGAGTTGTTTAAAATAGAATTATATGAAGGTCAGTTTTGAACTAGCTGGAAATTCCTCTAGGTATATTTTATAAAGCTAAGAAAATATTGAGATTTTTACTTAAGTCTTTTAAATAGAAGGGTAAAATCTATGGAGTAAGATGTATATTTCCCAATTCCAGAAGAGGTCTTCAGGGAAGAGAGTATTTATCAGTGAGAAGATATTTACCCACAAATGAACCACACTGGCTGAGGTAATATAAAAGTCATATAAAACTGGCTACAGTTTATTAAATACCAGAAAATGTACATTCATTAGCTTTCATCTACATGATTCTGCGGAGCATTAATTTTCCATTTTATAGAAAAGGAAATTAAGGTTTGGAAAAGTTAATTAAGTTTCCAAAGATCATGAGATTATCAAGTGGCAGAGCCAGGATTGAAATCTGAGTCAATTTTATTTTAAAGCTCCAGTTCTCACAATATATGATGCTCATAAGAGAGTGTAGCTAATAATAGGACAGTTGGTGAGGAGAGAACATATTATGCTAGTGTCCTTCCCCTTTAGAAACAATGTATCCTATATGTGGGTGAAACTCTGTTATGTGTCTCCCAAGGAGCTGGAAGTTTCACCCCACACACAGATCCCATCTACTAGAAAGGATCTCCCATCAGACATCCTCATAAAGATGTCTGTTAAGGTCCTTATGAAAATAAAGCCATTTATTTTGCAAGTAAGCAGACCAATAAAACCAAAGTTTAAGCAGACCTCTCTGCACTTATGGCACTGACCTCATCCTTCCTAATTTGCCTGCTCAAGAGACAGGGTCTCTCCATAAACTCAAGGTCACACAGCTAAAAAGTGACAGAGCCAAGTCAAAATCTGAGACAGCCTGACCCTAAGGTTCACTGTTGCTTGTCAGAAATATGACACCACACCGTCAACCAAAATACCTCTGTTAGACCTGGAGAGATAAACACTAAAGAAGCAAAAATAAAAACATTAATGCCTTTTTCCATTATTTATAATCCACGTCATGACTATATTTTGCTTACCCTCCTAGAGAAAAGTGTAAAACACAATTTTGTAGCTAACACCCATGCCATCAACCATGACAAACAATGCTGTTGAAGACTGGGAAGATGAACTAGCCTTTATAAACCCAGCTGAGACCAAATGTTTATGGGCCATTTAACACCTATTTTTGGGCCATTTCTCTTCCTTGTGGACTCTTTATTTTTTTATATCATTGTACATCTCAAACTACAGAAAATGGCAGATAGAGACTGAGCTCAAATAAGAGACGAAGAGAGTTGGCTCACAAATACCCCAGGTACCATGAGAAGCCCTGCCTCTTTCCTCCACCACAGCCAGAGAAAAATGAGCATCAAGAAAACGCCATGGCAGCCCCTGCCCCTACCAAATAAGAATGACAATCTAACCCGCAAAAAGTACCTCTTCAACCTACGTTTGTTCCAGAAAATGGCCGGCCATAGAATTCCGTATATCCCTAGCATTGAACGCTCCTTCCTATTTTGAAATACCCCTAAACTGCTCTGTTGCTCCCTTGCCAAGGACCACCAGTGTTCCTGAACAGCAATCAGAAAGTCTCCCTACTTTGAAAAATCCCACCTTGTTAGAATGCTTGCCACTCAAAGTCTATCTCAGCCTTTCCTCCTCTTACTCTATAAAACTGACTCTCCTTTATAAGACCCTCAAACCCTGCAGAACTAAAAGTAACGGCAGACAGAGTTCTTTGCCATAACTTTATGAATAAACAGCTTTGTTAATTTTATTTCAAACTTGGTTTTGTTTCCTACAGTATTTATATAGTTATCTACACCAATACACATTCTAAATGAGAGGTTTGATGTATTATTTGTAACCCACTCCTTCTGTCCACAAGAAGCCATTAAAAATGGGACAGAATGGCCAAAAGCTGGGAAGAGATTCATCCACAATTATTTTTCATTCTAAATTAAATGATAATTTTAGTTAATATTATTCAAATTTTTAAATGAAGTTCAAGGGTTTACCACTTTGGTTATTTTTAAAGTACCTTTCACTCACCTTGAAGTTGAGAATGAAAAGTGAGAAATTAATATAATTAAAACAATTTACATATGTGTTTAAGACATATTTTACTTTTGAATCCATTAGATTTGATTCTGCTATCAGTCCAGGATGAACACTAGATAATTGTACTCGAAAACAAATCTTGACTCAGTACTGCTTTACTTTGAACAATTATGTTAAACTAGCTAACATTCTTGGCATTTTTAGTCTATTTCCCATCCCCCAACCATTTGAGGGGGCTTCACTTCTCTATTTCAAATATTATTACATTGGCTGAGCACTATCTCTGTGCTGTGATATTGACTAGCCTCTCTTTAAATTCACATAGATGCTATCTTCAAATGATAGATCGTAGCATGCTACCCATATAATTGATCTTGAATTCCCTGTGCCCCCAACAACCTTTAGCTGTGGCATTTTGAAGGACTTTGCACCTCTTTGAAAAATTAAATGCTGATGAGAATTCATAAGGGAGTATGTCTCTCTCTACCTAAAAAATGTTCCAAATCTCCCAAGAAGTGTGAGCACTGACCTCTAGAACCATTTAGAAGATATACTTTTTAAAAATTAGATGTGAACTATGAATAACAGTCCATGGTAAGAAACTAATATTCTCCTACTTTGAAGCTAGAAAAAAATGTATTTACTTGACCTATACATGCAGCACAAGATAGTATAAAGTTAAGGAAAAATGACTTGTCACTACCAGTACAAATCTGTTGAATATGTCTAGCTTATGTACACAGCTTACCAGGAAAGAGGCAATGAGGTGGTAGAAAGGACATATATGGGCTTTGAGGTCAAATTCAGGATTCAGTCTGGGCTGCCTTACTAGATTTGTTGCTTTAAACAAATAACTTCTCTGAGCCTCAGTTTCCTTATATGAAATTCTAATTCTACTTTGCATGGTAAGTGTGATAATTAATCAGAAAAAAATGTACAATACAAATCCAGACACACAGAAGCACTCTGTTAATATCAGTTTACTTCTTTCATGATTATTATTTTGCCCAGACCACTGCTATGTATCTTTTGAAGCGCATACTCTTAGTCATGTCTCTTGAGGCATGGCCATAGTCATCCATAAAATCCTACAACTAAGTACATAAAAATCTAGGGCAGTAGACTTTATTAGAGCTACAAAAATTGTTCAGCAATATGAGTGTGTGCACACACACAGACAGAATCAATGGGACTCAAGACAACAAGCTGTCAGCCTTGATGATAGATAATTTGTTTTATTGTGTTTTATTAAGACTATTTTTTTTTTAAAGTTATAGGTAAACAGCAAGATTGATGGGAAAGTACAGAGGTGTGCCATATACTCCCTTCCCCACACATGCATAGTTTTCTCCATTATTAACATCCCCCACTAGAGCAGTACCTGTGTTACAGTTGATGAACCTACACTGACACATCATAACCATCCAAAGTCCACAGTTTATAACATTTTTCACTCTTGGTACTGTACATTCTATGGCTTTAGACAAATGTATAATGGCAGGTATCCATCATTATGGTAACGGAGTATTTCATGACCCTAAAAATTTTGTGTTCCAGCTCAAACCCCTGGCGACCACTGACCTTTTTACTATCTTCATAGTTTTAACTTTTCCAAAATATCATATACTTGCAATCATACAGTAGTAAATAGCCTTCTCAGATTGTCTCCTTTCACTTAATAATATACATTCAAGGTTCTTTCATGTCTTTTCATGGCTTCATAGCTTATTTCTTTTTAGTGCTGAATAATATTCTACTATCTAGATGTACCACAATTATCCATTCATCTACAGAAGGACATCCTAGTTGCTTCCAAGTTTAGGCAATTATGAATAAACCTGTTATAAACATTCATGTGCAGGATTTCCCATAAATAATAATTTTTCAATCTTTTGGGTAAACACCAAGAGTGTCAATCTGCTTCTGTAATTAAATGTGGCAGATTGCAAAACCTGCATCTAAATAAGGGGTTGGCAAAACTTTTCCATAAAAAGAAATATCCTTGTGGGCCACATCTCTGTCACAAATGCCCAACTCTGCTACTGTAGCATGAAAATAGCTATACACAATGCATAAACAAACAAGAATGGCTGTGTTCCTATAAAACTTTATTTACAAAAACAAAGACTGGGCCGGATTTGGCACAAGGACCATAATTTGTTGTCTTTTGATCTGAAAAAAAGAAAAGAAAAGAAACAGGATACCTTGACTCAACATCTTTTATATTCCTTCTTTTCTGCTGTGGTCAAGCTAACTCTAGTATTTACAGTATTTTCACATCCAAACTGTTTTATAGGACATCAAGTCTGGAACACTCATAGATAATGTTAGAATGAGACAAAGAGATCTTACTGATCTTAAAAAATTTCTCACATATAATAACATTTTTCAGTATGAATATGAAAAAAAAGAGAATAGATATCTCTTTCAATAGGTTTTGGCAATCTGCTGTAATTTATAACACTACTAACAAGGGAATTATTTTCATTACTTTTCTTTCCAGATCACATAGGCACTAATTTACTTAGGTATAACCTAAGGTGATTCAAATAGAAAAATACATTTTTTAAAAAAGTTCCAGCATATGAACATAAAATGTTCTCACTCTTTTTTGTTCCATACTTGAAGCTTGGTGAAAATTTTGATTCAAAGGGTTTTCCTCCTGGCTATGAAATAAAACAAGCATTTTCATTATGCTGCCTCCAATGTTGAAGCCAAGCTTTATCTTTAGTTAAAAACCATTCCATTAAGGCTCAATAGTCTACTGGTTACTTATTTTTTTCCTCTATTCAAGATTTTTTTTCTATCTTTAAAATTGGTGCTTTTCATCTAAAAGTCATGCTGAGTTTTATCTGGGTTTAGAACCAAGGTAAAGACTGATAAAGGTATTAATGGATTATCATGAAAGTGAGTGAAAGCTTCTAGGACTGAGGATGATGGAATAAGAATCTCCCAGATTGAATCTGGAACATCATGCTCTCGGTTTAAGTATATCCAAACAACAGAAGTCATTTGGTAGTAACTGTCTACTGTGAGGGAAAATTGCAGTCTCAGATTCAGCTCAAATTTCATCTATTAGTTGTAGCAATGATGACTTCAGAATTCTCTCAATATCTCCTACTCCATACGTAAAGAAAATATTTTGTTAAATGAAAACATTAGTGACTTCAGTGGCCTACAAAAGCAAAATCTCATTGTGAAAGTAGGCCATATGTCTAAATAGAAAGCAAAACTGTTTAATGTCTCAAAGTTCATTGCTTGAAAATCTAAAAGCTGAAAAAAGGATACAGAATACTCTTTTCTTTTCTAAATCTTTTACCATTCTTGTTCCCTTGGGAATCATCACTCGCCTCTATTATTGAGAACACAACAACTGGGTTTGGTCAGGGGCTAGGGGTTTGACACAGCGCTGCCTACAATTTCACGGGGAATGAGGTGCTTCCCATACATAGAACTTACAGAGGTTCTTGGTTCTTTCTATGTGTTCCTTCTTCCAACAAGCATTTACCAAGTGCTGCATTTCAAGCACAGAGGACAGAAAAATGAAACAGCTATCCTACAGGAGTTCGCAGGTATAAAAACAAACTACAACAGCTTCATGGTATTCCCATTTCAATTTTTGGCCTTCAAGTCTTCTCCTCCCAAAGCAGCCTGAGCTATTTTTTTAAATCATAACTCAGATCATATCCCTCTCTTGCTTAAAACTCTCCTTTCCCCTTATGTTTAGAATAAAACACAATTCTTTTCCCACATCCTTACATTACCTGGCTCCTGCCTATCTTTCCTACTACCCTCCCTGTCCCCAATTCTGCTCTAATAACACCAAATTTCTATCTGTTTTTCAAGCATATCCAGCTCATTCCTGCACTGGGGCATTTCTCTCTGAATGAAATCATCTATCTGGAATAATATTTACCCAAAGCTGATCCCTTTCCATTCTTCAGGTTTTGACTCAAAGGTCATATCCTCAGACGTGGCCTCTCTGAATACCTGGATAAACAACCCCTCCCCAGTCACTTGCCATCCTTTCCACCATCCTAAAATACAGAATTCATTTACTTGTTTTCTTGTTTGTTGTCTGTCTTCTCCAATAGCATGTAGGTTCCATAAGAGTAGAGATCTTGTCTGTCTTGCTCACCATTGCACCCTCAATACTTAGAATAACGTCTAACATATGATAGGCATGCAATAAATATTTTAATGAATACCTGAATGTATATACAGTATAAGAATAATAGCTAACATTTATTTAATTTTATGTGCTGGACATGGTTCTAAGAATATTATGTGAATGATCTTTAATCTCCACACTATAAGAGATAAGTACTTCTTATATTCATTGTATAGATGAAAAAACTGAAATACTGCATCCTTAAGTACTATATTTTTTAATAATGAAATTCTGAAATAAGATTATCAAAAGTGTAATAATGTTTATTTTACATAAAATAACACTTTCATTGTGTTATTGACAAGACAAATATAAATATAGGTCATACAGCTAATAAAGGGCAAAGCTAGAATTCAATATTAGATAGTCTAATTCTGGAGCATGTGCTCTTAACCTTTACAATACTAAGAAAAAACTCTAGATGGTATGTTATAAATCTGCCTGGGTCTATCCATATACTGCCACCAAGCCCTCCCAACTATAATACTGTGAGAATGATTAGAAGCATGAGATACAAATGCACTGTGCCTGTGCCATCAGGACAAAAGGGAACCAAACCCAGCAAGATGATGGGCAGGCTTTTGTACTTATGAACCACTGGCTAACAAATGGCCCCTATCTGAAATGACCATGGGGCTCGTACCCACTTGTTACACCAGCGGAGCTGGCCTAGCAAACTACTATTCCATCTCAAGCTACAGAAGTCTTTGATCCTAGTATGGAAAGCCAGACTCTCTTCCTTGGATTACTCAGACGAGGGCCAATTTTGGCAAACAATAACTAAAGCAAACAATCAATAAAACAATTAACATCTATTGAGCCAAATGCCATTTTAGAATGTACTCATTGTCTTTTTTATCCTCCTAACAACCATATACAATAAGTACTATTCTAATAATTCCATCATTAAATTAAGATTGTTGGTTGAATGGCATATTGGTTTATTTTACACCAGTGAAACAGCAATAAGAACTAGAAAACTGACGTGATTGATAAATAATTATACTTAACTCTAACTTTGGCATTTATATACCCAGGACAGAAGCACTCAAGAAAACCTTAGGACATAGTTCCATTGCTGGATGCAACCACAACCTTGAACTAAACAAAGGAAGACAAAGATACCCCTTCTCAAGACACCTCAATGCCATCTGCCTAAAAACCTCCATAATAACAATACAAATTTACAGTAACTATAGGAACAACACTCCCTGGAATTGTGCAAAATGCAATGTTGCTGCTCAGCCATTTCTATTTTTTTTAAGAAAGGCTCTTTGTATTTTTTAATAATTCCAAAATAGGATTATCAAAATTGTAACAATGTTTATTTTATACAAAATAACACTTTTCATTGTGTTATTGGCAAGACAATTATAAAAATGTTTAAATGTGTACTACAGAGCACTGAGGTCTGGTAATTAGACCCAAGTCTAAGTTTTATGCTAGACGCATAATTCCAGTGCTGTCAGAATGGATGTCACTGCAGATAAAACCTTTCAGGGAGCCATCCACAATCTAAATTGCAGGTCCTGTATCCATGCACCTTCTACTCCACATGTGAAAGGCCCTGCATCCTATCATAGTTTACAATGTGACTGCCAACAAGAGGTGTTCTGAGGAGTAGTTTACACCCTGGTGACACTGGTACCAAAAGGGATCCAACTAGCAGTGTGACCTGTAGCAAGTTATTATTTTCGTCAACCCACTTTTTCTTCCAGAAAGCACTTACAAAAGAAAATTTATAAGTGAAGTTTAGAGAAAGTGGTCCTTGCCTGGGTGAAATCCCTCCTATAGTTTCTGACCTCAGGCCATCCGCTGCCTCTTATAAGAACACTTCTAAGTAATCTGCTTGCTGTCTGCTACCATTTGTGCACCACACTCCTAACCATTTTCTTCTGACATACCCATGGTCCTCACCTGTAGTATTTTTGACCTTCCCAATGGCCCTATTAAAAAATGTACAGACTTAATTTTCATCTATAAACTTGCTCCCTTATGCTCCCTTCTCATTACTATCCCTGGGAGCCAGATGCCTATTCTTTTCTATCAGATTGGTAATTAAGTGACCCCAACCCACCTAACTATCTATCCTCCATGCCTGAGGGTCTAGCTGCCCAACATAGCCTAGCCCCTGCTCTCTGTATTCCCATGAACCCAAACTGTACCAAGGACCTCTAAATTCTCCATCAATGTCTTGCTCTCTACTTTTCTGAGCCCATCTTCTACAAGTCATGCTATAAGAAAAACAAATAAAAAATAGCAAATAGTGACAATAACCTAACATATACCAAACACTATGCTATATGCCTTCACACCAATAATAAATATTTTTAAATGCGTTCAATGGGGAGTACAAAGTATTTGAGATTAAAGAAGCCAAGAGAACAAAGAAAAAAAGTAAGAAAATATGAGTTTGTGTGATGAAAGCAATTAATTCACTGTTGAAGGCACAGTGTACATTAAAGGAATAGGCAGAGGTAAGGCTGGTAGAAAATAGCACTGAAACAAGATCCTAGAGGGTCTTCAATGGCAACATAATAGAGCCTGGCCTTTGTCCAGCAGGCAGTGGGAAGCTGTAGAGATTTAAACCATGAACTTGCTGAATCTAGACTGTGTTTTAGAAAGATGAATTTGGCAGTATGGGAGGATAGATTAGAGGGAAAGAATTAAAGGTGCTTGTTTTTATTCAAACCTTCATGGGGAAATTGTCATATAATGACAGCAGTCTCTCTGCATCTTTGATTACTATGATTAACTGATAAGAGAGAAGTGGACACTGCAGTTATAGAGAAAGAGTATGTAAATATGTTATTTCTATAGAATCACCTTGGTGCTTTTCTAAATTAATCTGTACTTTCAGAGAAAAAGATTATTTTGCCATACTGAGTCCATACCAACAGATTCATACAATAATGTGTATAAAACCCCATTCACCTGAATGGAGCCTTCTAGTTTGGGATGAAAGCCTGATAAGCTTGGCCTAATTCAGCTGCCTAAAACAAGACTCCCTTTGACACTGAGAGCCAGAAAAAAAATTATCACCATTGTAAAGAGTTCAGCTGTAATTTTCAAGGTTCCCAGAGGCAATACAAAGAAAATATTAAGCTACAAGAGTTCAAGTTGCTGTTAGGAAGAAATGGTACATTTCTATGAAAAAGCATTGCCTAGTGGTTCGGACTTTGGGCTCTAGAGTCAACCTACCTGGGTTTAAATCTCAGTTCCATCACCTGCTATTTATGTGACCTGGAGTAAATTACTTAACCTCTCTAAGGGCATGAGATGATCCATGTCAATCACTTAACACGTAGTTGGTGTTCATATAATTTAATTTCTATTTCTTACAATGATTACTGTAGGAATAGACTAATGATTACTAGTAGGAATAGACTAGATGTAATGGGGAGAGAGGGGAAAAGTAAAAAGCAGACAGGAAGCTACTTCACTAATTCCACAAGAGATCATGGCAGCTTGAACATGGGGAGAGGTAGATGTACCTGAATACATTTTCTGAGAGAACTGAAAAACTTTCTGGATGGAGCCTTGCTTGATGAAATCAAGAATGACTCTCATGCTTTTAGCATTAGAACTGGTTGGCTGTTGGTACTTTATATTGAAACAGTAAAGACAGTCAGAGACATGCTTATAGTAGTCAGGATCTTGGTTCAGATACATTATGAGTTGAAATAGTAATTGAAGAAATTGAGTTGAATACAAACTCAGAGTTCAGAAAAGATTTGGGCTGAAGATATTAAATTGAGATCACCTAATGTAAATCTATTGGGGAGGGTGGGGAAAGAAGCCAAGTCTCTTGGAAACATAAAAGTTTTAAAGTTGAAGAGAAAAGGAGCCTGCAAAAGTGACTACAGAAAAAAGTAACCGGAGAGATTGGGGAAGGAAACAAATGGTGCTGTAACAGAACAGAGAAAAAAAGTACACATACAAGAGGAGCTGTGACTAGCCAAGGTCATATGCTACTGAGAGATCAAATAAGGTGATGACAGAGAGTTGCCCCCTGGATCTGGCAGTATGTAAGTCAGAGCAGAGTAGTAGAGCTAAACATAGGATGGAACAGGTTATAAAGTGGTTATGAGTAAAGCCCATAGAGACAATTCCTTGAAAGGATATGTGGATAGCAGCAGAGGCTGCTAGAGGATGCGAACAAAGAATAAGTTTTCTGTAGGCTGAAACATAATGATAATATAGGAAAGGAAATAACGCAAGAGAGAGAGTGAAATGATGATGCAAACTAGAGTGAGGACCCGGGACTGGTGGGAGGAAGTAAATGCAGAGCTCAGAGAAGGACTGGCCTGGGATCAGCTGAGAGGCATTTGGTTGCTGATATGAATGAATCTGGGAGTTGGATGATGAGGCAGTTCTCTTTTATAAAAGATTTATATTTTTCTTGGTGACATATGAAGTAAGCGCACAACTATGGGTGATAATGATAGCAGAAGGAGGAGAGGTTAAAAAATCTGAGGAATAGAGAAAGCGCACAAGCTTACTGGTAAAACATTGGATAATTGCTGAGTAGTGTTGAATTTCTAAGTGAAATTTTGTGAACCTAAGAGTAAAATACAGTCAGTTCACCTGGTGGCATTACTTTCTCCAGTGATGTTCAGCTAATTATGAACAATGTGAAGAAGCTGGACAACTGGGTTAAGGTAAGTGCAATGTGAAGAGAAGGGCAAGGGCACTGGGAAATATTTTCAAGAAAATAATTATAATGATGAGATATGGAATTTAAATTATACCAAGAATAAGAGCTTTGAAAGGATCTAAGAATCATGAAAAAGAGGAGGAAGCAATAGACTAAACATTTCAATGAGGTAAAATCATTTTTTGTAAAAGAAAACAGCTGAAATCCTCACCATCAGTGGTCTAGTTAAATAAAGCATGCCAGAACTGCACAAAATATGATGCAGACAATTAAAAGAATATGATGATTCTAGATGTTGCCTACGTGGGTTGATAGCAACATACTCGGTAAAGTAGAAAGAGCACTTAACAATAGTATGACATGCTTCCATCTGGATAAATAAAATGGGAAGAAATATATGCATAAATGTATATGTGCATATTTTTGTAACATGCACATCATATCACTAGAAAGACACCTCAGAAACAAAAAAAGTGCTTATTTCTAAAAAGGGCTGTTGGGGTCTAAGAGAGGCCAGAAGAAGATGTAGATTTCAATCAATATTTCTTATAAAGCTTAATTTATTTTATTTTTTAATTACAGTTGATATTCAATATTATTTTAAATTAGTTCCAAGTGTAAGCATAATGTAGTTAGCCATTTATATAATTTATGAAGTAATTTCCCCAATAAATCTAGTACTTACTTGACATTATACATAGTTATTAAAATATTATTGACTATATTCCTTGTGTGATATTTCACACCCCTGTGAAAATTTTGTAACTGCCAATCTGTACTTCTTAATCCCTTCACCTTTTTCACCCAGCCCCCCCAACCCCTCTCTCACCTGGCAACCAAAAGTTTGTTCTCTGTATTTGAGTACATTGGTTTTGTTTGTTCACTTATTTCATTTTTTTAGATTCCACATATAAGTGAAATCATATGGTATTTATCTATCTCTGTCTGATTTATTTCACTTAGCATAATACCCTCTGGGTCCCTTTGTGTTGTTGCAAATGGTAAGATGTTATTCTTGTTTATGGCTGAGAAATAATCCATTATATTTAAGTATATCTTCCTAAATTAAATTTATTGGGGTGACATTAATAAAATTATATAGTTTTCAAGTGTACAATTCAATAACAATTCATCTGTATATTACATTGTGTGTTCACTACCCAAAGTCAAATCTCCTTCCATCACCATAGATTTGATCCCATTTATCTTTATCTATCACCACCCTTCCTCCCTTTCCCTCTGGTAACCACTATATTGCTGTCAGTGTCCAGTTTTTGTTTGCTTGTCTTCTTCATTTGTAGCTTTCAGTTTTATATATCACATATGAGTGAAACCATATGGTTCTCAATCCTTTCTGTCTGATTTATTTCCTTAGCACAATTATCTTAAGATCCATCCGCATTGTCACAAATGGCAGTATTTCATCTCTTCTTAAGGCTGAGCAATATTCCACTGTATGTATATACTTCTCCTTTATCTAATCTTCTATCAAAGGACACTTTGGTTGTTTCCATGTCTTAGTCATTGTGAATAATGCTGCAATGAGCATTGGAGTGCATATATCATTACAAATAAATGTTTAAAAATTTTTTGGTAGATACCCAAAAGAGGGATTGCTGGTTCATATGGTAATTCTAAATTTTTTAAGGAACCTCCATACTGTTTTTCATAATGGCTGTATCAATTAACATTCCCACAAGCAGGGTATGACTGTTCCTTTTTCCCCACAACCTCTCCAACATTTGTTTTGACTTGTCGTGTTAATAGCCATTCTTACGGATGTAAGGTGGTACCTTATGTGGTTTTGATTTGTATTTGCCTAATACCTTCTCACATGTCTGTTGGCTGTTTTTTGTCTTCTTGGGAGAAGTGTCTCTTCAGGTATGCCCATTTTTTAATTGGATTGCTTTTGTTGTTGAGTTGCATGAGTTCTATATACATTTTGGATATCAGAGGTGTCGTTTGTAAATATTTTCACCCATTCAGAAGGTTGCCTTGTATCTTGCTGATGTTTTCTTTTGCTGTCCAGAAGCTTTTTAAGTTTGACGTAGTCCCATTCATTTATTTCTGCTTTTACTTTCCTTGCCTTTGAAGTCAAAGACATAAAATCCTCTCTAAAACCAAGGTCTATGAGTTTAGTAACTATGGTTTCTTCTATGCAATTTATTGTTTCAGTTCTTATATTTAGGTTTTTGATCCATTTTGAGTTAATTTTGGCATATGGTGACAGTCTAGTTTCATTCTTTTGCATGTGGCTTTCTAATTTTCTCAGCACCATTTATTGAAGAGTCTCTTTTCTCCATTGTTTGTTTCTGACTCCATTGTAGAAAATTATTTGCCCGTGTATATGTGGATTTATTTCTGGAATCTCAGTTCTGCTCCATTGGTCTGTGTGTCCATTTTTCTGCTAATATCATGCTGTTTTATTGTCACTTTGCAGTTTAATTTGAAGTGAGGCAGTATGATGCCTCTGGCCTTGTTCTTTTTCCTAAGGATTGCTTTGGCTATTTGGGATTTTTTATGATTATACAAATTTGATTTTTTGTTACACTTTTTTGTTCTTTTTTTTTTTTTAATGACATTAGGGTTTCGATGGGGACTGCATTAAATCTGTACATTGCTTTGGGTATTTTAACTATGTCGCTTCTACCAATCCATTAATTTGGGATATCTTTCCATTTCTTTGTGTATCCTTCAATTTCTTTTAATAATGTCTTGTAGTTTTCAGTGTACAAATCCTTCACATCCTTTGTTACACTTACTCCTAGGCACTTTATTCTTCTTGTTGAAATTACAAAAAAAAATAGATTTTTTTCCATTTCTTTTTTTGACATTCCATTGTTAGTACATAGGAATGCAATTTATTTTTGTGCATTGATTTTATATCCTGCAACTTTACTGTATTTGTTTGTTTCTAATAGCTATTTAGTGGGAACTTTAGGGTTTTCTACATAAAGAATCATGTTTTCTGCAAAGAGTGACAATTTGACTTCTTCATTCCCAATATGGATGCCTTGTCTTTCTTTCTCTTCCCTAACTGCCTTAGCGTGAAGTTCCAATACTATATTGAATATGAATGGTAGGAGTGGGCATCCTTGTCCCATTCCTGGTTGTAAAGGAAAAACTTTCAGTTTTTCACAGTTAAGTATATTAACTGAGGGGTTGTCACATTTGATTTTTATTATATTGAGGTACCTTCCTTCCATACCATTTTATTAAGTGTTTTAATCATAAATGATGCTGTATCTTGTAAATTCTTTAATGATGTACTGTATGTCTTTTTAAAAAATAAAACCATTACATTTTATTTAAAAAATAAAAAATAAGATCAAGACAATTACACACTTTTTAATTATAGTAATAATAAGGACTAATTGAGGTAATATTTTTAAATCATTTGGCACCAGGGTCATAATAAAAAATATTTACTACTATTATTATCATTACCTTGTTACACTGTAATAATGAATCAGAAATTGTTATGTCCAAAACCAAGGTCATCAGTTTCTCCACCACTCATCCTTTCCCCTCCTCATTCAGAAATTACTTTTGAAAGTGCCACCCTCCTCACTATTTTAAAAACTCTAATATCTCCCTTCTCTAACCAGCATCTACAGCTCTATATTGACAACAGCCCCCTTTATTTTTCAGCTTCACTCCTCATAGATGAACTTCTCTGATCAGTCTTACAAGCTACCTTTCCTAGAGTAAGTGTGTAAAAGTGACTTTACATCAAAATACAGGTTTGGTCATATAGCATAAATCTGGTATGCACTGCTTTGTTTATTTTCCATATTCTAATGATTTTATACAATTTATTGCTTATGCTTTAATTCTTCTTTGAAAAAAAAGTTATTTAGATTATTTGTAACACACATGCCTGAATATTTGAGGTTTTTAGGTTTTGAAACTATTGTCATTCTTTCAGAGGTTTACTGTGCCAAATGTCAAGGAATGTAGCCTGAGGAATTTCTGGTGTAGGAACTTTACTGGTATTTTTCTATTTTCAGCAATGATAATGTTCCATGAACATTTGAAAAATAAGTATATTCTCTATAGACTGCAAATTTTCAGATACATTTATTCATTCACTTTTATTAATTGTTTAAACCTTATGCTTATTTTTTCTGTTTTGTCTCAAACTGAGAGTAATACATTAAAATGCCACTATAATTATGTTTCTGTCAATTCTTCCTTGCTTGTCTAACTAATTTTGCTTTGTGTTTTGATATTTTATTAGTAAACACAGATTCATATCTATGATGTTTTTATTATGGATTTTACCTTTCATCAATATTAAGTGACTGTTCTCATTTCTCTTAATGCTTTTTGCCTTGAATTTTATTTTGATAGATATTAAAATTGCCTCCTCTGCATTCTTTCTGTTTAAATTTGCTTGCTATACCTTTACCCAATTATGGAATTTTATATTTTTTAGTTATAGCACTTATAACCTGAATATAGTTGATTTTTAAACACAAGAGCAGATTTTTGCTTAACCTTTATGTTCAATTTATGCTTAATCTTTTGTATCTTATGTATATCTTTTTATGTTTTAAGCTCCTTTACCATTTGTCTGTTTACTTGTTCATTTTATTGAGGACTGTGATTAGTTTGCTTGTACTTTCTGTGGTAACTTGGAAGACAGGTCCTCTATCTTTAATCTACTAATATTTACCTTTAAGATTTCAAAAACCATAATCATATCCTCCTTCTATATGTGTGTGTGGTGTGTGTGTATAGAGAGAGAGGGAGAGGAAGAAGAGGAATATATTTCTTTAGAGTCACATGTGATTTAGTATGCTTTCACTTCCATTTTTATAGATCGTTTTTCTCTTCAGCTTTTGACTTTCTTTTGAAAAAGTATTTTCTTAGCAATTAATTTACATTAAACGATGTTTCTAAGAGAAAGAGCATTGTTTTCATTTGTGTTCTTTTTAATAAAATTATTACTCCATTCTTGAGCTCTTTATTTTAAATTATTTTCTGGTTATGTGGAGTACCTCTACTAATGTATGAACTTTGAGCCCTTAGACTTTTTGTTGCCATCATATAAAAAAAAAAAAACAATTTGGCTGGAGAGGTATTCCTTGATCACATAATTTTCTTGATCAAAACCCAACACAATTTTTCTTTTATATTTTCATATCTTGTTTTGCAAAAGAAAAGTCTTGGACCCACCCGATTTTTGTTCCTGTAAAGCTATACTTTATTTTGGTTTTTATTTTGTCCTATATGGGGTTTTGCAAAATTTTAAAATTCTTGTTGAAAAAATCATCAGAATATTTTTAGGTATAAGATTCTTTCTGTTATTGTTACCTAGAGTCTTTCGTTCTATGAATGAACACGTTTTTAGTTTTATAAATTTCTATTGTATAAGTTACTAATCTATGGTATTTTCAATTTTTCATTTGAGGAGAACAATTATGGTTGCATCTTGTCCTCTATATTCTGACCCATTTTTTCTGTTCTTTCCCTCCACTTTCTAAGACAAATTCTCAAATTTGAAATATCTGCCATTGCTATTTCCTACCATGTTATTCACTTATGTCACAGTATGGGATTTTAATTCTGCTCTTAAATTTTCAATATTCTTGCAGCTGTTTGCCCTCTCAGTCAATATTTCTATCATCTTGGATTGCACTGCAGCTTATTGGCTTTTTATAGCATTCTGATATCTCCTTGTGATTACATACCTTTATTTCCTAGCTTAATGAGATATCATCTAAAATTGCCTTTTGTTTCCTGTGGCGCATCATTTACAAGGATGTGCATTTCTTCTATGTCTTTAGAATAACATTGTCTTATGCTATTCTAGTGCATTTTTAAGTGAGCTCATTTATTTTACTTTTTATACATCTTTAAATGAACAGAGAACAAGACTAGTGATTACTAGGTATAAATGACCCTTTCCATCCCCGCTTTTATTCTCTTGGGTATTTGTTATTTGTCCCTCCATATTTAAAATTGAAAGGCAAGTTGACATGGACAAAACCTCGTCCAGTGTCTGCTAACACTCACAGATAAAACTCTGCTGGCCTGAGACAGTATTTTCATTTACCTCCCGTCTAGCTGTGTGATCCTGAAAAAGATTTTGTCCTAAGGAGCTGAGATGGTCTGTTGTCTTGCTTTAATGTAATTCAGACTATGAAACATCATAATTGCTAGCTCATGTGCTATTTTCAGGTCTTTTTCTGCATCAGCTCCTGCCTACTACAGTATGTGTGAAATGTCCTATACTTTGCTTACCAGTACAGTTATAGTCTCTAGCAGAAGAAAGTGAGGAGCCAATGAGGGACAGCTAAGGAAAAAACTCCACTCTGTCCAGCTCAGAATGCAGTATCCCTGTCAAACAGGGCCAGTTCCATTTCTGGTTGATGTAGAGTCTATATCCATGCTAGACGCTAGTGGTGGGGACAGACTGAGTTTTCCAATCTTTTTCCTGTTAGCCGTGATGATCACATATCACATAAAATTTTCTCTAGACTCTGGAAAACTGTTTAGTCATTTTAGTTAACAGTTTAAGAGTTCAGTTGTTTATGTGTTTGCAGAAATTCATCCAGAATTGGTAAGAACCCAAAAGAGATATAATTAGAGAGTCTAACAGATTCTATCTTGTTCTAAGACCAGGCTTCCCTCCTTCCTGTTTTCAATAACCATGTTTCTCCTAAATTCTGTGTCACATGACCCATTACAGAAAATTGGAGAGAAAAGGAGAACACGGCAGGAAATTCACACTATTATTAGAGCGAAGTGAGCGAAAAACACCGCAGAGCTGCAATCTCGGCAAACACTAATCTGACCATGTGCACTCACAGTTAACTCAAGCATGAAGCTTCTTTCTCATGACATAATAAAAACAGTCATACTCATAATAAAAATGAGTATTCGCAGTGGATCAACATATGTACTAGACATCTTACCTCACTTTTAGGGAAGATACAGGGAGGTACTTGGAAGGTTTTGTACATCAAAAAGTAAGTCAAAAAGATTATCTTCAATTGAAGATTTAAAAGGTACTACTAAGCTCATATGTTCAGGAATTTCTTTCTTGGTATGGCATAACTGTGTTTTCTCCTGCTGAATTTAGTCACATTGTAGATAATGTAAAGGCCTAAATATTTCATATAACATGTTGTTGCCCTAATTTCTATATGAAAAGAAACCCTATAAAGGAAAGAGGTAAGAGAGTCCACAGGTGTCACTATCCAGCTGGTCCATCAAATAAAACTGATATAATCCGAGACTCCTAAATTATTTTTCTACCCCATACAAAATTAATAATTAAATCCTTTTAATTCAACCTCAGAGAATTCTCTGATTTCCTCCCTACAACTGTTGCCTCATACATCCACACACACCTTCACTCAGTGACAATGCCCGAATTCAAATCCTCTTACGTCTTCCATTTAAAAAGTAATGTGTAATAGCCTCCTGCTAATCTTTTTCTAGGGGTTCTGAAGCTTGGCTACAGAAAGCTTTTAAAAATATTCATGTGTGGATGTACTTTGTGGTATGTAAATTATATCTCAATAAGGCTGTTAAAAAAATACTCACATATGAACTCCACCCCAGACTAATTAAATAAGTATCTCTGAAGGTCTGGCTCTAGTACCAAATTTTTTTTAAAATACTGCAAGGGATTCTAGTGAGCCATAAAGGTAAAGAATCACTGCTGTGGTCTCATAACCATCAGTAGCTTCCTAACCTGGATAATCAGAATGTCTGAAAGAGCTTTTAAAATGCAGAAACTGTTCAAGATCTCTATAACTTCCTGGCACCCAGCCCCAATTTCTGAGTTACTGCTTTAAAATATATATATATATATTGCCCAGATGATGCTGATTCTGATGATTGTCACTGGGTATCACTGTGTTACAGCAGCCTGCCTGAGAATGCTGCTGCTCAAATGTTAAAGTACCTACAAACAACCTGGGAGTCTTGTTAATATGCAATCTGATTCAGCAGGTCTATGAGGGTCCTAAGATTCTGCACTTCTAATATGATGTTGATCCTACCTGTCCTAGACCACACTTTTGAGTAGAAAGGTCCTTAATCCCTTTGAAATGCCAAATATGACAAAAACTCATCCTCAACTAATAAGGCTTAAAGACTGGCTTTCCCAGCCTTGCTCCCATTCTCTAATATATGATCCAAAAACTGTGTTTTTTAAAATTCCTGACTATTCTAAATCCAACAGCTATTGAAAAGAAGTAGTTCCACATTTCCCTCCAGCTTAAATTTTATTGTTTTGCCTAAAAGAAGCCTCTTTAAAATTATCAGCACTCTCCTTTTACATTTCTCAACAGATAATAGAAAAGGTTTATTTATTCTCTATTCAAAAGCACTTACGTTAATTGGTTGAACCTAGCTACAGAAACAGTTTTTAGAAATATATTGCTGAAGTGTAAAGTAATAAAACTACTGAACTATTTTTACTGTTTTCACTTCCAATTAAATGCTACTTCCTCCAGGAAGCCTTCCCTGACTATGCTTGCTCATAATAACCTCTGCTTCTGTGAGCTGGTGTATTACCTTCATACCCGACCAGGTAGCCTTTGATAGTACATGGCTGTGATGCCATGAATTAGCTTTATGCATCAAGATCTTAACCTATCCACTAAACTTGGGACCTGAGGGGATGGCATCTCCTGTGTATCAACACTGAGCAGTTATACAAGGGCTCAACTTGAATATCATCAATTCATTCATCAGATAAATTGTACTTTTTAATATCTAAGTATATCCAGCCACAGATTCCCAAAACTGTCAGACTGCAATGGACCATTCAGGAAATATATCCAAGTCATGTTGGAAATTATATCCCCTGATTCCTTCTTTAAAATCTCCAAGAATTGAGACTCCAGATCAATCATAAATAATCTATTCAAAAATGTTCATAATGATTACCAAAGATTTGCAAAATGCTGATTAAGGTTTGTTATCTGCTTCCCAGGTGATGAGACCAGACTGACATTCAATGTAACTTCCAGATGTTGAGAGGCTCTACTTCAAGTTACCTTCCACCAAATAGGCAATAAGCAGCCTACAATGTCCAATAGCAGAGAGATAAAAGGAGTGAGATTGCCTAGAAAGGAAAAGTTCAGAGAGCTTTGATGTTATAAGAGACATAAAAATGAAGAAAGAAAGAATAAGCTAGATTAAAAGGTCAGGGGCATATTTCTGGGTGTTGTGAATTTAAACAGAAAGTAGAACACATGTTAATGAAATGGGGACTACAGCCATACCGCTGACTGAAGATGTACACATATGGCTAATGGCACGTATTTTGAATAATCAACAGAAAAAGAATTGTTTTGACTCTGTGACAACAAAATTAGGGCATATTGTTTTCTTACTGATGTTGCCTGAGGCAGCCATGTCTCATTACAGCTTTGAAGCATACGGTCTTCATTCCTTTTTCAGTTCCTCTTTACTGATTTCTCTGGCATGACCAGTTCTTTCTCTGTATAAATCTTTGCCAAGTTTTTGTGCTGGGTTTTGTTACAACTTAACCACCTATCTTTAGTCTGTCATTTTTTATATCTCCTGTCCATATAAAAAATTGGTACTGCGCTATATTCTTCATAGAAAACGCCAAGGCGAAAGAATGCTCTTACACAATAAATTATTGATGTTTAAAAAGAAAAAAGAATACAAGTCAGAGTTCTGAAGCTGGGGGTGGGGGAAGCAATTTAGTTAAGAATTATAAATAAAAGCCAGAGATCACCCTATATAGGACAGTAATAGAGAGAACTGTGATAGTTTCAGTATTTCAACTTGTACTGTTCTTTCCTTCAAATAACAATGGAGTAATTTACAAGCACTCAGAGTTTCTATTCCAGGCCATTACACCTGTGTGTAATAATTCCCACGTATATGGACTCAATCATTGCATGCCATTTAGCTGTTAGCTGCACCAACTACCTAGAAGTTGATCTGCCATGTTAGAGATTCTAATGGCTTCCCATACAAAACTAAACAAGTTAATAGGCCAAGCCTTGCTCAAGATACCTTAGATGCAATTAAAACTCACTCTCTTCTGCATATATTGCTGAGAAGGGAAACTTATTCCCCTGATAATGAGAAGACTGCGGCTTCTAATTTTTTTGCTTCTTATGGGCATCTGCTATATAACTGGATAGCATAATGAAGACCTGATCATTGTGGTGAGACAAACTGGGCCATGAGAGATAAAAAGAAACCCTATCAGACATCAAAGGTGCAAGGCCTGAAAGAGGGCTAAATACTTTCATTCAAAGATACTCATTCTTTAAAAAAGAAAATAGAAATGCTTTCCAGAGTGAGCATGCCATTAAGGCACCTACTGAGCTAAAGGACTGTAAGAGCATTCCATCTCCTCCCCACTTCAGGTCAAGCTTTGAATCCAGATGTCTGAGTTCATGAGCTACCTGCTGCTTCCAAGAATCACCCTCAAAAGTTTGGGAACACAACGTTAAAAAGAGAGATGAGAAGTCAGGTCATCTTCAAGTTTCTGCCTGATGAAATAACAGTTGGCCGGAGACCAATCCAAAGCCATGCTGATGATATGAAAAGGGTTTTGAATGATAGGAAGCTACTTTAGAAGATGCCATTTTTAAAGTATCTAGTCCTCTTTCCAGCTACAAAATATTCTTTATAGTTTTGTTTTATTTTATTTTTGGCAGATGCTTTACCTTAATGCCAATAATGTAACTATTATTACTACCATTCTTACCATTTATTGAGACCAATACATGCCAGATATATTGCTAAATGCTTAATATACATTTTCTATTCAATTCCCTAAAGTACTATTTCTTGAGTATCTGCTATGGGTAGTGGGGTTATAGTAATGTTCCAACCAGACTTAATACTTTCCCTAGGGCATACATTCTGATGTATCAATATATGTACTTAATCTTCACAACAAAATTACAAGACAGGTACTATTATTTATATTTCACAAATGATGAAACTGAGGCTCAAACCTTACCCATTTATTACACAGTGAATAAGCAATGGGGCAGGATTTAAAACCAAGTCACTCTCATTCCAAAGCCATGCTCTTAACCTCTTATCTGTGCTGATGCTCTGGGATTCTGAGGCAATCCTAGATTATATAATGTTAAAAAACAAGGTTAGCTCTTTGAGTACTTGGTATCTTTATAGTGGGAGTTGTTAAGCAAGCAGATAAGTAGGGGTTCCAATTGTCAGAAAGAGCAAGGTAAAATTTTGCCTGGTATTATCCATTTGGCAAGTGGGATAGCTGACTTGGCTAGGAATCTCTTCTATTGGGAAATGCTATTTAAGGCATCTTTAGGCTCACTTCTTAGACAATGATTCTCAGACTTCTTCATATGAAAATCTTGATGTCATGGGGTTCTTTGCAACTCATCATGAACTACTGATACATTATACTCAAATTACACTGTGCTGCATTGTATAGTTCAGTACATATCAGGCTCTATATGAGATAAGAAGTAACAAGTGCCCAAGTTAAGAAAAAGCATGGAAGCAAATCTTCCAAATAAGCACATTCTGTGTAAAACTGTACCTTTATGCAAATTAGGAAAAGATCAATAATGATCAATTTCAGTAGCAGAACCTTCATGGAGTCTCTGGGGTAGCAATAATAGACTCACTACTCTTGGATCAGCCCCACTGTGTGGCTTTCTAATTCTTTTGCCTCTAACTGCAGCCTCTGAGAATGCGACCTCACAATTCTAGTTGGGAAGAAGAAAAAACTCCTGTTTAAAGTTCCTTCATAAACCCATATTTATATGGGCAAATATTTTTTGACAAAAAGGAAAGCCTCTTCAATAAATGGTGCTGGAAAAACTGGAAAGCCACCTGCAAAAGAATGAAACTAAGCTGTTGTCTATGACCATACACCAAAATTAACTCAAAATGGGTTAAGGACCTGAATATAAGACCTGAAACAATAAAATGCATAGAAGAAAACATAAGAACTAAACTCAAGGATCTTGAACTTAAAGAGGATTTTATGAATTTGACCTCAAAGGTAAGGGAAATAAAAGCTAAAATAAATTAATAGGATTACATCAAACTAAAAAGCTTCTGCTCAGCAAAAAAAAAAATTGTCAACAATGTAAAGAGAGAACCATCCAAATGGGAAAATATATTTGCAAGCAACACCTCCCATAAGGACCTAATACCCAAAATATACAAGGAACTCATATGACTCAATAACAACAACAACAACAACAAAAATGATCCAATCAAAAAATGGGCAGGGGGCCTGAGCACACACTTCTTCCTAGAGGCATAGAAATGGCCAACAAATATTTAAAAAGATGCTTAACATCACTAGATGTTAGAAAAATGCAATTCAAAACCACAATGAGATACCATCTCACACCTGTTAGAATGGCTATAATCAACAGGACAAGTAATAACAAATGTTGGAGAGGGTGCAGAAAAATAGGAACCCTCATACACTGCTGGTGGAATTGCAAATTGGTACAGCCACTATGGAAAACAGTAAAGAGGTTCCTCAAAACACTAAGAATTGATCTACCATATGATCCAACAATCCCTCTACTGGGTATTTATCCCCAAAGACTTGAAAACTCATTTTCAAAAAGATATTTGCACACCGATGCTCATAGCAGCATTATTCACAGTGGCCAGGACATGGAAGCAATGAAGTGTCCTATGATAGATGATTGGCTAAAGAAGCTGTGGTACGTATATACAATGGGATAATACTCAGCCATAAGAAGAGATGAAATACTGCCATTTGCGACAACATGGATGGACATTGAGATAATCATACTAAGCAAAATAAGCCAGACAGAAAAGGTTGAAATTCACATGATACCACTTATATGTGGGCTATAACCTAAAAGTAACCAATAAACAGGACAAACGAACAGAGACTCATGGACTAGTGGTCACCAGAGGGGAGAGGGAATGTGGGAGGAGAAAAAAATAAAATATTTTTTTTTAAAACCTATAAACAAACAAACAAACAAATAAATAAATAAACAAACAAAAAACTTCGTTTAGCATCCTCAAACGCTAAGTTTACCAATTCCAAAACCTTCCTCTGTTAATGAGGCTTCTTAAATTCTTGAAATTTTCTATCTCTGTTAAATAAGAAGGCCCTAGAAGAAAAAGCATTTATAAATATTAGTGTATATCCAGTTTCCTTTGAGTTTTCTTCTCATTTAATTTAGTACAATGCTGCACATTAGAATAACTATCAGTATACTTTTGGTATCAGGCTACTTTAACAGAACAGCCTTGGAGTGATCAGGTAAGTAAGCTACTTGAAATATAAGATGAACAAACATGGCACTAGGGGCAGTAAAATAATTTTGTCCCTTCCATTTAACTGACCATGTGGTCCCTGACAGCACCATAATTGTCTGAGTACCTACATATCTTACAAAAGAGAATAAAGAAACTGAATATAAAGAGATCACCTACTGTGATCTATGCCTACATACTTCATCTTTTTTAAGCTTACAATGACCTGAAAGAAGCTCAGAAAGATTAAATAACTTTCCCAAATGGGGTCACACAGAAGTAAGTAGTAAAACTGAAATAAAAGCCTGATTTTCTGCCTTCAAAGTCCAAATTTTTTCAAGCATATTCCTCTGGTCCTTAACCAGTGACCCCTCTCCCCCCAGCCTATGGTATCACAATCATTTCAAGAAAAGATTCTAAAATTGTCCTCATACTACTATAAAACAATAATCAGTCTAATTTTAAAACCTTTTAATAATAAAAGTATGTCACACAACTCTTTGTCTGAAAGAACTGGCCTCATTAAATAACATCACAACTTCACAAAAGGTTGAGACTTACTGGATTCCATGTACTGATTTTACTCTCCAGGTTGCTTCCTTTCCTGGCCCCCCTCCTTCCCGGGTAAGATCATTAAGCAAAGGACTAGCAAGAATGTTCCAGTTCTTGAAATCTTGAAGTAGTGTTGAGATTCCAGTTCTTGAAATCTTGAAGTAGTGTTGAGAACTTCTAGACACCCTCACCACAGATAAAAGGTAAAGAATGTAAAAACTTTCCATGCAACAAACCATTCAAAGGGCTTAAAAAACAAACACATCTGTTTTCACAATCTAAGACCTTCTGCTCTTGCCAAGTGGACAAAGATATTTACTGTTTTCAACTCCAGACTGTTAGAGCCAAATGGAGTGTTTCCACAAGAAAAATAATGCTGAATAAATGGCAGTGTCTGGCTCTGTTCTATAGTATTTAGGTCTCTGGGGGCTCCAAAGGAGTGTGTCCATACCTGTACATACAAAATGTTTACAACCAATCCAATCCCTCTGCCACTGCCTTGGGTTCAGGGGCGCACCGGGCACCTAAAGCCTTATTTAATAAATACCAAGCACTTTAGGAGACCCTGGGAATTTTCCTTCAGGCAACCTTAAGATGTTCTAAAGGCAGTCCTACCCAATCAATCCAGCCCCCAAACTGATTTACCCATTTTACTTCCAGCCAAATTGCACAGCCATAGCAGGCGAGCGGACTCCTGAATCTGTTGGTTAACAGCAGATAGTCTCTATTACCAGCAGATTGACTTCATCCTTTTTCCTTTCTAGCTCCCTTCAAAGTTGATACGCTGATTGCACTCTCAGCGCCGCCGCCCGCCCGCCCTCCACTGGCTGTGCTCATTTATTTGCAACTGACGAGTAATGAAAACTCTAGAAAATGTGTTTCAGAGTGTGTGTGTGTCTGCGTAAAGGTAAAGAGAAGAAAATAAGAGTAAGCCCAGGTTTAATTTCTATATTCATTCTAAGCTATCAATGTGTTCTAATCCTTATAGAATTATCCACTGCTTTTCTCAGAAAGTGGGAAAAACGTAGACTCTGGACTCAGATTGTTCTGCATTAAATCCAGACTCTATTTATTAACTCTGTGGCTTTGGACAAATTAGTTAACCTATATCTAAAATGGGAACAACATTTATTGCAAGGATTAAATAAGGAGATACATGTGAAAGGTATAAAACAGTACACATTGCATAGTAAACACTCCAGAAATGTTAGCCATTGTTTACATCATTACTCTGTTCTATAAAGCAGGGCCCTTCTGAAATAAGGACTTACAGTCATTCTGATAAAGGATTTAGGATACACCCAAAGTTCACAAGACACCAGAATGGATACATTGCCCTCTATGACAAGAGGAAAATTAAAAAAAAGAAAAATCTGGGAGAAAAAGAATGTAGATTATACAGTTTAGCAACACACACACACACATACACACACACACACACACACACACACACACACACACACACACACACACACACCAGTGGTCCCCTAAGCATTTTGCAATTACCTCTAGTTCAGTGCCAGACTCCACTGGTGATGAATTTTTTCCTCAATGGAGAACTGCCTCTCTGCAAAATTTCTCTTGTCACTTATTTCCTTGGTCAAAGACATTCCTGAAGATGTTCCTCTAAGCAATGTGAACTGGCTTCCTCCCAATATATGAAAGGTCTCAGCACAGAAAGCCTTATCCAGTTAGAGACAGTGTTTCATCTCAGCCTGCGCCTGAGAGATGGAACACTACTTCAAAATACAAGGCCTTCAGAAATATCATGTCTGCAAATTTAAAGATTTCAACTCTCTCACAAGCAGTTAGAATCTAGGACGTCTGACATGTGCTGTCCAAAAATCTCCCTTGATCATTTGCTTTCCTTGTACTTGTTAGGGACTGTCATGTTTGAGAACTATGACTTTGCCAAGATTCCTCTTTCAGGTTTGAAAGCAAACCAACAAAAAGTGAAACAATAATTTAAAACACAGTTTCACTAAACTAATTCCTTACTGTGAAGAGAGGAAAGGTCAAGGAAGTAGAATTGATTTGGGAACTATTAGGTACCAGATGCTCTCATGCCTTATTTCATTCAAGCCTTAATATAAGATAAGATCTAAGAGGGCAGTAAGTAATTTATTAAGCATTATATACCCAGTACCTGGGACACTGCCTGGTACATAGTTCTCAATAAATACACATTGAATAATTAAATAAAAGCGAGTGTCATTCTAAAAATCAGTAAGCTGATGAACACAAAGTACAACCCGGGGAGGTGAGGTGGAGCTACAGATTGAAAATTCTAAACCCACGGTCCATATTTTGCCCACTATTTCTTGTTTTGTTTTTACGGTATATTAAAAGCAAAAGCAATAGCAAAAAAGGAAAAACAAAATCAGAAAAAAACCCACCCTGTTACCATCTCCACTAATAGTGTGGAAAAAGTAAAACACTTATTATGGACAGCTGTCAATGCAAAACATGAGATAATGAGATGTTGAATACAATTCCAGTGCTGCCTATTGAGCTACGAAAGTGGTCTACCAAAGGAACTGGGAGATGTAATGTCTTTATGAAGAGATTGGCAGCTGTATGTTAAAGGACAGAAAGATGTCATCGTTTGTCATTCAGATACCCAGCCTGAAAAGTGCTTGTTTCATTATTGGCAAAGACTCCAGAGCAAATGAGCACAAGAAAACAGTCAAATTTGATGAACTATATTCATTTAAAAGTGGAACTAGGAATCCCACTTGGAAAAGGCTACAAATCAGATAAATTGAAATAATTAAAATTATGTGAATTAAGGACACCTACAGTAGACATAGATGAGTTTCCCTACAAAGGAATTAAGTGTTTATAAATGGTCCAAGCCAGAGAACACTGGCAATAATGGAAAAATATTTGATCTTTAAAGATTGTTAGTTTAATTTTTTAACTGGCATTTTCTCTTTCTTCTGTCACACATAGAATATCAGAACATTTAATCACACAAGCACTTACTAAGTTGAATGGGAAAAAGACATTTCTTCCCAGATTCATTGTAAAACCTTTTGCCCTGTTTTCTAATAACTGAAAGTGATTTCAGAATGAAAAGGAACAGTGTCCCCTTAGAATTATTTACTCCACGGTTAACATCTAGCCCTATAAAATATAGCTAGGATTAGAGATCCCTTTGAATTCAATACATGCATTCCAGTGCCAGGTTACTAGGAAAATAAAAAGAGAATTCAAACTCAAGGGTGGTAAAAATAAAATCAATGCTTTGTATTTCTGAAGCCTCCTAATAATTCTCTAGAGACATCCTTACTGAATCAGGGCAGAAAACAGTTCCACAGTGACATGAACAGACCATATTAAAGCAAATTGAGTCAAGGAGCAAACTCACTAACTCACTCTAGCAAATCCAAGATAAGTGTGTCCAAGAGACACAAAGCAACTCTGTAAAAAAAACTGTATAACAAAATGTAGAAATTATATAGCAAAAGCTAGAACACTATCTATACTCGAACTCCCTAAAATCCTGCTCTCATGAAGCAACTGGGAAACAGATCTTTTTAAAAGGTCTCTTTCAGATGAAACGGCTTCCTGTTATTCTAGCATCCAAGGTCATTTAATTCATTAGGCTTATGAGCCAATCAGCTTTTTAGGAGCCTAAAAAATTCTTTGGGACCTGTAAAAAAAAAAAAAGTATATGCTCAAAATACAAAAAGAAAATTATAGTCATTATAAGTTGATATGTCTACAGAATGTACCATTATATCAATTTCACAAAGTATTAAAATGTATATTTACAAAAATAGCTTTACATCTTAGATTTTTCTCATTTACCCTGAGTACACATAATGATTGCTGAGAAATCAAAGTCATTCATGAATTAAATGTGTAACCCAGGCCAAATAATTTCAAAAGGCAAATTTAATAAACTCCTTTAAAATTTTTACAGTAAAAGTTACTAATGATAGAGCATATGGAGGTGTTTCAATTTGTTCAATATAAAAAGGGTTGGGTCCTCCAAGGTATGAGTACTTAACACCTATAAGGAGTGTAAATGCCAACTCCAGCCCCAGCATCTTCCACTTGTTTCCTCTTTCTCATCCTTCCTCTACAGATATAGCCACATACAACTTCATTTCTTTAATACAGTTTTTTCCCTCTGATTCAAGCCAATTTTGCCCAGATAATGGCAAGTGACTCACTTTCTTTTTCTATCCTTAACCTTCCACCTCTGTAAGCCTGATGCTTTAAACATTAAGCCTGAGGACAGGCTTAACCATGCCTCAGGTCTATAATGATGAGGACAATAGGTTTCCCTAAGAACTTAGACTAAGGATTAGTCTTGGCTCTAGATGTGTGTCTGACCCAGGCCCATTGAAAAAGAACAACAACGACATCCACCATGGGACCAGTTGGGATGGCGCCATAGCTAATTCCAGGACAGAACACAGTGATTGATTTTCATCCTCCTCCAACCATCCAACCAGTAGTAAACAAGACCCAGACTCTCTTAGTTTCCATTACTACTGATTTGTCCCTATATAAGCTGGACTCCTGAGACACTAGGGGCTCCGATTGTTGAAAGCATTAGTTCGCCTGTGTCTCTAGGACTTGCAACTCTCTAAATAAACCTTGCTTTGCTGCAAAACCTGCACATCTCATTTCTTTGACTTTGATGTACTCAAGCAGACAAACCCTTTTTTATCTGATAATACAAACCCTCCAGAGTGATATCTGCAAAATACTAATGCAACCAGGGAACTCCTCTGCATACACTCTTGAATGACTTCCCACTGCATTTAGGATTATGCCCAAACTCCTTACCACGACCTAGAAGACATCCAGTACCCAGTCTTACCTCAAACCACTTAACCCCTAACCCTCTAATTTTTGAGGAAATTCTTTTAATTCTGCCATCAAAATAAATCCAGAATCTGACCATTCTCACCAACTACTTTCTATCAGATACCCTATTCTGCACAACCATCATCTCCTACCTGGATAATGACAACTGTCTTAAAGTAAGTCTCCTTTCTTCTATACTTGCTTACTATAGTCAATTTTTACCCTAGCAGCCTGAATAAATCTATTTAAAAATAAATCAGGTCATTTTAGTCCTCTGCTCAAAATTCTCCAGTGGAAGAGTTCACTCAGAATCAAATCCAAAATCCACACAGTGGTCTACAAGGCCCTACAAAATTTGGCCCCTGGCTATCCCTACTTTTCTCCTCTCCTGGTGATTTCCCCCGCTCTTGCTGCTCTGCTCATATGGACCTTCTGGCTGTTTTCTGGTCATACTAGAAACATTTCTACCTTCGGGCCTTTGCATGGGCTGCTTCCTTGGTCAAGAGCATTCTTCCTCCAGATTTCTCCAAGCCTAACGCCCTCACTCCCTTCAAGTCTCTGATTCAGTGCTACTCTTTTACAAGTGCTTATAATTCCCAAGGTTTTAGCAAGTATTATATAACTTAATTTAATCTTCACATAATTCTTATTAAGTAAATAATATCATTGTCATTATACAAAAGGTATGTTAGTTAGGGTTCCCTGAAGAAACGAAACCAATAAGAAAGAAATAGATTAGATAGACAGATAGAGACAGACGAGAAGAAAAGATTTATTATAGGAATTGGCACACCATTAGGACATGAGAAATCCTATAATCTGCTATCTACAAGCTAGAGAAAAAGCAGGTGGTAAAATTCAGCCTGAGTCCTGAAGGCCTGAGAATTAGGGGAGCCGATGGTGTCACCCCCAGTCTGAGGTTGAAAGTCTGAGAACCTGGGGGACCACCAGTGTTAAGTTCAAGACTTGAAGGCCTGACAACCAGCAGCTCCAATATCCAATGGCAGGAAAAGACGGACCTCCCAGATCAAAAAAAGGCAAAGACTTCATTCACTCTTCTACCTTTTTGTTCTGCTCCAGTCCTCAATGGTTTGGAAGACACCCTCCTAAGTTATTCAAACACCTTCACAGACACACCCAGAAAGAATGTTTTACAAGATATCTTTCCATCTCTCAAGCTGTTTTGCCATCCCTCCATCCAATCTAGCTGACACACAAATTAACCACCACAGAAGAGGAAATTGAGACTCTGAGGTCCTAAATTGAGATGTGCTCAAGGTCCTAAAGCTAATAAGCAGAACTGAGACTCAGACCAGAGCTATTCAAGTCCACAGCAACAGCTGTGCTAACTGAGGCTGCAGATACAGAAACAACTCCAGGAAATGAATGGTGAAAACACAGCCTTCACAGAAGCAGAATCAGAGTGGCACTAACATTCCATTCACTCAGTTAATGTGTCTAACCCCATATGGCTCATTAGCATAAAATATTCTTCACTACAGATGGACTTCAGGGCCTATACAGAGGGACACTTGCAGATGCCATTAGATGAATGTGTTTTTTAAATATAAGAATAGAGATGTAACCTTTGATCCAGCAATAGCCTACTACACTTATTTCATCTTATGACATCTTCAAGAATCATTCTGGCAGCAATAATAGAAGCACTACCAGAAAGTAGACCTATTGATGTATCCTCACACCCTGTCCTCAGGTCTCACAAAGCAACAAATAGATGACAATTGTCCTCAAGAGTTTAGGAAGCCAGACATATCAAGTTAATCACTTTCAGACCCTGGTGACTATCAGAAAGCAAGAAGCTCCTGATTTCTATGAGTTATTAAAAATATCAATTTTTCTTTTTCTTGATGAAATAAAATATTCCATCAGAATAATTGAGAATTACCTGTTATTCTTATTAAATCTGAAAGACCATCTTGCTTTACGAGAGTAGGATAAATACAAAGATCATCCTTAAGTTCTCAGAAATTAGAGGCCTAAGCGTCCCCATGAGATAGGGTAAAACACTGAGAAATCTCTTATCCCACTTCCAAAGCAAATCTCAGAGTACAAGGCAGTGAAATAAGACATAGAGTATGCTTATTTAAAAAGCAAAAGAAAACAATTTAATTTAAACTAGCTAATCCAAACATTGGCTTCACTTAAAGCTGGAAAATGCCATTTCATTAAATCATGTTTTCATTTCAGAAGATGATTGCCAGACCCAAACTACTTTATAATAATAGAAGATAGGAACATATAAAGATAATACATTTTAAGACTGAGTAAATCATAATGTATTGAGTTCTTTTTTAAAAAATTATAATAAATTTATGAATTTTTAAGCCTAAAACAGAAAAATTTGTACATAAGAATAATATATCAAGTATTTCTTTTTGTACATAAGAATAATAAATCAAGTATTTATTTCTCTTTTACTGCATATTTTCTACAATATTATTTCAAAGTCCATATTTTTTTATTATATAGATGCATAGTAATTAAATGTGACCAGTTTCTTATTATTGGATATTGTTTGTTTTAACCTTTCTCTATTTTAAATGACAGGTGGATAAATATCCTTATATTGACACATTTATGAACAACCATAATATCTTAAAGATAAATTCTAGAGAGTGAAATTGCTGACTCAAAGGATATGCAATATTTTAAGACTTTTGTTGAATGCTACCAAATTGCTATACTGAAAAAGTAGTTCCCATTCACACTTCAAAAGTATGAGTGTGTCCATTTTCCTGTTTATACTATCTTTACCCTAATCTTGATTTATTGGATAGATTGAAAAATGGTTTCTAATTGTTTTAACTTTCATGTATTTGATTACCAGGAAAGTTTGTTTTTAATAGGCTATTTAAATTTCTTCTTTTATAAAATGCCTTCCTACATATGTTTTGTTTTGCCCCATATTTAAATTTTATCTTTTTTCTTGTTGATTTCACAAATTTCCTAATATATTAAGGATATACTCAGTCATATATGTTTGCAAATTTATTTGTGTACTTCACTTTTAAAGCATTCAAACTTTGAAATCTATGAACTCCTTTCCTATCCTTTCTCCTAAAAATTTCTTCAATTTTTCAGACCTTTGCTGTCTAAACATGTTTTAGGGGGAAAATCATTGATATAATATATAACTGTAGCTAGAAGCCAAATATGGTTTCGGATCACATTTCTGCCAACTAGTCACTGTGTGATCTCAGAAAGTAATTCATTATCTCTGAGCTTCAATTTCCTTATCTGTGCTAGACATTATCTAATATCCTTTTTCTAGTTCTAAAATTCAGTGATTCTATGAATTGGCAAATACTGAAATTTTCATTGGGTGTGAATTTATATTTAGAGGAGCATTTCTTTATAAATTTAATAAAAATTAAATGGAATTTAGTGAAGAGAAGAGCTTGCTAAGGTAAGTTATTTGTTAAAGAATATGCCTTGTGCTCAGCATGAAAATATTATCAGTCCCAAATAAATGCCCATTTGAAAGGTAGGTCTCCCAGAAGGTTGTATTATAATGACAGATTGTAGAGTGCCTGAAAATTTCCTTGAAGATTACAAAATGTACCCTCCTCTTTCAGATGATGACATTGAGGCAGAAAGTGAAGGTGACTAATAAGTCACACAGAAAGTCAAATGAAGGATTAAACAGGGACCCAAATCTCCTTTCCTCTGAAGGAGAATTCTTCTGTTTCATGTATCCTCAGCCTTGGATCCCAACTAGAAAAAGTTTAACTTTTAGAAATTAGCAAATAAGGTCATATTATTTGCCAATATCATGTCAAACTGCCATGGCCAATATGAAGTCATGTAATTCACTGGAAAAGACTTTCTTAAAGGAATACCCAGGAATCAATGTTATTTGGTTTAGCATTTAGGGGCAAGAGCAATGGCTCTACCTGCTACTAATGCTGTGACTCAGGCAAATTGCTGGGCCTCTCACTCCAGCTTTTCTCTTCTCAACAGGGAGATAATAAAGTACCTACCTCACAAAGGTGTTGTGAAGATGAAATGTATTCATGTACACTCAGTCTAGATAGGTGATACTGCTCATTAAATGTTAAATGTTAGTAATATATCAACTTAGATATTACAGTATTCTAAAGTGTACAGAGTGGAAATCAACACCTTCCTCTACCCCTCCTTTCCCAGTCTCACTATTAGCAGACGTCAAAAGGCATATTTGTATAATCAACAAGGACTCTTTACAACAGTTTTTACTGAGTTTCTATGGAGTGTTCACAATGATACTAAGCTGTATAAGGTGTTTCCTCTTACAAGAAGCATCCATGACCCACTGCCCCCATCTGGGCCACATTTAAACAACCCCTCTTAAGTATTTCCTCCACTCAGTATGAAATCAGTTAAAAATCAAACCATAGATCAGTCTCCTTCCTAAATAGAACGAACAAACAGAAAACAAAACTTTCTATTCATAATAGTGAACCATATGCTTAAATCCGTAGTAATAATTTCATAAAGAAATATGCAAGTCCTATAAGGACATAAGAAACTTAAAAATTCTATGAAAAAAAATATGGCAGTTGACTTCCAAAAGAGAGATATTATATCCCTCTGATGTCAAAATCACTTACTTATAAATGTAATGCCATTCCAATGAAAATGCATACTTGAAATTTGATATGATTATTAGAAACCTCTTCTGGAAAAAGCGACAAGGAAGAAAAGTTGAGCAATTTTTAAAGAAAAAATTTCAAAGATAATGAAAAAGAGAGAAAGATAAATTTGATTTGAAAACTTCCATAGCATGATATTGAAAACACTGTAAAACTACAAAAACTGAAATAGTGACTTAAGTATAGGTAGTTTTTTCTTATGATAAAAGATATTTTAAGTTGGCTATAAAATAAGGATTATTAATTAAATGGTTCTAATACATTTGATCAACTACAGTATAACAACTATTCATATAGCATTTACATCAACTGAGGGGAAAAAATAACACAACTAGACTCCTACCTCACACCACAAAGCAAGGTAAAGCACACCTAAATGTTTTAAATGAAACCTTAAGACAAAGGAGAAATTAAAGTAGTCCAACAGTGAGGAATATCTTTCTAATCATAAAAGCAAAGAAAAAGCAATGATGATAAAGATTTTAAAGATATGATGTAACTCAAAAACTTCTTTCAATCCAAGGATATCGTACACAAAATTGAAAGGCAAATAACACCCTTTGAAAATAAATGAACAGATTCTTAAGCCACAGAAATGAAAAGGACACAGATAAATATACTATTTAAAAATTGGTCTAAAGGCATTAATTTGCAAGTCACAAAGAAGAAATGCACATGCATAATATGCACATGAAAAATATTTAACACATTAGTAATTAAAATCATGTAAATTAAAACAACAGTGAGCTGTCACTTGTTTACCTACAAAATAAGAAAGATTCAGTGAAGATACCTGGTTGGGTAAAAGCATTTATAAACACTATGGAGTATGAACAGGTACATACTTTTTTTGAGAACTATTTAGTAATATTTCACAAGAACCTTAAAACAATAAAATCTATCTTCTTTAACCATTTTATATGTTCAAAAAATTTACAAAAATATATATACAAAGTAACCACAATAATTATTTTTTTAAATGTTAAGCTTTAGAGAATTATAATACACAGAAAACATAATTCAAGAAACCATTTAAACTTATTGTCTTGAATACTTAAGGTTGAAAAATATATTATTAAATGGTCAAGTATTTTACTGCACAGTAAGTACAATATGATAGGAAGTTTATAAAAGTAAGTACAATATGATAGGACGTTTATTTCTAGATGATAGAATTATATGTGGTTGTATTTTATCTTTTGAAATTGTTCTATATTTCAATTTTCTTCAGTGGAAATGAACTACAGTCAGCCCTCAGTATGCTCTGGTTCTACATCCATGGATTCAAGCAAGTGTGAATTAAAAACATTTTTTAAAAAAAGTTACCTGGTTGCTGATATGGACTCTCTAGTTAGGCTTAGATGACTGTGTCTGTACTTAACATGTACAGACTGTTTTCTTGTTATTATTCCCTAAATAATGCGGTATAATAACTATTCATATAGCATTTACAATGTTATGCTATTATAAGTAACCCAGAGATGATTTAAAGTATATGGGAGGATGTGTGTAGGTTATATGCAAATATTACACCATATTATATAAGGGACTTGAGTCTCTGTGGATTTTAGTATCCAAGGTGAGGCCCTGGAACCCAATCCCCTGTGAATACCAAGGAACAACTATATTTTTAAAATCAGGAAAAGCAATTATATTTTGAAAGACACATGGGAAGAACTTACAAAATAGATAATTTAAAAAATCAAGTTTTTTGTTGCTATTGGTATTCCTACTGTTTAGATTTCTTATAAACGGGAATTCATTTTGACCAAGAATCTAGTTTATCGGAAAGACACATTTGCTCAGGTAAGGTGTCCTGCAGCCTGAAGATTTATTGTAAACATACACATATACAAAGGAGAGAATTTTTCCAAACAACTATGTTTTAGGGAAAGCTTCCCAGACTGAAAATCTCCAATGGACTCTAATAAAATGCAACTGGATTTTATTGGGTACAGAGTCCAGAAAGTGAAAGATGCTCTCCACCAGGCTCTTGCTACTGGGGTCCCTTTTATTTAACAGGATTTAGACCTCAGCAGCTGTGACAACTTTGGTGAACCAGCAGAATGGTGGGGAATTGTTAGGAGTAGCCCCTGAACTCCAAGTCTACAGAAGCATAGCTACTTGGTGATCTAGAATAGATCTCAGACTCATGGAATGCCAAAATCAGATGGAGTCTTTGTGGTCTCAGAGTCCTACACCCTCACTTTACAGATAAGTAAACTAAGTCCATAGACTTTAAGAGACTCTGAGGTCACCCTGGTATTTCTCAATCCCAATTAGGGAAGAGGACAAACATTAAAACAGAACACATTTTTAAAATCATTTATCTTAGAAAGAGGCTCTTGCTGACCCTAACCAGAGCCTTGTAAGCTGATCCAGGCTGTAGGCCTGGATAAATATCTACATATTTATGTGTCACAGTAGATTTAGAAATAATTTCTCTCGTCTGAGTCAGATAACACTGCATATTTTAATTCTGCCAATCTTTTTAGAACCTGTGCTATCTAACATGCCTGTGACACCTTATTAAATCAATATCCTAAAAAAAAAAACAGCCAATTTAAAATAGACTGTCTCAAAAATTACATTTATATAATTTATGAGTTTTAAAGTAATCTCTATTCTGATTGTCACTTCTAAGAATCTGATTAAAATTACTAGTTTACAAAAGAAAGACTGAAGCAAGCTATAAAAGAATAAGAAAAATCTTCCAGGTCTTTCTTGCAATATCCCCACCTACCCCGCATATTGCAATGCTAAATAAAACTATACATATTCTTTCAAGTTAATAATACTGCCAACAAAGGCAGACAATTATATTTGATTTTTATTCCTTGGCTCTGAAAGTATTTAAAATGCAGCATAGCCATTGCCAGTGACTGACATCTACATCTGTGTTTGCTTGTGGCAACGGTTGTCAAGCTCACATTTCATTATATATTTTTTTCAATTTAACTTTTAAAACACTGAATTCAGGCCTGCAATGGAGAGCTGCCATGAATTACTGAGCTGTGAGAGCCTTCAAAAGATTTAGCTTGTAGGCAGCAACATAAAGCTGAGATTTTTGTTGAAATGGATTTGTATGTTCCGAGACCCACCAAGCTATAGGGGAGGTCTTAAAGTGATGTCTGTGAGTAGACATACAGCCTTAAATGGTTTCTCTCGCCCAGCATGGCTTATCAAGAAAATACTTCGAAGTACTGTACATATGGTATATCCTAAAAAATGCAGCTCAGAAAGCTTAAACACAGCTCACTTTAGTGCTGAAAAGGGAAAT